>CM029360.1:15487477-15498160 GCA_017140985.1 Hormaphis cornu | reverse complement strand
AATTATTTGTACATTACGCTGTACCGCGAACATTTATGACAACGGCTGCGTTTACAAAAATATAACTTTTGTAATCTCAAACGTGCATAAAAATTCCGGCGGTCGTTGTGACGATACACGAATTCACGTTAGAACAGCTTTTTTTTTTAGTAACTCACCTAAATTTTACAGCTGATGATTGTTTTACTTTCGCCCAGTCCATTGCTGTTTACAATTAATTCCAGTGGCCGTTTTGTTCAAACGTTTTTAGTGTTACAATTTCGGGATAAATATTTACTCGAAAACATTTACCGATATGCCAAAAGTCACTACCAGTCGAGTTATTGTTACATTCGGGATATTTTTTTCGGCACCCCGTCATCGAAAAAACACGCTTGTGGAAAGCGACCGTCATAACCGAAATCGTTGAACCGTTCATAACGCTATTTATTTTAAGCTTTATCGATTAACCAGTCGATTGTGTGTGATTCGTCCAAGAATACAAATGAATAAAAATATTTAACAACGTTTTTTTTTTTTTCCCCGTCTACGGTTCTATAATATGATACGATCGTCGGTCGAGTTATTTTCTATTTTTTTTTAAATTTTAGTGGTGAGCGCTTAATATTACGGTAAAAAGATTGACTCTGGATGATGACTTTGACGACACCGTAATACAATAATCCTCTCGGTCCACAGTCGTTTCGGTTTTGAAATAAATAATAATAAGACCCAAGTCAACTGCGTAGAAGAGGTACACATTGACAATAATATAGTCTATGTCTTAATGAAAAGACTGATTATTTGGTATTGCGCGGTGGAATTTCAATTCAGTATAATACTACTTTCTCTTCTCTTAAAATACGATCGCATACCTGACCACTGATACCGATGTTTTTGATGAAGAATTTCAATAAGTTTAAAATAATCATGTGCAAATATCATTTGCATTTTGGCTCTTGCTTTTTACTAATTTTTCGTTTTGGAAACTGTGAAAAAATATTTAAATTCATAAATATTTTGTTCAGCTTGCTAATTAAAATTTCAATGAAAAACATATTATGGGTTTATCTATTTTTTGGCATTTATCTCCATTTTTAAACAAATAGAAGAACGTTTTGATATTGAAGTATAAACACGATTTATTTTTTTTTTTTGTCGATAATATCTATGAAAAAATACAAAATGTATAATTTGTTGATAAATTTTTTAATCATCGCGCCAAAGAAAATAAAAATTCATAATGTTGTAGTCAAGAATAATTTTGCGCTACGATATTTCTAGGATTTTAAATGTAATTAGTGTAAAAGAAATGCGTTGACTACATTGACTTAAGAAAAACTTATTGTTTCGATGGAAACGTATTTTAACGTACGTGTGTTATCAGTTGTATCACACATGAATCGTGTATTATTAGGTATTCATATGAGAAACTAAGTAATGAAAAAATAACACTTTGCGTTTGATTTATGAAAGCCATAAGATAAACGCGTTAAAAATGCAGGTGGAGGTGTGTGTCTGTGAGTTTCACGAACTTTACATTATTGAATCTCACCGTGTGCACGTAACATGCTCAAACGTTTAATATTTTGTAAGTCAAAGCCATAAAATTCGGTCGTTTAAGAACGTGTCGTAAATTTGCGTTGGAAAAAAAAAAAATTAAAAAGTTAAAAGTCGGTGAGGAGACATTAATAAAGAAGAATTCGGTTCAAGTGCTAGGAACGGTATTTGTGAATAATCGTTTATAAAACGTGGACTTTAGAAAAAATTGTCAAACCAGCTGTTCTTTGGGGAAACAACTCAATGTGCCTTACAACTCATATGACATGATGTAGTCCCGAGTACCTTTGGCTTAATACATGTGCATTAAAAATTAATGAGTTATTGCTAACCTAATTCTATATTTATCACAAATTTGATTTTCAATAACTATGAGAAATGATGAAAACCAATAGAACATATAGGATAGTTTTCAAAAATAGTTTTAAATCGTATGTTCTGCATTTTCGCTTTGGTTTTTATTCGACTGCACTTCCTTTTAAGTCTCGTTTTACGAGTAAAAAACCGAAAACGTTTTTGCGTATAGCTCTAACGTAAGAATATATTTAAAAACACGTTTGACGCTATAAGAATAATAGTACTCTAAACACCACGTTTAAACAACTTTTATGATGTTTCTATCCGTTAATTGTGCTCTAAAGATGTCCTAAACTGTACGTATTTAATGTTATATGTGTAGAAAAAAAAAACAAAACAACAAGCAAGTGATCTTGTGCACACGAAGAACGAGACGTTTAAAAATGAAACCGTTCTATAGAAAAAGAATATTCTAAGGTTGATTAATCGCGTCATTAATTATTTGTATTTGGTCCAAAGCGATATAAAAATTCGGACTCGGGTTTATAAAAAAAAAAATAAAGTCTCAATAAAACAACTGTAGCAATTTATTTGGAGAAAAAATGGTCAAGGGGTCACCATTATTTTGTAATAATAATAAAATAATATACAGTTTTTTCAGTACGACGTCCGTTTCTTGATTGAGACGTTTTGATGATAGCGATAATATAATATGAAACATTGTAAAAACTAAAACGTCCGTATACACGGAACAATAAAAATCATTCCGAAACAAACGGCGAAAACCTGTTTAATATTATACGCGATTTTTTTTATTTTTTGGCTCACTGTTCCGTTTTATTATTAGGTACTACTTCGATTTGCGTTGGCCGTACAATAATAATGTATTATAGTAATGTTAATGCACGATCGCGCTGACGAGACGTGTTGAAATAGCGCATAAACAACAAACCCGAAACGGCACTATATCGTCTTCTTTATTATTCGCGCACGTTAATAACATATAATCATTATTACCCGTTACGATAATATCATTTATAAGAAATTTTTTCACGGCCGCACCCGTCTACCGTACAACCGTCACTGACCTACTGTAAAACGGTCGAAATAAAAAAATTGTTGTTTTTTCCATTCGCAAGACACCCAGGTGTGTAATTTTTTATTCGTATCAGCCTCCATTTTAGATTCCGAACGCGGCAAGGAACAATAATAATAATTTATGTATATTGTTTTTGCAAACGCGTTGTTTTTTTGTCAACCATACTTTTCGGGGCAGAAGGAACGCTCGGGTTTTCAAAGTCTGCAGCACCTCTACTGCGGACGGCCACCGCACGCACTACGGTGGCACTCGAAGCTTTGTTTTTGAAATTTCGCCTACTTTTCGAGTTAAAAACCAAAACGGAAAGTCGAGAATTTCACGACGAAAAATTTGAAACTTTCCGGTTTGTGAAGACGTTTTCGGGTGGAAGGAGTGCTCCAACTGAATACCACACAAAGGTTACGATTTCGGCTTTGCGTTTCGTTTCGTTCGTAGCATTTTTCGACATTTATTTCAATTGTTTTCTAAAATACGTGCCGAAAACGACGAAAATAGCGAAATCCGGCTACACCAATTAAACTATCGTCGTAAAATATTATCCCACGTCGTTTTCAAACTTTTACGCGCCGAATTAATTTAGCGCGTAATAAAAGATTGAAAAAAGTACAATACACTATTTTTTTCCCCCGTGTACGTAGTAATCCGCGATCTTTTCACGAAAATTTATAAAACAGGTTTTTTACCTAGATATTTGAAAAAAAAAAAATGTTTTTCACTAAAAGTAATCCGCGATCTTTTTAATTTTTACCCAGGACCTATTGGATTAGATAGCCTGCTCGGAATCGTTTTTTCGAACGCGAACATTTATTGTCGATTTCAGACGTTAAATATAACGGATAAACCGCAATTTTGAAACCAATGATCGAATAAAAGCGTAGTCGCACCTTTACCGCTGCGATACCGTTCTTTTTTGTAATGTGCCACCGTCTACGTCCGAATTCGCGTCCGTTAAGGGGAAAATCTTTTTGATGATTTACTTTCCCGCGTTTTAAATTCTATCCTCTACGTTTTTACGAACGAGAAAAAAAAATTTTAATGTATGGAAATCGATGATCAAGAGTAGACGCCGTAATAAATTCGAACCAGTTTTCAGAATATTTATCGCATAACTCTATAGATCATCCGCTACGTTGAGCATAACATCTTAACGCCTATTATTCGCGTGGGTTGGACGGAAAAAAAAAAATCAAAACTTCCAATACTTGTTGAAGTTATAGTTATTTTATCTATATTGTGTTGGAAAATTCTTGTTTTGTTAATTATGTCCGCACATTTGAGTGTATTAAATAAACTTAATCCCGATAGCCAATAGTTATAATTTTTTTATTTTTTAATAAAAATTAACTTTATTATTATTATTATTTGATAATTATCAAAGTTATCAACCGTTATTTTTACTAAGAATCCCAACGATGCAAATTATTTCTGAAAACAAACAATTTTCATAATAAATGTCTTCAACCATTTTTTGAGGTAAGAGTTATAGAACTTTTATATTTACAAAAATTTCTTGTTTTTTTTTTTTTTTAAATTTAATCTTTAAGTAAAACAAAATTTGAATACAAGGTTGAAAATACGCAGTGGATCGCAAGACTAAAAATTTTGAATACCGCACAAGAGAATTTTTCTCTCTTTTTCAAGTTGGATAACCGTGCATGTTTGTGATTTTTGTTTTTTAGAAAAAATAATGCGGTAACTAACGCAATTTTATTTAAAATTCGGTATGTTGTGTATCGGCGTTTACCAGCAGCGTTAAAAAATTCCGACCGATGGTTTCCAAAAGCCCGTAAAAAAAACGGATTTTTTTTTTTTTTGCTACAAGGGCTACATTCACAACGTCGCGTTGATCTCGTAGTTACGGGTACGATTACTAATTTAATACGGCTTTTTTTTTTTTTCATCCGCGAATCTCATAATCAACATCCAGTCCACTTCCCGTTGTCCAACATTCGAATCGAGATTACGCTCTTTTTTTTTTCAAAGGCGATGATATCACTGCTTTTGGATAATATTAAATGCCTACTTTTTCAGTTTTATACTCGTCGACTCGGCTCGTCTCTTCACGCCGCAGCGTCTTCAGCGGTTCGTGGCGATTGTCCGCCGCCGCCGCCGCCGCGTCCGTTCTCGGAATCCGCGCGCGCGATTTAACGACACCGTTGACTCCGGAAATCGCGTCTGTTTTATGACGACGACCTGTCACCGTCCCGCACGTCTTCTCGAACGTCGCGGGATGGATGAATGCGCGTAAAATAATACGGCGATTTTGTACGCAATAATGTTGTATGGCCGTGGTGCAGTTGCAAAACGAAAAAAATTCAAGAAACAATGTACTATCTTATAAAACGTTTTCTCATTTAGATTCGAGAAAAAAAAAATTTTAGTATTTTGGTCCATTAACGGTGAGCGTTTTTATGTACACTCTGTTTGTGCGGTCCATACGGTTCGCTCTACGCAATCCATCTTATGGTATAAAACGTTTTTTTTTCGTCTTTATGCGACCAAAAACTCTACCGCGATGTTCCAGTTTCTTGACGGTTTCTTACATAAATTTTATCGCGTTTCACAACAGCCGTTACTAATCAACCGTTCTATTTCTGTTTTTAATGGTAAAACATAATATACGACATATTCTCACGTGTGTTATAATTCGTCGGGTTTAATAGTTTTTTTTTAACTGCAGTACAAAAGTTTGTTTTATGCGTTTAATTGGCAAACATCGCGGAATAGCGTGACGCGTTATTAATAAATTTTTGGAGGGTTTATTACAATATGCCTACAGTACTTGTTGTCAGAAAAGTATAGATATCGACATTATTCGGATAAAAGAATTCTCTACTTTTCTCTTCTTAAACCCTCTTTTGCGTTTAATAATCTGTTACGACGAATTCGTGTAATTCTGTTAGCGTTTACGATTAAGATTGCACTACTACTTACCGAACCGTCTCGCAAAAAAAGTGATGTTGTTGCACTTAACTCTTTCAAACTAGGTATCAAACAATTGTATGATGTGACCAAAATTATTAAGGGTCGACGTAAATGTAATCGCACCTTGTGAATATGTAAGTGTGAACAGTGGCGGCGCTAGGCGTGGGCAAAGTGGGCCATTGCACCTCAAAGGGCCTCGCGTTCCAAAGGGACTTATAATTAACCATAGAAAAATATGGCCAAAAAAGGGCCTCTTTAAGTCCACTTCGCCCACATATATATTTTACCTCGCGCCGCCACTGAGTGTGAAGATGAGTTGAATCGCGTGAGCCGGTCACGTTAAACTGAACGTTACGTTTCTCGGAAAGTTTACAAATGGAACGGAAAAGTACCGATCCAAAAATAGTAAACAGGTCAGCGAGTAAAAACGGACGTCAGTTGTCGTGACACAACTGAACACGTCTGTATCGAATACGTCTCGCGTAGCACAAATATATCGTCGAGTACAAGTTTAACGTTTCTAAATTGATTTCCGAACGTTTCGAGTGTAATAAAGGCGAATCGAAACGGTCGTTTGATTGAACCTATGACCGATTCGCTAATGCCGTTTTCGGTACCGAATGTCATTTTATCGCGTCAAAATTAAAAATACGCTTTTTTTGACTGGTTATGAACACTAATTACGGAGCGAAATAACAGTTTGAACAGCTGAACAATTTTTATTTTGTCCCGAATTTCGTTGTGCACCGCCGCGCCACAGTGCATCCGATTCGCTACATCCGCAATATAACACTGCAGGAAACACGTTCTCCCTTTTGTCCTCTTCAGGGCCGTTTTTTTATTTTCGTTTAAAAAAACAGACTAAATTTTTTGATTCGTGAACGAAATGCTCAATAAACTACACAATTTTTCAAAAAAACTAAACGAGTTTTGTCCGTATTGCAATAGTTGTTTTTAGAATACACTATATTACTGCTTGTACTCCGGTGTAGTTTAGAAAATTGATCGAGTATGCTGGTGTGATATCAATAATTGTTAATCGAACACTAGAAGATCCCGAGTAAAACTAATAATAAGCCCCAGTACATTATATGCCGATGGCACTTTTCTTCAAAACTTTTGTGATTACGAAACGTTTTAAAACCCGTTTCGACACGTCCAAGGTCGCGCCGTGTACAATGTAAACCGAATCCGTAATGTCGGTACCCTCGCCGATCGCGGAGTTCACGATGTCGTATCGAAGACACCACAAACGTGACAGGTTTCGGCCACGTGCCCAAAGTGAACACAAGTCAAACACATCGAGCTCGAATCGATTCGTTTTACCTCGGAACTTGAACACATCGGTCGGTTTGAATTTCGTCGTGAAGAACACGCGCACACTTAAACGTAACACAGCAAAATATAGTCTACGCACGAGTCCGAATATCCGTCGTTACTGTCGACATCATTTCGCATAAGCGCGGTCGAACGTTTCGGGGTTCAAGTCGATTTTACGAGACTCTATTATTGTACACTCAAAGTATGTATAAACGTTTCACTTTTCGCGTAAGTATTTTGTTTTTTTTGATTTCACGATTCCGGGCACAACTTCAGCGCGCGTTTCGTTACGGATGTTGTTTATCACCTCATCGCAAACGCGAAATCGCAAAAAAAAAATTTTGTTAGTTTGAAAATGCCATGAGCACACACACCACTGATCGTTTTTTCACATTCGTTTCGAATTCAGTGATTCGAACCGGGAAATTTCGGCTCTACGAAACGTTCGAAATTCGTCAACATCGATTCCGAATTTTCACACTCTTCTTTTTGACGTGGCACGTAAATTTTTGGATCACGACTCAAATAGTAACCGCGATTTAAAAAAAAAACCTCGACCGATCAAAGTACCAATGGCCGAAAACCTAAGTTTTTTTTATGTTTTTTAGCAAGTACCAGTGACTCGTCGGAGCCATTTCTGCCATGGTGATTTCGGACGCGCTACTGTAAGAAATGAAAAATTCTACATCCCCGGAGTCGACAAATAATCGCGAGCGTTTGTCGAAAATCGTTAAAGGAACACTTCTCGTGACGACTTGCGGCTAATTTCCTACGCGTTGTTGTTGTTTCGTACAGTATTCCTGGACGTGCTGCAAATGTACACGACATCACTACAATATCGATATTCTTTGTGACTGTACCACCGCAGTAGGCGTAAGCGGGCACCCGTACGATGTCATGCGACTTACATCGTGGAAGAATGGACAGTTTGTACTTTATGCGCACAGGTACGTTGTTGTGCGTTCGCGTATTGTGTGATGAAAAACGACGTGGAAAAAAAAACTCGCTCAGAATCTAAAAAAAATATATATATATATATACCGATCAAACGACTCGCGCTCGTGCGAAGGGTACGTGCGGCGGGTTCTCTCGTGTTTTTTTTAAGTAGGAATGCTTGTAAATTTTTCGAGTGCTTGTAAACGACGCGAAAGAAACGGTGGTTTTTATGTCGAGCGCGCGTGTGCGGGAGGAGCCGCATCGGAGACACGCGTCTCGAATCACGGGCGGGTCTACCTACCTACCTAACTACTACCAGGTAGTAACACGGTTCCACCTTCGTAACATTGAGATTTTGCGTAAGAGTCGCAGGTACACCGTATACAGGATGAGTTTTTAGGTATTTAGTTGCGACGTGTGTAACAACAATCGTTGTTTAACGGAAAACATTTCGAAACTTAACCCGTTTTGTAAACTCGACTTTCCATACGAATCAGCGACTTTAACGGGTTCCGAACGCGCGAATCGCCGGAGAACGGAGTTACTTAAAAGTGATATCGGTTCAATTTTCATCAGCACCGCTATCGTTAGCTATCGTTGTGACGATCCGCCAGGGAACATCAGAACGGACATAAAACAATCGAAATAAAACGTGTTGGTTTTTCAAGACCGGGGGGCAAAACGGTCGAGACGAACGCGGCGCGAGTCAAATCTTTCGTCTGGACGCGGGGAGCGGCAGAGAGGGTAGTTATAGTAACACGGTCTCGGCAAAAGGCACCCCCTCGACACATTTACATTGCCCAGCGAAGAAGAAGACGGACAGAGTTTCTGCTCCACCGCAGGACAGCGGCGAACCCCGTGCGGACGGTGAGCGAGAGTTCGACAAAAAAACTCACCCTGTACGTGTTGCGCTGTCTGCGCTGCATCGTTGGTACACTCGAAGTACGCGCCACCGCAACACGTACACACACACACGCGCGTGGTTTATTAATGTTTTTCTTGTCGTTTTTTTTAATTTTTTTTTTTCCGCCGTTATTTCTTCTTTACACGGTAACGAGGCCGGGCGTGGGCCGCGGCCTATCCGACCGGAATTAACGTTGCGGCGATCGACGGCCGTATAAATCATGCAAGACCGGTGTCGATATCGTGTTGTTATGCGTCTCGCCGCCCGCACGCTTTCCACCTGCCGCCGTACTACGACAAAAACGACAACAACAACAACAATAATAATAATTAGCGAGTGACAAACGCGCAAAACAACATCCGTTTGCGCGAGACGTGATCGCGGGCACGTGGACGCACAGGGGTCCGTACGCTCATGGAAGCTGAAACGAAATACGAGCGCAGTAGTAAGCAGAGCGCAGAGATAAATGCGCGATCTCCTCTGAGCGATTTCACGTACACTTTTAACACTGTTTTGCCGTCGTCTTCTCGTCCTCCTCGTTTTTCTTCTTCTTCCTGTACACCGTCGTGGTCGTAAGCCTGGCCCTTTCGACCCGTCGTTTCGCCACACGATACTTACACGGTTACCAGTCGCTCTAACCTATAACGCATCGTCCAAGAGTACCGCGATACGGTGCAAACGAAGAACAAGTCCATTGTAAAGTATCGGGTATCGCGCACGTTTAATTCGGAAGAAAGATTAAATTCTACATAAAGCGAGTTTAATTTTTCCATACAACTTCTATACGATTAATGTGGGTGTTCAAATCGAAACTTTAGGTTCGGCAAAAAAAAAACGAGCATCCGAATTTCGTTAATCGATTTCTAGACGCGAGGACCGACGCTTAATGTGCAGTCGTTTTAATACACTTGTAGGAGAACAGAGTTTGCCAAATTCATCACCGTGTTTTAATTTTACCGGAACGTCCCTCGTCACAGAGCATGCGGTTAGTTCGACGCGAAATACTTTTGGACGTTCTCTCTGTTGGAGGAGAGCTTTCGGGTGCAGTGGTGAATCGTTTGCATTTATAACCGGGTATTATTTTAAACTATTATATAAAACCATCATTTATACTTTCTGTATGTCTATAGACTTTTAGCTATGCTGGTGAACAGACGACAATATGCTTCAATAATAGGTAAACAAACAGTTCATTTAAATCGGGATTTATTCAATTGCAACGGCAATTCGATAATATACGATACCGATATGACGTGGTGACCAGCTATGACCAGCGCGGCCAAAAGTTGAATCCACACAACTCCGCGGTAACATCTTGGTAGACGCGATAAAAATTTATTACCACGATGTATTAGGTCGATCAGAAAAGAGTGTTTCACGCGAAACGGCACGACGAGTCGAGGACCAGCCTTTATTCTTCTTCTTATTATTATTATTTCATCTGTTTACATTTCTTGTTCTTTTTCTTTGTCCTACTCCACTTTCTCCTCTTCCTCCAACTCCCCCTTCTTCTACCCTCTTTACGATCTTTTTCTTTCTTTTTTTTTTCAATTTGGTTTGGTATTTGTTGAATTTTAAACGCAAAGTAAATTTCGAAAAACGCCTTGGAACTTTCACACGCCAGATGGAAAATGTACTATCGTACGAACGCATAGTTGGTCGT
>CM029360.1:15458482-15477477 GCA_017140985.1 Hormaphis cornu | reverse complement strand
TTTTTACACCGGGTGCACCCAATAAAAGTATACGCGCTCGTATTAAAAATCAAATATGCCTGCAATATGAATTTCGCGTCGAATAAAAATTTCCACTCTTACTTTCCGTCCTCGACGAAAGACGACGGTGTATTCGAATACTGAAAACTTCTTTTCTTGATAATACGGTACAACTAGGTACAAGCGTTTGAAGCTGTTCGTAACAAAATTCGTAGTGTTCCGATCAATCTGATTTGTGGTATTCCGATATTCGGACGTTTTCGCCGTAAAAAAACTGCCGATTCCGGGGCAACTGACCCCTCTGTCACCTCCCCCCCGCCCTTAACGAACGGCACTTAAAAACAAACGATTGCGTCGTATGATAAAACATTTCATTTCAAAGCGTCGTTTTTGTAAGTCGCATTCGAAAGATATGACCTAAACGACAGAGCGAGAATTCTTCCGTCGTTCGCGGCTGGAACGCACGGGTGGAAGAAAAACGTTTAGACGGGAACGTAAAATTGTGTGAAATCGGCGGAAAGCGTACTATCACTTTGGTCGGTAAAACGGAAAAACGACAAACCGCAATTACAACGATTATAAAGTGCGTATTCTTATCTTGAAAGTTATTTCAGCCGGTGTCGTAAAAAAAAGAAGTGATTTTTTTCTATTTTTTTTTTTTTTTTTAAGAATGCCAGTAACGCGCGCGGACAACCGTCGTCGTGTCATTATACTATTCGGACCGGTCGTCTCAGCTCTTCCAACGTGTCGTCATAATAAATATCGTATTATTATTGTTATTACCATCGTCCGCGTGTGAACAGAAACGTTTCGTCCGCCTTCGCGCGTATCGCTGCGATACTATTGTCGACTCCATTCCGGCCTAGCTGACGATCTTTACGCTATATTTACGTTATTCGTTGTGAACCGCGTCGACAGATCTGCGTGGTCATAATATTCGACTCTTCGCGGGAGAGCGACGCGCGAAACGATGAAAGTAATTGAAAAATTCTTCACAAAAAAAAGTCGCCAAAATTAGAAAGCTTTTAAACATTTCTTTTTTTCTGTGGTCACCACCTATGTTTCTCCAAAAACGCATACAGCGCTCACCCCGGGAAAACGTGAACACTTGTATGGTGGTCGTTTACGCAAACAGGCACGCGAAAAAAGAAACACGACGTATCTTCGTTTCAATTGTTAAATAACAAATTTGTGTGGGACACAAATTTTTTTTCTAAAAATAAGTCAAAGGTATGACCAATTTTTGACAATTTTCCAACTTTAAACGAAAATAATTGTGAGTATTTCAAAATTTTTTAACGTCTCACGTATATACTTGTCGTCAACCCCTCGTGTCGAAGGTTCAAAACTTTTTCTCGAAGATTAAATCTTTTATCGATCAAAAACCGCAAAGAAAATAGAAATTTTCGAAAATTTTCAATGCTCGGCTCAAAAATTATCAAAATCACCTGATACCCCGTTCGAACCTGCATTTTAACCATCTGTGTAAATATTTCAGCCGGTTCCATCAATTATTTCGGAAGTTACGGCAAAAAATCGATTATGACAAAAAACACGTTTGCCGCGATTTTTAACGTTTTTGGTCTAATTTCACTTACTCTTATGATTACAATTTTTCATCAGTTTTAGACCCCTCAAAGTACAATTATAGAGCCAAGAATTTTCATTGAACGTAAAAATCGGAGCATTCCTTATTCCGTGAAAAATGTTCACAGCGAAACAAAAAAATCATTGTAAAAACAATACATTCTTCGCCAACGCTCAGAAAATGAAACAGCCATTCCACCGCCACTCTTCATAGTGTATTTAAATTCTGTTTGGTTATGGATGATTTTTTTTATAATTTTTGCGAAACCTTGAGGCCCACGGCGCAATGTTTGTCACTGGGTTACGAAAACTTCGCACACACGTTTGCTCTGCAGAGACCACGCAGTGTTCATATCATGTGCTATACATGGGTAATTCACGGTCGATTGTCGTGCACAACATGACATAGTTTGAAGGTAAAATGTTTTGTAAAGTTTTAAATTTTCCCGATACGGATACGAGTGTAGGCAACGGTTTACAAAAAAAAAAAAAACTCATTTAAAACCCGAACACTGTACACAATTTATTTATGAACCGCGGTTTCATTTGGCCACGTTTCTCCGTGAAATGATATAATAATGCCTACGTATTTCAAACGACTCGCAAGTATAAAATACAATTTATATATATAATAAACAAAACTTGTATATGCATAACGCTCATAATATATTATCGTATTTTGTAATGGGAGTGAAACTTGTATAAATCAATTAATATTATACACCCACGTCCGAAATACATATATTTTAAATCAATGAAATACATAACCGCGCGTTGATGCGGACGCGTAGTGCTTTCAAATATATTCGTTTGAACGTGACGAAAAAACGAGCTGTCCGCAAAAATATTAAAAACAAATCACTCGGCAAAGTATCCTAAAAACAATGGAAAAGTATAAGAAGTTTATTCGTAGTATTCACGTCGAAAATGGAGTACAACTTTTTAAACCGGAAGAAATTCTTCGGCAGTGAATTGAATTCAATAACGCGTACTGCTTTAAACCAATTAATTTTTTTTTAACTTATTATTCATACCTAAACACAATATCAACGGTAAATGTCGGAACTTTTGGTTTTAATGTGGAAAATCACTCTGTACAACGTGCGGTATAACAATGTTTGTCCGCATAAACGGTTGTGTTTCTGCAGCCTTGGCAAGGTTGTTGCTGCGCCAAAAGTGCATACGCCCACGGGAACGCTGACCGCGGCGTCGTCCACTGGTATTGTTACAACGGTTGTAAATACGCGCCCAACTGCCTACGCTCTGCTCTCGATGTGAATTTCAAAGGGCTTTCATTAATGGAAAATCTATCGATTAAACGGACACGACGAATACTAACCGAGGCATGCAAACAATTAACGGTATTACGGTTCGTGTACGTCCGTTCTGGACAACACCGAAATAATACATTGTAAAGTTGCAGATTTGTTTTGAATAACTGTAGAAATTTTTGTTTAGCGCATCATACGAAACGGTATGGCGTGTAAAATATTATATTGAAAACTGCCGGTACGCTTCCTACGGTATTTTCGTATTTAATACCTACACAACGGCCGATGAGTCGTGCCATTTGTTGTCGTGTCGGAAATTCTTAGCGAAAGAACGTGTCCGTAGTCAGTGTTACACATTTTTGGTCGTTTTTGAAAAACTAATGGTAAAAAACGTTGTCGGTGAAATAAAAATATCTAGTTTTTCGATTTCTGCACATGGTGTGACGCCCACGTTCTCCGGCACCGTTGTCGTCGTCGCTGCCAACGCCACACACCACTACACCGCAACTTACGAGATAGGTACCAGTCGATGCTGGCGACGTTTCAATATTATAATTTTGAACTTCGGGAGGTCAAAATGTATACGCGGATAAACTGCAATCGGTATTTTTTGTCTTTTGGCCATATAAGTAAGAGACCCACTCACTACCCATACCTACTACTCGAACGACACGATTTTCTACAACTTTTTTTTTTTTTTTTTTAAATTATATCATCACACGCAGTCATTATTTATATTTATCAAGATCTTCCTTAAATTATACGTTTTGTTACTTAAATGTTTGTTCGACTCTAGTTTTTAGAAACTCGGATACAGTCTCCGTAATTTACGATTTCCATCGTCATCGCGGTAAATAACGTAAATCTGTTGAAGGGTGTTTCGAGAATCTCGCTACTACTACTAGAATAACATAATATAATATTACTCGGTCGCCGATTGTGTCACCACCGAATTCTTTGTTTTTTTCTCAGTTACCTTCGAAAAACGACTTGTATTACACCATAAAATATGATGATTTATCCAATGGCGAAATTAATTAAATATATTATAATGTTGCATCCAGTACGTTTCGTTCGCGTATAAGTTATAACATTAATTAACTCTCGTGGCAATCTGCCCGGTGACTTTACACGTGTAAAACCTACCTAATACACATCCGATAACATTATATTAAATACTATATTGCGCTGATATAAATACACACTATTATTGTTGTTTTTGTTTTTGTTTCAACGATTGTCTTTTTACCCGTTTAGCTGTGAATAAACTGTAAAAACAAACTTTATAATAACGATGTAGGCGCCTCCTACTTTCAACGAACAACAACTAACTGTTTGTTTTAAAATTTCAAATGCTACATTTTGTTTGCTCAAGTTGGTTTATTTAACTGTTTTTTTTAATTCTTCTTAGACTGTTATATATTAAGTTCGACTGTTTTCAATATTGAGATACTGAAGGATTTCTCGCTCGCGAACAAATCAAAGCCAACAAACAGAACACTGTTGCAGATTACTCGCTGTTCCACCGGAAGGGCCATAGTGTCCGGCTGCGGTGGGTCGACTTCACGCGCAAACCTGTAAAATCACTACCGCAAATTGGAGTGAAGTCGCCACACAAGTCGTGCATAATTATTGTTATACGACACATAGAGGAAAAGGGTCTCGAAGTACGCAAAGTTAACGGAATACACGATGTTCGTACTCTATCTATCAAACACGAATCATTAAAATCAACTCATTTTACTGTGACATTAAATTTGAAAATATTGGATCTCAACGTTCTATAAATATTGTATGTGTATACCTTCGAATTTCTCTTTACGGATTTTCTTTTTTAAGTACACTAAATATTGGATAAAACTGATGCAAACACTGTAATTTTGTTTCGCACGATCAACCGCAATATGTCTTTCGCCTAATAGTAGGCTAGTAGTAATACAAGGCTAATAATGTAAGAAATTTTAATGTTTGCAGAACTTAAGCTTGCAGAATGTATAACGAGCACTTATTTTACATAGTTAATAATATTACGATACTATCGATAAGCAGACCGATTGAAATCATTTAATGTGTACCTATATCTGGACTCGTTAAAATTTTGGTCAACACGTCATTATACGAAAAAAATAGTTTTCATTTTTTTTTTTTCCAAATCGTGCCTCGTTATAAGAGGAATAATTAATGCTGTATAGGTTGACTACTTGAAAAATTCGATTAAAAAAAAATCAATACGATTTTGGTTTTGATGATAATTATAATAGCTTACGAGTTGCGCATTATTTGGGTGGTCCGATCACTACTGTGTGTGTGTGTGTTTAAATTTGCCCGGAAGCTGCTGTCCCGTTTTCGACCAACTTTTTTGTATATATTATTATCGTATAATATATTTTTCTATTTACCGTCGTCGGCATGGCCCATTTTAAATTACAAAACTATCATATTTTTTTTTATTTCCATTGATACTAAATTTGACTGTACCGTAGTTGTCTAACATATAATAGTACACGAAAATCGTACTTAATAAATTCACGGTAAACGGTCAACCGTTTAACGCGAGCCTAAATGATATAGCGTCATATTATGTGAATGTCATTATAATACATTATAGGATCGTATATTATGCAGGATGATTTATTTAAATTAAGATGACACTATTACTGAGTTTACAAAAAAAATTACCATAAGCAGTGTTCAACTACAATACCTATTCTAAATGCCGATTCAAATGGTTTCATCCGTACTAACCATTGTTGTGGGATGAGAATACCTACGTTATATCTAAACGAGAAATCTGACCCGGAAGAATAACTGTTTTTTTTTTAATAATTTTAAATATTATAATTTACTCTATTTACCTACTCGTTTTGTATAGCATCATTAATGGAAAGCGTGTTTTGTTTAATTAAAACAAAAGTTTTCTTTTTTTTTCCTCACGGGTAATATTTAGGTAATCGGATCGGTCGTAAATCAAATTGTATTTAGATGTAGGTACTATTTAAACGCCGTAAATGTTGAAGTTCAAGACGAATATTTGAAAAGTTTATCGACAAATTGTACCTAAATTTATCGCGAATTGTATAGAAAATATAGGTACGTCGATATATTATGAATAATTATCCATGTCATGTTACGACGAAGATATAATAAGAAAATATAACAGGTGTAGTTTAACCCTTAGTATGAAGAAAGTATTAATTTAAGACAGAATTTCTAAATTTTACGTACAAAATACAAATAAAATAGTGGTGTTTCTAGGTTTAAACGAATGGTTTCCAAAAACAAAGAAAAACTAAATGGTACGACGTTCTAAAATATACATTTGATAGGACCACGATTAACTCTAATTTACAATGTTATTGATACACTGTATCTGATGGATATTTGACGAGAACTCAAATAATAACTCAGAGTGAGTACCAACAAACAATAATTCTAAAACTGTTTGTGTTCAACATAAAACTAAGTAAGTTATATTTTTTATGGCTTGTATTAACATATAAAACAAATAAATAAAAACATAAAAACAAACGTGAAACTTGACTGGAAATTCTATGATATTACTATATTATCCCGTGGGTGCTGGTTTTTTTATTTTATGGAAATTGGGTCTAAGATGACAGAACAAAATATATTTTTAAACAAAATAATTTGGCCGCTATTATGTTTCGATACATAAATAATACTTATCATGATTTATATCTAATTATTTGTGTAAAAAGAACGGATCGAAATAAATTAAATCGGATTTATTAATAGGTACAAGGAACTCTGTGGGTTTTCTTTTTGTAAAAAAAAAAAAAAAATACATAATAGTACGTCGTGTCTTCTTAAAATAACTTTTATACTTACTGAACATAATCGTTTGTAATTTACAACAGGTGAATTAAAATGATTATTTTACATTAAAAATTGATGAACTTAACCATTTTTTTTTTTTTAAGAACGAAACAACGAATGTTTTTTTACGTTTTGTTTGACGGACTACCTAGCGAAATCGGTACACAATCGGTATGTACATACGAACGGAAAATGGGTTAACAACTCGTTAATTGTACATGCATTAATGCTGGCCAAGTTAATGATAGTTTTCAACGTTCGCCAAATTTTTTCAAACAAGTTATTGGTTAAGAATGAAATGAAAAGAATTTTTAGTTGATAAGTTTAATTAATAAAATAAATTGACTTAAATCGAGTTTCATTTTGCAGAGTAACGAGAAAAATCAGCACAGTATAGCCGTATTTTATTTAGTGCTATCATTTACTTCGTATCCGTTTATAGAAACAAAATCCAAACGTTAAACGGTTCAAAAATAATTTGTGTACCACGTTCGTTTTAAGCGGCTACAGTCCATTTGCGTTTCAGACCTAAACACGTTACGCGAGTTTCGTCCGAATTTGTGAACCGAAATAAACGATAAAAACTGATGGTTTGGATTCAGAATGCAGTCGTCTTTGACGGAATTCTTTCGTTTTGTTTTTATTTTATAAATAAATCGACAAAAATAAAATAATAAAAATATTTTGCTCGAGCATGCTATTTTTAAGAATGTAAAAAGTGCGCGACACAGACCAATGTTGTGAGGTTTTTAAAATTCGTTTTAAAAATGTACCGATAATGTTTTATCACCATTGTTATATAGTTCTGATATCGCCAAAAGTCTTCAAAGTGCGTAACATTTAATTAAACTGGTTTAAACGTAGACCAAGTAGTCGCAAGATTTAACGAAACAACGACAATAACTTTTTTTACAATAATATGCGAGGGATTTTCAATAAAATACGACGTGGTCGCCTAATTTGTCGCCTATTGATAACAAAACCCGGGGCAGGGGCGCCGTAATAAAAAATTAAGCGAACTCAAAACTATAGAAGCGTACGGTAAAAAGAGCGTACGTTAAAACTGTTTGACTTTTCAACTCGTCCAACCTTGACTGCAATGATGTTAAATTACTCGTACGCCGGTACACGCGCGTTTTAAAAAGAATAATTTTCGAAAATCCGAGAAAACGAGCGTGGGTCGCAAACGTATAATTGCCTCGTGACCCAGTCGGTATACCGTTCATTTCTCGTGAACTCGTCCCCAAAACAATGATGTCAATAATTATTGACACGTACGTAACGATTGATTTCCGAATATCGTACGAAGAATCAACAAACGTTTCTCGTTAACACGACGAACAGCCGTTCTCGGATCGAAAACGAACAACATAGTATTATCGTACCTATCGGTGTTTCACGAAAAAAGGCAAACGCCGACGTAGGTTCTCAGGTATATAGACGTGTACACGGAAAATCCGAGATCGGAGAGATAGCTTCGACGAAAACGGTTTTAACGGATAAATCAAACGAAATAATTTATCGCTGTACGTATTATGTTACCGTATTATAATAATAATGTATACGCCACGTGGTTCCTTTTGTATTTTACGTTGTACGAGCGCAATAATAACGATAAAATAAGATGAAAAAATGAAATAAAAAATAACCGTACTACGTATCGTTGTTATTATAACGTCGAGATGCATTCATTAGACAGAAAAAAAAAAAATCAAATAGATAAAAAAGCGTGGTTTACCGCGGCCGCGCTGCGTTTGGGACGGTTCCAGTTTTCGATTCGTATAAGTTATATAGTAAACTTATTTATAATACTATCATAATACTCGACCGACAGTCGTCAACGTATTCGTAATATCGTGATGATATCATCGAGATAAAATTGCGTTTAGAAATCGTTTATTTTTTTCCGAATAACATTTAGATATTTTCATCTTTTTCCACAGCACTTCTTTGTTTTGTGTGTAATATACGCGCGCGTCGGTACACAATGAGTAATAATTGTAATATAGTGAGATACCGTAGATGAAACGTGCTTTTTTACGTTTTTTTATTGCTCTTTGTTCGCGAATATCTTTGACAGTACTTTTTCTTTTTTTTTCACAATAATTTAGTACAGTTAAAACGATGTTATGTTAGAGAACGAAAAAAAGGCGGACATTTCTGTACAGCGTTGACGGAGAAACGGACTACGGTGGGTCACAAAATTTGAACACAAACGTAAAGAATACGAAAGAAAACGAGATGAACATTTCGCGCAATAATTTTAGCAATTGTTTTCCGATCGTCATCTGCGCGACGGTGCGTTCATCGATACAACCAAAACGACACCATTTCATCGCAAACAGTATAAATCTTAGCCGCGCACATTTTTTTTTTAACGAATCATAATTATTATCACCATTCTTTTCCAATTACCAAACTTTAAACGACGCGGTAGATTAAGTTTGTGACTTTTGTTTTTTACGCGTGTACATACTTGCTATTAAAATTGCAAATGTTTATCCGGACAACTGAAGTTTTTATCGAACTTATATTAAAAAAGTTTCGGAAGTATTAAAAATTATTATGATACTACAAGAAGCTTTGAAAAACTGTACAAAATTTGAACAAAATCGGGTGAACGTTTCGAGTTGTTTGGTTAAACCGTATGGAAGACACCGTGCGGAGAAAAATTTCTTAAAAACCCGTTTTGCATAAATTTCACTACTCTTGCCCATTTTCATTTAGAAAAACGATATTAATCGTCCGTTTTATTTTCGTCTTCAATATAACACATTATACCAGTAAGTATTAACAAAAAAAAATTAAGTTTAGAGAAGTTCCACTCTAAAAACTAATTAATTCCGCCTTTATCTTATTAACCGCACGTTGTAGATGACGTTTTGTGTTAAACTTAACAATAAGCATGCGTTTTAGTACACGCGCACTGCACTAGCGTAATATGAATTATTTTAAAACAACTTTGTGACTATCGTAAATAAAAGCAAGTTCCGAATTTCTAATAGTGATTTCTCTTTTCGTTTGCCAAACATCGCGTTTTGTCCATAATATAAAATTTTTTAAAACCGACTGGTACAAAACGCTTCACGCTTAAATTAGTTTAAACACAGCTCAAAAAAAAAAAAAAAGGAAGGAAGGAAAAGTAAATTTGATGTTGGTCGAGAAGCTGTTGTACGGCGCATCGCGTATTACGCTTTGGAGCACTTCTTTGGTTCGGCCAACGCTTTGGAAGTTCAAACGTATAATTGAATGGTACCGGTTTCGCCTCTCTTTTAATCTAAAATTTGTGCGTTTTTGGATCAATACTCGGTATAGATGTAAAACTCACTTATCCGACGTAAAAATCAATGCCGCCATCCGTAAGAGTGATTTTATGCGCGTCGAAATTTCAAGCAGTTTTCCAAAGATTGGCATGTTTTTTGTTGGTCTTCGGGCCACGACTAAAAAAAAAAAAAGAGCTTCAAGTAAGGTACCACGTCCGCAAAACGTTTACCGCGTTTATCGATTGGACGGTTCGGAAAATCTAAAAAACTATTGTGAAAACGTTTCTTCGGTGCGCTCGGAATCTTAAAGATAAAAAGAAAAAATATGCAAAAACAGCGCGTGACGTCGTCCAGTATGTTGTTTTATAGTGTTTTGACTTCGGAGCTCGTTCCCCGCAGGACCGCCGCTATCCGTAAAAGTGATTTTTTGCGCTTCGAAATTTCAAGCCGTTTTCCAAAGATTAGCATGTTTTTTGTTGGTCGTGTAAAAAAAGGAACGCGACGAACGAATATAATAATAATGGTGAAAAAAAAAAATATTATTATCGATACACACGAAACGGCGATAATTGTTATGAATCGAAGCCGGCTCGTAAAAACCGCACGTCCGTTATTCGTACGAAACATCAATTACGTTATATTACGCGTCTTATATACAGTGTAATATAATAATGTGCGTATAGATCGTAAATTCGCCCGCGTCGAGCACCGGAAATCCAAAAGAAACCGTAGTTTTATAGGCGATTTGTTTTATTATTAATACGTTATTATGGATTTTTGCGCTTGTCATTAAACAACGACTGTCGGCTTCGCGCGTTTGCCTCTATATAGATTCGCGAGCGAGGGAAAAAAAAAATCGATAATTTTTTTTACAGTTTTTATTTATTTATTCGTTTTATTATTGTTTTCTTTTTTATAGTTCCGGTTGAATCGGACCGCGGATGATCCGTTTTTACCTTTTAAAGAAGACGTCACAGAGTGGTAAAAAAAAAAAAAACAATTAGCTACATTATTACTGTAATGGCGCAGCGAGACACGTCACACAGGATACGTCGAAGACGAAAATATCGTTAAAAAGTCGCCCGGAATTTATGACGACGTAGAAATTCATTTAACGTATCTATATTGTGTAACACTTTCCCGGTTTGTTTCATACCAATTGTGTACTCTCGTAACGTAAGAAAGCGGGTTTAAACAACGAAATCTAAACTGTTGGATTTTAAGTTCATCAACTGCGTAAGTTCCATCGACACCGTGGCGATAAAGCTGTGCAAGATGAATTGAATTTTTACCGTTAATCCAATTATGCTTACGAAACAATCGTTACGACTACCGACTTACCGAATGAGCTCCTTCTCGAGAGTCGCCATTTCCAACAACATAAAATACGATTTTTACGATGCCGCGAAATATTCCGTAAAACTAGCCCTTCCAAACCGCGGCGGAGACCTACTCTTAGTCTCTTTTTATACCGTAACGTTTATTCGAATAAACAAAACGGTAGTACAACGGTATTGCTTTTATTAGTCGCGTTTCAAACGTTTTAGAAGATTTACCCGTACGATTTTTTCGTTCACGTTATTTATTTCTGAACGATTTCTCGATTACGCGATGTTGTTTGTATCGTTTACTTATAATTTCATCGCTTCGAAAAGAGACGTACAACATTTTAGACCGTGTAATGCGATCTACCGGCGTCCAGTAAACGTTGCAGCACCGCGACGTTGTGCGGTGCTGCCATCTGTCGACCGTGACGAAAAACGTACGAACGCTGCTAGATCTCGCAACACACCAATAACGGGTATTTTTATTCGCCCGAAAACGATGAGCAGCGATTGATTTATGCCGAGTGGATAATATTATAAAAAATTTCGGAAAAACAAAATTAAGACTTAACGCGAATCGCATGTAATAATATCGTGTACAAAATTGTTGATTACCTCAAAAACCGAATATTTTAAACGTTTCGCGACAAAGTCTAAATATTCAAAAGTATGTTGTAAATCGGAGTACCCGAAGTTTTCATCACAAAAACAGACTATACTTACCGGTCGGTAGTAACTAATACATGGTTTATTAGAATAACGACTTCACACTGGATCACAGTAGGTCGTAGCTTTTAGTGGGTCACTGGTCTCGAAGTTGTGGTTTTTACTTAGAAAAATTACGATATTTTTGAGCGATTTCAGTGAGTCGAATCCTCAAAAAGTTCTAATTATCAATGTTAAATATTTGATTCCGGTCGTTTTGATACTTTTATGACGAACCGATTTTGTCTTTTCCAACTTTGAGATTAGTTTATTCGTTAATGGTGTAAATAGTACTTGAACTGTCTACTATTTATAACCAATGGTTTAATCAATTATAATAAATTTATTAATTTTATTAACTTTGGAAGAGATATTGCCGCAAAAAAAAATAATAGTAATAGAATTAAGAGGACAAATTAATAACGTGATAAACGATTTAAAAAAATATATTAACTTACTATCGTTATTTTTGACAAAAAATCGAACAATTTTAACACATACTACAAAACGTATTTTTTAAATGCGATTGAATAATTTTGATTATTGATTAATAATCATTAATAATCTTTCAAAATTTTTTTGAAATTTATTGAAATTTTCATACATTATTGAAATGGATTATGGATTATAACGTCATAAAGTATATAAAACAAATTTGAACGAAAAACTCTCATTAACTTGTTGACTCACGCTAAGCTCACTCAAAATCGTAATCGTCAGGACTATAAACATTTTGTACGAATTTAATGTAAATCATCAAGTTGAAAATTTGAAAACAGTGAACCAACCGAAGCTGTTTCTAACTCCAACAAGATAAACGTTCAAAACTCGTTACGTCTGAGTTCTGTTATATGTATAATATTATGTTTGTTGCAGATCGTTATTTCCGTTTCCTTTTTGATTTATTATTATTATTGTTATTTTTTTTTTTGCAGTGACCTCATCAAAAATTTATCAACTTTGTAATTGAAAATTTTTACATCTTTTTGGAATTCGTGCAGTACCGTACAAATAATGTTGACAATTGTTTCGGTCATGACTGATTAATGATTTATCATTACTTTCAAATACAATGTACAACGTTTATAAGCACTGTACACTTTCAAAAACAGTGACCTACTCTCCACTTTATATGTATTTCTGAACAATGTTCATTATATCCATTATAGTTCCGTTACTTCCTGTTGTAGTAACTAGTAAGCCGGTTCGCCATCCAAGGAAACACGACGAGTCTGAATTGTTTCAGACGACGATTCGACACGTTTGTCGTCTGTCTCGAAAGCGTAATGATTATTCGTAAACGAAATATACGATTTTACGGCGTTATCTTTTTTCAATAAAAATGCAACGTACGTTGTCTACACAATTGAAAATGAAAAGCAAACTTTGTCAAAAACGATCACACAATGCTTACAATGCCGCCGATTATCGCTCGTAGGTACGTCGTCGGTGGCGTAGCAGGGAATTTTTAATCGTATCGTTCTTTTGGTTTTACAATTGAAAATCCCGGCCGGTGCGTAATCCGCTAATTTTTCTGAACTCGACGAGCCTGTACAGTCATCACTCAGAATTTTGAAAGTCCCGAGTATTTTTCGTACACCGTTATATAAATAGACGGTACCGAAAACAAACACGAGCTGTTGGAAAAATACGCGTCTTACACGGTAAGAACTTGAGAAAACAGTGGTTTATTTTTGTTGTAATCGTTATACCGCGTGTGGTTGATACAACTGGACGGTTTGAAGCGAAGACATTTTGCCACGTCTGTATATACAATTATTGTTATTCCCACGCGCGTCGGACCATATGCGCAGCACCCGCATCGCTTGCAGAGCAGGCGTAAATTTAAATCCGAATTAACGCGCCGACAGAAATCCACCGAAACTCCGTGAAAAGGTCAGCCACACAATAAAACGTTTAAACGACACAAAATACAATATGTTGTACAGGGTGCAGGTTTTCTTCCGAAATAATAGACACTGCGTACAGTTTTACGGGACGAAATGATCAAATTCAATAATACAGGTACAATTTATACGAAACACGTTTAAATAAAATATAATGTTTTTCGATGTTTTTAATAAATATTACGTTTGTAACGAATGCGCGCAACCGTTATTTCGTTCTTTTTTTTTTTGTTTTCACGCCATAAAGAATAAAAGTGGAAAGTAAAAATAGTAACGTCGACATTGTCTCTGACCCGTTGGATATGATCCTCGTCGATCAGAAAAGAGGCCAATAGTTATTAGGGCTTAAATTTTCCTCCAAAATATGTAGGTAGACGAAGTGTACTTCTTTAGAAACAAATAAATAAAAATGAACAATGAAGTATAAGAATGGATGTGCTGGCGGGTGTTTGATTGCCTCCGAGCGTTTTTGAGTTCGCCACTGAACGTCGAGACACAGTTTTTCATTTATTCTAGTCTACGGCACATCGATTTTTTTTTTCAACAATCACTATCGAATTCATCGTTAATAATTTTTTCCGTCGCGGAGTATCGTAAACCCGTTGTTAAATTTGTAACACTATTGTTGACGTGTGAGCATCACGTATTAAAAAAATTTTTTATCCGAAAAAATTAATAAAATTGGTACTAAAAAGAACAAAAAAAAAAAAAAACAGTTAGATGAACGTGTTTCCTGTATTATACTGTCCGTATTGCAGATGCCGCGAAATGGATTTTCGGCTATGTCACTTTGGGACGAAATAAAAATCGTTCGATTGTTTTAAAACATTATTTCGTTCCGTTATTATCTTTGTTGACGAGTCGAAAAGGAATTTTTTAAATTTTGACACGACACTATGACATATTTGAATAAGTGGTACCGAAAATGGCGATTGTGTGAGCGAATTGCTCATTACGTCAACAACGGCGGGTCAACATAGATGAAAATTTCTAAAAAAAAAGAACCAGCTAGATTATAACGAAAAACAGTGTTTTTAAATTTAAAAAACTAACATGCTTTTTGCTTCGTGACGATTTAAGACGGTTGCAGGTGAACAAAAAAATAAACTAAACATTTTTTTTACGTTTTTAACCTATCTCGCAAACTTTTTTATAATATTTCGTAATTTCGTTTCGTTTAGTAATTATTATGAAAGAATTTCGACGAAACACGCTAAAAAAAAATTGATTCATACGTGTTTTCACACACATATTAATCGTTTTCATTTAGTTTCTTCGAATACGGTATTTTCACGGTGACACTCGTATACTTCGCTCCATGACCAATCATCCATACATGTATGTTATTCTAATGGATTTTCGTCAATATGGCGCAAAGTAACCCAACATCACACACACACACAACTTTGCACCGTTCGCGGTTTATTAAAAAAAATAATATTAAAAATACCCGCCGTTAGTTTTATCCTGTCCAACGATATCAATCGCATACGTTTCGCAACACAAGTATTAACGTCACAGTGTTTGTTTGATGTGAAAAAAAAACATGAAAATTGCAGGCGCAAAATGGTGTATTTTGACCGTATTATTGGTAAATTTGATAAACGTCCCGCGTTAGATACCGAAAAAAAAAACCCTGTACACAATCTAAGTAAGTGTAACGGGGTCACTTAAAAAAATTAAACCGTCGAATCGAAGGGTGCACTATTACTAGTACGTTGCACCAATTGCACTCAATATAACCTTTAGCGTTCACGGTTACGCATCAATTGTGCCACCGACGTATTAAAGGGACATGCCGGCGTATATATAATGACACGACAACAATAATGATGATGATGATACTATTGTGTTCGGAGGGTCCGACCGTTACACGTCCGACGCACGCGTGCGTTCAAAAACTTACCAATTACACGAAAAACGCTCTCCTTTGCACGAAAGTACGTATTATTATTATATACGTGGTACCTATTCGATTCCAATAAAATGTATAAATATCGTCCATTCCTGTATTTTGAAACGGAACCATAAATAGAAGATATGAAAACAAACAAACAAAATATATCAAATTACGAAAACGATGAAAAAAAAAAATTGATTTCACAAAACGAGCCGGAACACGTACGAAAACGATTTGTTGGAAATCGTATTGATCTTTAAGATCCATTGAACTATCGTATAACGATATAGTAAAACAACATGTTTCTGTTTTTGCGATTTCAATTCAACTCTTAAGTTTAAACGGCGTTTTTCACTGTCGGAATTCAATTAGCTTTGTTAGTCGTACATTTTCAGTTCTCGAGTTTGCGGTTAAAACTTGAAGTCTTTCGTCGATGTTTAAATCTTTTTCTTTTCAGAAGAAAATTAATTTAATTTATAATTTTCATAACACTACATACAAATTAATAACTTTAATACATTAATAAACGATAATTACTTTCTGTAATTGAATATATACATTCAAGTACAAGTTTAATAAAATTTACCATAATGCATTATAATAAAATGTGGAATATAAATTAAACTGAACAAAATTATCGACGCTTTATACGTTTTATCTAAAACCTTAATAAAAAAATATTATTTAACAAATCCATACAAACTTTCTTAGGTTATCTTCATTCGCGCTCGGCGATAAATTGTAATTTATTCTTTTTAACGACTGCGCGTTATCCTTATGCGATTAAACATAATGCAGTTATTGTAGTGTCTTACAGTCACCTTGAACGTCACATAAAATAAACGAATCGTACTCATTCACGGTCTATAGAATTTGTTAAAAGAAAAAGCTGATTTTTTAAAAAAATATTACTCATTTTGTAGTATATCCGTGTCAAATTCATTGTTAAAATAAAAAAAAAAATGTCTAAAATTGTACCTATACAAATAATTTTCCAAATTGTTCGACCAAATACTTTTTGTAATTACAAAAAATGTTTCGACAAACGAGTTTTGTATGTTAATATGATGGTTTATTAGGAATAATTTCTTAGAGTTTTATCCACCACAGTTCTCAAATAGAATTACTGTTTATACGACTGTAAACATAATAGTTTTTTAAAAAAATACTAAGCAAAAAAAAAAAATATGAAAATGAATTCATAATACTTTCAGTTTTTACTAATAAAAAATTGTACCCAATTTTCGACGAATTTTCAAAAATTTCCAATAGTAGTCGTCAATCGAAAAAGTTCACCCATCGAATCTAAATTTCATAGTCAATGTTTTTTTATTTAAGCAGTTTTTTTTTTTTCGAATTTAGAGTTCCATTTAAAATTGAACTTAAATATCTATTTTATTTTTAATAACACAATTATTTTTAATAACAAATACATAGTGTTTTAATTTTTGGGTGTCCCTTGCACATGAAAAAATATGAAACTAGTTTATAAATAAAATGTTTGGTAACTCTAAAAAGTTACTGTAAACTTTGTGGATTAACGCGTGTATTGACACTAGGCGTTTTAGTTTTTACGATTTAAGCATTTATGACAAAAAATCAATGTGGCCGTGGATAATACCGTCATTGTCATCCTGAGTAATTGCTATAGTTACAGACGTGCGAGCTTTAACATGTCATTCATTCACATTATTTTGATTGATTTGAGAAGCAATCTTCAAGAAAAAAGTTTTCAACATTTTGTACCGAAAAAAACATTTCGTAAAAAAATGGTTTTATAGCTTTAAACTACGTCATGATTAATACTTGTGTAAAAAGTAGATATAAGTACACTATGTAATTTGTTACACGCTTGTATCAATAAAAACTGAAACTTGATAGAAATACTCAAAACTGAAGTGATTGTTTATGAAACTATTAGGTATTTGATGGAATTTTAGTTGATCGTTTTTTTGAGAGCGTAACTGTAATAACCACTCTTGTAAAAGGGTAGATTAAAGAAAACGGACGAGAACTTACAAAAGCGGGCATTCAGTTATCATTAAAACTTTATCAAGTCCCAACGAATTAATATTCTCAACAGCAGACATCTGTAACGAAATGTATGAAAATGTTTATACGACTCTACCGAAATTCGAAACTTGAGCGAGTGAAAAATGAATGATAAAGTTTACGGACTTATATTTTTATTCAGTTCTAATGTTTTATGATGAACCTCGAACAGTCTGTCAAAATAATATTAGTTAATCGTGTATCAGATTCTTTTTCGTAAAATTGTAATTTTTAAAGACGCGGTTTGTACCCTGCAATCGATTGTCTTCAACGCATCTTACATTAAAAAATTTTTTTTTAGTCAAAATCGAAAGTTTTGAAATGACTAGGTATGGGTACCGTTGATTTTTCAGGAAATAAGAGCACACGTATTATATTGATGTCTATTAAACATTTATGATTAACCTTAAGTTTAAAATAAAAGAAATTTTCTCGTACCATTTTCATTCGGCAGTTAGACAAAAAAATGTCTCAAAATCGTACTTCAAAACGACCGGAACATCATTTTCGAGGGCGTTTTCAAAAGCCAAAAAGTTTTGTATTAATCGTACGCGTTATAGTCACCGCGTAAAAATCCACGTAAAAATTTCAAAACGTCACAGGGCCTATATTCATGTTTCAGATAAAATATATTTGAATATTTTAAGTGCAACGGAATGTGTATAATCGTAAATATAGGTACCTACTGACGCTCACGTCATCGTGACTCATAGGGAAAACTGCACCTCGTATTTGTGACTTTTGACTTACGATCGTCAATAATAATAATAATTCGCACAGTTGTTGTGATTACGACCGTACGCGTTTTGTGCATCGTAGTATTTTAACGTATGTTTATGTTTCGACGTACCTACTTCTGAATGAAATCACGTTTGTGACTAATAGTCATTAAAAACGCGAGTTGTTAATGGCGGTTTCCGAGAGCCGCGCGATAGCTCACGCGTGCAATTCTTTTCTATTCTTTTTTTTTTTTTTTCTAGGACATCCACGCTGTCACCACGTCCTTGAGCGTCACAACGTACAGTATATTGTATTATTATCGTTGCTGCGATTTTCTTCGTTGTGATTTTATCGCGAAACCGTGTGTGTGTGAAACGTTTTCTGGGAAACAAAAACAATCGTTCGGTCCGCCCCCGTCTGAAGAAATA
>CM029360.1:15439999-15452694 GCA_017140985.1 Hormaphis cornu | reverse complement strand
TAAAGTTTAAGAGACAATTAAATAAATATTTTAAGTAATTGACGAAATAAACCAGATTGTTATATTAATAAACAGACACCTACATTTCAACAGTCTACAATTTTAGCATAAAATAAACTATATAACACAATCGACATAGTTGAAGGTTTTTAATATTTTGCAAGCAAAATAGTAGGATTTGTACTAAACTTAATTGGACATAGGGAGGGATTTAAGCGCCTATACAATATTCTCAAATAACCATCCGTCATCTTTTTTGAAAAGATTTAAACCGTTGTAAAATTTTAATTTAAAGAAACATAATATGGTGTTTAATGTGCATCGTCGTATAAAATATCATAATATTCTGTTTGTATTTTTTACAGTACAAGTATTATTTTGTTATGTAGCGTAAAATCAAAGTTGTGTTATTATAATGACGTCCCTGTTTCCATCGAGAACTAATCATCACGGTATAAATATTAAAAAAAACGTAAATTTCGGTGACACATAATAAATTATTACGATTTTACGTGGCCAAAGAAAAAAAAACGAGCAATCGCGGCGTATTTATTCAGATCCTGTTTAAAATATTACTATAAATAAATAAAAACAAAACAAAACACTTACAGAAGTGACGCAACAGAAAACGTAAAATTAAAAACGCCTCGTATGGAAATCATAATAATTATAAGTTATAATGGTAAACTAAATGAATTAAACATGTTGTAAAAAATGGCGCGCCACTTCAAAATAATAATAATAATATGTTATTGAGTGTTTTTTTTTTTATTTACATTTAAAGGAATCGTATTTGAATCGGTCAAATAGTTATAGTTATAATAACATATATCAGTGTGTTGTTATTGTTATACTCTCTCTGATATTGGTGGTAAAAAAAAATTGTATACGAAAATATTGAATACGTTACACCCCCGAAATACGTATCTTATTTTAATGTATAACACGCAACGTTTTTATATTGTATTTTATACTGACGTTCTTTCATCGTGTAAAAACAACGACGACGATGTCAATGCGGTATTTTATTATTTTTTTACATTCCGTATTCTCCTGCCAAATCGTAATTCATACATACGTATATGTTATGTATTTTTCGAAACTTTTGTTTTTATTTGATGAACAATTTTATGTATGTATGCGTATTTTTCTCGTAAACGCGTAGTCGATATCATTTGATGTTGTATTCCACCGTGTTACACATAGCGTGGGTACAGACGAACGAGAAATTATTGTTCAACGGAATACGACTGAAAATGAAATAAAAAAAAAAACACAAATAACGTATCGGTTTTGCGAACAAAAAACTTGTCGTTCTCCAACGAACGTTTTTCATTTGTCCGAAAATATCAGTCGAATCTTACACATTCGTGTCGTGTTTCTCGTTTAAATGCGTATTATTATATCAAACCAAATCAAAATTACAAATTATTTTCGTCTCGAACACGAAGCGCACCGGAGAGTGTTTAAAATAATTAAAAAAAAACAAACACGACGTTGCGTGTCACCTATAGAACAAACGATTTCCAAAATAACAATTGCCGCGTGCCGTTTTTGGTCGTGTTTCCGCGAGGAAAAACCAGATCACGTGCGCTACCGCGATTCGCACTTTTGTCAACGAAAACCGAAACGTCATTCGAACGACCATTTTTCAACACTTTTGCTGCGCCAGCACACTTCGCGTCCGGGAACTTTTTTTTAGACGCTGAATGATCCGCTTGATTTTATCCGGTGTCCGCGCGACCGTACGTTTGTTTTCACTTCTGAGACAGTGCTGAACTACGCAAGCGCGTTTAGTACGCACGGTTTCAACTTTCCCCGTACCCTGGCCCGAACACGATGTTTAATTACAAAGTGAACGTAAAAACTAACGCGACGAAATTTACACTGTGCACGCTTGCGCCGTTAAAATAACAGCAAACACACGAGCGCATTTTCTGTACTGCACGAATGCGCGTTTTCTTATCGCGCAAAGTCGAGAAAATAGGCCGTTTGAACTATAAAAGTTCATCGCCGTCGAGCGATAGCGTGTTTTGACGACTTCACGCGCGTCCACGCACCACTGCGCTTCAGATCCGCCGTGCAACGCTGTCCCGTCGGGTTTCTAACGTCTCGATTGTCGAGCGGTTTTTTTATTATTATTTTTCTTTTTTGCCGACGATCTGGACGCGTACCAAAACGGGGTGAACGGCGCGGCGAAAGCTCGCGGCATTCGTGTAACGTGTATCGGCGCACCCTTTGTTTTACGGGATAAGTCTCGTATAGTGTTGTGGCGAACCGCAACGAGATAATAACAATATATAATTCACCGTAATATTTACTAGGACGGCGGTGTGACGCGCACGGTATATGCTCGCAAGTGTCGCGATAAAAAAATGAGGGTTCTTTTTCGTGTATCGTTACAATAGGCAGTGGTACAGGGTGTGGTGATTCGGTGAACGTGCGAGGAGCCGCCGCGGTTTTGCGCAGAAGAGCTCTGTCGGGAAATCGAAAACGAACAGCGGTCCGTGGTGGCACGAGGAGACGACGCGTTATAAATTTTCGACGAACAAACGGAAATGCCGCAGTGAAATATGTAGGGCGGATTGCAGTTGCCGGTTTTTTCACTTAGGGACCTCCTCAGGGCCGGATTTAGGCATAAGCAAAGTAAGCAGTCGCTTGGAGCCCCAGTTTGATCGGGGCCCCCAATGTCCGTTGAAATGTTCCGATTTGATATATGTATGAGGAAAATTATACTTGTTTAATAAAAATTAACGAATACTATAATATTTTCAATTGCACGTTCATTTGGTTCATGAAAAATGTTATTTTCAAGAATCTCTTATTCTCAGTTTTGCGGTTAAATCGTTTTTATAAAGGGCCCCCTTAAAAAAAATGCTTAGGGACCCCTAAAGTATAAATCCGGCCCTGGACCTCCTAATAGGAACACTTGTACACATCGTAAGTCTGCAGGTCTTGTTAAAGTTTCGAAACCGGATGGCGGAGATTTGTATCAAACAATTTTTGGGAGGGTTCGTTTTTTTTTTTTTATTACTTTGAAGAGTGACCGGAGGGATTTTAATACGTTCGGAGGCGCCTATATCAATACCCGGTATCCGCCCGCGCAACGTCTCGGATCGTCGGATATTTTGCGAAGGGACGTATAAAAACATTTTTTTTTCACCGTCGCCGACGGGTCTCCTCAAAGCATAATAACGATGATAATGTGATTTTTAACCATACATTGGGTTGCAGCGGTCTGTTTGAAACCGATCGTTATCGCCGCGTACGACAATCATTGCACTCCGTATACTCTCGAGATATTTTTACAAAATTGTGGGTGTAACACTCCTCGAAAGCGAATTTAGTTAATCATCGAAACAATAAACGCCACCATATGCACATACTGTCGCCAATTCCAAGCGCCCAACACGTTTGTACGGCCAAAACATTGTACACAACAATAATCAGGTAACTGTGCGGAAAATCGGCGTCTGGCGATCGATGCGATTTGTTATCAATAAGTTTTATTTTATAACCTTTGAATGGAAGTCAGACGCGGAAGCTGTATTTTGAGTGCAAGTTTGATTGAAATTTTTTTTTTCTCGTATTGTCGACACGTTTTTTTACCCCCATTAGAAAAATTCTCGAACGGCATCGAATCCGCGTTTTAGTATATGAACACGGATTGGTACTCTTTCTCAAAAATAATAATAACGGGAACGCCACTGATAGTAATATTGTTTTTTTTATGCACCCCGCTTGTAAGTATTGTTACTATCGGACCACTTATATTTTGATCCGACGGCGAATACGTCTCTCTTTTATACGGCGGCCATTCGCGTATTTAAATTACATCTATTAACCGCCGCCATCATCGTTGCGTTTCGTCAATTTATACGAATTTATCTCGTCATCACGTTATTTTATTTAAATATTATTATCATTATACATCCGCATTTAACGCGCGTTTTCTTCGAGGAGATCGCTCGCTTTGTCACGTCCACTTCATTTAATAGGTACATTTTGTATCCGCGATGACACGTTATATTTTTATTCTACTGCGCTTTAGATACCTCATTAGGTTTTTCGTAGTTCGTTTTGTATTACGATCAATCATAATACGGTGACGTTACGGACTGTTCGATTTTTCCTAACTCGAAATCGGAAATATTCGAAACGAACTGAACACAAAATATATAGTTCAGCTCGAATATCTCGAACCAAGGGGAAAAAAAAATATTTTTGTCAAAAAACGATAAATAAACGTGTTTACTTGGATTGAAAATTACGTTTAAGAGGTATCTACTTAGTAAACTATGTATAGACATTGTTCGGCATAAACGATGATTTATAATTATTATATTGTTTTTTTTTTTATAAAGTTCGGTTTGGGTTCGAGCTCAAAAGTTTGGGTTCGTAACATCACTAATATAATACTATCATTTAGCGAATCGACGTTCACCCCGGTGCTCACGAACCGCGTCCGAAGAATTTCTTCGAAAAATCATACATTTTTGATGTCCATTTATGTTCTGAAAGTAACTTTATTTTTATGTCTCCTTATACAATATTATAATATAGCTAAATTTCCATTCTCAAAATTTGGCACTCGTAAAACTCTTCTCGACGACGCGTATAAATTTCAAGTCGAGCTTTTTCGAAATTCGCGACCCTCAGTACTTCGGAAAATAATCAAAATTTTCAAAAAAAACACAAAGTACCGTCTCGGATTATCCGTCTTTTAATGCGTTAAAATCGTAGCAGTCTAATAATAATATTATTAGGTTTAAATAACTGTTTGCTATAATACAGCGCAGGTCCGTCTGTTCGTGCGTGGCGCAAGTATCATTATGACGTCATCAACGGTTATTACGCAACGGCACGGCGCTGCAACTGCAATTATTATTATTATCGTTGTTGTTGTTGCGAGGGTGCATATAAAAGTGCACCGCTGCGGTTCGCATTCCGTTGCGGGTCCAAGGACGATTCCTAGCGGTACAAACATAACAATAATAACAATAATAATATTAGTTTTATTAGCGGAAAACGAGAATTACGCCGTCGCAACGACGATTCGACCGTAACCGCCGACCTCACCTAGCTCGAGCCGCCGCGGTGTACGTATACACCGACCTCCTCGAAACGAATAAATTGTTACCAACACCGTTCCGGAACTTTCTGTTTTCCAACTTTTCTTCCACGTCAATTTCCGCAAACTACGGGGAAACGTTCTAGAAACACTGATTGTGTGCCGTGAATTCGGCGGCGTGCTTTAAAAAACCAACAGGGTCCAACTATTTCAACAGCGTAGTCCAATGTACTTACGAGCTATTACATCTAATCGGTTCTTCGAGAGTTTTTTTGTATTCTGAGCGTCAGCGAAGAACGTATTGGTTTTACGATGATTTGTGTTTTTTTGTTTTTTTTTTCTAAAAGTTCTTATATGTAGTAGACGTGCACCAATTTTAACGCGTGATTCCTCAAAAGAAAGATAATGGATCCGAGATGATTCGAAACGTTTTTTGAATATTTTGATTATTTTCGAAGTACTGAGGAAAGTAAAAAACGGCCCAATTTTTTGAGTCGCTCCTATCGAAATTCAAGTATGTCATTTAGAAGGGTCTTACGAGTGTTCCGCTAAAATTTCAGTCGATTTCGATCATTTTTGAGGAACTGTCGTTATTTTGGGCGGCCGTGTATTTCTTATGGGAGGCCCAAATAATTACGGTAAACGTGTTTTTACACGTCACAATTATAAGCCTCTCAAACTCTTCAAACCGATGAAGCCAGAAATGAATGAAAGCCCTACCAAAAAAGAATAAGTTATCGAGTCTACGCCCGTATGCTATAGACCCGGAATGAGAAAACGATTCGCGGGCAGAGGCCTCGTAGAATGTTCAAACAGTTTATTTGTTTTTTCATTCAAAAGAAATCTGAAAAAAAAATATGCACTATCGATTCCACGGTCAAGTTCGTTCGAAAATAATATTTTGGTTTTAGAAATTTCACGGACATCAAGGTCACACAATGTTTTCCAACATAATTTTAAACAAAGTCCTGAATATTTAAATTACACTGCAATTTTGTGTTCTAAAAATTAAAAAGAAAATACTCTTTTTATTCGTTCGTTCTACGTCGAGACAGAATAGATTATTTTCCCCGCAACGTCAGTTATTTTGTTCGTTTTAATTGCCATTGAACGTGGCAGCCCTTAGCTGACACCGGACAATTGGACTACTACGCTTCACCATTTCGAATTCGGGTGCAAATCTTTTTCTGCGTAAACCGACCTCGTGCAAACATTGTTCGTCGCAAAACGATTTCTACTGTACACAGTCAGGAACTAAATATTTTTTTAAATGATAAAATACGCAGCTGTGGTTTATAATCGTATATAATGAATGTTCCGTTTTTTCTGTTATTTAATTAACTAATTAAAAACGATTGAAGAGCGGTACATCGACAGAATTACGACTTTAGCACATAGATAAAGTTCTCTAGTATGTCCACTTGAATTATCAATTACTCTACTACTATGGAAACTCTCACTGTACAAAGTCGGTCCTCGGGAAAAAGTTTTTACTCTCCGCTGAAACGCAAAACAGTCAACAAAAAAAAAAATTATTATAAACCATAAAAGGCAATACACCGCGGAGTAAAGAAACAAAAAATACTTGATACAAAATGTTTTTTATGATTTATAAATCACGATGAAACAAGATTTTGTTAGGTGGCTTAGGTCCATGTTATCATGTCTCTGGTTCATAGCACGATGTAGGTCAGTCTACATCGTGCTGTTATTACTTGTATTATCATTTTTTTTTTTTTTTTTTAGTTTGTACCGTAATAATATTTCCCCATGGATTATCGGAAAACATTATTGATATCAATTAGTTTATCAAACAGAATTAAATTATTTGTCTTTTATGACTCTTATCGTCAAACTGTTTGAAGGCAAAAAAATTTCTCGATTCAAGTAGTTTTTGTACACAGGGTTGCCAACTATCAAATTTAAAAAAACCGGCCCTCACTGAAATTGTCAAACATTAAATTAGCCTAAAACATTATAGTAAAAACATAGAATTTGTAACATAAACGTAAAAACGTTTTATTGACGACGTTCATCGCCATCACTGTCCGTTTTTCCGAAACTTAATCTAAGACCGAAGTAAATAGTAAATTTTAGAAAATTAAAAAATATTTCGTACAAAATGTGTGACCACTTATCAACATCATTGTTTTGTTACTATCAAATATTTATTTATCAACAATGCAAGATATCCGTGGTCAGCTTCTGCCGGCGCTAGGTAATCGCACAGCTGTCTGGACCATCTATGGTCTGGTCGTCTGAACGTACGAACAACAGTGCTACCAATTACCGTACACGGCAAAAAAAAAGGTTACAACAATAATAATTTGGTAAAAGAGTATTAATCGATCGCGAAAAATATAAACCTATGCGAAATAACCGGCCGTTTTATACGGTCGGGCCGGCCACAAAAACCGGTCGGTTGGCAATCCTGAGGTATATTTTATAAGTCGTGTCATTAATACAGCGCACGTTCTTTCGTAAAAATGTAGCACGCAAATTAAAAATAAGGCTACAGTTTGGGAACTCAGTTCCTCCAGTTCGAGCACGGGACGACGGACGGATAAATCGAATACGCGTATTATAGCGATTCAACAACAATTTAATGTCGTTCGGATTCAATTATTAGCTAAAAAAAAAGAAACGTATTTTCCTCCTCGCAACGCCGTTCGTTCCCGGTATCCCCATATTTTATTATACGTTCCGTATAATATCGCGCGTTATCAGTGGACGCGCAGGCGGTGGAGAAAAAGCGCGTATAATATCATTGTTGAAGGCTGACAAATAGGCGTATTTTACAGCCCGTTGTTTTGGGCTATTATTATTATTATGGCGTGATAAATGAAAACATCGGTTCGTTACTTAATTTTATGTGTTCAGATAAGACTGCGCCACGACGTTATAATGTTATGCGTTTCGTTTTACGACGCTCGCGCGCGCACCGCCGCCGACGCCGAGTCAATTACTCAATCTCACGAACGGTTATTATCCGTATTTGTTTTATACGCGAAAGCTCGCGCCGCGGAACGATTAGTGCGTCCCGAATTCCGTAAACGTTGTCTCGTCAATAATTTTCCAATAAATATTTATAAAACCGCGGATGTATAGTACGAACAAAATATGTTGAGGTGTAGAGGTGTAATTTCTGAATCCGACATTTAAGCCGATAACGAAGCAAAGGAAAAGAACGATCCTGCTGCGGAAACACGACGTGTGTAACTTTATCCACACCGTCGGACGTCAATCCATCGTGTTCGTTTTAAATTTCTTATACGTCCGTTAGTTTCCACTTATTTTTTGAAATAAACCGAAATACTGCATTTTCCGTAGAGAAATATGATCAGTTTTTCCACGCGTAGTTTGAGTAACAGGTATTTTATTATAGCTCCGGAAACATGAAAATTTTTTTCGACCATAACCAATTTAAAGATCAATTTAAAAGTCTAAACGCGTACATAAAAATATACACCTATATAGCCGTGGCGATATTTTTCAGTTTTAGATTCGCTTACGTAGTTCGGTATACTTTGATGTTATAATCTTTTGGATTTGTATTATAAATAACCATAACTACATACAAACACCCATCGAACGCGTTCCCGTTATTCATTTGTTTAATTTCTATAAAAATAGACAAAAAAATAAACAATCGTAATAACGACGTCGCGTAGTATCTGGTTACAGCATCGATTAAGCTGTAAAACTTAATCGATGCTGCTTACTTAGGTCGAACCTGCCAAACTTAATCGCTGATTGTTGAACTTACCACGTAAGACAATATATTTTGTCATGGTGTTTGCACCAGCTAACATAGAAAAACTACACAAAACACGAACACGTTCCTGTTATTCGTGTGTGTAACAAAACAAATAATAACGTCATGTGGATGATGTGGTTTTTGGTGACGCGTTTTATAACGATACAACAACGGATGATTGTGTTAATACAAATCGCGCCCGATAATATAAAATATTGTGCGCTTTACGTTGAACGAAAACAGACGTAAATCGCGTTTGGGAGAAAAAGAGGTCCGAAAATGGCATTCTTTCCATGTACTATTGTAGACAGTACCATATTATTTTGACTTGTGATAATGAATCACGTGATATAATAACACCCCTCAATCTTTTCAAAAAGTATCACTGAATTGTTTAAAAACATATTGACGACTGATCTGCGTACCAAAAATATTTTTTTTCATATTTTAAATCGGTTATTGTTTTGAGAACACGTAGCTTTTTCAAGTTCAATTTCATTGTTATTTATTTCAAAAACAAGCAATTACACCGAGGTAATTACACTCGTCGTTCTGTTTTCCGTAATATCTTCTTTTGAACAATATAACCGTTACACCGCGGAAGTCATTGTAAGTTTTAACTTCCTTCTTTTTAATAACAGCCCGCTCTTTTTGTCATTTTCGGAAAGAAACTTGATAAACAAGAAAGAATGTCTTGTCCTGTTTAAAGGACATTTTTCGTGTTTATAAATTATCGCTGAAACGCAGTTGTCCAACGCTTTAAGGAATATTTAGTTTCTCAAACACACTCTCATTACAATATAATAATAACCGTACAACAACAAATTAAAATATAGTATCATTTATGCCGTGTTCAAGCGTGATATTTTATTTTATCGCTACTGCTCGCATTTAAAAGAGCCATAGAGCTGATATCCGAGATACTGACATGGCAATTCATTTTGGAAAAACATAATAACACGGTTAACTTTATCGAGTACTTATAAATTACAAACAAATCATAAACGTCATTATCATAAAAAATGTTAACATTTTACAACCTCCGAAGCCTCATATTATTATGATGACTTTGATATTATTTTATTCACCGATATTATTATCTGTGTACCCGGTATCGTAAACATATTTAATTTTAACGCTTGAGTTTGTGCGTTTTATGATCATACTTATCTTCATTTTGTTTGAGTGTGACATTGGTATGTAGTAATACTTTGTTCCATTGGAATAATGGCATGTATGTTCAGTTACTATTGTACATAACTTTGTTGATCAATGGTTATTGGCTCAAAATACTTATTTATTAATTTACTAATACTAATTTGTCAAAATAAAATGACGCTACAAATAAATTGAATATATTAATACTTAGTACAATTCTTAAAAAGTCTTGAACCTGATACATAACTTTAAAATTATTATACTTGTTGATTAATTTTGGTTCACTGACCGAGCTCAAAATCGTCATTTTCGGAAGCAACTCGCAAATATAATATAAACGTCCAACTACAACTTCCAAACCAGAGGACCGACTATAGAGAAAAGTCAATAATCCAATAATAAGCTGTCCATTAGGGTGCCAATAAAAAAAAAAAATCAATATTTTTAAGGTCCCACTGAATTAAATTATTTATATATACAATATAAAGGTCCATACAAAAATTTAACAAAAAATAAAAATAATTACTGGTCGCGCAACATGATTTAGTTTAAATTTTTTACATCACAAAAATCTAAAAATAAAATTTTTTTTTTTTAAACTGTTTAACATTTAAATTTTTTTGTTTGGGTTTGGAAATTGTTTTCGATGTTGTTCAACTACTTGCAAAAAGTACTGTTTTTGTTCTTCTTGATTAGTAAATATCCCATTGAATGATTGAATCAAAGATATTCCACGTTCGGCAGCGTCGTTCACTACTTTTAAACTTTGTACCCTTCTACGCCCATCAATGTAATTCGCGTCTTCTTCCCAAGTATTTGGATGTTGCATTAGAAAATCTGGTGATATATCTAGTGCTGTAAATAATTTTAAGGTGTTATTAGTTACGAAATCGCACAACTGCATTGTTTGAACTGCATTCAACTCGATCTTAATACGTCGTTGTGGGTTGACGGGTCCCTTGTTTTCCAATGATTTCACCATTTTTATTTTCATTTCAACTGGCACTCTTTTGTCAAAAAAGGCCAGTCCCACAAGAGTATCACTTAAATACCATAAATGCCTGGAGAAACTTTTAATAGCAACATCAGCTATAATTGGATGAATATTTTTATACAAATCAAGCTCCTTTAATAGATTTAAATCATTGAAAGGAGCTAATTCCCCACAAGGAGCGGTGTACCAAATTTTTACATAAACTTGTAGTACAAAAATATTGAAATCTCGTAGTGACAATAGTTCTCGAGCAGTTAATTTGATTTGTGATCTAAATAAGTAAATTTTCATGCTATAAATAATTTTTGCCATCCATCTAGCTCTATGTAACGCTCCAGGTGTGTGTACGTTAACGTTTTTGGAAATTTTAACTCCTAAAAATAGAAGAGAAAGTTGTAACAATTCTTTGTAATCATCCCTAGGCTCATATTTTGTTAGCTGATCATTAATAAAACCAATGAGGAACTTTTTTATTGGTTTGATATTTTTAGCCACTGTATCTTCCATCATTCCACTTGTGTATTCAATTTTGTTAATTTGACTCCAGCTGTTTGAAAATCGTTGAAAAATCTGTATATTAGGACCATTTGAAGGACCCATTAATGTATTAAATACCCTTTCAATAATGAGTTCCATGATATGATGACGGCATGCTAGGCTCAGAAGATCTCGTTTCATTTTTTTTTCAAGCAGTACACAAGCACCTGTGTTTACACCACTGTTACTAGCTGTTGTGTCGAAAGACATGGAATGAATTCGTTCAGTTAAATTCCATTCTTCAATTAACTCAAAAACTGAAGTAGATTGAGCTTCTCCAGTTCCATTTGAAATTTTTGGCACACCAAGTAGTTTCATTACACCATCACCTGAAACTATTACTGCAAGACGATCAACTTTATCTTTTGATGTCAAAGAAGGTAGAAGTTTTCCATACCAATGTATTGTCAACGGAGTGGTAGGTAAAAATGAAGCTATTAGTTCATTTGCGATTTTTTGACGAATTTTTCGACGAGCTTGTCTTATTGACTCTCGATTAAGAGTAAAGTCTTGTACATTGTAACCTAATGATTGTACAGTAGCTGACAAAACATACAAGCGTTTCTGTCACTTACTTTGGTTCTATCTAAAGCAGATGCCACTTCAGTAGTGACAATGCTAGAAGTTTTTAAAGTACTAATAAGTTCAGTAGAATTATTTTGTTTGAACCTTTTGTTGATTGGTACATATAAATCATCGTCACTTTCACTACTGCTGCTAGATTCTGTACTTTCAAAATTTAAATCATTATATTTTGCTTCTTCTTTCAATCTTTCTGTCTCTTTTTGTTCCCTGATTATAATTTGCTGTTGTCGCTTTTTTTTTCTATCTTCTTTCTTTAAAAGTTCAGTGTCAACGGAGCTCATGCAACCACGTCTTCCTTTTTCTCTCTGAGCCAGGAGAAACTGTTTATCCTCTACAATAGTGATAAGAGTTAAAGCATCTTTATGAGCAATGTCAAATAAATTATTGAAGTCATCAACAAATACAGACTCAATCTCCTTTTGATGTGGCGTTCTTCTCAAAGAACTTTTTTTTAAATTTAGCCATTTACAATGAATTTTTTTTATACTGTCGATTATATGACATTCTTTTTGTATAGGAATTTTGGCTTTTGCCCAAAATGTACAAATTTCTCTTGCTGTGATGGTAGCACCAATTTGAATAGTTTTTTTTTC
>CM029360.1:15397922-15429999 GCA_017140985.1 Hormaphis cornu | reverse complement strand
TTTTTTTCATATAAAATGTTGTCACCCTACTGTCCATCCGATCAGTGGTCGTTATTCTCTTTTTCTTTTTTTTTTTTGTCGAATGATCAATGCGAGTTACATACGTGATGGTTCGTTTCAACGGTACTGATAGAAACTTTTCGGAAATAATATCATTTTTTATAAATGGTTAATTAAATGATTTAGATATTTTACCAAAAGTCACATTTATACACTTTTGCTTACTCTAGACGGTCATATATAGTTGTTATATGTACTATGGGTATAAAACCGATATTTCTGATAAAACGTAACGGTGCAGCAACTTGAACACGCGTACAATAAATTTAGCGTCGGACATTTTAGACTTAAACAAATATTTATAGCCCCCGGAGTTTAATATGTTAATCAATGGTATGAGTTTGCGGCAAATAAGGTATAGGTACACTTGAAATCCCAGCGGCCACAGCAGATAAACGATTCGATGGGAACACATTCGGATTCTGCTCATCCCTATAAACAGATACAGTGATACCTACGCAGCGAACTGGGTATAATGAAGGATTTTGAAATAAATACTCGAATAAAAGTAATACGTATTATAAACTTAACGCTCATCGATATTGACTATACTCAATAAGGATCTTTCAAATCAATTAATTTGAGATACCGTAATAAAAAAAAAATTGACCTTTCGTCAAACGTCAAACCGAACACAATCTTAAATCTTAAGTCAACTGATATTTTATAAAAGTGATTAAAACGCAACTTTAATTTTCAGTACTTTTTTATACTTCTTTTCATTCATGAATTGGTTAATTTTGGATTTTCGGACTTGACGTTTGACCGCAACATCGGTCGTACGCTACTCTGTGTACCGAAAATTTTGAAAATCGACCAATTTTTTCGATCTACCGATATTATGGATTTAAGATTTTTAACGGCACGTCCGATTTCATTAAAATCGCGTGTTTCTCCGTAAAACAATAATCGTTCTATCGTCTTGAGCTGCTCAACGAAAATTTAACTTTGTACTGTAGAACAAAAAAAAATGTTCAAGATCTTTCATTCGATTTTTGTCGTTAAATTTGGGTTTTACCAGGACGATTACGTGATAACTGCTGGGCTCGATCATGATCGTTTTTTTGATTTCGAAGGCGATCATTGGATACTCGATAGTACGTTTGATCCACAAAACGGTGACCCAAAGCGTAGACCACTAGAGCGATCACGGTTTTTTTTCTTCATTCAATATTCATATAATATTATGCTTTGCAATGGATCCGTTTGTTGTTCGACGCAACTTTTCGGGGACACCGTGCATCGTATCAGCGCGCGGCGACACTTTGGGACGAGGGAAACCGCCGCGCGAACGTATTATCGGGTACGAAAATTTCCGCGGGGCGTTCGAACGACCGGATTTCGCACTTAGCGCGGCAGACCCAAAGCGCGGTAAAACTAAGCGGCACCTAAAATCGCAACTTTTAATTGCGAAAACACACCGCCGCTGACCCGGGGGCGAGTGAGGCGGCGTCTGCCATGTCTGTATGATGACGACGGCGATACAACAATAATAACACTGTCCACCGGACTTTTTGACATTCCGGTCGGATTCATTAATATCGTGTCACACACACGCGGGGCAGGCATCTCCACGGGCCGGTGTTGTACACACAATAATTATTGGTACCGATGTCGAAACAAATGGAAAACAAAAAATAAATTGATCATAACACTTGAGATTTTACGCGAGCCCATTACCGTTCGTCCGGCTCGAGTATTTCGATCAAACCTCCTCTCGCCGGCGTGATGCTGCGACGCCGCGTATAAAATCATCTGTACTAAGATTTTACTGAGATTTTCACACGGTGGTAATTTATGTGTATATTTGTATAGATAAATATGAATCACAATTATTAATATAACCAGTACTGTTCAAGCCGAATAACGAAAACACGCATTATTTTTTTATTTTTTACGAAATCCGAAAACCTCATCCGTGTGGACAAAATAATTTCTACCCGACAGGAGTTGAGTGCGTTTAGGTAAACCGAATTCTGTGAAAACTGCAGTTTGATTTTAGTTCGCCATTAACACGTCGGCTTACCGCGAATTCGACCGCCGCGGTTCGGACAGTGATATTTTACTGTTCGACGTTTAAACGTTTTTCTAGAAAAAAAATCGACTGTCGTCTCTTCGCCGCGAACAACGAACAACAACCAAGACGGTCATTAAAAATGGCGATAATCGTTGTGCTTCAAAAACAATAGGCATTAATGTTTATGGAAATATTGCACCGGCAAGGTTAGCCGTACGTTTGTAAGTGCGCAGTTCTCTGGAAAAATAGGCAAACCGAATAAATTACACAGTAGTTAGTAGTATGGGAAAGTTACCTACATTAATGTTTTATTTTAACTCCGCGTTTTATATTATTCTTTTTTGTACACGTTATTTTATGTGCTGTATAACTTTTACGCTCAATTCTAATATTGCGGAGTTCGCTTGAATGCGTTTACACGTAAGACACAACCGATTCATGCGGGTGTATCATATTTACAACAACGTGATTCTATGTTTTGAGTTGTGTACAGTTGTAGACATATCTGAAGATTAACTGGATAATAATATTGCTACTTCACCGTGATAAAGTGTTTTAAATTACTCGAAAGTTCCCATTATATCACGGGAAATAATATTGAAAACTGGTATTACTGTTGCAAACAATTTGAAAGTGTTTTAAACAAAATATAAAACTTTGAAATGTTCGAATGTTCTTGCAGTTTTTGTTCCACGAAATCTTCGATTTAAAGATTTGAAACTATACCGTAACTACATGCTTAACAATGTTTCTAGATTTGTAGAGCTTAGACATTTAAAAAACAAATATTTTACTCGGATTAAAATTAAAATCGAACTAAGAATTACAAACTTTAGTAGGTGATACATATTTTGTCACGACTAAAAAAAAAAAAAAAAACAATATTATTCATTGAGCCGCGAGTCAATCCGTTTTCAAAATAATGATTGTTCTTTTTTATACACCTGGACTATAGTGAAATTAGTGTTTTGAATTTAGTGATTTTTGAAGAAAACATAAGTGCACTTTAATCTTATTTGGCAAAACGACAAGAAAAACTATTCACGCAACATCGCTAATGACACTATTCATTTAACAAAATATATTATATTAATTCAGGACAAACAAAGTGTTTACAAATTGCGAGAATTAAATTTTTAGAAATATCACTGTGTATTCGGTCTGATTAAAAAGTCGTTAAATTCGTTGGACGGTTTTGGTGAGCACCGAGTCAAAAAAAGTCAATTATTCATAAAACGAAAAAACTGTTTACGATGTTTTAAAACAATTAAATTAAAATTTTCGTTTAAGGAATAACCGTTATGCAACATAATTTCATGTTACCTAATTTGTTTTTTATTATAAATCATTAACAAGCAAATACCTAATAACGATTTGTGGCCATTGACACAAAACGATTTTGCATTTTGGATTAACTTTTGCTCTAACGTACAGTACAACACATGTTTTTCCACTCTCGTCAATTTTAAATACATCTAAGCTGCTGCTGCTAGTGTTGTTGTTAATACGATACTATAATATATTTTATAATTATCTAAACTTTTCTACAAAATTATCACAAATCGAAATGCTTATAAAGACAAAAATAAATTAAAGTGGGTCATTGCTTTTACTTTTAATTTATTAATAGGTACCAATTTCAATACAAAATCAGTTTTTAAATGTTTAGTTAGAAAATGTTTATTTCAGCCTTCAGGGTTAAATAAGCTAATTAATAATACAATTGGTACTTAATGAAATGAAAACAATCCGTTTATTGATATTGCCGTCCATCAGTTATCACCTTCATCTAAATTTCGCCTAAATAACTTCAAACTGTTAACAAAATTTAATTTTCTTATGTAACGAACAAGAAAAATTTTTCATACCAATTGAATGTTTTAAATTGTTTACTTACACAGTAGAACAGAAACTTAAAAATAGTTTTAATATTTACTTTTAATTATGTTTAACAAACAATTGTATTTTATCTGTTTATTTTACTCTTATAATAACTATCGTTTGTTTTTTGTATTTCATAAAATGACAACATAATACTGTTTCCATTGTTTAATATTCTTTATTTGATTGAATTATCATTAATTTCTATGAAACGTATCACTAAAAATAACAAATCCACAAAAAACATTGTCACTGAAATATACCACTTTATTTGTTATGAATTCTTTATAATTTTATATCATAGACGTGTTTTTAATTTTTAACGTGTCTGTAATACGATAATAACAACGTTCAAGCAATCATTATGCGTTGTTTATTGATCCGTCTTAATTCGTGCAGATTCATATAAACTGTTAGATAATGTATCGTAAAATATTGAAAATATTCGTTTTCTCCAGACGGAGCATGAAAAATTACAAATTGAGTCAATGTATTCAAATTCGTTTACAATAAAAAGTTTTTCCTCGGGATATATCCTTATAAATACAGCTCTTGTGTCGGGATTATTACTCAATGAAAGTATCGAGTTTGGAGATATTTAGCTTTTTGATTTTATACATATTTTTTTTCTAAGTTTACAGAAAACATTGTTATTCCGTACACAACAAGGCCCGAGAAAAATTACCCTCCAAATCCCGAAAAACCATCAAGTATTCAGAAAACGACTACGTGTTGTAAACGCCTTCGTAATCCTTCTCGTAGTTTATTGTGCCGTAATAATAAACGTTAAAAAAAAAATCCTAATATGTTGTAATTTAAAGATGTGCTCAGGGCCTATTCTGAAAACGAACTTGAATTAAAAGATGTAAACTATAAAACTTTTAACTCTTGAATTATTTTAACAAAATAATTTGTAACCGTACGCGACAACAGTTTTATTTAGTTTCCTTCGGTCAAATAAAATGTATAATTTGTCCTCCGCTAACGTTAAAACAAATTCGTTCAACAATCGAGTTTTTTACATTTCAAGTCTTTTCCGGTGCGCGTGAGTTCTATTATAAAGAATATAAATTTATCAATTAAAAACGTTACGTACGGTTTCACGAATTTCGTTTTCGTTCGTATTCGGTATTAAACGATTACTTATAAATAAACGCATCGAATTTCCACTGATATATATGACGTATAATACGTAACGGAACAAAAATTTTTCTCTAAAATTTCCAAGCGAATAAATGAATACCTACCGCCGCGGTATTATATTATGGAGAAAAAAAACATTTCGTTTTCGCGGTAGAACTCGGTTGTAGTAGAAAAATGATGAAAAAAAAAAAATAATTTTAATCGTGGATTATTTGTTATTATCGTTTTTCTTCACTGTTAACGCACTTTCGGGTGTTAAAACGTCCAACACTCGCATAATATAATCTCACCAAAGACGGATGCGTAAAATATGATGGACCTTACTGCATTTTTTTAGTTTGATATCGTCCAAAATTGAGAAAGATGAAAACACGAATCGAAAAAGTGCGTTACTCGGATGTCATTGTATCACGGCAAGACGATATTAAAAATCGGCATCACCGTACAGTAATTCGAAAACGTTCCGAACAGAACACATAAAACACTTTAGAACGTTCGAATTTATTTTCGCAGTTTTTGTCCCGTTCGATGTCTACAGATTCGAAACAGTAATATATACTATCAGGACCGTATTACCGCTTAGGCTGTGTAGGCTAAAGCCTAGGGCGGCAAATTTTGAAGGGCGGCATAGTATTGATGTTTTTATTTTATTAATGATCATTTTTTATATGTGGAGAGAAAATTAGGCGGTAAATTTATTTCAGCCTATGGGCGGCAAAAACCGTAATCCGGCGTTGTATACTATACCCACGTGGTTGCTTAACGCTTTTTAGATAATACGTTTAAAAAAACAAACATTCTACCACGATTAAAATCAACAAACTTTTAGATACGAGTGTGTTATTCTGTCGTCACTACAAAAAAAAAAACGCGTGAAATAAAAAATCGACGTTTCGTTTTTGCGGTAGAAATCGGGCGGAAGAAAAATGAAAAATGAAAAAAAAATAATAATCATCTTTTCCAACGGCGTATTTTTTTTTTTTGTCATCGAGAGTCGTGCGGTACAAAGCGGAAACGAACAACGTGCGACGAGATGACATCACGCGACGGTCATTAATAACGCCGCGCGTACCGGCCGCGGTGACGCGACGACCGCGTTCCATTAATAAAACGAGAATATTATGGCTATGCCGAGGAGTGACGAGAGCGAGAGAGAGCGAGAAAGCCCAAGAAGGAACCGTCGGGGCAGGATGGTTCGGGTCATCCCGTCAATTGACCCGGACCGTACGATAATAATACAGGAAGGAATTTTTAAATTGCGCGGGCCGGACGAGAGGTCACGTTTCTCCGGGTCGTATCTATGCGCGGGGACGAGCCGCACAGGAGGAGACGGAAAAAACGGTTTCTAATTATCTCCAAAAAAAAAAACACGTTCTGTCCGCGGTTTCGATGGAAATTCGGTTTCGAAACCGTCCGATCGGTCGAACTGTTATCGGTCGAAGAAAAAAACCGCGGAGTAAAAGGTCGCTGTTGGGCGGTTTTCATCCGAAATCAACGAACGGACGTATTCGCGGGGGGAAAAACGTTTCGAGCGAGCCGTCTGTTTTTACGTCGTTTTCGCGGTTTTCGGCACACAACCCAGAAAATAATCGAAACCTCAAAAAAAAAACGCTTCAAACGGGACAAAATCCCATGTATGGCGTTCAACGGTCGGAGGAACGCACTCCTTCTCTGCACGAAAACGTCGTTACGAACCGGAAAATTTTGAATTTTTCAAATTCTCGGTTTTTTTTTGTTTTGGGTGTCAAACTCAAATAGTACGCGAAATTTCACTTCAGCCGGAGTGCCGCCATGAACTTTTCATTAGAGGTCACTGACTTTGAAAATCTGAGCATTCTTTTTGTTGACGAAAAAACATCGTTGTAAAAACGGTGCATTGTCTCGCTCGTCGCTCGGAATCGAAAAAAACACGCGTTCTTCGCCGCGTGACAATAATAACTTTTGAGCGAAAAAGGGTTGAACGTGGTATTTTTAAGAGATGAAAGCGCTCTTTAGTTAGCGCGGATAATATTATAGTTTAAGATGCTGTTGGTCACACGGTTTCGCAATGTTTTTATTAAAAGTCGTGTGTTACAATCGCAAGCGATTGCTTACGAAAATAACGATTCTGAGTGCTAGCTATCAGTTGACCTAGAGGTATACGAATTGTGAGCCCCGTGACAATAGAATATTTATTATACGTCATTAGACACTATAATTATTTAAAACGGTAAAACGGGTTAAAAATTGTCAAAGTGGCTTAGCGGTCACCGCTCTGTTACCAGAAAATTTTCGACTAAACCGAATTTCTTATATAGCAAATGTCATTATTTTTTCTCGAATTTTTTCACCATAGACCAAAAACCGAGAGAACGACATTTTAATTTGTAAAAAAATCCCACGCGCCTATTATTCCGATAAAAATATTATGATAAATTCGTGTAATTCCGCGCTTAATCAAAATAATATTTTAGAAATATTATTCTACCTGCACTTACACGTTGCCTGTCCGTCAACTCTCGTCGTTGTCCATCACCGCCGAATTCCCCTCGATGGTATATATTGATCACACCGGTGACAATGTTCGAAAACCGAGGGGAGCACAATATAAACGTCCGACACGATCCGTCAAAAATATCGATTTTACGTCGTTTGCGCGAAAATTCTATTGTTTTACTCGCACGTTACAACGGTTACACCACTACAATGTTGCCAGTGACCACCACGGACGAAATCGACGAATATTTCTGTTTGAAAACGCACGTACTTTCCACTATCAAAATCAAATTTTAGGTTAGAAAGATTCGTAGCAAGTAATCCTTTTTAGTGAAATACTGATGTTGTTTTGAAAATTCGACATTTCAATGTTGAAACGGCCGTAGTCTAGTTATTTATCGTAAAAAAAAAGACACAGTCCACGCGAGTGTTGTACGTTCTTGCAAAAAGTTATTTCACCGGGAACGGGCCGGCACGTTATTCAAGTGTATTTTCTCTACTTTTTCAAACGTTAAGTTATTAGGTCAGATTTAAAATTGTATTATTTTAGGTTAATGCACCATAAATGAAAATATAAGAATATATACCTATTAGAGACGCGCTTGTTAAAATGTATTGCGTCCAAACGGAGAAATGAAATAACTCCGGAACCCTTTTTGCATCATTTCGATAAAATCCTATACACTCTAAATGAATCCACACTACCGAATATGTTTAGCAGACAAACTGATATAACATTAGTAGGTACATAAAGGTGACCTTAGAAAGTTTGTAACTTTTAATAATGACATTAGTGTAGTTACACGGGGGTAATGCTTTTGAAATAACTCAAAATAAATCTGCAGCGTGGGTATAATTTTCATCATAATGTTTCACTTATCCACAGGGAACATTATACGTAATGGAATAAAGACGAATGATATCTATCTGCCGAACGGTAAAACACCGAACCGTATAGCCATGGATAAGAACAAATCTTTGCTGATTTTATCGTTTTTTTACTGCTTTAGAGACAGATTATTGACAAATCTAAAGTAAAATAATATACTGAGTAGGTACTGATTTTTTATTTCGGTGAATCAATCATACGGTTAACTCGAATAATTGTAAATCGAAATTCTGAGATTTAAAATTATCAGGAAACCCGCAGGAGTGTAGATAAAAAGTTTTGAATCCACAGCATAGATTCAATCAGGTTTTATATACGGCTCAGTAATTTAATAAACGTTATTTTGAAAATGTAGTGACATCCATTTCTCTATTGTCCTATGATTTGAACGATCAAAAAAACACAATAACTAGGTATATACTGTTCCAGAAAATCACCGATTTTTATATTGTTTTGTTACCCCATATAACTCAATGTCGTTAATTTATAGCTTCTACGTTGTCAGATTATTTTAGTTATACTATATTTAATACTCCATGATGAATTCAATGGACCTACGAGTACATATATGAGTACAATGGTGGCACTTACCCCTCGACGAAGTGCGGTGTACTGTGGTTGAATTGGTTAGAAGACGAGAACCCTCAAAATCATATATACAATGCATACAATTTATAATACGTAAAAATATGAGGGTTAATATACACGCGGTTTCGTGAAAACCAATATAATACGGTTTTCTGCTTGAATTATAGCAGCGCAAAACGGTAGGTACCAATATAATTTGTAAAAAATGCCTAAATAATAAATACTGAGTAAATAAAAAAGAAGTTAAAGGTTGAAGAGAAAATCATTTTCACTCCGTTATTTTAATAAATAACTCGGTAGTAAGAGTGTTTCGGGAACTAATTTATTTTAAATGAGTAATACTATACGATTGAAAAAAAAAAAGAAACGAGTAGTTTTCCATACGAAACATCGTCACGACAAACTAACTTATGACCTTCAAATTTTACGATTTTCGCAGCAATATTATTGAGAATTTTTCCGTTTTGGGTCCATAACTCGTAAAACAATCGAAATTTAAAAAAAAAAGCTTGGAATCTACGTCCTTTTTAGTGCCATGACGTTTTGCGATTACCCGAAATTGATTACAGGGTAAAAACGTAACTGTAAATACGATCGCTGCGCTCAGAAAAAAACATATTAGAAAAAAAAAAACGCTTTTTTCCCGATGTTTTTAAACGTAAACGCGTTCCTCGCTTCTTCATTAAACATTCTATCGACTTTTTGCCGTTCTCAATATAATACTCAAATATAAAAACGATTTTACTCGCGAGATGTACAGAAGTTAGGCGCGTCGTGACGTCCAAGTACGGACCTAACTCAGCATATTCCGTCTTTACAATGAGTTAAGGTTTTTTTCACCTTAACGTTTCGGCAGCTACTCGTCTCATTATTTTATTCGTCTCAAAACGAACCGTTTGTTGAAATCAGACCTAGCACGATCATTCGATACAATATTCTCGCACGACGATTGTAGTACGTATATTAATACGTCGTAATTATGCAAACATTTCTCGCTAACGAAAATCGGTCGCGTAACAATCGAATCGTCTTGTGTACGTCGTAACGGAATTCCAGCGCGTTACGGTGACGATCGTGTTATTGTATGTAGACTATTTTAATATCCGACGTATCGTCGGGACAATCGTAAATTATTGTTGTGGCGTAGTGTTTTTTTTTTTAAAACGTTTTTTTTTCCTAGTGCTTTAGCGTACTGCTAACACGTGTCGTACGTTGTTATATTATATTATATTGAAACCAATAGCAGTACTAATTATTGTGTTGTTAACGCCCGGCGTGTCGAAATCGTCGCCGACGCGGCATACCGACAACGTCGAGCGATCGTCGTATTTGACTCTCGTGTCAAACGTTTGGAACGCCAAAGACTGTTGCTTTTTATTTATTTTTTCCTCTCTACAATCATATTAAACGCAGTTAGGACGGGTTCTTTCGACGATTGATATCGCGTGGAACGAACGCCACCGTCAGAGGGTATAACGACGATCCGTCGATAAAAAAATGTGTGTTCGGTAGTGTTTAATCGTAAACGCTCGCGCAATCAAAAAAAAAAAAAACGTAGTCCACGGTGGAAGCACTCGAAATGACAGAATCACACGACCGGAGACGATAAAAAGAAATGTCTGTATGTACTATTATAGACTGTGGTTCTATACGACATCATAGGGTTAGTTATGTAGAGTTATCGAACGATCAACAAAAAGTTAATCGTACAGAACTTGTAGTTCATCAACTACTTCCGACTTCAAAACGCGTGTAACCGTTCGGTACGTACCTATAATATTGTTTGTCTTTGTTTCAGAGGCCTATTGAAGTGGGTTCGTTCAATAAACACGTCATAAAAAAAAAAAAATCTAAAATATTATAAAATACGCGAGTACTGGGCGTGTTTATGTGCACAAAGTGTGATTAAAAATGCAGGCTCGCCGACGTTGACACAAAGTATTATACGTGCTTAGGGCGAACGTCTGCGAGGGAACAATAGTATCGAGTAAACCGAACTGACCCGAAAAGCACCTTTTTAATCGACCATCCGACGTTTTCATCCGGATTCGTTTCTGCTATACGTTCTGGTCAGCGAACAAATAATAATTTAAAAAAATTAATCGTACGTTTTGAAACGCCGTCGGTAATAATACTGCGCGGTATAAAATATGTTCTGGAAATCGTCGGAAAGTAATGGCGGTTTTTTTACTCCTCCGGCTCCGACGCGACCGTTCAAAGTAAAATAATTGGACGACGTTTTTCAAACTTAAAAAAAAACTCTGAACGTTTCGACTGACACCTGCAGTGGACACAAAAGTACTGGAAAAAAACGTTAAAAATATATTTCTAACAGTCGATACACAAAATTTTTTTGGTGGAATGATTAAAACAAACGTTTATAATGTTTTCACAAAAAAACTTACAAAAAAACACGAATTTGAAATTAAACATTTATGGTACCTAAAATACCATAATCGTGTGACCCGATTGTACCGCACGTTCGTTAATAATAAAACTATTTTTTCGCGGTTAACATCGATAGTGCAAATAGTTAATGTTTTTTTTTTTTTTACAACTGTGATTCTCAAACATAAAAATTATAGTGATACCGCGGTACTTTAAAATATAGTAGGTAACTAAGGTATGTAATAGTTGTTAGTATTTTGACTGTTTGAATAAAATGTTATTTTATGCCCGACAAAATACGTGCAAATCGATCGAAAGTTCGTCCACACAATCGTAATAATATACGCGTATTTCGTCACAAACATTAGGTTTATGCGATTAACGAAAATTTTAGTCGAACATCCGTACCTCATTTTCCTTCGGTGGTCGAGAATCCGTAGAGAGGCCGATATATGTAAAAGTGGCACCTTCGAGTACCGTTAATCTCGTACTAAAAAAAGTGACGCGTTTAATAACGCGTCACGGAGTTTGAATCGAAAATTATTTTCAATATTAATGCCGGTTAATCAAAAAAAAAAAAATGATAACCGAAAAAAAATAACGGTTTGATCTCGAGCCAGGGACTCCGCGCAGGGCGGCATTACGGCACCGCCGCGCCGCACGGTGCATCCGTTTCCCCGCAATTCAACGCGCGTCCTTTCTTTCTGTCCGTTTCGGTGGTACCGGTTGAAATTCGTTCGTAAAAAAAAAAAACAACGAATTTCTCTCGTGTCGATTTTCAAAAATCAGGACGCCCGTACGTGCACCGATCACGGCGACACTATTCCCGTCGTGAAATTTTTACACACTGCAGTTCTCGCGTCCATCGTTTAGTGGTTTACGATGTTCCCGGTGAAACGAAATTCTCCCGCACGAAATAATATATACACGTATATCGCAGAACGTTTCCCGGAGACGGGTCCTGCGAATACCCTGTGGAAAAGAAAGCCACCACCTCGGGCGGGTGAAAATCGATTAAACGAACATTATTTTCGCATTTATCAAACACGCTCGGCGCGCGGACCGTGAGCGGGAACGTGAGGTGGTTGGTGGTGGCGGTGGACGAAGAATCGTTATGAAATTTCGTCCGGAATCCGCGTACAACTGCACCGTCGTGGACCGGCATCCGCGGAACGATATTTGCCGCTGCACAAAAACGCGGAACGGTTTCTCGGGCGTGTGATATAATCGCGTATATGAAATTATCGTCGTTGTTGTTGTTGTCATTTTCGTATTGTTATCGAGCGCACACCGTCGCGGAGTATCGAGGGTTATTATATCGGCGGTTCTGGGAATGGGCGATAATTTTTTTTTTGCTTCATTTCCCGGTGGCGCCTAAATCTGTTACGGAAAGATAACAACGGGTTTGAGCTATGCAGCTAGCTCGAGTTTAGAGGCGGATTGGATTAGTGTTGGAGACGGATTTAACACATTTGTACTTGAATATTTTGGCGTCCACGATAAGACACGCGCGCGTCAACGGTCTTTTGGGTACTAGGTGTACAGATCGCACAGTGGCCGAAACATCCGACCGGCGCCGGCAAAAAATGGTTGCCGCCGACTGCGTTTCCGATTATTATAATAATTAAGAAGAATCGACACTCGAGGTATGTGTTTACGAAAACGTACAAACAGACCTGTTGTTTGCAGTATAAATTACCGTTTTCTACTATATTGTATTCGAATGAAAAACCACAAAATCATCGGTACGATATTGACAGTTCAGAACCGTAGTTTCGTAGACGAAAATAGCGTATTATAGCTCAAAACGGATAGGAATTTTTTTTCACAGTGGTACTAATCTTGCTTAAAGTTGTTTTTGAATCGTTTACGTTTGTAATTTTTATGACGTTTTTCTTATTCGAGTTAGCTTTTTACACATCCATTGCTTTACAACACATTGTTTCACGTACGGCCTATAAAACTTCAACAGTTTTCTCGATAAACACGCATATATTAATCGCATATTATTACGATATCAATACGTACATCCGTTAATGATATTTGACGTCAATTTTCGAATAACCGACGACTTTTCATTTTGTTTCGAGCATTAATCGTTTCGTGAGTTTTCAGAGGTAAAAACCAATCAACAGTTTACGTGTTTTTAAAATATGCTTTTTTGTACATTATATTTATACATTCGAGACGAAAATCGCAAACTTTAGATACTCGCCCGCGCGACTCGAAATAAACGCCAGATCGAATTTTAAAACTTGAACAATTTGAGTCGAGTCCAAATAATTTGTTTGTATTTTAAATTTTATCGTATTTGCTAAGTATTACTTGACGAACACAACAGAATGCGAAAAACTATGAACGACATTATTATTATGTTTGTCAACCTCTCCGCACGTCCGTAGGCAGTAATGGCGTGCAGAGTATTTTCAAGAGAAAACAGATGTTGTCCGACGCGATGTCGATGTGTTTAGTGACGTGCCATCACTATGTATATATTTACATATTTACAACAACAACAGAACCAATTTTTTTCGACTGGCCCAAACGGTGACGGCCCGTCGTCGTTTATTAGAATTTTATAAATAAACCGTCATTTTCCGTTAAATTCAAAACGATCGCATTATTATTATTATTCACGTTGTTTATGCGTACCCGTTTGTTTATGTTAGTACACGAATATTATCGGGCCGGCCAGGGTCAAGTTTAATGACACCGTGGCGTTACGCCAAATATCGTGTTTATATTTTCACGGTACAAACAACCGTCGGTAACATAAGTATGACGTCCATCTGGACATGATTATTTACTATTGTTCAAAACATTTTTTTTTTTTTTTTTTCAACGGAATTACAAAATAAAATAATAAAAATGAAGATATATATATTTTTTTTAGAGCACAAAAATGTACACAAGTTAACCTGTACGTTTCGAGACGAATAACTGTGTACGAAGTTAGGAACCCCTTGGCGCACTTTTTGTGTGTTTATTGTGTTACAACTTATCGTTTTCAGTGCAGTTAACGATAAAAAAAATATCCGCCGACCAGTATTAATTCTCCTTTCAAGCGATGGGTCAATAATGCACATCAAGAAGAACGTTTTAAACCGTCTTTATCACGATATTAAATAGCTCACACGATGATTCGGTCCGTATTCGTAGTTATTGTTTAGTCTGTTAAAATACATGACGTTACCGCTCTTATCTGCGTTTCAATGAAAAAGAAGTCGTTACAGGATGTAAAACAATTACGAATTAACAGACCAATATAATATACTATGTTACCGATGCGAGAATTAGAAAACAGAAAACGTGTATTTTACTCGTAACCTATTCGTATTTGAATCGGAGCGTAACAATAGTTGTTAATAAATGATTTAAGTTGGTGTGTTTTCTAAGAAACAATAAAATAACTGATACCGCTGAAAAATGATTGTTCAAAAGTCAAGTCGACAGGACGAATCGCAGGACTTGTATTTGTTTAATTCACCGGTTTATAAGTATAGATACCAATTATAAAATAAATACAGGCGGTAGTATAAACCGATTGAAAATATAGAATTAAAAGTTTAATACTTCTTATTGTTGCGGTGCATTCTGGTTTGCACAAGTTAAAAAACACATTTAGATTACTATCGTAAAATATCATTTTAAAAATGAACGACACTGCAGTATACCGTATGATATTATTATCGTATCCACCTATTAATTGAGTAATTATTATGAAATTGTTCTACTAATACTTGGAAAAATGCCGGTATAGGTAACGCTAAAAACTAACAGACCGCACAATTTAATCAGCTTTTGTGCTCATTCGTACGACGGCAAAATTTCTTTTCGCGTTTTATATTAACATAATATTTTTTTTTATTAATACTTCAGCAAATAGTTTGTGTGGGAATCGCCATACTTTGATGAAAAAAAAAAAAAAAAAAGAAAAGAAAAATGTCGAGTTATCAGTGGCAAAGCTTTATACGTTTCATTCCGGTTAAAGAATTCAAGTTAAAACTTATTTTTTATTCAAGAAAACTATGAGACCCGTTTTCCTAGGTTCCCAAAATGTACTAAATTGTAATTATTTACAAAAAATAAGCATTATTCGCATCGCTTGCGCTACTTGCAGCATGATAAATTAATTACAAACTATTCAACGCGCGCATCATTATCGAATAAATTCCTTTCAGTGGTTTAATTTGCAAAATGAAAGACTGTGAGATTCGAAAATCGCTTTGAACCGCAGTCGTGAAATTTAACTCATCGTGTACTTAGTTCGTGGGCAACCAAAAATATTGAACACAATTTTTAAATTTCTTTCAATCACTGCATGCATGATTAAAACGGTAATATCACGTATAAAAGATACATAAAATTGAATTTTAGGTAAATAACTACAATAAAATTAATCCCGATTTCCCTATGTCACGCCATAACTTGAGAATCGTTTGTCCAATTTTCATATTTGGTTTAAAGAGGAGCGTGTTTTAGGCGTTGGAAATTATCGAAATACCACCCCTTAGCGTTGTCTTAACACAAAGTTTGAAATTTGGATAACAAAAATTCAATTGTTTTTTTTTTTGTTGAGGTAAAAATGAAAAAAAAATGGACTTGGTAAACCTGGGCGAAGCCCCCGAATCAGGACAGTTTTGAAAATGAAACACAGGGTACTTTAATGCTACGACGAAAATCTATGAGTAGGCAAAATAAGTAAGTACATTGTGTTAAAATGTATCAGGTATTATTACGAAAACTAAACTTTTTTTTATATTATTCTATATGCAAATATTGGATAAGTTGATGAAATATTTGTGGTACGATAGTTGGTATTATATAATTTGCAGATTCGATCGAGTGGTCATTGGAAATTTCAAATTTCTCAAGTTTGTGAATAAACCAAATTAACTATGTTTGCATCAATATTGTAGGCTTCGTATGACGATCCAGTAGATTTATGACGTATATATTATTATACTATAAAAACAAAAGTAAATCTTACTTCCGAAATAAAATTAATCTGTTGGAGATCAAAATTATTACAAAAATGAAACAAGTCAAATCTGGTAAATGTTCACATTATTTAAAACGTTTTTTAGTTTTTTCGTGTCGCGTCAATCTACTATAGTGACGAGTAATCAAGCAAGTCCTATAGCCGTACAAATGTTGTAAAGTTTGGAGTTCACTATAGTGGGTGAGATCAGTATTGTCGAATTGTATTTATTTTAAATGAAAAAGAGTACCTCATACGTTTTGCTAATTTCAAAAGATTAATGCGTTGGCTCTGCTCAAACAATAATTTTGAACCCGAATTCAGAAAGAAAATGAAATCGTTAAAACGTGCACGCCAAATCGTTTAGTCGAAAGCGATGGAATCGAAAACCGTGCTTGATGCGAGCACATTGTTACTGCCCGTCATCGCATTCTATTCAAAAGTAAATTTTGAATTTTATGGTAAAAAACTGAAATCTTTTGATCAATGCAATCAATGTAACTTTTAACGTTTTTACTAAAAACGTAAAAAACCAATGGAAAATTGTAAGTATCGTCTTTTGTTTTATCGCGGCCGCACAGTGCCAATATAAAATATTTAAATAATAACGATAATGGCAGTTTTAGTGTTTAATAATTATAACACGCGTAGTGTGGTATTCATACGATAACGCGCGCTGTTGCATTCCGACCGCGTACACACAATAAAAGACCTATTATTCTGTAGGCGAATTGTTTATGATCTTGTGCGACATTCCAAGTTTCAATGGGTCACCTCACCCCGAGAATGATGCCATTATTACAGGACTGAAACTGAGACGTGACTTATGACGTGCTCTAGCCGACGACTCGAAAACGACGATACGACAGTAATATTACAAACGAATAACTAATAATAATAGTAATGATAAAAAGAAAAAATAAATATAAAAACAACAATTGTTTTTATAAATTATTCTGGCGGTGGATAGGACAGAGATGTAACGCAAATGCATATTTGTACATTTAACGTAGGTACATTATTTACCGATTTTGTTTTACGTGATCGTTTTCGCTCTTCGATTTTATTTGATTCCTATCTAGAATGGTTTTATCTTTTATCTAAAAATTACATTAAATTTTCGCTTATAACAGAAAAAAAAACAAATCAAAAGTCACCAGTTATAATTTACATAATTTTACGAAAAATTTACACTTCTTAACCAGTGTTTTTGAAGTCAAAATAACATCAAAATATGTTCAATAAAGTTCCCAGGTCTCGGAAAACTTGAGGGTCATCGAAATTTAACGTACGCACGTGTGTTTTATAATCATCATTGCAGTCCTTACCCGCTTACCCTGAAATCAGAACGAATATTTATCATTTCACTTCAAAACGTGACTTGAAAAGTTTGAATTATTTATAATACGTCATCGTGTGCAAATGAATACTAGAGTAATTTTTTTCACGAACTCATGAAAAAAGGCGCATTTAAGGAAGTTTTAGTTGGATTGCAATAACCAGAGAATTTCAAACTTTATTTTGAGTTCATATTGTGGTACGTGTATTTTATATGTATACTTTAAGGTAACCCATTTTCTATAATATAAATTTGTATGCAAATTTAGTATAGTATAAAATTTAAAAAAATGCTCGTTTGTCTGAACAAATTTTCTGTCATATTTGACTTTTCTGTTGATTATGTAAAAAAAAACTATAAAATATCAAAAATTTTCGGTTTTGTTTTAAATTACGATCAAAGTTAAGAAAATGACTGATTTTACCACGACGTGTTATTATTTCACACAGAATAAGTGTCAGGGAAAAAAATATCAACTTTTAAAAATATTTACCTGTTATATACACGGAATTTTTAGTTTCATGTTCGTTTATTTCAAAACCATTTTACATTTGTATAGCTGTAGTACACCCACTAAATTATGAAAACACATAAAGTTTAAATTTAAAAATTGTGTTAAAAAAAGCAAATGTTTTGTATAAAGTCTAAAGATTTTTAACTTTTTCTGTCAAAAATACGAAACTATAGAATTTGTTATGTTAAAAAAACAAAACATTATACCTAGGGGTTGCAAACGCTTACGCCAATTAGTCAATAATATATCACTATTAATAATTGTTTCTCTACTATTATCATGCCATTCAATTGTAAATAACACATTTTTTCGTACAAATGGTCAATATAATTGGTTTTGTTTTTCACACAACAGTAGCTCAATGAATAATATTGTTTTACACAACGATTCTACATTGTATACAAAAGCTTGTTAGTCACAGGTTCCAAAAACAATAAAAATATATATGCTACTTTACCAGTGGAAAACTATAACGTTATGAACAGTTGAAAATGAATGCACTGATAGCTGGTATATGGATTTCATATAATCCCATTTATTATACAACGTTCATGAATATAAAACATTCATAGAAACATAAAAACGTAGCGACGCGATTTCACGGAAGAAAAAATGTTCTTTTTTAGAAGTAAATTATCAAAAAGAATGGTTTCGTCTGTATTATAATACGAATAACGTAATTCTAACACAATATTATACTGCCTCTAGCAATCGATTAAGTATTTTACCACCACACAATCATTGGTGTATGAGGGGCACAAGGGCCCACCCATAATCCGTATGTTTACTTTATAAGTTTTTTATTTTTTCATTTTTTCGACTGTTGCAACATTATTACGATTGAATATTAATTGGTCTCGATACCTAATCAATCATTTTTATTCGTCTCATCATTATTGATATTACACTTTAATCCATACATTTGATGTATAACTCGTGAAATTGATTTTGAATCAATAATTATCCGTTATAAATTTAACAAAAAAAAAAACGGTCCAAATGACTCGACATTTTCACTGGAATTCGACTTACGAACGGCATTGGAACAATTTTTTTCGGTCGGTACCCAATCGCGAAATACTTTAAAATCGTTTTTCGAAGGCAACGATCATTGCTTCCAAAATTTTCACGTAGACCTATATTGTCCCAAATATATATATATATTATAATATATTTATTTTATTTTTTTGGTGCTCCCCCCCCTCCCCATTAAACATTAAAAACAATCAATTAGTACTGCCGTGCGTTTACGAAAATGTTTGATTTTAGTTTGTAGGGACGACATACATTACAATTAAAACAGAATATTCAGTGTTTCGGAAATATGCATTTGATTTGCTTAGTTTTTGGTTACAGTGTATTTTTTTTTTTTTTTACGTTTAAACAATTGTTTACGATTTTCACGAATGAAACAATTCTTTCGTTTTAAAACGTCAATAAAACACAACTCAACGCTAATCTGGATAAACCAAAATCCGACAAATGTTGTCCCTAACTGGCGTCGTATGTATAGCCAAAATAAGCTGCAAATACTAGTTTACAAGCGCCGGTGAAGGCAACGTGCACGAACGGCGGCATAAAGAGCTATAGTATACTACAACGGTTCATCGACATATTGTTTTAAATTTTTGATGTTTAAAAAAAAAAAAAAACGTAAGCGTTCAGCGGCGATTATTATTTCGCGTAAGATTCTAAATTCTTGAACCATAACACTTATTGTTTTATCATACGGCGAAATAATTAGATTTTTGGACTGAACGTTTTCCCACACCCGACGACGATGGTTACAATGGCGCCTTTTCTTTTCAACGCAAAGTGCGTACTTACATTTTTCTTCGTTAGACCGTTTTCGTCGTCGTGAGGGTCATTAAAAGAGAACGGGTTAAACGAATTTCGATAAGAGTCGCCACCAGTAAATCGAAACAACGCGTTTCATATAGATTTACGTTATTCGATCGTGGGAAAAAAAACAAAAAAACAGTCGACATTCCCTTAAGCGTTGAGTATATATAAGTTACCGTATAGGTAAGATCGAAAAAAAAACCACCACGTTTTCAGACGAGTTGTCGATCGTAGTTCGAGATTTTTTCTCCCGTTAGTTTGAGCGATAAATTTTGGTCGGCGCGTGATAAGCGATTGTGATTTATAATATACGCCCGTTGTTCTAAAGAACACGAAAAAAAAGTTCGAACGTACACAGAATCACGGGAGACCAAATCGTTATTTTTGCGCGTACGGCTGTACAATAGGTATCCCACACACGCCGTATAACGGCAACACGGAATAAGGTTGCAGTCAATTTTATTCGTCGTTTTCTTTCCCGAACAATTAATATTAATAATATTAAAATAATACGACCGGCGCCAACGCCTCCGACGCGAAAGCCATTTGTCAAAAGGCTCCCGGCGGCGCGATAACGCTAATGGACCCGATATTATTATGCCGCGGAACGGCTGCTGCTGTACACATCCTTTTCCCGTCCCTTTTCCCGAGACTCCGCCGCAACGTTATACGCGCGCACGACGTGTATTATGTATAATATTTATAAAGTAAAAAAATAGAATAAAAAAAATGTTTAGGGGGCCGCAGTTCAAGCCGGGTTTTTTTATCTTCGTCCCACACACGCGCTCGTATCATAATGTCGCGATTATTTTTCGTCACGAATTTCGATAACGGAAACATTACAAACGGCCAACCTGACCACTGAGAGTTTTCGGAAGATGTTTTTTTTTTCAAACTTAACGCCATGTGTTCTTTTGTTTGACGAGTGCATTTGTTGTCTACATTAAAAGCACGACATCGCTGGGGTTGTGGTTTAAACACGTTTGATAAGAATTCATTGACGGGACGGAAAAATGGTCGCGTAAATGTATCGAAGGGACAACATTCGACAGAGTTACTATGGAATTCCGCGCGTTCTATGAACGAACAACGATATTAACTGGTTTTTCTTTGGAAAAATACGATTAAAAAATACCGACGTCGAGAGTTCTTATTTTTTTTCCCCCGGAACTTTGATCATCGAAAAAATTATTTATGGACTTTAATAGACAGCGAAGTCGATTTTAAACCCCGAGAACTAAAAAAAAAAAAAAGTGGATTTTTAAAAATTGACCACTTACGTTACGTCAAGCAATGTGAACGGATCGTACGTTTAAAGACTGTTCAAACTACAGAACTCAAACTGAAAGAACTTCAAACGCGAAATTTCGATTTTTAACAACTGACGAAAAAATAAATGAAAACTATCGGTGTACTCACAAACCGTTTAAAAGAAAAAAAAATTATGGGATATTCCACCCTATGAGTTGTGATGACACGTATCGCGATAATTGATTTACACTTGGCGATTTTCTTCCGATTAGTGGAATTTCGTACTCGAAGAGTTTATAGAATACTGTTCAAAATCAAAGACAATTATTATAAGTGCGCGTAAAAGCGCTTTGTTATTTTGTGCGTATAAAGCCGCTATCGGGGTTTGAAAATTTTGAATTCAAAAGCAATTAGAACTTCTAGTCACAAAATTCCATCCGCGTACACACTTTTTCAACGAACCGAGTCGGAATCGACTGTTATACGGTTTTATCAACTGTGTACCTATTATTTCGTAACAACAAATAGCGCAGAGAAATTGTAAGAAAACATTTCGAAATAAAAAAAAAATAAAAAATACGTCCAGAATCGAGTAACAGCGTGCACTGACCGGCACGTACGACATATAATTTACATTGATCGTTATTTATAATCGTGAGGTTTGGAAAAATTGTAGGGGACTTGCTTTTATTCAGTCACCCACCCGAGATTAGATATTTTTTTTTTTTATAAAATTCGCGGGGGACCAAACAGGAGATCGGGGGCGAGCGAGGGCGCGGTGTGTAAAGTGTGGTGTAGTGTGTAAAGAAAAATAGGTGGAAAAAAATGAATTGATTAATTGCCGTCACGTAATACGGATGCGGCAGGTAAGGGTTATCAGCCGGTATACACAATATACACTATATAGACTCGCAGAGAGAACAAGCTCGGTGGCTTTAAATTGGATAAAGATTGATGTGGATCGAGAAGAAACTGCCGCAGCGAGCCGTAATCGGGCTGGCGGAGGGCGAAAGATTAAAAGAAAATCTCCCCTGTGGACCGGACGGGAAGACAAAGCGAGACCGAGATAAGCTCTCGCCCACGCTTCGTGTGTATTATGATATAAGACGAACACCGAGGGACACTGCGAGCGAGTTTATGAAGGAAAAGAAAAAACTCGGATAAAATGGAACCGACGACGGCGGTAGAGGTGTCCGGTTTGATGCATCGCGCGCGTGCCAGACGTGAAATTCGCGAGGCTTAACCGCGGGCGAAAATTAAAAGTCCAAACGCGGCCCCGCCGTATATTATTATATCACAAGACGGATAATACTGCGGGCACACGCCCCGTTGCAGCCGACGGACGATCAGTGTCAAGACATTAAAACAGAAAAAAAAAAATTCCCTAGATATGAACCGCCCATTTATCTCGACCGAATGTGCATTATTAGTGTGTCAACGATATACCTGAAAAATAAAAAAAAACTTTTAAATTCATAACGCTTGAAACCGATAGACGAAATAACGGACGTTTGACGTCGGCCGATACTGCAATTATTCGGCCGTAGACGGGGAAACTGCGCGAGAAAACACGCTGTAAAACACGGGTTTAATCATAAACATGTATTGTACACGTATAACTTAGGGTTTTTTTCTTTTTACGATCTTTCTGCCAACTACAATTACAGATATTTCGAGTTTCGTCGGCTTCAAGAGCAATGTTAAACAGCATCGTCGACAACAGGCGGAGGCCGGATTTTACTTGAAACTTTTCCGACCGATCCGGCTGACACCTTAAAATTTGTCTAACTTGTATTATTACCGTTACGGCAATCAGTACAAAAATATGATTTTCGATAAAAATTAACTCGCGTTTTCCTTCAATCGCTTTTATTACGTTCACCTAATATATAAGCCAGCCGCTTAATATTGTCGTAACACATTTGAACAACACGAGTACAGCACGTTTAAAGTGTGTTTCTTTTTTACCGTATCTTGATTTTACCCATCGCAGTCAATCGGGTCGTTTGAAATTTTATTTCCATCATAGCGTATAAAAATTAGCAAAATGTCAAAAAACTTTAATAGGCGTCTCGGGGCTGCGGTCATAGACGGTTCGTTTTGGTGGAAAAAATAATACGATATTTGCTTCGCTAACGATTTACGAACGTAAAAGAAAAATATAATGAAAAATAATCATCCTGTAAACACGCAACGATACGATATAAAATATGAGTGTACATAGTGGCAATAAAACACACGTATGTCACACAATTATTCAAATAAATCGAGTTAATTTATCTTATATACGTTACACCTTAAACATAACGTTGTGTAAACTGGTGAATTGTCCCGTAAACACCAAAGCACATTGTTTTATTTGAATAAAACGCGCAATCGTCGTTTTATTTTGTCGCAAACGATGATTTGCAAACGTTTTATGTGTTTTATTATTTCGAACGTGCGTGCCCGACCGGCGTGTCGGTCTTAAAAAAGGAAAAACACTCAGGTACTTTCTTATTACTTTTGGAATTTCGAGAGCGACGTGATAATGTTCTCGCAAATCGAATTAAGTCGTCGGAACGTCGGGCGGTCGTGGGTTTTTAATTAAAAATATTTTCCTTAAAACCCGAGGTCCTGTTTTTATTAATTTCAACCTTAACATCTAACGCTGTAGTATTGAAAGTCGTTTTGTTTTGTAAATACGATGAGCGTATTGTTTCCATCAGCTCGTTGCCGTTATATTCGCGCAGAACCGATGAAAACACGCCGTGTTTAAAATTTTTCGCGACATACGTTCAAAATTAAAAAAAATCCATAAACGATGAAAATACGATATTAATATAACGAACTTTGTGAACAAAACGTTCACTGGAAACCAGTGAATGCGGTGTAAACACACTTTTGCAGAATACAACTTAAAACAAAATTTAACAGCTTTTATGCGATTATTTTTGGCGACCTTTATAATCTTTTTGAAAATTTGAATTACTGCAATACGTTCATAACAACTATTATTATAACGTCACGTTTTTGAAATAAAATTATTTTGGTTATTGATTTAAAAGTATAAAATGTTTTCGGTTCACTGAAAATAATAAATTACAATTAATATACAATGTGTTATTTGTTTAGTTAACCCATTTGATAATTAATACATTATTGTTTACTATACGTTACAAAAACTTTTTGAGAACTCTATCACGTTTAAAAAAAAAAAAAAAAATAGCAATAAATACATTTTTGTAAAACGTTTTTATCCTTGTAATTTCTAGATTAGAAACGATTTTTATTAATTTAAAACTCTAAACTAAAACGAATAATCAATCATATTGTACAAAAACTTTAAGACATAATTATTATTATTATTGAATTCAAATGTGTTCAAATAAACACATTAAGTCTTTGCAGTTTGCGGTAACAATTTTTTATAATCTGAATATCATAACTTTCTGAAAACACTATACCCACAAGATAATTATAAAATAAAGCCTAAATTATTTTCATTTTTCATTAATTTTGTATGTTTCAAACAAATAGTCAGATGAAACAAGGATAACAGTTTTAAACGTCATCAAAAACAAACGAGGGATGTATAAAAAACCATTTTATTATGGACTACCTATCATGGTGAAAAACTTCACTATTAACGACGCACCGCGTACCTGCATCATGGCGAGGAAAAAATCCTCGGTAAAGTAAATATTGGTGGCAGAGAACATATTATTATCCAAAACAGTTTTTTTTACGACAACCGGAGTGATTGGTCACGTCGGTTTTCATTTTTTCCTTTTCAATTTTTTTTTTCTTTTAAACATTAAAAACCAGCGAGTCGTATTTTATAGGCGAACAGAGAAATTTAATCGATGCCGTTGTACTCGTAATTGCCACCCGCATTCACGCGATTGCACGTGTTAATCGAGCGTTTTAAATGAACGAAATTGAATACTATACAGTTTGTCATAAAGAGTCTATGAGAGTGAGTGTACACTGTACACACTTATACACACATTCGTAATATTCTCAGACACTGATTGATTCTAAACAGCTCTCAAAATCAAAAGAGTAATTTATAGTTTTAAGTTTTTCCATCAGTCAGTCAATTGCTTACATTTGCTATACGAATAATTATAGTCATCACGATCAATGTTCCTTTAGCAAACATTAAAACAAAAATTCCATTGGATGATAAAATAACTAAATAGATCTATTTGTTTTTGAAAATTTCCAGGGAGACAAAAAACTCCATGAAAATATTTTATTTGTAGATACCGTTTTCAAAAATCAATTTACAAAATTTTGGTTTTTGACGTTTTTAAAACATTTATTTTGTTTTTTTTTTTGTTTTAAGTGTCAATTATCAAAATTAGTAGTGAGTATAAAATAAAATTCTTCGTCTAAATACATTTTTTATTTTTTGTGATTACGGAATACTTTTTAGGTCGTTAGGTCATCCACGTATTCTTTCCTCGACCATATTCAAAGCTTTCGTTTTAGATATCGTCGACGAGGTGGAACAAATAGGATTTAAGAATTTTGTTTATGTAAATACAGCAATACATGTATTTGTTTACCGAATAATAAAGTAAAACTAGATTTTTGTCGGATCTGTACGCAGGTATGTGCGTACACAAGTGATTTAAAGCTTTCTTGTTTATCGGTATTACTGTATAATTTATTAGCAGTGGAACAAAAAAAATACACAAAAATGGTTCACGCTCAGACAGGAACGTTTCAACGGATTTACGATGAATAAAAAAAGCGAAAATTTCGATCTACTCGTACAGTCGTACAGAGATATTTTACATGACAAACCCCAGTGGGTTTACACGCAGTTGCCAAATGGAGTCGACTGAGTGTAGATGTGAAAAATGTTAAAACCTTTTTGAACATATATTTTTACAAACAACATATCTATACGTTTTGTAAGCTACTAAACATTGTTATAGGTATGATAACGTATCATTGTCACTCTGAAGAATCGCTTGTCATTGGTTTGTAAACACATACTATGATTGTTCAACTCTGAATGTAGCATTGAATGTACTTATTTTACTTGTACACCACTTGGTTTAACCGCGGCCGATAAAACGAGCTCTAAAATGTGTAAAGTATATTGATGTAGTTAATACGTCAGACTGTATCAAAACAAAGAGAACAAACACAAAATGACATCACGGGAATACAGATAATAAAATTTTAAACAGTCTGTTACCCATTGGTTGATTTTCAAATTTCTTATTTTATTAAATTGTTTTTATAAATATTATGAAAAATGGTTCCATATGATATCGTGACAAACAGTCACCTATAAAAAACAACTCTCGTTGGTATGAAATTTCGATATTTTGTTAAAATTATCTCTTATTTATTTGAGAAAATTATCTTCGTGGAAATTATCTGTGTGGTTTCATCAAAATCACTTTACATCGTGCGCCATTACATGAAAACAACACTCAAAAATCTGTCTGTACGAACGGACTAATCTCTATGTCATGCGATTTGTAATTTAATTGGATAACACACTATTTATACGATAAGTCTGAGAGTGTTATGTAAAGTTGATTTATATTATCCACACAAAACTATTCTGAAATGGTAATAACGTTGTTTTTAGCAATGTCATCGTCAATATAAACCTCAAAACTCTTACAAAAACCGTGTTTTTTAGAACATAAAAAAAGTAATCAAGTTTCAGATGAAAGTGTTAATCTAGAAAATCGTATGAAAAAGACGCTCAGAGTTTTTCACAACCCTTTTGTTTCCACATCTCTTCGAACTGAAACGTGATGCGTATAATATTACAATCACTAGTTAGAAAAACTACTTCAAAATAATGGCCAAAATACAAGTCCCGTTCGTGCTCGATTTGATTTTGACCAGTTAAAATGATATTCTTAAAGTAAAAAAACAATAAATTGATTTCCGTTTCGGTTGTACGACGACTGTTTATTCAAATTGAATATTTTCATAATGTCTATTTTTTTATACGTTTATTAGTAAGTATTGAGCCCATTCAAACTTAAAAAAATAGCCCACTTCAGGGGGATCTCAACGCAAATTTGCCCATCGAAAACTTTTTTTATTTTCAGCGCCCGGCATATGCGGCATATGTGTTAAATGTAAAAAAAAATAAAAAAACGTTACCGACAATCGAAGTACAACGTCAAAGAATACAGAACCGGTAAGGAGTGATTTTTGATTAAAGGGTGATATCCGATTGAGTTCCAATCAAATTCCGTCAAAGCGCGTTCTACTTACCGAGCCACGTCTTTAGTGAAGAATCTTAGTTCCACCTCAAATCAAACGACACGCGATTAATATTTGTGTTGAAATATGATTACGATTCAGAATAGTATAGTTTTTATGTTGGAATTTTGACCATCGAAAAAAGTGTTCGTGAAACTTAATTTTCAACGTCGGGGTGATACCCTTATAACTTGAAAAAAAAAAATTGATTTTCAAAATATCGGCCGGTCACCGTAATGTTGTATGCTGCGTTGTACGTTCAAAAGTTTCAGACGTCTACGAAACTCAAACTAGTGTTGAAGAACGCGAAATGCAAAATTTCGATTGTTAAACTGTCGGTGACCGCCCAAAAAAATGAACAACTAAGTAAATTTGTTAAGTGTTTTTTTTTAGGGGCGACGTAAATCTAGTTATTAATCATACTACGGGTGTACTGAACCTTTTAAGAAAAAATAGAACACGACGGGATGTCCCCGCATTCACGTTTTCAGAATATCGTCTGAGGGAGAATCGCCAGCCACTCGATTTCTGTACGCGAAACGTTTCGGATTAAATGCGATTCGATCGTCTGTGTTCACGACAACAAATTACTGTAACACGATGGTTACATTAATAACCGCGGGTGTGCGTTTCTTTTTTCTGTTTTCTTTTGCGGATTGACGAGGAACGCGCGAGAGACCGATAAAACCGAAACGGCCTGTTTGCAACGCGTACGGAGGACGAAAATCCCGAAACGACGCGCGCGCGTCCTTTGTGTCCTTTGCGTCCTTTGCCCCGGCCGAGAGGAAATCGAAAGATGAAAATTTGTCCCGCTTTATCAAATTCAAACGGAAAATAACGAGCCTTTTCGGTACCTGCCCGCGAGTCGTCCCGAAAATTACGTCCGGTATTGCTTTTTCTTTCGTTTTTTTCCATTATTTCGCTCGCGCAACGTCTTTTTAACGGTAACGTTTTACGGTCTCGCGGCCATTTCGTTACTCTCTCGGCTTCGACCGTTACGTGTTCGCTTTTTTTGTTACTTCTCCTGCATTCGCCTCGAAAACGCCACCCGTTCCGGCGAAAAACGAAACGTGTTTTCGCGGAGAAAACGCCGCGTTTTCCCCCTTTGTCGGCGCTTTTAATCGGTGGCACGCCGTTGCAGGACACTCGGTTCGATAAAATTCGTACGGCGAAAAATGTGCGTTCCTCCGGTGTGTACAGAAATGTGCAACAACAACAAAAAAAGGGCTCGTAAATAAATAGTTTGCGAGAAGACAAAACGGTGACGGTGCGCCCGCGCGTCGTATCATAACGATTCGGAAGTGGAAAATAGTTTTTAAAAAAAGAGAACCGCGGAAAATTAAAGGCGAAAACACGTGTAGTTCGCAATAGGAAGTATAAGTGTATTAAAACCGAATGAAAGACACCATCGTGGTACGTTCGGCGGCGATCGGAAGCGTCAATCGCGCGCAAATTATTTAGCCGAGGTTCTTTATTTCCAACGCACACACCGATCGGGGTCTGTCGATGCGGTGAGAACCGATTCGAACTCGCCTGGACGTCTATATATTTTGGATCGTTTCGCTACGAATCGAGTCGGGAAAAAAAAAAACGGTGAAAAAATTCAAAGTAGACGAGTTCAAATCGGTTTTCAGAATTACAGCGTCGGTAGATGCACGTTGAAAATAAAAATAAAAAAAACAGTCTAAATTCCTGCGATTTTCGTGTGATAGAATTTAAAAAGATCTGTTATGCTTGAGAAAATTTTTCAATGATTTTTAACACGACACTTTTTACGCGTTACCTTATCATCACAGTGTGTTACGTTATCGTTTTTATAGTTTACTGCTTTTGTATACAAATAAAACTAAACTGCGTGTATCCTTGTGCCACATAACCTTACATAGTTAATATGTTGACTTACAATATTATACGGACGACAGAGCACCGGGGACAAACAACGCTCGATACGGTGACGAGCCGACGTCGATATCTAACATCGCAGTTGTTGCTCAATAATAATAAATAAATATAACGCGCGCGTTGTGCTCGCTACCTGCGCGATTTAAATTTTTGAAACACTCCAACGATTATGTCGTTTTGACTTTTTCGCCTTAACCTAATCACGAATATTCGAAATTCCGCACGGTTTTGTTAAAAATCGGTTTTTCACACGTCTCTTCCCCTAACTAATAGCGACAACGAACACGGAATCGTTGAGAATTTTACAGTATTTTACCTGTAGAAAATGTCGAATCAGTACCTACACAAAACCTGGTGTACTTGTGTCTACGAAAGAAGAGGAAATTCGATTTTTTTTTTTAGATATCGGCGAGTAGATAACACAAAATAGTTTTACAATTTTTGATTAGCATGTATACAAGTGTTGGGAAAGATTGTGAGTAAAAAGTTTTTGTTGCTTATTCGCGTGACTGTATAGTTGAGTATATTTTATAAAAATTTTCAGTTTTTGGATAGGCTTGGTTGTAAAGTATTTTTCACACAGTCTCGATTAGGACGCCAACAACTTGTAGTTGATAACGTCCGTATTATTTAGTAAAAAAATTGACACTTCAAATATAATATCAAATAATTCTATCGAACGGTGAATAATTTGAAACACTGTAGTTTTTAGATTCATTTAGTTAAAAAGTAGTTAAGACTGTACGTTATATTATATGTTACAAACTTTGTTACGACTGTGACATTTTTTAACAACAATAATTTCTAAAAGAAAAACCGAGTAAAAAAAAAAATATTTTAGCGCGAGAAAAACTGGTGATGTACCTTTTACCTAAAGGGTATAAGTCGCACGAAAATATGTAAACAGGGCGCAAGTGCCATAAATTAAGATACGAGCGCCGCCACGGAGAAGTACAAATTAAGAGCCAAAAAAAATATGTCAGTTAAAACGTTATTTACGACCGTTAAATACACACGAAAAATTATAACAGAATACGATATCTGTGGTTAGTAAAAAACTTCACAGTCGCGGAATAAAAATAAAACCGCGAGACCGTTTATGGAACAAGACGTGTACCAAAGCGTTAAAGTCGAAATTTAGGAAACTCGTACCGGGTCCGTTGAAAACGAGTAAAAACAGCTTCCTTTGATTTTTACATTCCATATGGGTAGACGTTTTCGAGGAGGCGGTCGAGCAAGGGCGATTCGGTGGCGATGTTAAATGATTTACACTGGGCGAAAACGATTTTCTAATGTTCAAAACAAATTGATATGCTACACCATATTCCGCCATAAACATAGCCTTAAAATGACACGTCGTCCCCGTGTATAGTCCATAGACAATCTTACAGAAGGCGATTTCGAGATTAGGCTCCACAGAATGAATGAGCTGCTACAATGTGAGACAATGTAGGTAGATACATAACGTACCTAATCTGCTCGAAATACAAACCGATAAAAAAGTATTTTCGAAAAGATACTTGAAATCGCACAAAATACGAGGAAACGCGTTTAAAACCGATCAGCCGTCCTCGGTTTTAAAAACACACCCTGTGAAGAGTAAGAACGGCTCGTGCCGGTTCGTAAATATTACAAAACGAGTAAATGCATCCGTGTATGTGTGGGACGCGAACGCATGAATACAGCATAAATTATTGTATCCATATGTGTATAAATAATTCATGTTTGTAAATGTATTATTTGAACGATCGCGGAAAGTCGATAGAAATTTTATGCTTTTTTTCCGCGTATTGGTTTGCGAACACGGTCTCCGGGAATGGGGGCTTCGGTCTGATACACGACGAGCGCTATAATAGTAGCGAAACAAGAGTTTTGTTTTATGTATATTTTTTTTTACTGTAGAAAGGAAAAAATGGCGTTTTATTCTTTACATAATCCGCACACCTACGACACCCGAAGTCAGACTGAAAGGAATCCGTTCATAAATGATAATAATCGCTGAATTATTCTCATACTGTGTTATCTCCAGTGCTGTTGTGCGAAAAAAAAAATCATAATATTATGAACCGAGTGTGCTAAGAAGGTTTTTTTTTTATGAACATCGTGGAAATATCGTCTAACATTTTCTAAAAAATTAAAAAAAAAGAAAAAAACTCAAATTACTTTGAGCGACTAATTAAAATAATTAAGAGAATGTTTGATTTTCCAATCTCTCACATTTCCGTTTATAATTATGACGCTTACTGAAAATCTTTGATTTATAATTTCTGTTTGAATATTATAATTGTTAAATTTTACGATCGACTGACTCTCAAGAAAACGTTGTTAAGATACACGATAAAATTGCGTTAAAACCGCTCTAAGGTACTACGAATGAATACAATTTTGATAGTTCAATTAAACTATACGTTCAGTTCAAAGAAATTATTAAAATACAAATAATATACAGTTGTCTTATACGGATAGACTTATTTTGAAACATAAAACAGCTGACGACGGAGAATATTTATGCTCGAAAGAAATAAGTATGTTAAAAGACCAGTGGCGTCGTTGATATGAACAATTTGTTTTTTTTTTTT
>CM029360.1:15354521-15397522 GCA_017140985.1 Hormaphis cornu | reverse complement strand
AACACGACGTGTTTATTATTTTTAGTGAGAAATGAACCGCTAAAGAAAAAATACGTCGAACATGTCCTGAACCGTTCGGAGCAAAATACTACTCTACTTCCCGATAACCGATCGGAGAAAATTAGAGCAAATCTACCTGTTTTTTTTAGAAATAACGTACATATACAGCACACGTCTCGTTACGTAGAAATCAAACGCTAACCGGAACCCGTTTCGACGTCATCTTTAAATAGAGAATGCGGGTTCTCGATATACCCTTTTCCTTTTAACTCATTCCAGCACAAAACGGCAAACGGTTGATGGAGCGAACGAACGGCAATCGAAAATTAACCGTTTTTAAAATGTTATTTTATTGTTATGTCGTTAAACAACGACGATGATTTCTTCGTAGTACTCTGATTGAAATTTTCTACATTTCTAACGATACTATATCGAAATATTTGAAAGAACCTTACACAGTGGCGCAACTACGGGGGTGCTATGGGGTGCTGAAGCATCCCCAACTTCTTTTTTAGCACCCCCAACTTTATTTTGAGCACTCCCAAGTCCCAGGCAGTGGCGCAACTACGGGGGTGCTATGGGGTGCTGAAGCACCCCCAACTTCTTTTTTTAGCACCCCCAAGATTTGAGCTCTAGTTGCGCCACTGACCTTACAGGAAGTAATTAATCTGCGTGGGCAGTTTTTGAAACTCTCAGGGATCGGTTGGTGTAAAATTGACGAAACAATACGATTAACAACTTATCGGTGGCTAAAAGAGTTCGTTCGCGTCGACGAAAATAAATAAATCAGTCGACGCGGATCGTGCGGTGCGCTGAGAAACACTACTTTGTCGACAGTGTGAAAGAAGTTATTATAGACTTGTTCGAGTTCAACTACTACAACTCTATTTTAGTAGTTGAACGGAGGTAACGGGTGTTGTTGTGATGATCAGTTAAACGGACGAGCACCTCCTGCCTAACGTGACCGTTCGTCGTTATCGTTCCTGTTTCATGGCGAAAGAATTAATGAACGAGTTACAATCGAGAAACCGCGAGGAGAAACGGTCGATAAGAGTGAAATTTTCTCGCGTCGATAAGATTTTCTGAAGACGTGTTTTCCATACGACCGGTGAAACGGGTTTCGCGTACACGCTACCGTTTCGCGCTGGTCGAAACAGAAGGAATTGGAAAAAAAAATCGGACGAAAAAAAGCCGTCTCAAAAACCAAAAAACTCGGTCGTCATACTCGGTGGTCGCTAACCGGCGCGGCGGTTTCTCGTTTTTTTTTCCCCCGCGGCCGTGAACATTTTTTATCGTCGCGCCAAATTTATCGACACGGTAAAAACGGTGGTCGCGCCGGTGGTGGTTTGTTTACCCGTCCGCGCCGAAACGTTCGTTCGTCCGCCCGTCAACCCCGTCTGGCGCGCGCGACGCCGAGCGGTGTAGTAGTAGTCCGTTCCGCAACGTCATTTTCGTCTGTTTGACGCGACGCGGCCGGGAAAACGCGACTGAAATTAAAAAGAAAAAACCGCGTCGGGCCCCGGACGATCGCCAGCACAAAAAGTTACGCGTTCAAGCCGTTTTTTTTTTTGGACAAGGAGGCGCTGGCACGAGGAGAAAATCGCGGCTAACCACGGTTGATGCGACGGAAAGAGCGCGTCAGACGTTGTTCCGCGTCGCAACCGACGGAGAGAGAGAGAGAGTTTTGCCGGTCGTTCGAAATCGATGGAAATGTGTTTTTTTTTTTGGGTAATTTAGGGGCCCTACGCACGCGGACCACCGGTTCGGAGCGCCCGTTGTCCGAAAGCCGAAAAAACGATCACCCGGTCACCGAGCGAACGTCGCGTGATTCGACGACGAGAACGGTTTATTCAAAGTCGCGTGTCCACGCGCGGACGACGTTGGTTCGAACATTTCAAACCGTCGACACCGTTATTCGAGGAGGATTCGATCTCGACGTCGGTCCAGTGTGATTTCGTCATAACCGTATTGCACACAACCTTGTCAACACTCTTTCGTATTTCGGTACCATCTGCTGGACGGTTGTTTTTGAGAAATTTTTATACAAGTAACGAATTCGTCGGGGTTGCGAATTTTTTCCTCTAAAAATAAGTCAACGGTACGACCAGTTTTCGACGGTTTTCCAACTGTAAACGACAGTGGAAAAATAAAAAAATCGTGACCACGGATTTTCGAAACTTTTTATCAGCGCGTTACCGACTTTGTGATTTAAAATTTTTTGTCGAAAATCAAACATTTTATCGAACGTAAGCTACAAAGTAAAACATCTCGAACATATCTTAAAGTCCTAAAATTTGATCAAAAATTTTCGAAATCACTTAAAACATTGATCCGACCTGTACCATATCTGTTCCAATATCGTGTAAAAGTTCCAGCCAGTTGAGTTTATTATTTTGGAAGTAATGGCCCAAATCGATTATGTCAAAAAAAAAAACACGTTAGCCGTAAACGTTTTTCCTCAAATTTCACTCGGTTTTTTTATTGTAACCTTTTTACAATTTTTAATTTTTAAATTTTGTATCCTTTCAGTGTATATTGAGAGTCTGAAGACCTTTCATCAGAGGTACTGACTTTAAAAACCTTATACCCTTAAAGTTGTTCACGGAGTAACAAAAAAAATCCTATTTTAATTTTGCGATCGAAAACACGGTGTAGACGACGTGCCATCGACATTTGTACAGTATTTATTATTTCTATAAAACTTATAAATCTGAACACGAGACTTAACCTGCAGGCAATTAGGGATAATTCAAAGAAATCCCCGCGGATAAAACGCTTCGATAAATTCGTTTCGGTGATTTTTTTAATAGTTTTCGCATTATCTTTAATGATACGGGTTTGCCGTAGTCCAAATACACCTATAATACGAGCGTTGTAATAACTGTCCAAAAAACGTGTATACAACAAAATATATATATTTTCATTTTCCAAAACTGTTTCGATTTCCCGGTACATTTGAACTGTTTCTTTCAAAAACGCCAAAAATCAGGTGATGGAGTACATGTATAAAAGCAATAGTGAAATAAAAACGAATGAAAAACTAGCGACGTAAAAAATAACGTTCGATAGTGTGCGGTTTTAAGCTTCGATGATTCCTACGCGTTATTTAAACCGCCGTAGTAAATCTCAACGGTCTACCGTTAAAATAGAAAAAATAATATTTAGGTAGACGTTAATAACATGCCGAAATTGAGCTACTTAAAATAAATTGTTTAAACTCGTTTCATGTGCTTTTTGTACGAATCATACGCTTAGAATAATTTTGAATTAATTATCAAATGAGTTTTATCCAAAATAAATATTAAAAATTACGTACACCGTTGTCACAACTTATATAAATGTCAACAACTCTTGTTTGCCCGTATAAGTATACCGATTATTTACGTAATAAAATCTGATTTAGGGAAATCATTCGTTATTCGATATTAAAATTTAAAATAATTGCACGAAGACGAAACTGATTTATGTTTACACCCACTTTCAATACCAAATTTAAGTAGATTGTGTTGATCTGAATAGTAAGCAATAAGTATAAAATTACAAGACAAACTAGAAATGAATGTGTCGAATGAAAAATTATTTCATATTACTGTTTTAAATTATCTCAAGTGTAAAATATTTTGTTACGATTTTCTATTTATCAAGAAAATTTTTCGCATAAAAAAAATAAAACATATTTTTGAATTTCAATTTACAGATTAATTAATAACAGTTAAAACCGAAAATGAAATATTATGGTAAATGTAATGTATTTAATTACGAATGGAGCAGCATTGTAGGAATTTGAGTACATGTCTGGTTGATCATAATGTGTAAGTACAAATAAAAAAACCTATAAACTGAAAAAACATTTTTTAATATCCCATATAATTTCTACACAAAGCTCTTAATAAATTTACATACTTTTATATATATATATATATATTGTGAATGTGTTTGTATAAATGTAGTTAAATTTTTTTTTTTTAATCTAACGTTTACATGGACATAAAACGATCATAAACACAGTGGATTTGCATGATTAAATTGAGTTTAGTGGCATTGGTTTATGTAACTTCTTTGAATCCGTTCCCAATAAGAGGTATCAATTTACATTACAGATAAATATCTTTAAATTTAGAGGAAAACGTATTTCAAGTGTAATAATATGTAAATAATTGTGCATATTTGGAAACCTTGGGGTTTATGATTGACGTAAGTGTTAATTATTTTAGAGTAAACAGAAATATGTTATTGAGAATTTAAAGTATACGTTATAATATCAAAAAATATAACATTATTCTAAATATATAATAAATAACTCACGACCCACATCATTGAGTATAATACAAAATTAAAAAAAAAAAAATTGAAAATACCATTGGTATATATTTATGAATATTTATAAATATTTATTTAATATCTCTATTATAATTGTCAGTTATTACCTAACTGAGTTTTCTTATTAACATAGTTATTATTAATTTTTTTTAGATTTCAGTATGTTTTGAAACGTTTTTGGAAAGTATTTCTGTTAGCTACAATTATTTAAAAAATTTCAATATATTCATTGGGTAAAATATTTTATTTATGAGCAAATCGCATACTTTACCTAAACTGTTTACTTTCATACACATACGCAGACATGCATATTTACTTGATTTTTATGGTACCTAAACAAACCATAAACATTTTTACTATAAAACCTTTCAATGTTTATACATAAAAAATGGTGATGTACTTTTAGTAGTACAATTCTTATGAAAACAAAAATGGAATAAACAGAACGACCATTGTAATAACGTTGGCAAACAATTTGAACATTTCATTATCATAAATTGTGTGAAAAAATTCTCAGTAAATTCACTGCGTTCGTGGATTTAAAAGTTGAAAAATAATCAAATTACTAATCAAAATTACTTTTTAGGTGGGCAAATTTTATCTATAACCGTCGCATTTGAATATTAAATTTTTGCTGTATTCTATAATGTATAGGAACACGTCTAGACTGATTGATAAGTAATTCACCATAATATAGCCGAAATCGCTGAGACTGAAAAATTTAAAAATAATAACTATAATGATCTTTATTTCAGATAGTTTAAATAATATCAAATAATAATTATTATTTTAATAAATTAATAAACTTTCGGGCTGGATTTCAACAATTTCTGAAATCAGATAAGTTAAAATTAATCAAAAATAATTTTGGATTTTTCAGGGAAAGATCTTGCGTTCAGTTTTAATTTGTTTACCTCTTAAAAAACTTTCTTTCTTTGCAACTGGTTGTTTGTAATAATTGCACTATAGTCTTTTATTTTATTTTAAATCTCTGTAGTTGAAAACTTATATTTAATATGCAAATAGCGGAGTATCCTAAACGGCAGTTATTTTTTAAGCTCTCTAGAATTAATTAAACTAAAAATAAACTCCTAAGCTTTCTCTTAACTTTGAAACGTATGAGCTATTTAATACGAGTAATGGTTTAGAGAACTCGGCCATTTTATCGGTGAATGTGATGGCGGAACACGCTAAAGCCTTTTATTTCTAAACTTTAGCGATTCAAACACATTTAAATAAATGTCTACATACATTAAAAACCACATCAAAAACCGTAAAAATCCTTAAACTTTTTGGCCGACGAAACTTTTTTCATAGTTTATTCACCCTTTTCTGGATCAAAAAATAAACTACGCTACATTTAAAACGAAAACGTATCGAAAATAAAACCTAATAAGAGGAAAATATTTTTTAGAGAGATCAAGAAGTATCTAAATAATATTTTGATGTCGTTGTGTTGATTTTTTGATCGTTTGCACCAACAACATTGTTAAATGTTATAAGATATTTATGTAATAAAAAAACAAATTAGCCTGAATTCCCTACACTTCTTCAAATTAAAAATATATAAGTAGCATAAAAAACGGAAAGTCTTTGATGTCATTTTATCAGATTTTTCTTAGATAATAAGCAAATATTTGTTTCTATACATTAAAGACTTTTTTCCCGCTAATTTTCAGCATTCTTTTTAATAGAATTTGACTACCTATACAATATATTATTTTATTTTATTTATTTGCTTTGCACGTACCCTTATCATATGTTTAAATCAGCTTGCTGTTTATCATGCAGTCTAATAGGTCAAGTTTACAAATCATCGAAAATAGATTAAACTACCTACAAATCAATTCTATGTTGTGTAACATAATTAATCCTGGGCACAATTACCGATTTTATGTTTTTACTCAGTTATTCACCATTCATGGTTTTTTAGACGTATATTTTGTAATAACCATAGTTTTTTGCTTGATAATACATAAAACAAAAATTAAATTTTATATAAATTTTTATTTTTAATAAATGTGTAGAGGGAATAATCTATATGTTTCAATCGACAATACGTCATATCGGTTAGTTTTGAAGTTCCAAAACACTGAGCTGTCCTTTTTATTTTACCGTTTTAAACCACAATTGGATGTCGGTTAACTCAGACTCGGTATGGAAAAAAATTGCAAGAGTTAAATGTTTCGTTGTGAATCGGTTGAATATGTTTTTGGATTAACGTTTTTAGACCCGAATGATGTGTCCGATCGCTTTACAGAAGATTTTTCAACTACAACATGTCCAAAGTTGAAAATTATCCCGATCTCGGTAAAAATCTTGAAGACAATTATTATTTATTTCGAATGATGGTTATAAATTTCCTCTGGAATTTTCATACGCGCGTAGCTTTTTCACTTGAGTAATGCAATAATGCCATAGGTGGCAAAAACAAATTATTTATTTAAGAAGTGTTCTGTACTTTGGCTTGACCCTTTCTGTTCCGGTAAGTCAGCAATGTTAGAATAGATTCACAAAGTTTCTGTAAAAAACCCTTTCGACCGAGTTAACTTTGGGTAAACATGATTTAATTTAATTGCTTTCAGAGAAACTATTATCAAGTACCGGCTATACCTAATCGAATTGGGCAAAATGGTCTTAGCGGAAACAACAATCAGTCTTTTTTTTGCCCTTTGCAGGCAGACACGTTAGTTGGTGGAAACAAACATCGATTTTTGGCGGCGGAAAAGACGCGTGTGTCCGTTTACCGACCACGTTTTTATTAGTATTATTATTATTATTATTATTACGATAGTATTATATACAATTGTATGGATTGTAAATACGATTTATTTCGCTAGTAAAAAAAAAAATTTATAAATTACCATTATTATTATTATTATCATTATCATATTATAAAGACGTCGCTCGCGTTTCGTATGGATTCGAATCGGATCACGTATGGTTTTCGACAAAATCCATTTCACTTCGAATATTTTAAACGATAGATCTCGCTGTAGAGTGCTTCTTTTTCTGTGCTTTACCAGCCGTATGGCGGTCAACACGGCGCGTGAGACTGTACAGAGCGACGGTCTCCAGGTCATTTTTACGCGGACCGAAATAATAATAATGGTATGTGTACAATTTGTATTTTTCTTCCATTAAGCTTGTATTGTTTAACAGAAATTCGGTGTGAACTAATTGCGACCGAGTGAAAGACGAGCTGTTTTTGTCCCGACGCCATCGCAGCGTAGTTTTTCCATTGAAAGCGGTATTTTTTAGTTTTCTTATTCAAGTCAGTACCGTATTAGGTATAACCTACATTCATTCATGTTAAACATTATTAAAGTTTCGCTCGGCGACTTTTGCTTCAATGGACGCGAAATCCCTAAAACAATACGACACGAGTTATTTTTTTTATTTTTTTCTCAACATTTAGGTAGGTACCTACAATAAATCACTATGACTGACGTTTTTCTTTTTTTTTCCACCAATACGTTTTTCGGTTATTGTATATTGTAAATATTCAAATTTGTGATACGATTCATTAGTAAAAATACTCGTTCGTTTTTTTTTTCTCATGTAAATTACACGATATTGTCGAAAATAAAATAAATTATGTTCTGAATTGACTGACCGTGTCTAATGGAGATTTTTTTTAAAATTGTTAGTTTCGTATGCTTGCGCGTGAAACATCATGTACAAACCGCGTCTTGTATGTTCTGTTTGAAACAAAACAACGTAATTCCTAATATATATTTATCATCCATAATAACATAACATTATTATAATATAACAGTTATAAACCCGTATTTACAGGTGCATTGGGTTCGAAATCATTTGATATTAGTATATTAACATCAGCAATCAATGTCTTGTTTTTATATTACTTATGTTTGTTGATTGAAATTTGAGATTTCATTGTAACCTATTTAAATTTGTAAACACATTCCAACAGTTAATAGGAATACGATGAGTTCCACCATCACAAAAAATACAAAAATAGTTGTATCATTATATTTTCCGATCATTTGTTTGAGAATTACGAATAATCTTGACGTATGAAAACATCTTACACGTTCGGATCAAAAAGCTTAGATTTCAAAAATGCTTACATGTAACCGCATAATTTACAGTTTGACGATGTGTGTTTTTTTTTTTGCATATTTCAAATACTTATTGTTTTTTATAGTTGCGTACTTTTAAAAAATTAATACACAAAATACGTTTTATATTGTACGAGTCAATTATGTACTCCGAACAACGATTATAATATTTCCGAATGTATATAGTTGTTTAGAATAAAATTTCAAATTATGACTTTGATAAGTATTTGAATAATATCCATTTGAATATATTATATTGCTTAAATTTTGTACGCCTTTATATTTTGTACAAATGCTGTATCTTATTTTTTTAAAAAAAAACCTGTAATTGGTTGAATTTTTTTTAACGATATTATTTATTTTATCATTTTATCACCCAAGTAACTAAAATATTACAAAGTTATTTTCAGTTTCAGGCATTGTTTTCAAAATGTATGTACCTATTGGAAATATTAAATTTATACTGAGTTAATATTTCCATATTTTGTCGTTTTCAAAAGCGTGTATTTGAATGTTACAAGGAGTGTAGACACTGGTCAAACTCAACGATCGTCTAACGTTGAGCAGGGTACCATACGAAACATGTTATCTCGGATATAGGAATAGTTCAGAATCGATGACTTCACTAAAAAACTGCAGTCGCTCGAAAATCATTGGAAACCTCCAATGGCCTAAATTTTTCTGTACTCAAATCACACGAAAAACGGACCTTTGGTATTCATAAAACATTTGAACATAAATATGGCTTGTTCCGTCACATTCGGCAGGTGGAGTTAATTTGTATTTTTCATGCGGCGACATTTTGCACTGCAAAACGGATTCGTCACGCCACTATAAAGGCTCTAGTCGAACCTCTGGAAGAATTTTGCTAAGCTCTCTAAAAATGTACGCCACAAAAATGCTGGGAAAGACTATACTACCTGGCAAAAAACGTTGACGACTATTGTCGGGTGTTTGAAAACCAATAATGTTCACAGTGTTCAAATAACGGTTACAGGAACCGTTTAAGTATAAAAATAGTGTTTCGACTAAGACGCCCGGTGAATAAGTTCTAGATATTCGATTGTAATTTCGGTCGTTTCATTACGTCCGCGAGCCCTGGTCGCGACCTAGATCCACCCCTATAACAACGTAACACAATGACGATCCGAAACTATCGGATTTTTAAAATAATTGACGATTTCATAACCGTCGTACATCATCGATGCGTTCGTGTGAATTGTCCGTATTTACATAACACACTACGTGCGTGTAATCGAGTTAACTCGTACAAGATATATTTATATTGATGTTGCACGGAATGGAACTCTCCTGTGTGCGTGCAGCGCGTCCGTCCTGCCAAAACGAGTTTCATGACCCCAACGCGAGATTCCTTAACCCGTTTCGCAAACGAGGCATAAATAAAAGAGTACCTACCTATATACGCGTACCATCTTTCGACGATATCCGTTCGTATGCCCACTCGATTGTCGTTGTTATTATTTTTATTGTCGCTGTCGATAAAAAAAAATCACCGTAAAAAATGCAATATTTTTTTTTTTTTTTAAAGATTCCGAGTGTAACGAATAATATCGCATTGGTTTTCACGTCGCGATGCGTGTTTGTTATTTTATAAGTTTTTTTTTTTTTTGCAACTGTACGTAATCACGATGACTTTTTCAATAATGTTGCGATTTTCGAGTGGATACCTCTCTAACGATTTAGAGCGGGGTCATAGATTTAAGCGTAAAACCATCAAAGGAGAAAACGTTACTGCGAACGTGTTTTTCAAGACAATCGATTTAGATTTTTGGCGATAACTGCCACATTAGCAGCGATCGGAACAAGGCACGCTATTAAAAAATCGGTAAGTTTTGAAAATGTAATTTATAGTTTCCAACACGCGTACGCTACTGGAAAAATTTTGAAAACCCGTAGTCACGATATCCGTACATTCAGTTGGAACATTTTGGAAAATCGGTCATAAATTCGCGACTCGCGCAATTTCGTTGTTTAAGATTTGAAAGTTCTATATGTCGTGTAAAACAAAATTTGAATAAAAAACTTCAAAAAAAAACCCGCCCAGTATATTCCGAACGCGTGTGGAAAACGTGTTGAAAAACGGGTGTTATTTCGATTATAACAGTGCACAACGATTACGCGATACCAAAAACGTAACAACTTAAAATATTACCGGTCCGATTGGTTTGAAACGTTCGCACGTTATTTAACAAGCTAAACTTTGCGATTCTTATTGTTTCTCTATTTGAGCCACTGCTCAGAATCGTTATTTTCGTAAGCAACTTTTAATAACCGTCACGTAGTTAACGTACGATTTCTACGTGAACCTTTCGAAACTGTGGTGACCCACACCATCGAAACAACGCGTCCTGGAGTGATTCGGGATTATTTTTTTTTAATACCGCACGTCTGCCCCGACTATACTGATCGTAATAATCGCGCCTACGGTTAATAATTTCTATTATTTATCGATAGAAGTTTGCGATGTTTATTATATATTTTTTTTGCGACGCGATCGACGATTATATTTTGTACTGGGCTCGCGAGTATATCTCCCTATGAAACGGTTACGTAATGGTTACTACGACCTCCGCACGCACTTTCTACGAACGTATGAAACCGCTGTTGGTCCGTAATGTATAATAATAACAATGTATTATATTATTGACAACACGACATTGCTTTTGTCCTGTGTGCGCATAGCGAATTGTACGATACAGATTTTGTTTTTTTATGATAACTCTGCCGACGTGATTCGTACACGTTTTTGTGAATAATTAAAGTTTTATCGTGTTGTTTTCACGGTTCAGGGATATTCGACAGAGTCACTGGATTGAGCCAGAGCGCGTTCTACGCTGTATTTCTGCATAGGGTAGCTGCACAGGGACAATATTAGTCCTAACCTTCACAAATGAAATTATCTAAATGCCAATACGTACCTAAAGATTGTACGTTTAAAAGTTACAGACTTTTTACGAAAAAACTTAGGCTTTTGGGAAACAAAGTGCGAAATATCATTTTTTAAACCGTACACAACTGAGTAAAAAAAAAAATGGAAATTTTTGAAATCCGGGCAGTTTCTCACGCCATTTGAACGGACAAAACTGGTTGGGCGAAAAAAACTCTCACGCCCAGTGTCTGATTTCGATATATATACCGTGTAGCTAGTTTTTTTTTGTGAAGCACATTTTTGCGGGAAAAACAAGTCACGGATCTAAAGAAGTCTTTAAAGACTCTATAGAACATAACGTGCCTACAGTTTTCGTTGAAAAAGTAAACGCAATATCCAAAAAAAAAAAAAGTCCTACCTAGGTCTATTTACACACTTCTGTTGAATAAAAAACAAAATGTTCATAATGATCAATGACAGTCCGATGTGGAAAAACTTTTAACACGCGATTATTATACTCTTTGTTGTCGTACACATGAGGGATTCTAATTATTTTAGTACTGTGGTTTGATACACCGATTTCCACGGACTAAAACGCTGTAAACGCTATTCTCCGTGAGTTTCAAACGCATGTCATACTTGGCGTCATAATACAGTACAGCGTTGCTTGTGGCAATAATTCGTATTTGAAATCGTAAAGCCGACGGAAAACACTAAAGTTAGCAATTACGCTTATATAGGTACGCGCGATAGGTATCCTCTTGGCATTTATGGACCGTAACTGTATCGTTTGAAATTAGTAACGATAATTTAGTGTAAAAAAACACACAACAAAAATTGTAATAAACGATAATGGCTAAAACACGCCTCGTGTTTTTTACTGCACTCCGGCGGTTAGTAGCAACGGGGTGGCGCAGCGTCGTGTCGCGTCGACACTTTTGCTCGTAAATAACCGGGAGCTCCGTCCCTCGATCGCCCGCCGCCAAACGTACCCTCGAACCGTCGAGTGTAGGAAAAAACAATTTGTATCGCGTGAACGCAATCTTAGTACTGAAACGGGTACACAGTACTACGGTGCACACGAGAACGGAAATTTAGCTAAACGAACATTTTCATCAAAACGAATCATTGAAAACGCGCTGTTTACGGACTATAGGCTCTAGAAATCAAATCGCAATAGTTCAAGAACGACTATGGAGAACCGTTATTGGCCGCAAGAGCCTGTACCGCGACTGCAGTGCCCAGCTGAATGGTGGTCTGCTGTTCAACGATTTCTGCCGATACCATATTGTCATCGTCATATTTGTCATTTTTTTTTTTTAAATCCGATTTTTATAGAACACGGTAAGTATGAAAAAAAAAAACGGTGGCTCTAGAACATTTACGTTTCTCAAGGTGGATGAAATAAGTTTGAACGCCTATAGAGTAAGCAGTTAATACGCATAAAACCGGTCCCAAATCACACGTGCCAGTTGACAATGACTGTTCGTAGTTACGAAACGTATAGTTTTTGCTGTATTTTGTTTTTGGTTATTGTTTTTAATTATGACCGAAGAAACCGCAAAAAAAAATATATATATATATACATAAACGTATTAAAACTCAACATAAATAAAAATGGAATACATTTCGTTTGTTCAGTTTGAAATACATTTTGACAAATTTCGTTTGTCAATTTTTCATAGTCATTGAATACTTAACGGACAGAACACAGTATTATGTTACCGCTACTCGTCATGATAACGCACAGTTCTTATTTAAAATGTAAAAATACGTTTACGCTTAACTATAATGTATAATTACTTAAACGACAGCTAAACACATTTTTTTTTCCGTTTATAAAAGGTATTTAAATTTTTCGCTATAATTTGTTTCTTTCTATGAGCTTAAAGTTCTCGAAAATTGTATTGTAGCCGTGTTTAATGGCACGCGACTAATAAATGAGTTTCAATAACGTCCTTCGATTGATATTTTGATTTATCCAAATACGTACCTACGTTTATTGGCGCATGAATTTAAATTTATAACACGTAAGTGTGATTGTTGGAGACGAGTACAACATATAGCTGCTACACACGTGGGTTTTAATCAATAAGTACACGTTGAGTGAATTCTTAATAATTAATATACGGAGCGTTTTTCATTTACAATAATCATTACGATAGCGGTCTGACGTTCCCCTCCGGAACGGTAGTCACTATACGTATGGATTTTCAATCACTTTGTCAAGCATCTTATTTATTAAAATGACCATAATATTGAGCCAATGATTCGTAACAAATCCTAATTGGTTGTAATAAACCGATTTTTTTTTTTTTTAGCTATATTTTGCACATCGTCACCTTAGTTATACACTGTGTAGTTTACTCGTTCTTGTACATTTGTTTGCTTAGTACCTACATTCGGTTACAGAATACAAACGCGTTCTCCGAGAGACGTATCGTAATTTAAACTCGGAGTTTGGTTCTTGTTAATTGTTCATGGCCGAACCACATTCAAAACATTAAATATCGTGTAGGACAATCGTCTGTCGCGCGTACATTTTACTAGTAGCAACCGATTTCCCCGATAAAATCGAAAAGCTCCCCCCAAACGCATATAAACGCTGTCTTACCGATAAGTTATTTTCGCCTCGACGTAACGGGCTTGTTTTTGTCTAACAATAATATTAGAAATAAACAATATTAATAATAAAATTGTTATACAAAGACATTATGTTTATTATTACCTCGCAGTCCTCACTATGAGGGTTTCCGCGCGTAAAACAGTGGTATGTATCTACATGTAGACGGCTATTACACGGTACGTAGTGGTCGTGTATTACAGATGTATTAGTGTTGAGATATCGAATACAAATGATATCATGTTATATCTCCTACAACACGCGAAGGTTATTATGAGACACCTTTAAATTTACCACAAAACTCGTGTCCGCGATATACAATTCTTATTATAATAGTATAGATCCGTTCGTTTCGCCGGTGAAAACACGTGTCGGGGGACATTGTACGTGATTAGGTGGCGAAATCGCCGAGGAAATATACGATCTACAAACTTCGAAACAAGCACCTGACCGTGATTTTTTTCTTACGTAGTTGTACATTTAGGGTTATAAATTCAAAATATATGTAACCTGAAACCGAAAACACGCGTACGAGAGTATACCGACGAAAAAGTGTAGGTATACAGTACGTGGCAAACACACAGGTACACCCATTGTTCGCGGTAAGTCAAAGCAGGCGAGAACACAAAGTTTCCAAACGGTATAAATCAAAACAATACGCCTATTGTGTGGTTCCCGATGTAGTTTAGTAATTATCCGTGGGGAGTAGTTATAACAGTAATTCTCTCCTCTTTTCCATTTTTTCCTCGTCTCATCCCGAGAGGTGCGTATAATGAGATAAAGAAAGTCACGGTGACTGCAACGTTATTAAAAAAATGTCGTTGGATCTATGTAAAAATTAACGGTTTTTTTTTTTTACGAATATTTTACCCTTATAAGAAACCCACGATCGAATGTGTTTTAAATGTTCACCGTATACGTTTAAACAAATAACGGACATTTTGCCTCGGTAAACATTTTTGTCTCAATTACAACGATAAAATACACTACAAACAGTATGTACAAATATACGTTATTATCCCTATGGTCCGTCTCATTTCATCTCTTACGGTCGCAAACGTCCTTAAATTTTGTAAAATTTGTACGGTATTCCGTCAAGCTCAACAAAACCACCTAAATATCAAACTTTAAATATTTCGGACGCCTGATTTTTACTAATCTTCATCTAACTATTTCAATACGTACTCTTTTTATAGTATCGCACCACCTTGTACCTACTTTCCAACTCTTGAAATTTCGGTCGGTAAAATACAATAAAAATAAATGAACATTATTAATGTGCTACCTAGATAACTCAGATTTTTCGGTATAATCCAGGTAAAAATGTTTGTTAAAAAAAAAAAAAATCGTAAAATTGTGATATCGTCTAACAATGTGTTGACGGACGCGATCGAGTTTTAATTTTATATTAAAATAATAATATTTAATAATGAAGTGTAACGATAAAATATAATATATGACGGCCTTGAGCGTCGACCTAAAATCCATAATTTTACTGTTTTCTTTTGTTAAAAAAACAAATAATAATTTAATATAGAAAACAAATTGTATAAGTTTTATGTACGTGTAACTAAAAACAAAGTACTATTTTAAGAGATACAAACGACAGTTATTTCATCGTATCAATGTGATTGGTAATAATTTTTTTTTTCCTTACAAATACTGTTAGGTATATAGCCAGAATCTTGAGTATTTATATAATACATCATGATTATAGATATTTCATAGCTATTTTTCGATAAACAATAGTTATAACTCTATTATATAGGTATATCATAAACATTTTATCATTCGTGTCCACGTTTCTTTTGCACAAAATGTCCTTCGTAAGTTGTCATCGACGGTAAAAAGACACTTTCGCTGTAAAAATATACACATTTGTATTCTAGGAAAGACTTTATTTTACCCAGAAAAATATGGCATATTTTAAAACAATGCAAGTTTGCGTTATTTATTGCTCATTGTATTCTCGTAATGACAAAAAGGAAAGTCAGTAACACACTATATAAACATACAAACTTGACAAGTTCAACAAATCAACTTCGAGAGACTATTTGAGTGAACGATTTCTGATTTTACGCTATTTTATTGGAAAAATTACAAAAACTGAAATTTGTATAACTGTTTGAAAAAATTGTTGATTTATTTAGTGAACTTTGTAATACCAAACTGACAGAAGTTTTAAATTGAAGTACGTCATAATTTTGGAAAATGTTGAAAATGACATTGAAAGGAAACCAACGGATCATTTAATTTTGTTTTTTACTTTTCAATAAAACTCATACACGTTGTATAAACTTATACCTACAACACAAGTCAAACATTGGTAGTTTTTGTCATTGTTTTAGCGGCTTATTTGAAACCCAATAAATATTAAAAAAAATTACTAAAAGTAATATCTCAATTTGACGAATTGTTAAACTGAAACCAAAATGTTAACAACAATAGAGAGCAATAATGAAGGGCTCAGTGCAACAACCAGACGAGTCCAATACTTCAAGATATTTTCACGCCATTATTGCTTGAGATAAAAAAGTTTTTTTTTTAGTGGAAAAAACAAACCAATCTCATAGTATTAATAGAAAAGTTATGATGGATTGAAATTTCTTTTTGTAAGTATTTAGACGTAAAATTTTTCTCATATTGCTCCCCTAAAAAATTTAAAAATTGGACTTGTATTGTAGTTTTTGCACTGAGTTTTTATATTACACCAACAAAATACTATAATGATTATTAATATTATTTGTATTATAAATACATATTTTATATTTCAATCAGACTGTATGATATTATTTTGTTAAAAAAAAACTAGGATGTATGTTTATATACGTATACTTTTATGCTTTAACGCAGTGCACTTACGTATATATTGTCCGTGATATATTTTTATTTTAATTACTTGCTGGCAGCTTGCACATTAAATTTCTCATAAATCATAAAAAAAAAAAAAAAAAATTTAACTTTTTGGTCATTTTTACTCGTGGCGGAAAGTCAAGAGAAATAATACACTCAAGTTATAAAAATAATTATATTAAATGTACATAAAAAAAAACATTGAAAATATGAAAATGGTGTGTGTAAGTTTTACACGTAGGTATCTACATCAAAAATGCATTTTAAGGTTTTATTGTTGACACATTGTACGCGATTAATTTTGTGGTTGTAAAAGTCCTTATAGATACATTTGCCTCGTTGAACTTAAACTGCAGTCCACGATAAATATAATTTGAAGTTAATTTCTAACTGAACTAGAAGTAGGTAATAGCCAGGTTAATTTATTTTCCTATACACTGATTATATAAAAGCTCCTTATGATTTCATGCTAATTGATATGAGGCATCAAGAATTGATGACTGCAAAATTGAAATGTTCGCAATTTTTTTCGTGAGATCGGGGCCGAATGTCGGTTGGTGTTTATATAGGTTTGAAGAAAAAACTCAGATTGCACTTTATATTTAAATTTTATTGATCGTATATGATATTATTATACCTAATTATGTATACATTATAATATTTTATACATACTGACATCTTTTCGGATTTAATTTTATCCTCAATTCATGTCAAAGGTCTGACGGTAAAATATTATAAAACGTCAGAACAAACCACACACTTTCTCATCGTCGTCCAAAGACGTCGGAAAACTTTGGCAGTATGGTGAAAATGAATTAAAATATTCAAAATAGAAAAATATTATACAAATCTACAACAATCGGATACACCAAATAATATTATTTTAATAAAATGCTTTATTTGATGAATAAATATTGTTATTGTTAATGATTTCACTGCGGAAAAAAATTAACTTTTATTTACAGTAGAGTAACGGAATTTCAAAGTTTAATAATTTTTTTTAGATTCTGATCATCAGCGTCGGGGAATGAATTGTCTTTACGATAATGTTTTTCTGTCAACAACTTTTCGGGTAGAAGGAATTCTCAGCATTTTAAGTCAGTGACTCCGGTACTCGGGTTGAAGATTCGTTTTGAAATTTTGCTTACTTTTTGACTTATACCCAAAAAGACAAAAAAAAAAATAAGAATGTTTGGGGAATTTCACGGCAAATAGTTTGAAATTTCAAGATTGGTGATGAAGTTTTTGTTTGGAAGGAACGCTCTAATTTTTTTTTAATCAGTAACTTTTCTGATAGGTTTATTGACTGGGTGAAATTTTTCAAATTTCGCTTACTTTTTGAGAAGTACCCCAAAAACCTATCAAGAATTTTACTGCGAAAATTTAATATTTTCCGGTTTGTGATGACGATTTCGTGTAGAAAGGATGCTCAGATCTTAACATTGAACACCACGAAAAAAAGGGCTTTACATTGTATCTTACTTTAAACAAATTTTTGAATTTTACACATGTTGCGAGCCATTACGTATTAAAATTTTCACACGTTATTTCGATTCATTTTTTTTTTTTTTAAAGTCGAACGACTTTCTGAGTTTTCGGACCTCTTTTATTGTTAAATTTTGTTTAAACCAAAACGTGTACCTACTGGATAACGGAGCTCGCTCAGAATAGTTTTTCCGACAGCAATGATTTATCACCGAATTCTGATATCAAATACGTTTGAACGGAAATTTCCAAACTGCAGTGACTACTCCGTCAAACTACCCACGCTACCCATAGCCCGGATTTTTATAAATTAAAAGATACTCTCTGCCACCCCGATATTTTATAACATCAACACAGTGTGTTGAAACACCGATGATATCGATACGTTTGCCTAAATTTATTGTTGTACAACACACACACTATTCATTTCGATTACACCGCAATGACGCGTGATGTGTGCGTGCGTACCTACAAATAATAATAGTACTCTGATAAAATTGTGTATAGGACCACACAAGACAGGTTTTTTTTTTAATGAAAATACTCGCACACGTGCTTCCGCGGTATACTCCATGTTGTCGTGTCCAACGTTTCGTCGGTGTCAAAAACGTACAAACACGCACGCTTCAAATAACGTGTAAACAACCGGTCGTAAAAATATAAAATTATATTTGATCGGCCGTTGACGAAGAGTATTACCATACTTGAATTTTGCAAAAAAGCGGCAATCACTCAAACCTACGCAAAAAAGTAATGTACGAAAATATTGGTTTTCGCGTTGAGAATTTCTATTCTTGCCGCATAATATTGTTCCTGCTCGGTTTTTGTGTAGTTCCGTACTTGCTCGCTGCGTTGCCCCGCTAACAGATACAATAACAGCGTCCTAGACGTCCTCCTAACCCTGAAATTTCCACTCTCGGCAATTTTTTGTTTTTCCGAGTTTGGCAATTTCGATTTTTCTTCTCGCCGATATTGCATTTTTTTTCTCCCGCGGTTGTCATCACCCCCTTCGGTCTCCGGATCTTCGCGCGTTGGCGGCGGAAAAGCTTGACCGAAAGTTCCGGCCGCGCGCCGGCAGATGGCGTTGCCGCCCGTCGCGCGCGCGCGCGCGCTCGCTCCCGGCTCGATCCATAATAGTAATAATATGGGTATCGCGTGCGCGCGGGTAAACTCGCCGAGCCGGCACCGGCGAAATTTCATCGCGTTCAGTCGCCAGCGAGACCACGGGCCACCAACATCATCAGTCGCGCCGCGCTGCCGCACGCCAACCCAGCGAACACGCGTTACCCGTAGTGTTGTGTGAGTGCGGTGAAAAAATCCGAAAATTAAATTCTCTTCGTGAACTGTTTTTTTTTTTTTCTGTAATTTAAAAATCTACAAGCGTCAACGATACCGCGAACGATCGTCGTCGTCGTCGTACAGTGTCGTTTACGCGCGTTCTACGGATTTTCGCGCGTGCATTTTCGTTTCGCTGTTAACAACAATCGTAGCGGACGATAAAATGACCGCTCTCACTTAACACTGCAGCGACAATATCGTAACATATCACCGTCGTAACTCCGTATCGAGTTTCTACTCCAATACCGTGTCTATTAATCGCGCGCTCGTCGTCGCGGTTATCGAGGATATTGAAAAAGTTCGACTCGTTTCGATTTTGAATTCCGGAAAAAAGCTGCCGGTCGCCACACCGACGCCGTCGACAGTTAGTTTACACACGTACAGCCAGACGTAGCCCGAAGTTCGGACCATGGACGTGCTGCCGAGCGGGAACATATTCCGGGAACTCCAGGACATACACGATACCGGTTATTTTTCCGCGCACGTATCGTTGGAGGATCACTGGCAACAGGTGCGTACGATAGTGGAAAAAAAACAACAATATTATTCTTGACATACCTACCTCGTGACGATTATTTTTAACGTTTGAACGTACGATGGAAAAAAAAACGCGTTTTTTAAATTCGGAAAATAGACAGAGAGTCATCGCGAGCTTTGAGCGAAACTCTTCTTGTTAGTTAGCTGAAATTCTAATACATAGGTATACATAGTATTATTGTACCTTTTTGTTTGTTACTCTTTGCGGGTTTTCACACGGAAGCGGCGTGGCGTTTTCGTCGGGATTTTCGTTTGTTCATATCATTTCGATTAGTTTCGGTAATTGTGTGTACTGTGATATCACGATGTGCAAGTGCTCGAGTTGAGGCGGGAGACGCGAGGGTGAGGAGTATAAGTAGGTACCTCTTAAATTTTATTTCAACAAACTTACTCCTTCGACTTCCACTCTGGTACAGGGAAATTGAAACGTTTGTAACTAAATTCGCTCGACGGCGTGCCCATATTTTTTCTTTTTTTCGAGCGCCGATTACGATAAAACCGAATAAAACAGTCGTCACCGGGACGATTATTTCGTGTAATAAACAATGGTGTACAAAATCAAGTCTTGATCACCTCGTATAATATTCGTTCTGTGCCGTCGTAGTTCGCACGTGCGCGCTGACACACTCGGCTTATGTAACCAAATAATCTAAAAAACATTGCACCCGTTGTGCATACCTATAACGCCATTGTTACCGTTTATCGTACGTTATTTTTATCGTTCACAATTATTTACGCTGCCACCAGCACATTTTACACCGTATTAAACCGTACACACACGCACAAATTTTATAAATTTTCGCATATTCATTCGGTATTTTTTTACGATTACAAAAAAACTCTTTGTCGGTTGAAAGATCGGTGAGCGAGGTTTTACGGCTCTTACGGCGCGTTCTGTCTAGTTATTTTTAAGCACGAAACGATCGAGAAAAAATTGCACTCGAATAAACGCGACATAACATATTTCGGCGATCGTCGTGTACGAATATACGTTTTCTCCCAAAGCTTAGAAAACGCGAAGTACTCAAAAACGTTTGAGAATTAACTCGTCGCGTTCGAACGAATATACGTTACACAAATTCGTAAACTTATTCAGAGCTCATTGAGAAATCGGAAAATCTTCGTCTGGAGGAGACAAAACAGTATGGCGCGTAATCGGCAGTTGGTGGACCCACGCACGCGTACATAGTTTGTATTCATTGTAATTTACACCGAGTAGGATCATTACGTTATTATTTTTTTACGATTGTCTGTACATAAAATTTTATCGACACGTATATTATATGTTCGAGTGAAATTATAATAATCGATCACGGTATAAATATCGTGTCGTTTCGTTGTAAAACGTAACTTAGGACGTACTGTACAGCCACGGTATTTTCAATAGTAAAACTGTTTTGAGTTGTAAACGATACCACTGACGATTCGCCTGAAAGTTTTTAAAAAACCAAAATTTTCTAAATGACGCCGCGTCATCTTGTGCAAACAAAATACTGCGCACGAGATAATTCGACGAAACCCGTTATAGAACGTTTCGCCGGCGACAACGAGACATATTTTTATACGGTTCCGTGTATTATTATGAATCAGCGTTTTTTGATTAACGAATAAAATTTATTTTTTTTTTTTTCTCGTCGTATATATTTTGGTATCGTGTTAGTAAACAACAATAATATGCAAAAAACTTATACGGTTATGTTCGAGGTTAATGCGTGCATGTGTATAATGATTCATTCGCCACCGTAATCAGAGGCTGTGTAATACATTCGAATACCGAGGAAATCGCACACGTGGAGAACTGAAATTTATAATAGTTAATAAGTTTCGAACGAAAAAAACCGATGACGAACATTTGAAATGTCTGATTAGAATTTTCATACACAAATTATCACCGGAATTCAGACGGCTTTTATCTCCGTCGCATGCCGATTGATCGATGCGACGAGGATTCTAAAAAAACTCGTTTTATTCCGTTATGCTTTTTTCCCGCATTTTTGATTTTTTTTTAAGTTTTCGAAAGATTTTTAACGGTTTTTTTCTTTTCCTTTAAATTTGATTCGTCAACGGGACAAGATCGAAAATGTGACTCAAAGTCGACTCGAAGTAAACGTCGTAACGAATTAAAATCGGTTTTCGTTATCTCATAATTCGCGTGTGAGATTATTTAATCGACGCCTCCAATTCCCCTTTAAATCTGCTCGATTTTTTTTTTTATTCATGCCGTACAGTTTTTGTGCGCACCCAGTATATAATATTGACGTGTAATTTATTGAATTCGATGCGTTTTAACATCGTAAAATGATAGGTCGTCACATCGAACGGTAATTATGAAAATATCGTTCGACGATGTTCTTTTTATCTCCGCTGGCGCTCATCTGTACGGTATTTATTTAACAGAAGCCGATAGAGTAAACCGATCACATACTCTGTGACTTTTGACCGCAGTCAATCGATACAGCGAGAGGAGAATCGAAATGTACTGTCGTGTTCGTTGAACTGTCAACGTTATACTATATATATAAAAAAATAGTATAACGTTATACTAGCTATTTAAAAATACACGAAGATTAAAATGCGTACAATTATCGTTTGTCGGAATCCGATTAGCGGCAATTTTTATTTCTGGCCGCGTGCATTATAATAATAATAATGTACCGTCGTTTAGTCCAATCTAATTTCGCCGTAAAATGGCGATAATGTACTGCGAATTTTTCGTCTAACGATGTACTCGGGGCAAGAGGTATTTTTTACACGGAAAATGGTTTCATTATTATTGCGCTCGTTGAACACAACGTCTTATCACGAAAATGTGAACGTGAAAAAAAAACCACACATTTTTACACCATACATTTTTCGGTTATGAAATTAGTATAACCATACTTAATATAAAATATTATTATAGAAAAATTTTTTATCTCTGGTTTTTATAATTTTTTTCTTTCTTTTCGGGGGGTTCCTGAAATGTTTTGTATTATCGACCGTTATTATAGTAGTAGTACGGGCAGAATAAATCCACGTGTCACTCGAACACAGAACGGGATTATTATTGTACCTACCGTGTATAATATATCTACGAATTAAATCGGCGGTGGAATCGAAAATATGACCCGTGTTCCCTTCGATATAATAGCGTTGTTAGCACTTTGTGTTACCAAAGCAATACCGTTGATTATAAATATTCGAAATAAACGTAAATTTTTAAATAAATATTTATAATCCCTACGCAGAAAATCGCATACACGCCAATGTCGTGGGCGGACGGTGGTATTTGTGGAAGGCGCGTCGGCTCGAAAAATACTCAATATTAAAATACCGGCTTAATGCGTCGTCGAAGTATTAGTTGTTTATTGTCTTAATTTTTACAAATTATCTTTTATTCGAATCGATTTCGCATTACTATTGCGCGTGATGACACTGTCGCGTACATGTTTTTCGGCCATTTTGGCGATAAATTGTCCTACAGTGCCGCGTATAGTGATTCAAATGTATTTGGAATTTATATCGAACCGACGTCGTCGGTCGAAACCCGTAGTTAAAATTATTTCAAACCGATTTAAAAAGTTTCGAAAAATTAAAATTTACCAAACCATGTCCAAACGGATAACTCGCTGTAGGGGTAGGTACGGAAGAAATCGTGATTTTCCACGTTCAAAGCCACAGGACGAACGCAATCGATCCTATAACAGAAAACGACCGTAGAGACTAAACGCAATAATTGATAGAAAACCGAAAAATAATCTAATAACGAAGTACAAATTGTACACGCGTTGTGGATTCGCTGTAGATGCGAATGAAATAATAAATATATTTTCATCTATAATAACTTTGTACGGAAATATATGTGATACGGTTCATAACATAGACTCAAATCGTTTGCTGTGCTCGAAGCGTACACGTTTGTGGTGGATACAAAAAAAATTCTCCTCCAAACAGTAATTTTCAATTAAAACCCTCTATAGACGCCCCCTCGTCGAATACGTTGTTCGGAAATATTAAAAAACGAACGTTTCGCGATCGAAACTATTGTCTCTCTCTATTTTACCACGAGAATTCGTTTGCAACCTGCAGAGATATATTTCACGGAGGCGTCGTCGTCGTCGTCGTCGTCGGAGGGTTTTAAAAACTCGATCGAGAAAAGCTTCGGCGGCGGCGGCGGCGGTGTGGTGGTGAGCCCCGCGGTCCCGTTAACAAGCGCGGCGGTGGCGGCTCCCCGGGCCGAATCGATTTGGCGGCGGCGGCGGCTACGTGCGGCTACACGCTTCTCGGTGCGACCGGCAGTTATTAACGGTGTGCACGCGGGGCGAGACGGGCAGAGACGGGCAGAAACGGTGTGTGTGTGTCCTTCGGGGGAAAAATGTACGACGGGCGAATTCGTCGTCCCGGTTGTCTCTCGTTCGAAAAAAAACAAAAAATACGTGAAAATCGAAAAAAAAACTGTCGCCGTCCGCGGGGGTGATCGACGGCCTGCGCGCGAGTTTTGAGAACGTCCGTTTGAAATTTAAAACCGCGTTTTTTTACGCCCAGTTACTGAGAACCTGTATAAAGATAACGACTGTTTTGTCACTTACCTGCCTCGCTTTAAAATAATACTAATATTCTTTACACGTTACGATCGCCGTCGATACATTACGGGATTCTTACTGCGCAGCGTCTCGCACAACGATCATTTTTCCAGTCTAATTTTTGCGCAAAAATACGATAAATAGTCATCGGGAACGCGAAACGTATGAACGTGTGTCGGGTTCAAACACTCGAAAAACGTCTCGGTTGCAGAGTCGAGTTTATAACATAAAAACGGTCGGCGGTTATTTACGATCGGCGTGTTTGCGCCCGGTTTTTGTCATCAAAAACACGATTCGCCGGAAGAGTTCTCTCCGGCCGCCACGTAGGATCGATATAGTACTTTGATAATTATTTTTTTTTTTTACCGAAAGTTTTAAGCACGTCGGTCGCGCATTCGGGTTCGTTTCTAAAACTTTTATTCAACGGTGAGCGACCGCGTCGGCCTATAGCAGCTCCGTCGAGCACCGTCAAAGGGACGAAAGAAGAACAAGGCGCGGTAGAAATCGCCCGTAATCCAATAACGGCAACCAGAAAATTACTGTCGGCTGACTAAGCTGCACTCCTTTCGCAAAAAAAAAAACATCGATCGTTTTTACCGTCTCGTTATGGCGAATAGTGCTGTGTAACGTTTGGTGCGAGTTTCGAGTTCTCGGCCCTGCAACACCGCGTTTTACATTGTATTATACTTCCGGATTTAGTTGGACCGGTCGTTCACGCAAGACGTTATACCTGATGCACACTCGTGCATCATCTGATCGGCGGGTGTCGGAGTCGCACAGAAAACTCCTTCGGCGCGCAGTGATGGTTGGTATAAACAGTTGTCGAGCGGCACACGAGAGTGGCGAAGAAGGCGCGCGAGCGAAATCGTAACAAACGTGCCCGAAAAGTATGCACGTCTCCATCGGTTCTTATATTTTTTGTGATACGCTGAAACGACTGTTTCGAGCATTAGTATGGTCGGTTCGCAGAGTTTTTTAAACTACCGTTTATTACAGTTTTCACTTTTCAACTCGACGGGTTATTTTTATTTTTGCGTTTTAACCGTTCGCTCTGCCGTGCAGTCCAAACGTTTTCGTTGTACTAGTAACGTGCGAGCCTTTGAGCACACTTTCGCGTAATACCTTTCGATCGCGGCCATCACTGCGCGGTTCGAGCCTTAATGAAACTTTGAGTTTTAGACTTTTGAGACTCGCTGCGACTAACTAACTTATGCGATCGAAACGGTTATTTTCGAAAGCGATCCCGCACGTCGTCGCTGCGCGGACCGCGTTTTCTGTACACGCTGGTTCGATTCCAAAACGACTGTTCTTTTTTTAAATGCCCGCGCGTTTAAATTCAATTCGATTTCTGGAGGACAAAATGTTGCGCGACAACAACGGCCGTTGGGCGTACGTTCGCATTTTTCCACTAAACCGCAGAGCGCACACCCGTGTACGACGGTTTGATCGATTTTCAAACGCGTAAACTCGGAACGCGAGTTCAACAACGTCGCGAACTGTTCATTTTTAACCGAAGAAACTGGCGTATACTATATATAGTATGTTTGATGTACAGTGCCTTATAGTGTAGACTATTATTTATGTGTACGAGAGCGTCGAAACATTATTATACATCATTCGCGGAAGTGAAATGATAAATGGTCTGAGGGCCGCGTGTGTATATAGTATTTCTTCGACAATAAATACGGTGCAGGCGCGCGTGTGTGAGTAATCACTCGCGGGTCACAAGAAAAGGGAGACCGAATGTAGAAGACGATGGCGCCATTAGCAGGTGGGCATCCACAGCGTTGCTGCACAGGTGTGCGAGGTGTTCACGCGTGCGTTTGCTATTACAATGAACTGACCCGAACGTCGTGTGATGCACCACCAGCGCGTGTATATGTGAAAAAAAAAAACGGTTTTACGAGCAGTTTCTGCACCGATACTTAAAGAAAAAAAAACGCGGACGTGACAGTTATTATGGATAAAAATTAAACGTACCTAGTACAACAGTGCTGTGAATCTGCCCGGAAAATTGAAGTAGTATCGTATGCGGTCTACCCCCCGTAGGCGCGTGTAAGTCGAGGGGCCAATAATGGTTCTTAAAAAACAACACAACCGTTAATTATAACTGTAAAATGTCGGATTACGATACAAAAAACGACGTCGATTTTACCATGAAGTGTACACAGCGCAATCATTGTCAATAACATAGGTACCGAAATTCTCGGGTCCAAAACGAGTCTAAATCATATTTTATTATTAAAAATCTGTATCGAAACGTTTTATTTCCGTATGGCTTAAAGAGTATAGAAATTGATGGTTGTACTTTGATACATATATTATATAGAGTAGGTAAGCAATAGATTGCTTAAGAAAGTTACGATTTCGGGTGAGCTGTGCTGCGAGTCAAATACGAGTTCCGAGTTTTTCAGATGTAAACTTTTACGACAATCTATCTTTTCGAATAACGTGTGAACGTTTCGTTAAAAATCGATTCCAAATACGATCGTTTAAATTTCGAGTTATATTTTTTTTTTTTTGGACTGTTGCTCAAAAAATATTCGAAAAGTCTTAAAACGTTTCAAGTAAAGTAGTTGTACAGTCCATATCCAATTATACGTATTCTTTTTTGTTCCATATATGCGATGATCAGAGTACTCGAACAATTATTCTAAAAAAAAAACATTATTGCAAAATCGAAACATTCCACGCATGGCTCTAAAACCACATTGCGAGAATGTCAAACGAATAGCACTTGAATTCCAGTGCCTCGTGTTAAAAATAATATATATGCATTTAATTAAGTTTGATCTCCGCGTAAGAAGTTATTATTGCCTACGTTATAATCATTCTGTGTACGTAGGAACTCGCACGTCCCGGATTTTTTACTCGTTGTGTAGGAACTTACACATCTCTGATACTAAACTCCGTGTACAAACTCGCACATCCCGGATTTTTTACTCGTCGTTGTGTAGGAACTTACACATCTCTGATACTAAACTCCGTGTATAACTGTGTATAGGAACTTACGCATCTCTGATGTTTCCACTCGATGTGTAGGAACTTACGCATCTCTGATGTTGAACTCCGCGCGTAAAAACTAAAGTATCTTTTTATCGCTATACGCCTCGTAGTGGAACGTGCACTACAACTATTATTTTCATTCGGTCAAACGTATACTTTTTTACGTATTGTGTAGTATTTAGATTTGATTTACGAGGTAAATAATCGTGCGCGTAAAATACTCATGTCACTGATGTGATTGTTCACACCGAACTATTTTTTTATAACAAAAACGATCGGTACTATCGTTTATAAAATGTTCAATAAAAAATTGGCGAATAGTGTGCTATCGTCGTTGTACGAACACCAAAAATATCATTTGATTAAAAAAAAATTAAAGCGACCTAAATACACTTTTATGTAATTAATTTTACACAGTTCACGTGATGCCGATGTGTACTAAAATAATTTTTCCTAGGCGCGTTCGCCGCTCTGTGTGTGTGTAAACGTATATAGCGAGATTTGTTTTAACGAAGTGGTCTGAAGTCTAATAAACTATTTTTTTATAATACGCCACGGACTTACATAATACGTATTTACGGTAATTATTCTTACCATCCGAACAACGTGTGTTATTAATTGTAATTGTACATAACACACTACGCGTACCACACAGCAGTAATTTACGTTTGCCCAATTAAATAATTAGTTACCTAATTTACCTTGGTATTTAAATAAAATACTATCAGTGTCATGCGGGTTTTTTTACACACTCGTATTTACCGTCGAATCACTGCTGTGCTGTACGTAGTGAATGTTATACATCGTGTTGATGAGATACAATATTCACGATTGAACACGAATTTTCCGTTTTTGTTACGTTTGTCGATGCGTTTTAAACTGTTTAAAAATTTTATTAATTTTGCGATTTTGAAACGTACGCTGTTTCGCACGAATAATTACGCGATTTTAACACGCGACGACCGTCGCGAGAATGTTCTGCGTACACTCCGGTAAAATGTAGAATTCGTAGAGAAATTTTGTCAAACAGTTTGGAGTGCTATGCCCTGTAAGTCTAAAGCGATACTTCATATCATCCCGAGTATTACGCGAATGGTTTTTCGTGTGCCATCAGGTTTTAATACGGCGGAACCTCTGCATCGGCTTATTGTTGAAAACGTTTATTGGCGACATAGCGTATTATACCGTAAAAAACTAATTCGTACGGATATTTTGTTCGACAGTTGTAACTCGTTACGTTTGAAACGACTCAATGAAATTAGCTCAAGAAGTGTTTGATCGTCTATATTTTTTTTGACGCAGACTGTTTCAGTACGAAAATCGTGAGAAAATCAAAAATACTTTTATAATCTCCGAGTTTGGTAGAAGGCACTTGCGTTCAACTTTCGTGAGCCGTACCCGTAAACAATAACGTTTTCCAAAACTTTTACGAAAACAATTTCGGAACGGAACAAAAAACATACTGGTTTATCGTAAGTAACGTTCTCGTCGTACTATTAAACTACGAATATCCGAACACGAATAACACCGTATAGCGTGTTAAGAACAGCGCAAAAGAACTTTTGACCAGCTTCGTTTTTTTTTTTTTTCGGAGTAAAACCATTTGCACGTTCTTGTAACGTCGTGCATGTTTTTTCATTTTTTGAAACGACATTCCGTTCTATCGTGTAGTGTTCTGCACGCGTGTCGTCCCGGTGTACCGTTCTCGCAACTATTGTTATTATTGTTCAACTTTGTACAACCCAGTTCTAAAAGTCCGACTGGACGATAACCGCGCGGCCGATGCACCGTTGACTGATCGGCCGTTATCGTCGCACTCGGCACTTTGCGCGGCCGATGCACCGTTCACTGATCGGCCGTTATCGTCGCACTCTGCGCGTCCGTACACATTCAGACCACGCGTTGTCCCCGTGGATTCAGTTCTGTAAATTTATATTTGTATACATATTTCGTATAGCTAAACCGCCATGTATGCGCGTGCCCGATTCGCGGATCTGAAATGATCGTGTCGGCGGCACCCGAAACGAAACCATTTAATGAAAAAACGAAAACGAAGCTCGCGGTGGTGGCAACGATTTTGTCGGAACCGTTCGTCAACCCTTCGTCCCGTCGTCCCGTCGTCCCGAGGAGATTAACGCCATCTGCGATCTGCTTTTCGTCGCTGTTTCTGCACAGGCGCCTTCGTGTTTCGTATCGTAGCATTTCTACGCGAAGGCAAACGAAAGACACCCCGGAAAATTAACCGCGGCGAAAACGTTTGTTTGTTTTTTGTGCCCTAACGTGAAATTCGCCGAATGTCACAAACGCGTACGATACGCTGTATTGTGCCGAGACAATCGATATTTACGGGCGAACCTGCATCATATCATACGCGTTTTGCTGCAGTGCGTCGCGCGAATAAGACATTTTGATCATATATGATAACACGGCGCGTGTGTTCACCGCGCAGCGAAAAAGCGGAATTTTTTTTAACGAGATAACAATAAAAAGGTACCTGTAAAAACATCCGGGTGGAAAATTTTTTTTTTTCCGGGACTGGGTCGGGTTTTTTCCCCGTTCCGAACTTTTTCCCCAACATCTTCCCTTTCATTCCCAAGACCCGCGCGTTGTCGGACCCCCGAACGTCTCACAAAGTACACAGTATTCAACGCACTTTTAAACGCACGCGTTATTATATAAACGTGTTACACAACATTAGCCGTGATACTGTCGTACACGTAACGCTTATTTTTTTTTTGAAAAAATAAAGTAACGCGAAATCAATTTTGACAATACCGATCGCGATTTTACGTTTGTACGAAACGGTTATGTACGATATGATGTTTTTAAACGTGTTTTCAACCGAGTTGTTTGTATACGCGTATAATATATATTTTCCTTGGACTTTTCTATTAAGAAATACGCTTTGTACGTCGCTTTTTTAAAATTGATACATTTCAACTATCATGTTTTCAACTCGATTTTTTAGGTTTGCCAGCCCACAGAATATGATCGTTCTTTACGCGCGCGTTCGTCCGGCGTAGTATCTTGCCGAGTGATTGACCGAATTAAGTGCTTTACTCACTCTACGAGTTATCTACCGTACTTAAGAACAATATAAGCGTAAAAAGAACACGAATTTCAATTCATTCGTTTCATCGACGCGGGCCGATGATCGTCAAATAACTGTGTATCAAAGCCGATCTGAATTCGCCATGAAGTTCACTCGAAAACGATTTTTCAACATTTTTAGTTTTACTACCTAAAACTGAGCTTTGCGAAAAATTAAAATCAACTTTGTTTTTAAATTTGGTTAGTTCAGGCGGCGATGAATTCAAATCAGTTTTCAGAACCATCATCAGATCAATCGGTAAATTTCGGAAAAGAGAAACGTCTAAATTCCTATTGTTTTTGTGCGTATGACAGACGGAGAAAAAATAGAAGTGTCAAATCCCCTAAATTTTCGATGAAGTTATCTATACTTACCAGATGATAGTAATGATTTGTTTAATTTATCTAACCGAAAGCAACCGATCTATTTGCTACACTGCTGCTCTACACACGAGACAATGAATATCGAGTTATTGAGACTGAACATTCTTATACGTGTTCAGCAATATCGACGGTTGTCGTTCAAGAAAAGAAACAATCACCATCGGCCAAGTTTATTCCGATGGATTTTGCCGTGTGTAAACGTTTGAATAACGTGGAATATGTAAGACAAAATACAGGCTTGGACAAAAATGTAGAATTCTCCTTTTCACGATTCTCAATGCGCACTACAACAGAGTACAAACTTGAAAAATTTGCATTTTACAGTTATAATTGCTGTATACTTATCAATTCGTTTTTATTTGAACGTTTGTAAATCGTTTTCAAGTCGAACAGGACGTTAAAAGTCAAATAGATAATGTGGGCACTCGACACGCATGTCTGTTCGTGAATAAGTTTAATTAATCTTTTGTAGGTTTTCGATACGTGTCTGCAATGTTCTTTGATTTGATAAATTAGCAGTTTAACACGTTGTTAATCTTATCTAGGAGGATTATAGCCTGTAGGTTATGTAAGTTTACACACACCTATTGATACTTCACAAAACCCTATTATAAATTATACGGTATTAATTATTACTACTAATGAAATGTGCACTGGTTAAATTGTATCCGAAATAGTTTTTCTCTAGTAAAGTTGTCTATTTGAAAAAAAAAAAAAAAGTTAAATAAATAATCAACTAATTAATTCGAATCGCGTGCTATGAAATATATTGTTAACTATAGTGTTATTTTCGCGTCGATCGGTATCAAATTAAAATGACAGCAGCAAAAGTTATATTTAGTTCACCGACAAAATGACTTTTCGGTTTTTACTATCCATTGACCTCTAACGTTTTTTTTTTTTTTTTGCTGTTTGTACATCAAGTGAGCGATATTTTTTGAAGAATTATACAACAGGCATAGGTACTCAGAACCTGCAATACTATCTTGTCGACGCGTACTCAATGTGACCGACGAGTTAAAGCTGCCATACGTAATTTTCAGGTAATAGTTTATAACGCTCGGTATATAACAGTGCTCGAATGGTGGTATTTTTTTTAAAATTTTTTTCTCAATGTATGCCAATATAATATACGATAATTTGTACAAATCGTTTTTATCGGTTTGAATGGAAATCGCTCAAGAGCCGCTATAAAAGGTTTCCCGCAGTTAGCCAGTTAATTGCTCCTTAAAAAATACACCTAAACGATAGATACGCACCTGCCTTATACGTGTGCGAGAACACTAGTGTTAAGTGGGCTATATTGAAATTCCGAAAATAATTACGCCGTCTAATTTACAACTTAATTACACCTATGAAGAAGTTGTTCGAAACATTTAGGCGAAATATGCGTACACCGTTCGCGCAGTTTGCACATTTCATAGTTAAGAGTCACGACGCGCCGTCTAATTGATTTTGTTCCGTTTTACTTAGAACGCGGTTGCTCTCCATTAGTCATTAGCTGGTACGTCACGTTAAAGAAGTCAGTAAAAAACCGTTTTTGCTTATTTTCGGCACGAAAATATGATTAAGTTCTCCATTTCGGTCAGAGAACAAAATATAAAGTTTTCTAATAATCATGATAAAAAAAAAATAAATAAAGTAAACAGCCAAAATCATTTCCGACCCGCGTACTACGCGTGTTTGATAACAACGACTTTAGTTATCATCGAATTTTATTTTTAATCTCTATTTACTCGAATCGAGTTCTCGAAAATTTGATAACAAAATATGTACCGACCTTTTACCGCAAATAATATATTATCTTTATACATTTTGAGGTCATGATTTTTTATGAATAACAATTTATTGATGTACTCCTTTTCGTGTTGACCTAATACATTTTCTCAATTCGACATCGTAAATATACGTAAACAAGTATTTGACGGGAAGCTAAAATGTTTTTTTCTGTCTACACCACAACCAACGATTTAATTTTTTTTTCAAATCGTTTATTTTTTTTTAGTTCTTCTAAATGAGTTCTAAATTATATCTTTAATTAACGAATAGTTTATTAAAAAAAAAAAAAACCATAGTGAGAAATCGGTTTGAAATTAAATAATTTATGCGCAAATATTATCATAAATATGATATTGCGTGTGTACATTATTCGTGATAAAATATTATAGCTTAGTACTTCAAAAAAAAGCGATAGTAACGAACCGTGTAGAAATATATTGCTGTTTATGTACGATTATAAAAATCGTGAACTTCTTCGAGAAAAAAGAATGCAAACTTAAAATCTGTACGAACGGGCGCTTGCGTAAAATCGTTTTATAATTTTTAAACGTGGACCGTAAGTGGACAAAGATTATTGCGTTGAAAATATTTTTTGAAAAACTATCGTAATCTGTTAGGTGAGGTTAATTATTCGAATATTACGTCGGGTCTATCGTTTAAAAGTTTTCCTATAAGACCAGTGTCGTATACAAACGTATGATAGTGATATTGTTGTTTTGCCGCCACCGTTATCGGACAAAAAATAAAACGAAAAACACGTTGATCGTTTGAGAGAATCTCGATAGGTCGAATTAAAAATCGCACTATATTCGATATTGAACTCCTGTCTCGCAACGCAGCGTTCGACACAACGCGATACCGTAAAAGTGTACAATTTTCGATAATTTTTTCGACAAGCTGTTTTCGTTTGATCCAATTATTATTATTCTCGGGCCGGTTAAAACAATCATAAAACCGTGCAGCCGGGAATCGTATAGAGTATGTCGGCAACATAAATATATACGGTACCTACAAACAGTATTCAATTAACGCATTCGGTCGACCGGGAGGCCGTTGTTCTGGCTGCACAGGCAGCAGTGGCAATGCACCCACGTACGTACAAATATAGTCACATGGATTACACGATAATTGCATAAAATTATGAATAATTATTGTTGTGCGTGCACCGGTGTTGGGGGATCATGCTGAACAACGGCGTGTTTCATTTCTGTAGCCAACTGTGCAGCGTAGTTTACACTAAAAAAAATGTGTAAAAATAGTTTTTTTTGTTTACGTATTCCGACGGAGAGAGTTACAGGAGTTTTCCGTCGTTTTGTGTTTCGAAGATCGCGCTGATTTCAGAACGGCGTTTTAGAAACGATAATCGCAGTCGAAACAGAATGATTTCGACACGCTGCGGGTACGACGTTATGATCGCGCTCCTTCGGGGAACGGTTTACGTGACATCGATTGTTCAAAATTTTGTACTTGACCGTAAAGTTATTCAACGACATTGTTTCGTAAAAAAAAATTTAGCGCAAATACATGTTTTGATATCAGGACGAGTCTGAGATAGTGTAAAGAATTTATTTAGAAAAATGTTCTTCTCTCAGCGTATAGTTATTTCAATATCACGTACGTTGCGCGTACCGTGGCAACGTTGTACAAGCACACACTCAAGCGGCGAATAACGATAAGTTATCTTTTTGCTTGTGCATGACGTACTTTTACGACCGCGCTCGAACGAAACATTTATTACAGCGAGCAAACGTTGATTTTTCTTCGTGATCCCAGTACCGCCGCAGTTATAATAAAATGTTTTCGCGTTTGGCGATTTCGGGGTATAGACGAAGCTTCTGGTTAGTGTTAAACCGTCTTAAAAAAATAACATACGTAGCCCGTCTCGGTACCGAAAAAATTCGAATTCAGCTCTTCAAATCGCGTCTACGATTTGAACAACGGATTATAGTTATACGACGATGCAGCGTTGCGCGCGTGCCCTAAACGCTCGGCGTTCTGACGTGTGGCATACAGCAATAATTATGAAATATAGATATTATACGCGTAATTTTGGGCGGATAACGACACCGGGAAAATAAGAAAAAACCAAAAATCATATCGAAATAACCGACGGCCGCTGTACGTCGTTGTAATGATATTGAATCAATATAGAGCTGCAGTGAGCCGTATACTTTCGCCGTGAGCTCCTTAGCATTACTGTAAGTAAATATTGTAGGTCCTATATTAGTACACACACACCGGTGTGCTTGTCGTATGACACGTGGTCGAGGAAACGGTTATTCTGTAACGACCAGACATTAATTTTAATCAAACGCCGCCGTGTCGTATTGTCGAGACGCGAGCACGGATCATTTGGTCCTCTCACAATTATTATCATTTTTTATTATTATTACCCGTGGTGACCTCAACCGCGCAGAACCGGCACGGGCCGGGCGCGACGAACTCGCAGTGGCGAAACGCTTATAGTAATATTTGCCACACAAATATTACGTATCCACACTCGCGAAGTCGATTGGAGAAAATAAAATCGAATTGAATAAAATTAAAAAATACAATTTATTATGATATGTAGTATTATACGCACAATCGGTAATTGTTGAGACTTTCGTTGAATGTTTCACGGTTAAAAAACCGGGATCAGTCTAGGTCGCGTGGGTAGTTTGACAGGGTAACGACTCCGGAGCCACCAGTATAGAACAGTTCAAACGAATTATCGCGTTCGAAAATACGATTCTGATCGAACTACACAACAAAGTTGACAATAAAAACATTTATCCAATCGAATAGCTTTCCTATTTTAGTATTATGTAAAAGTTTCGGTGCGATCCTTATTTTGGATGTTATGATCAAAAAAATCTGAATCGACGTATGAAAAACACGTTTCCCGTAATTATTTGTCCCTATTTGTAACAAAAATTTCAAAGTTCCATAACTCCCTCAAAAAATTATCGATATCGATTGAAGTTTCAGCGGTACACTCATAATACATATATATATATACATATATATACATATATAATGACATGTATAAATTTCAAGTTCAACGGATCAATTAAAAAAATTACGCCGTCTTCATTTTTTCCTCAAAACATAATAAATAACCAAAATTTTAAAAACGTTTCAAATATAGTACCATCTCGGATTAATTATACATCTTTTATGGTCTCATACGTTAAAACCGGTGCAGTTTTTATACCCTGAAAAATGTTCACAGAGAAACAAAAACCAAAAAAACGCTCAGAATCTAATAAAAAAAAATAATTATAATTGGTAATAAATGGGCATCAAATCTAAACGATCATACTTAATGTATAGCTTATATCGGGAGTTATAACATATATGTGTATATTATTGGTTCCTCTTCGTTTGAACGAATGGTTCAATGTATTTTATATTATATACCTAAAAAATGTTGAGATTCATGACAAAAGAAAAAATACAATAGTTACATCGTACGTGTGAATCAGCTTCGAGCTTTTAAGGATCGTTGACCTATGCGGTGCTTGAAAAAAAAAAAAAAGGTTTATCAGAATTTTATAGTTTATACCACCCTTATATAGTGTACTATTTGGATTCGTAAAATATCTGAAACGAAAAATTACACGTGATCGCATATGAATATTTTATAACTATACACGACGATAAATGTACGACAGTTTCATGAATAAAATATGTTTCTAAACGTTTCTAGTAATTATTTTTCTGATGACGAAATACACTGTAAAACGCTATCGCGACGTAATTGCTCTAAACGATTATAGCATTATATTTCTTTGACATTTGAAATATTTTTTGTGTACAGACGAGGCAAAACTGCAATCGTACACAAAGCGAAAATAATTCGTTCCTACGGTTCATTCACTTTTAGTTCGTATTTTTTTTCGAATTTTTTTTTTTATGTACATTTATTACTTTACTTATCGTCTTGTCGATCGAATATTTTACGGTCAGTATTTTAATAAAGTCGAGCCCTATTTCTCCTGCACGTCAGAATGTTCCGATGTTTGTTAGTTCAACCTAAGATTAAAACCAATTTTTTACAGGCGAATTTTAGTCCGCGTATTCGATTCGGTTACGATTCGTCTAGTACCAAAACACGATATCGTACGATGTAGAATTTTAACGTATTTGTTTTTCGATTTACCGCCAGGCGTGGTTAATTTATAATTATGTTTCAAATTGTTTTGGAAACGGTTCCTGTGTATAATGTTATAGTTTCCCGCTAAGAGTTTTCCACGCTTATACGCCACAAACTCGTAATAAATGTGACGGAATGTGACGCGTTTTCCGTTTTAGAATTTTTTTTTTCCCGTGTGTCGTATTGCGCATTAGTAGGTACATTATAATATTGATTATAATAACGTGTATTATATCCACTATTATTATACCATTGTGTTATTTAAAAGACGAACACAACACCGCGGTTTTGTTATTCAACACGAATATTAATTAAAAAAAAAATATTTACTACCCGTCGTACCGTATTTTTTAATTAAAATCCATCAATCACATGCACAATAATAACTTTGCCGATAACGCTGTCGCCACTACTACTCTTATACATATTGTTATACTCTCCGGTGCTGCCGTGCGCGTTTTCTGAGCGAGCTGCAGTGCGGCGTGTATTAGTTAGTTTTTTTTTTTAGAGAGAACCCATTCAAGGGCACGAGATTAGTTTATCGAACCAATTTTCCCTCTCTCATATCTTTATATTACGCTCTCGATACTTCGGATGCGAGTTTTACGGTGAAAGATGTGCGTCGGCATTTCGCATAATATGACAATATTATGACAATATCACGTCATATATAATACAATACTCGCACGAATCCGTGAAACATATACATCGATTAGTTTTACGGACACGGCGCGTTCCAGAAGGACGATATCAGCTGCTGCACGACGGACGTGTTTTGGGTTCGAGGCGACGTCGATCTCGGAAAGTGACATACCTTTCGAAGAAAATTTTCGGCATGAGGAATAAATTAAAGAACACGGCGACGGGTAAATTAAAGTGGATTTTCACAACGGATTTTACAGTCGACCGACTCGCAACGTTTTGTACGTTTTTACGCGCGGGGGTGGGCTAAACGAGCCGTAGAGAAATTGAATTCTCGCGCCCAAACGAACTCGCGGCTGAACTCAAGACGCCTCACCACCGCGACGTTTCAAGTGCGTATCGTGCGCATAATTATTGACGATGGACCGTTTTTAAATTACGGTGTTGGTCAGCATGGTAAATAGTGGGTTTTTTTTTTTTAAATTTTTTCAATCGCAATCACTTTTTTCCCCGTAAGTTGTTCATCGTAATGAATCGATTTTCGTACAGCGTTTACCGTCGAGTTGTTTCGGATTTCGGTCGATCTGTTGGCCAACACCGTGTAGGTATCCCGCGACACCGTCGTTTCTCCTGCACGTATACTGTTTTGTTCAAGGTGATCTTCTCGAACGATCAGACACTTACGGCGACTTATGAGCGATACTGTTGCGCAGAAAACCTGTTTTGAGTTGTGTGTGCTGCTTTGCCGCGTCGAAAAACCCTTCGACGGTAATACAGTGACTCACTTGCAGTGTACCCTGTTCGGGGCTCGTTTTATACGGTGTCGATGATGACGGGGACAAGAAAAATTGCGATGTACAAAACTGGGGAATTTTAGTACGGGATTCCTACGGCGTTGGCCAACAAATCGACCGAAATCTGATATGCGCGCTCACTATTTCTACGTACAGTAGAAACGTAAAACACTGTACGAAAATCGATTAATTATAACGAACGACTTACAAAAAAAAAATCGATTGCTATTGAAAAAATCCGATTTTTTTTATTTTATACGTTTTACAATTTTTAATGTCGAGAACTACTGCGCGAGACGTCCTCCTCACTATGTATTTTCATCATCATTATTATTATTACGTCTTATCGTAGCAAGTCGGTTCGAAAAGTTTGAGCGAACGGCTCCGTCGTATCATTTTTATCAATGAAACGATTCTCACGTCGACGTCGAGTAGGGTCTGCGAAATTGGGATTTTTGCTCGTACGAACTCGCGATAGGCTGCTCCGTCGAGTCAGGTGACCGATATCCCCAAAACTATTTTATCGGTAAAAGTTATGATTTTTATGTTTGATTTTTTTTCACTACACAGTGTATTTTTTCGACTACCGCGCGTTTCAATATTTTAATTTTAATTCGGATGAAAAAAACCAAGTACGAAATACAAGATCAATAGGCACTAGATATATTGTAAAAAAAATATCTTTTTTTCCGAGTCGGTTCCGTTAAACCCCACGAGTTCTCCCGATCGGTACAATGTTCGTACGTAATACACACCGATTATTCCACATTAACATTTTCTACTCCGTTCTCAACACGAATGAGTTTTCAAAATTCGTATTAAAACAACTATCGTAACCCCGTGGATTACGTACATAATTCGTGTACTTGTATGAAATTTGAAACATTATCGTTCAAGCGTGTTCCCTTACTTTTTTTGCAGACCACAAAGTGCGTTTTCTGTGTGACCATCCTGTATACTGCGCGTTTGTTACACACACATGACGTGTGTATCGTCACGGCGACTGTAACCGAGTTGATATATACATGTATAGGCTATAGAGTGTATACAAATTATTGTATACACCGAAATACTGCAACGTGTATATTATTAAATATCGTAAAAGGATTGCGCTTACAATGTACGAGCACCGTGTATTAATATCATCGTCGTCGTTATTGTCGCTGTACGGCTCGTCATTTTTCTTCTCCGAACTCTTTTGTACGGATTTTTATTTTTTCAGTTTTCCGTTTTTTCATAGCGGCGTATAGAAGAAAATAGTGGACGTTCTTCGCGGCCAAGGCGCGTGTTACTACGTCCTGCTAATGCACGTTCTACGCGTCTCTTCTATGTATTATAACGCGCGCGTTGGTTACGCGTCGTGTTCTGTAACGTTTCGCCGAAAACACATCGTAGGTACGCGTAATATAATAACGTTTTTTTCTAATATAATATCAAATAATCGAATCTGGTCGTACGACGTTAATAAGACGAAAGGTGGTCTGCCTGCGTGGAGTCTAATTATTGTTCTGCGAGAGGTCTGAAATTTAAAAATTACAAAAAAAAAAAAAAATTAGGCGAATTTCGAGGAAAAAACGTTGAGAATCACGGCTAACGCGTTTTTCGACATAATCGATTTAGTGTTTTTTTGCCATAACTTCCAAAACAGTACAGACGGAACCGACTGATACTTTTGCGCAACGTCGAAATAGGTAAAACACAGATTCGTTCGGAATTTCATTTCGAAAACGTTTAAGTGTAGAACGTTTTTTTTTTCGACAAAACGTTTTGAAACACTAGGTTAACAACACGAATATGCGAAATAATTTCGAAAATCCACTGTCACGATTTTATGTTTTAGTCAGTTGGAAAATTTTACAGTTGGAAAATGGTCGAAAATCGGTCAAACCGATTTTTAGAAAAAAAATCGTCACTCAAAAACACTTGTTGTTTAAGAATTGAAATTTGTCGTGTAAAACAAAATCCGCCCGGTAGATTATGAAAGCGTATACAAAAAAATATTGAAAAATTGTGCGATTTGCTTGTAACAACGAAACTATACGCGCCATTGATACTGAAATCTCGTATTAACTCTTCAAACGATGGTCCAAATGGTTTCAAATATTTACACGTTATTATCTGTGGAATACGTTTTTCGGAATCATTTTTATCGTTATATTTAGTTTTTACCGTGAAGTATACTGTTGGCCGACGACAGTACCTGTATCGAGCAGTATGTTGTACGTTTAAGAGTTACAGACTTTTAACTACGAAAATAATTAAAGCGGGAAAGAACTCGGTGTGCAAAATTTCGATTTTCAAACCGTGGTACTGACTGAAAAATGAATAAAAAAAGTTTAAAAATATGGTCGTCGTAAACCTAGTATTAACTGCACTGAGTATAAAAAAAAAAAAAATTATACGTATATAATTATCAAAAATATGTTTTTATGCTCACGACAAAACTTTCACGTAGGTATTATATGCGCCATATATATTGGTTGATCCGCCCACCCTTTGTGCAAAACTTTTACACCGCTCTGTATTTATTTCGGATTCTGGGGGCGGCAAAGAGCGTGTATTACGACGAAGAGGATACCTTTTTTTTATTCTTTTGTGTAAACGACGTCGTTATTAGTCTTTAGGATTAACGTGCTTCTTTTTCCACAAAACCTGTACGCCTATAGAAAACGCTATAACATGTGTATATTTCTATATACAGATGACATTATACTCTATTTTAAGAGTGTTTCGAAACGACGCGCCTATTTTCGTGCACCGAAAAGTCAAATTGCGAGTGTTCACGTATTGAACAAAAAAAACAAAAGGTAAACCCGTGCAACGCGTTTTGACCGTTTTTCGAGCGGATACAATAAGAACTGTTAAGAATTGTCTCGAAACAAAACTTTAATATTCGCAATGCGCGTAGGACTAATTACGGTAGCTGATTATGTATATACCAAACAAACCGTTCGAGATAAACGTGTTTTCATCCGTCTTTTAAAATATTTTACAACCGTTTTCTCACGACGAACCAAAGCCAATATTGTTGAAAAACGCCAATATCGTACAGAAAATATTGCGAGTAAAACGGCAGAATCTGCTCGAACAACGCGTCGACACTGTGCGCGAACGTCGTCGTAGTAGAACAACGTGGTCGCCGCCGCTGCTGCGTCGTTACGTTTTTACTACGTTTTCGTGTACGCGCCGTGTAATGTATTATGCCCGGGCACGCGGAAGATCTCGTACGACACACACGTGCCGGCATCGAAACACAATGGTAGGATGTCGTCCACACGAATTTTAAAAAATCCAATGTGCTCGACAACACGATAAGTTTTTTTATTTTCACACGTCACGTATTTTTTCACGAAATTCCACCGGATGATAACCGGTGCGTACGACGACGACGACGACGGGGTGGTTGCAGCATTTCAACAAAACAGCGTCGTCGAGTGCGCTCGATCCGAATCGAACGACCGAAGGAATTTCGATTACAGTCGTCGCGGCGTTATAACACAATATTACACGCGGTACGACGATAACCTCGCAGTGAACTAATTATCGTTAGAAAAAATGCCTTTTCACTCGGATTTTTAATTGTTTTATCGAAACAATTATTCGTGTCGCCGCGGTGTGCGGCGATCGATGCAGTCGCGTGACCGATTTGTCGTGAAAAAAAAAAATCGTATTGTTACACCGAAAACGATTAGCTCGTAAACGTGAAAAATAATATCGTTTTTTCTCGAGCGATTGATACGTAATCGTCTTAATTTGTACCGCCGCTTATTCGATTCGTGTCAGCACCATAATACGTCATAAATTCTAATTTCTGTCCGAGACAGGAGTTGACGTGTGTTTATTTAATTCTGTAATTTTTAATACCGCGCGAACAAGCCGCATCATCAACACGTACTTGCAAACGACGCGACAAAACGATTGCATTAATATACGTAATATTATAATAACGCGCTGTTCGGTTTATTATTTTTTGCAATTATTACCGTATGGTTCAAACATAATATGAGTACGTTTTTCTTGTTTTTGTTACCGTACATTCCGAGAGCCAAGTACCTATTCGCTATGCAGTTCGTAAAACGAGGAAAACGCAAGACGTTTGTGACGAAACAAACACGGACATTGTAATAATATACACAGTATTTTGGTAATGACGGTCTACAGATATAAAATGTTCGGTTTTATTTAATTTTTTCGAGTTTAGTTTATTTAACGTAACCATTTGCGTTCCAACGATCGTATATAATGCGTACCTCAACGACGTCGTACATTATTTCCGTTTACTCTCGAGAAATTTGATTATGTTCAGCGATTCTAACGCGCACGTTTTTTTCGGGACGCGTTTTTACTCGAAACGGCCGTCTAGTGTAAGAGTTTTGCACCCACAGTTTTTCGTGTTTTAAATTACGAATTATTTCGCATTACGTAAAACTATACACGCTTGTTACAGACGGAAACGCTTTGTCGACTATTTATTT
>CM029360.1:15197441-15354121 GCA_017140985.1 Hormaphis cornu | reverse complement strand
TACAGTCGACCGACTCGCAACGTTTTGTACGTTTTTACGCGCGGGGGGCTAAATAAACGAGCCGTAGAGAAATTGAATTCTCGCGCCCAAACGAACTCGCGGCTGAACTCAAGACGCCTCACCACCGCGACGTTTCAAGTGCGTATATCGCACACTTATCGTGCGCATAATTATTGACGATGGACCGTTTTTAAATCACGTTGTTGGTCAGCATGGTAAATAGTGGGTTTTTTTTTTTTAATTTTTTCAATCACTTTCCCGTAAGTTGTTCATCGTAATGAATCGATTTTCGTACAGCGTTTACCGTCGAGTTGTTTCGGATTTCGGTCGATCTGTTGGCCAACACCACCGTAGGTATCCCGCGACACCGTCGTTTCTCCTGCACGTATACTGTTTTGTTCAAGGTGATCTTCTCGAACGATCAGACACTTAATACGACTTATGAGCGATACTGTTGCGCAAAAAAACCTGTTTTGAGTTGTGTGTGCTGCTTTGCCGCGTCGGAAAACCCTTCGACGGTAATACAGTGACTCACTTGAGGTGTACCCTGTTCGGGGCTCGTTTTATACGGTGTCAATGATGACGGGGACAAGAAAAATTGCGATGCACAAAACTGGGGAATTTTTTTTTAGTACGGGATTCCTTCGGCGTTGGCCAACAAATCGACCGAAATCCGATATGCGCGCGCACTATTTCTACGTACAGTTTAATACGAACACTGTACGAAAATCGATTAATTATAACGAACGACTTACAAAAAAAAAATCGATTGCGATTGAAAAAATCGAAATTTTTTATTTTATACGTTTTACAATTTCTAATATGGAGAACTACTGCGCGCGACGTCCTCCTCACTATGTATAATCATCATCATTATTATCGTCTTATCGTAGCAAGTCGGTTCGAAAAGTTTGAGCGAACGTCGTATCATTTTTATCAATGAAACAATTCAAGTTCTCACGTCGACGTCGGGTACGGCCTGCGAAATTGGGATTTTTGCTCGTACGAACTCGCGATAGGCTGCTCCGTCGAGTCGGGTGACCGATATCCCCAAAACTATTTTATCGGTAAAAATTATGATTTTCATGTTTGATTTTTTTTTCACTACACAGTGTATTTTTTCGACTACCGCGCGTTTCAATATTTTAATTTTAATTCGGATGAAAAAAACCAAGTACGAAATACAAGATCAATTGGCACTAGATATATTGTAAAAGAAATATCTATTTTTCCGAGTCGGTGCCGTTAAACCCCACGAGTTCTCCCGATCGGTACAATGTTCGTACGTAATACACACCGATTATTCCACATTAACATTTTCTACTCCGTTCTCAACACGAATGAGTTTTCAAAATTCGTATTAAAACAACTATCGTAACCCCGTGGATTACGTACATAATTCGTGTACTTGTATGAAATTTGAAACATTATCTTTCAAGCGTGTTCCCTTATTTTTTTGCAGACCACAAAGTACGTTTTCTGTGTGACCATCCTGTATACTGCGCGTTTGTTACACACACATGACGTGTGTATCGTCACGGCGACGGTAACCGAGTTGATATATATATATAGGCTATAGAGTGTATACAAATTATTGTATACACCGAAATACTGCAGCGTGTATATTATTAAATATTGTAAAAGGATCGTGCTTACAACGATATACGTACGAGCACCGTGTATTAATATCGTCGTCGTTGTACGTTATTGTCGCTGTACGGCTCGTCATTTTTCTTCTCCGAACTCTTTTGTACGGATTATTTTTTTTCAGTTTTCCGTTTTTTCATAGCGGCGGCGTATAGAAGAAAATAGTGGACGTTCTTCGCGGCCAAGGCGCGTGTTACTACGTCCTGCTAATGCACGTTCTACGGGTCTCTATATATATTATAACGCGCGCGTTGGTTACGCGTCGTGTTCTGTAACGTTTCGCCGAAAACACATCGTAGGTACGCGTAATATAATAACATTTTTTTTAAATATAATATCAAATAATCGAATCTGGTCGTACGACGTTAATAAGACGAAAGGTGGTCTGCCTGCGTGCAGTCTAATTATTGTTCTGCGAGAAATTTAAAAGTTATAAAAAAAAAAAATTAGGCGAATTTCGAGGAAAAAACGTTGATAATCACGGCTTTTCGACATAATCGATTTAGTGTTTTTTTGCCATAACTTCCAAAACAATACAGACGGAACCAACTGATACTTTTGCGCAACGTCGAAACAGGTAAAACACAGATGCGGTCGAAATTTCATTTCCAAAACGTTTAAGTGTAGAACATTTTTTTTTTTTTTGTTCGACGAAAAATTGAATTTTCGACAAAACGTTTTGAAACACTAGGTTAACAACACGAATATGCGAAATAATTTCGAAAATCCACTGTCACGATTTTATGTTTTAGTCGTTTACAGTTGGAAAATGGTCGAAAATCGGTCAAACCGATTTTTAGAAAAAAAATCGTCACTCAAAAACACCTGTTGTTTAAGAATTGAAATTTGTCGTGTAAAACAAAATCCGCCCGGTAGATTCTGAAAGCGTATAAAAAAAAATATTGAAAAATTGTGCGATTTGCTTGTAACAACGAAACTATACGCGCTATTGATACTGAAATCTCGTATTAACTATTCAAACGATGGTTCAAATGGTTTCAAATATTTACACGTTATTATCTGTACGCGTTTTTCGGAATCATTTTTATCGTTATATTTAGTTTTTACCGTGAAGTATACTGTTGGCCGACGACAGTACCTGTATCGAGCAGTATGTTGTACGTTTAAGAGTTACAGACTTTTAACTACGAAAATAATTAAAGCGGGGAAGAACTCGGTGTGCAAAATTTCGATTTTCAAACCGTGGTACTGACTAAAAAATGAATAAAAAAGTTTAAAAATACGGTCGTCGTAAACCTAGTATTAACTGAGTATAAAAAAAAAAATTATACGTATATAATTATCAAAAATATGTTTTTATGCTCATGACAAAACGTAGGTATTATATGCGCCATATATATTGGTGGATCCGCCCACCCTTTGTGCAAAAGTTTTACACCGCTCTGTATTTATTTCGGATTCTGGGGGTGGCAAAGAGCGTATATTACGACGAAGAGGATACCTTTTTTTTATTCTTTTGTGTAAACGACGTCGTTATTAGTCTTTAGGATTAACGTGCTTCTTTTTCCACAAAACCTGTACGCCTATAGAAAACGCTACAACATGTGTATATTTCTATATACAGATGACATTATACTCTATTTTAAGAGTGTTTCGAAACGACGCGCCTATTTTCGTGCACCGAAAAGTCGAATTTCAAGTGTTCACGTATCGAACAAAAAAACAAAAAAGGTAAACCCGCGCAACACGTTTTGACCGTTTTTCGAGCGGATACAATACGAACTGTTAAGAATTGTCTCGAAACAAAACTTTAATATTCGCAATGTGCATAGGACTAATTACGGTAGCTGATTATATGCAGACACCAAACAAACCGTTTGAGATAAACGTGTTTTCATCCGTCTTTTAAAATATGTTAAAACCGTTTTCTCACGACGAACGAGCCAATATTGTTGAAAAACGCCAATATCGTACAGAAAATGTTGCGAGTAAAGAATCCGCTCGAACAACGCGTCGACAATGGCGCGAACGTCGTCGTAGTAGAACAACGTGGTCGCCGCCGCTGCTGCGTCGTTACGTTTTTACTACGTTTTTGTGTACGCGCCGTAATGTAATGTATGCCCGGGCACGCGGAAGATCTCGTACGACACACACGTGCCGGCATCGAAACACAATGGTAGGATGTCGTCCACACGAATTTTAAAAAATCCGATGTGCTGTCGACAACACGATAAGTTTTTTTAGTTTCACACGTCACGTATTTTTTCACGAAATTCCACCGGATGATAACCGGTGCGTACGACGACGGGGTGGTTGCTGCATTTCAACAAAACAGCGTCGTCGAGTGCGCTCGGTCCGAATCGAACGACCGAAGGAATTTCGATTACAGTCGTCGCGTTATATATTACGCACACCGTGGCACGACGATAACCTCGCAGTGAACTAATTATCGTTAGAAAAAATGCCTTTTCACTCGGATTTTTAATTGTTTTATCGAAACGATTATTCGTGTTGCCGCGGTGTGCGGCGATCGATGCAGTCGCGTAACCGATTTGTATTTGTCGTAAAAAAAAAATCGTATTGTTACGCCGAAAACGATTAGCTCGTAAGACAAACGTGAAAAATAATAAAATCGTTTTTTCTCGAGCGATTGATACGTAATCGTCTTAATTTGTACCGCCGCTTACTCGATTCGTGTCAGCACGTTATAATACGTCATAAATTCTAATTTCTGTCCGAGACAGGAGTTGACGTGTGTTTATTTAATTCTGTAATTTTTAATACCGCGTGAACAAGCCGCATCATCAACACGTACTTGCAAACGACGCGACAAAACGATTGCATTATACGTAATATTATAATAACGCGCCGTTCGGTTTATTATTTTTTGCAATTATTACCGTATGGTTCAAACATAATACGAGTACTTGTTTTCGTTACCGTGCATTCCGAGAGCCAAGTACCTATTCGCTATGCAATTCGTAAAACGAGGAAAACGCAAGACGTTTATGACGAATTATGCGTCAAACACGGACATTGTAATAATATGCACAGTATTTTGGTAATGACGGTCTACAGAGTAATATGTTCGGTTTTATTTTAGTTTTTTCGAGTTTAGTTTATTTAACGTAACCATTTGTGTTCCAACGATCGTATATAATGCGTACCTCAACGACGTCGTACATTATTTCCGTTTACTCTCGAGAAATTTGATTATGTTCAGCGATTCTAACGCGCACGTTTTTTTCGGGACGCGTTTTTACTCGAAACGGCCGTCTAGTGTAAGAGTTTTGCACCCACAGTTTTTCGTGTTATAAATTACGAATTATTTCGCATTACGTAAAACTATACACGCTTGTTACAGACGGAAACGCTTTGTCGACTATTTATTTTCGACATACCACTGGGTACGTATCGTATTATTCCTTTTAACAGGCCGGTTTTCGCGAATCAACGATAAAATATTATAAATAACATTTCGTTTTTGCTATGATGAAAAACGAAACGTGTAGGCGACAGAATAAAAACACAGCGATTGTTATAAAGAAGATGAAACGTTTGTCGTCTTATTTTCGAATAGCGACGTAGTCGCGCGTGCGTTTTAAACTTATACTTAAAAGAGTCGAAATTATTGTTGACGATTTATAAATAAGCGCAAAAGTGGTACACCGTTTTTGTTGATGTCGATTTAAAATGTTCGCTTCTTTCTCTGATAAAAATTCGAATGTACAACAGGATATTATGGATGTTAATCGATTTGTTTATGTTTTTTCTACGGCGAATGACGGAACGGCGGTGTGCCTTCTAAAAGATTTGTTTACCATTTCGCACACGTTATACCTATAACCGTTAATACGTTTGTCCCTTTCGGATTTTCACTAGCACCCTCCGTGTACATATATATATATAACATGATTGGCCGAAATAACGACGAAAGGCCGATAAGTCGGGCGATATATTGCGCGTGTTCGCCCAAAATCGTATTACCGCGACACGATATCGAAAATCGCACTTTTATACCGCGCATAATACCTATGTCGCGACATCTCGTTCTGAGAATGAAAATATATATATACGTTTTATGTGTTGGAAAGAAATCTAGCGACCCACACGAGCGTATCCGAAACCGACGGGATAAACGCGAGCTATCTTCGGGCCACAAACGCGCCTCGGGATCATCGCGCGACACCGTCTGCAGCACAGGTATAAAATATATAAAAATTCACAAGAGCACACGGTTCGTTTGCATATTTTATACGCGGCTTTTAAAAACGCAATAAAAACACGTCGTGTATAGTCAAAGGGCAGAAATACGTTAATGAAACACGTTGTTTTACCCGAATCGTTAGCGTGCAGTTTGATATCATCGACCGCGCGCGAGAGATGGAATTCGCTTTTGATTTGAGCCGATTTCCAAAAAACCTATTATTTTAATTCCGTGACCACCACTTATATGAACACTTGTACGGCGATTTACTCGTCTGTTCGTCGAGTAAAAGAGTATTCGGTCTCATTATCGCGCGTCCCGCAGTCATTTTTCCACGTAGTATCCGCGATGGCGGGTTTTTTCCCCCTTTACGACGATTAAAACGTAAAAAAGTTTGACGATCTCATCATCGGTTGAAAAACGAATCCGTCCCCGTTTCTCGTGTCGCCGATACACTTGGCGATAAAAAAAAACGCACCGTCGGTTTTCGCTACGTGTTCGGCGCGTACCGACGGTCAGGCCCGGATTTACCATGCAGGCATTGTAGGCAGTCGCTTAGAGCGGCAAGAATTGAGGGGCGGCAAATTTTAGCGGAAACTTTGAAAACTTCAAAAAACTCATTATTATAAGGCTTCTGATTATAATAAAATAAAATATTTGCTCTCAGATAAATGCATTATATTGATATAAAACCAATCGTACCAAGCTCATTCCACCATTACAGAAATTTCGAGGGAGGTGGGGGCGGCAATTTTGGCACCTGCCTAGGGGCGGCAAATTTCTAAATCCGGGCCTGCCGACGGTGTTGTTCGCGGCGTTGTGTTTTATTTTGGCGGTCGGGCGAAAAGAGACGGCGCACACTCAAACATCCCTACTGTGTACCGGATTCATCCCTACGCATGGCGGACTACGGCGTTTGTCCGTCAGCGATACGCGACGTTTGTAAAAATATAATCGTGACGTGTAATTAAACAACAAAAAAAGTGTAAAAAAAAATTATTTAAAAATAACGTTTACGCGCGACGTACCTAACCTCTTAGGCTAGGGCAGCACGCGGCGAACACGACGCGGCGAGACCCCCAGCGAACGCGCGTCACGCGGATCCAGCCGGCGACCAGATGTTGCCGCGCGCCAAAAATTGCCGCCGCCGGGCTATTTCCGTGCGCCGGAAGTAAAGGGTGTCCCGGACGGGGGGTGAGCGGACGTCTCGGACAGCGCGGCGTGGCGGCGGAACAGGGAACAGGGGGGGCGGGGAGGCCGTCGGACGCCCGCTGGAGAGTGCATTTCGCATGACGGCCGCCGTCGGTCGTCCGAACGTCTAAAAATACGTCGACGAATTTTGATATTTTTTTTTTTTCGCTTTTTATCGGCCGCGGCGGGGACGTTCGCGCGTCTGGCCGCCCGTTACGCGACGACGTTATCATTTATTATTACAACGGTCTTTTTCAGTCAGTAGGTACAATAATAATAATAATGTCGGTTAAAGTCGGTTAAAGTGCGTATTGCTCGTAAATGCACTCGTAAAGTCCAGGGGCGTCATTTGGGGGTTGCCCCGTCCATAGATTTTAAAAAAGTTTTGGGCCGCGCCATATTTTGGTTACATTTCATAGTATGGTGGGCCGGCACTGACGAAAATGGTCCGACCGACTATTGTTTGGCATTGTTTGGACGACCTCGACGAGTGGCAAGTGTGTTTGGTCACTAAACTGGCCAGGCGCAGGACGTGTGACGATCGGGTCGAACCGGGGTGGTTTCTCAGGGGTGTCTTTATTAGTAAATGAAGCGAAAACATAGCCGTGTGTTAGGTAGGAAATGATGTTTTTTTTTTTTTTTAAATACACGAACAGTTTGAATTGGGCCGGTAAAAAATTCGAGTGTTGATTCGAGCCCGGTGATTTTTTTGCCCTGCCCTAGCGAACATTCAAATGACGCGAACGGTCGTTTTTCCGTTACGATTTTGAACGTTATAACGTTATAACTTGACACCGCGAAATTCGACAAAAAAAAAATTGCGGTTTTCGAAAATCCTTTGCAGCCTTTTTTTTTTAACTAAAACATTATTACGTCACGTCCGCGTCAACGTTGTGTACACCCTGTGTAATCTTCTGGCGCAGTTTTGGCGGAAGTTTCGCAGAATACAAAAAAAAATTCTGGCAAATATTACAAAAGTATATTATTAATATGTCGTACAACTGCTGCGTATGTCCAAAACACCGTATTTTATACGATACGTTTCTCGTATATTTCTCGGTAAATTTCATTTTAATCGTATTAATATTATTGTCACCTTACACGTCACGAAAATCTGGCTTTTAGTTTTTGCCCACAGTTTGGTTTCCATACGCAATCAGTACTGTAATTTTCCGCCGACTCGTACTCATCGCGTCTCGAACATCTTATTTAACGAGCCTCCATCGGTAGGAAATTACATTATTACGCGTGATTTTTGTACGACGGTAGTTTAATTACGAGTATTATGGCCGTAAATAAAATCAATGGTATTTAGGAATAAGTATAGCCACTGTAATGATACAAATTATCGAATTTGTAACCGTTTATTATGTTATGTTGTCCACCTAAAAACACGTATCCATTATGTAGACGACTGGAATCAACTTAGTTTTCAAAAACAAACACAATTCACCGATAGTCGTTGTTGGATTTACTCGAATTTCGTCATAATAATATGTATATTCACGTCGGTGCGGCTGTACGGTTTTCCGTTTGGTAGGTATTTTAATTTTAGTAAAAAAGACGTGTTTTATGTAATTAATCCAGCGTCGAGGAAGTTCGTTTTAAAAAGGGCGTTTTTCAGTTCTCGTCCTCCTCCCTTATTAACTATTTCCAAAAGGGACCGGTTCCTTTCCTTGAAAAAATGAACTTGTTCTTTACGGTCGTTCCTAATTTTTTTTTTTCTACATTGATTTTACTCATTTCTAGAAATAAAACGTATAGAACACACGCAACAACTAACGAAAATTCTACATGTCAAATAAATAACATATGTTGCCATCAATGCATTAATTATGATGTTTCATCATTTACTGTTTCGCGATGTTTTTTCGAAAATTAAAATTAAAAAGTAGACCAAATAACTGAGATTTCATTCGTTCTCCCCGAATTACGCCGGAATTTGTTCCCGTTTATCGTATTCTTTCATTTTTTTTTTTTTATTATAAGGCATTAGTTCTAAGCTTCGTCCCCTAAAAACGAATGCGTTCCTTCCAAACTACGCTGGTTAGTTTACTTTTTGTTTGTTCGTATATTTTACTTAATTATAATGTATACTTTCAACATGGAAACCGAAATAAAACAAAAACTTCACTGTTAGCCGTAAATTAAAAAACATAACATACACGTTATTGTTTGTAAACGATAATCATTTGTTTTGCCCTTTGTGCAATTATTTATATTCACACAGGCGAAAATAATGTGGAAAAAAAAATTCGACATCATGTTCCATCGAAGAATCGAATGGATACAATTATCAAATTTGCTTTTCCCGTGCGACGTTAACGATAAGTTCGATCACTGTAAAAATCACTTTAACACAACGTAATAACAAATCCTGGCGATTCGTGCAGCATGTCAAAATATAGAACTTCGTTATATTACAGTGTTTTTTTATTTAAAATTTATAGCGCGTAATCACTTTTTTTTTTTTTTTTTGTTATTCGATCCAAGAAAAACACAATGTTATCATACTATTACAATATGATTACTACACGATCGTTCGATAATTTTTTTACCAAGTAAAAGTGAGCGAGTGATTCTTGTTGTTTCGCCGAAACCGGCCAAAGCGTTTGTTGTTCACACAACTGCGTGTAGAGTTTAGTATATTAATTATATATATGTATTAGTTATTATTAGTGTATAATGCGACAATCGTTACGGCAACGACAACGTAAAGATGTTTTAGATTCTGAGTGGAGCGAGGAAGCTAGTGGTTTTACAACGGCGTTTTTTATTATTATTTTTTTTTTTTTATACTGTTTACGAAATGTCTACCAGAAAAAGTGCACCGATTCCTATATACAGTACTTTTTCTTTTAGCCGATCGGATCAGTACTAATATGGTACTGTAGACAGGTCATTTTTCGATTATCTCAATAGTTCTTTAACGCGACGAGAAAAACCACGGAAAAATTGCGAATAACCGCTAAAAACGGCATTTTGTCGACAACGCGCGTAGTTATTTCTCGATAATTTCTTCGATAATAATCATCGAGAAGCCTTGAAGTTTTCGACAATAATGCGTATCTTTGTGTACTATAAAACCTCAAAAAAAAGTTCCACTCGAATCCAGGCTGCTTACAGCCGTTTTTAGATTTTGACGTTTTTTCATTCACAAACGGGTTATTTTTGGGACGCAACATCAGCCGTTCTTACCAACCATTCTACCGATATCGGTTATAAGATTTCTGACGACGTATTAGATTTCGTTAAAATCGCGTACAGTTGTTTCTCCGTTTTATATTGTTGAACGTAATTTTCACCATGACGTACATTAGATAACTGGGCTCGGGCGGTGCGAACGAGCTGCGGGAACTGCAATATAATACACTGCGGTATCGTGTGCGCCAAAGCGGTGAACTGTGAAAAGTTACTCGAGAGTCAACGACATAACAATATAACAATAATAATAATAAAAACAATACAATATCAATGATGGTAAAAATATTCATAAAAAAAAAAATAAAACGTATGTAAAATGGTGCCAAGTATAATAATTTAATGATTATAAAATACTACTACGAGTACGTATTATATCGCTGTGATATTTAATTATAGGTTACCGCGCTATTCAGTGCGTCGTGTCAGACGTAGGTACACGATTCAAGTTTATGATTCCAACAATCAAACGCGTCCATTCAAACGCGTCATTATCTCCACATTTATCGGTGATAGTGCATTCAAAAAGTCCTTCCTCGAAAATTCCGTTAGTTTTACTGAGTTTGCAGATACGAAAATAGTTCCTCGATCAACTTACTAATTTAAAGGTAGCTTTTTGATTCGTTACCAAGATCGGGTGAGGTTATGAAAGACAGATTTTTGGACCGTTGCTGTGTACCAATCAATAATCTTTATGTCAGGTTTTATTTCACATCGAACGACCGGAAAAAATTATTAATTCGTACGCGTAAATTATAAATTTCAAACTTATTTTAGTAACTCGTTTTCAGCAATTTACTTTTCAAGTTCGCGTTTTTAGTGTCGTACAGAACGATTTTTACCATGTAATATACGCTTACTCTTTTGCCGTACGTATAATCTAGTAGAAACCCTTAAATACCGTGCTACATCACCGTACAATAATACAACGGTCTGCGCTAACTATCTCTTGTGCGATGAACCGAAAACGGCGTTAATTTCTTCTCGTTTGTACAGAAAAACAGCTTTACGGTGTGTGTGCAATCGGATTATGCGGTCGTCGTCGCGTTCGTCTCTCGTACAGAGTGACATATTATAGTCTCGTGTAGCAGTCACTCGAACAAACAAAAAACACACACACACACGAACTTACTAGGTACACACACATACATTCACTCGAGAAAGTCTCTGCGTAAGCCACGAGACGAAGGAACGAACGTTCATTCGTTTGCGATCAGAAATAATCCGTACACACGACGTACATATTAGTGCTTGTTAGTGGAAGATCATGGGGTAAAAAAACATGACTCGGGATCGAAAAAGGAGAAAAAATGAGTGAATTCACGATAGAGCCTAAAAGTATTTTTTAAGTACGTGCGGTCTTTATCGTTACGATTCAAAATATTCAAAACTACAACGGACTAATAGGAAAAAACAACAATTGTACTGCGTTTGTATCGTTAACGTTTAAAGTTCTTTTCTTTTTCGAAATTTGATTTCAGCGAATCGTTCGGACCGGTGTCATATGCAAACACTTACTTTTTGAGCCATAATTTTCGTTCGTTTAATAGACGTGGTCGGACATTCTGTGATATCGTGAATACAATTTTGAAACCGTGGATTGTACAGGGACAATCGTTCAAACCCAAGTTTCTCGAGTCGTAACAACAAATAAGACGACGGGTCAGAGATGTTTCACAAGTGGAGATTTCGTTACTCGAATTAAATTTTGACTCTTTCACATTTTTCAAAATTATGTTTTTTTTTTTATCCATTTAAACAGCATTTCGATAATGTTTTACGTGCAGTAAAAAAAATATTGTATCAATATTGTGCTTTCCGATAGGCGATAATCTTCTTCAACGTTACCGTATTGTGAAGGGCTTTAATGCGTGCGTACGAAAAATATTGTGTTTAAATTCTACTCAAAGTCGAATTTTCGCGAAAACACTACACTTGTACGCGTTTGATCATCCACCGAAGTTTATTTCGATGTGAATTCATCGCTCTGTTCGCCGCTTCTGTACATAAATTTCATCCGAAATCCATCGGGAACACGCGCTTGTGAAAAATATTATGCGAATTTACCTCTCGACAATTGTTTTCGTATTAATAATTTTCGGCAGTTTTACGCCGACTCTATCGCGCGCGCGCCACTGCGGCCGGGCGTTGTAAAATGTTTGCGGCCGTCGGACGTCAAATCGCCCCTTAATATTACGCGTAGTATAAATACGATTTTTTTTTTTGAATTTCGTTTTTTTCCCCTTTCTTCGCGTATTCAAATGCATCGCACACATCGTAATATTACGCGGCGTGCATAAATTTAAATAACGCTATTAATATCGCACTGCAGCAGGCGTATATTATTATTAAACTTGTAATATTATTTAGACACACACACAAGATATTCGCAAAAGTGTGTGACATTGAGGCGCAAGCGTCTATGTTGTATTATTATAATATCATACTCAGTAGACGTGCATAATGTTATTATTATTATACATACGTGTAATCGAATTGTCACCGTCGTCATTGTAAGTTTAATAAAGTAGTCAGGCCTGTGTGTGTGTGGATGAACTTATATTGTATAGTCTGCTCGTCGTCGCCGTATCGTATTCGAGTAGTGGTGTTACCAGGAAATTAGATCGGATGCACGCGTGTGTGTGTTCGTCGATGTCGAGGGTGAGCCTTATATTGAGTTACCGATTTATGGTCGGCTGGATATTCGTATATATATATATATTACGGGACGTCGTTGCAGTGCAGCACAAGTGCTCGTAAAATGGATATTTTAGACACAATGTTATAAACAAGCGGTGTATCGTAAGTGAGATGCAGTTCGGTTAATTACGTTTCGTGTATCGTACGTTATTTATTTGGACGGCGTGTCGATGATGCACGAGTATAACTGCAGCGCGGGCGAGATGCACCACTCCGAAAGCGTACGGAGGGAAAAAAACCGTAAAAATCGATCGACAAAATTTGAGAGAGAACAAAAAAATTAACGTTTTTTAGGTCTAGACCGTGTTTGGATTCGGAATGAAATCGTCTTTGTGTCCCCAATGTCGGCGTTTTTTATATATTTAAAGACCAAAAATTGAAAAGTTCATTCTGTTTGTTGTCTGTACGTGGATTCAGTGATCTAATTCAGAGTAATCGGAAAAAAAAAAAACAAGTGTGAACCGAGTTTGTGAACTTTTTTTTTTTTTTTTACACATTTCGAAAGTGTTCGAAAAATTATAATTTAAGGTCGAACATAACCAATCAAAAACTGCTGTACAAGTAAAACGTATATATAATAAGACGGTCCTTGCGTATTTAAACCGTCGTTCTTCTCTTAGCTCGTGAAAATTGTGGCGAAATGTTAAGCGTTGTGCGACACCACGGAACGCCATAGAACCGTAGGACGAATGAGACTAAACCGATAAAAAATTTTAGAAAATATTTTCCGGTGCCCAATTATGCGGAAAACCGCATGTTTTCGGTCACACGACGCTCGTCGCGGAGCAAAATAATGTCGTTAGATCGAGAGCGAAAGAGAAAAATAAAAAGCGATCCGACGAATTCATCACCGTTCGTCGTGTCAATATTTCGTTACCGTGTGCAGCTGCTGACATTGAACAAAAATAATTCGTCGAGCGTAAATACGGCCATCGGTTTAAATATTTTTGGACACTGTTGTATTATTCGGTCGCTGACGTTACCCGAAATGCAATAAATCAGCGTTACGACAGTTCGGTGGTTATTGTTTGTGGACACGGTAAAACAATAAGAAGTGGAGTATAATATCGTAATAATTAGTTTTCGATTTCTTATAGTAATTATTACGCGTACGCGCGATATTGAGGTAACCAACGCTACACGACGTACCGTTTACGCCAGGGAGACGCACGACGGACATATTTTTTTAAATTCATTCTATTTCGGTTTTAGACGGTGCTATAACGCGCGTTTTAACAGGTCGTAAATAAGGAAAAAAAAAAAATCCGGTTTCGTTATTTTCACGCATATGAGGTCATATTTTTTTTTACTATACACAATATGCAAGGCCTACGTGTACGCGCCTATACGTGTATATAATATACTTGCGAGTTGTTTACCTGTGGCGGTCGTGTTATGATGATCGTAAAAACTTTACGGTTACCTACTACACGTTTAACAGTCGATATTTTGCGCGTTTTCGTACAACAGATCGATTGATACGGTTTTAAGGGGTTATTCGAAAAGCCCCGAGGCGTGAATCGATCGAGAAACGTGTCGAAATCGGGTTACGCGGTAAATTTTCGACGTGTTGTTCGCGGCGTTGTAGAAATCCGATAATATCGTTATTACGATTGTATCTCATCGAAAAACACGTATATATGGGTGCTTGAAAATACTGTAAAGCTCGCCAAACAATCGGTTTGACAGTATTGATCGAACGTCGCGTATTATTTACCCGTAAAAATACGTTTTTACAGCCTGTTGGCATCTGGTATCCATTATTCGCGCGAAAAGAATATAACGCTCGATCCGCGTCGCAACACAATATCAATCGAGTTTTGTTACACGGAAATCTACGGCTATCCGAAAACGACCTGCAGTGCCGCGATAAGCACTCCAACAAAATGGGTTCCGTCCCGATGTTTGTGAGGACATTTTCAAAAAAATATCCAAAACGGGTCTCCCGAAACGCGTGTCCCTTTCGTATCTAGTCACGTTGCGGCACACCGGAGAACACGACTTTCAACGCAATTATTTAGCTATAATAATATTAATTGTTATTATTACATCCCTCGAAGGATTCGCGCGTTCTCGACTTACCCAGCGTTCGGTCGCAGTTTATTTTTCACGTCGAAAAACTCGCGGGGGTGGAAAAAAAAACGAGCTGAATTTTCGATAGTACGCGTCTTGTCGCGCGTTTATATCGGTAATGCGCCGAACGAAGCACGTGGTTACGACGTTACACGACGATAAATGTACGCGAGCGTGTACTTCGTTATAGGGGGCCGCGTTGGAAAATATAAAATGGAATACAGTTCGTTATCAAACACACAATGAAAATATATCGAGTCTTCGACGTGTATCGGACGCATAAAAAATAACCGTGTAACGTGCATAAAAATATTGTTACGCCGCGGTATCGTATTCCGTTCGACAAGGGTCGGGTGTCGCGTTCGTGTTGTTATAAAGAGCATAATAACAGAAAACGCGTGTACGAGCACAACAGCTATATTATTACACAGCTTTGAGGTAGGCGGTTAGGTTACCACCCGTGTACCCCGTTTGATTCGTAAGTATATATATAGGAAGAACTTTTGTTCTTCAAAAAACTCTGCAGCTGGATGAGACAACGACGTGTTCTACTGTTGTGCTCGTTTCGATCGTGCAGACGAAACGGCGGGGTTACGACGGCGACGAGGAGCTGCTGAAAGTTTTTCCGCATCGAGCAAATGTGCTTTTCTCTCATAACCGATTCGTTCGTACGTATTACGATCTTTCGGACTCGTTTTATAAATCGCTACGATCGTACAACATACAATCCTGTTAAGTAAGAACCATCGTACCCGTTTTGTTTGAAAAAAAAACAAAAAAAATTGTTATGATAGTGTCGTGGTCTCTGGTGACACAGCACCAATTAGGCTGTTGAGTGTTTACATTCCAAAGATTTAGAATTCGGCCATAAATACATACCTTGTTGACTGTCGAATTCACCGCGTACGATCGTATTTTGTCATTAGCGACGACAGAAATAAAAAAAATGATAATAACGTCATGTGGATTTGGTTTTCGGCGATAGCACAGAACGAATGAAATATTAAATTACAAAAAAAAAAAATTATTATTTCTTTGGTTTAGGTACACAATCTAATCGTTATTTGAATTGTAAATGTCTTCGTCCGACGTTAATCGGGTACCGAAAATATTGTCCGTAACAAGCGTGAGTTGACAATCCAGTTTGTGTCGACAAGTCCGCGCGGAAAAGGGTTGAAGGGTCTGCTTGAAGGGTGATCACAAACCTGTAGATCGGATTATACAACCGTTGTAATAAACAAATGATCATCTGTGATATTATGTTTATGATAATATGTTGAACACAACATACAATTGTAAAATTATGTTCATGGCGCGCGTTATTTTCCGACTCAAAGGATAACCAGTTTACTTTTTCGTGTAATCAACAGCTTCTGAAGCCGTTGTAACCATTCATGTCTGTCACGCGTGCTGTCTTCTTGAGTTGTTGGTTTGAGAGTTAGAACGGAAGGTTTCTTCTAAGAAGGATATTTACGCGGTCTTCCTCTGGTTCCTTTGCCGTTTACGTATCCCTCCATTACGACGGTGACAAACACATCGTGTCTTAGCAGAATGTTTCCAACCGGCTTAATTTTTTTTCGCTGTTGCGTTCAACATTGTTCTTCTCTTCTTCCGACGCGGTTTCATTTCTGAATCCAGCTTGTACCCGGAATTTTCCATCGCATCTATCCGTCCCACAACTTCCTATTGTAGCAACCATATATATTACAGAACACTCCGTGTGTTACGTGAATGCTTTCGTAAAACTCTTTCTTTTGAAAGTGTGCTCGGATTCGTAAGAAGCGTCCGTTTTTTCGCAAAAACTTGTTATGCCAGCGTAGTTCGCAATCCTTGTTTATCTCGTTGCTTCATCGTCATCGGTTTTTTTACTTTAAATATTTTTTGCCCTCTTCTCGAGTTCTTCAATGTCCGACTCTTCTTTTACTCGTCGTAAATATATTGTTTCTGACTCCAGATAGTCAAACAGTACCATTTTTTTTTTTTCCGACAATCCGTTCCGTGTGTTTATAAAATTATCTTCTCGTGCGGTGTCGGTTGACAACCGCAGTTTCAACGTAAACCGATGGCAGTACGTACATAGGAGTGTTTGTTCGCGCCGGAACGTAATTAATTCATTAAAGTTTGCTCGGCTCGACGCGGTCGCGACCGGAGGGTTCGGTAACGCAATTAGAACGGCTAAAATTGCACCTAAATAATGAAGCAGCGAATTAAACGCGAACCGCATCAGAGTCGCACGGGGTGGCGTTAACTGTGGTCGCAAGCGCCCCGACACACTGTCCGAAATAAATAATACAACGATAATGATAATAATATCGCGACAGCTATTATTTTCAACGTTTTTGTATCAACGATCGACAGCGTCGTCCGAAACCGTCGAAAAACGTAGGTTCGTCCCGCAGTGCGTAGTATGTAACGGTTCGAATATTGAGAGAACTGTCCGTCATCATGATAATATTATGTTCTTTTTTTTCGAAAATAAAACTCGCCTCGCGTCGTCGCATGGAAACCGTAGAACAGCACGGTGTTCGTGTTCCGCTCGGAATCCGCAATCGTCGTCGTATTCTGCACGAGCACGCAAAATATTGTGTATACGCAGTTGCAAGGGGCGCAAATTATTCGCGTCCGGTTCGCATCCCGGCGCCCCCGTCATTATCATAACACTCTCCTGTCCGACGCTGTGCGAAATTCGCGGCGAAATCGCGAGTTTGGCCGTTTTCGCGGATTATTTTTTTTACGTTTTCCCTACGTATTATCGTTTTTTCGCGAACGGAATAAATCATACTGCGCGGGCGGCCGTTAAAAACTCAACAACGACCCTCCAGAGAGCTGTATTGGACCGCGCACCTGCGCAGACGGGTATATACCTATGTACAGTCTAGTGTAATACGGTATTTTTTTTTTTTCCGTTTTCTCTCCAATATTTTCCGGCGATAATGGCGCCGAAATAAATTTTCTCTCGGCGACGTTACACCGGGCGATCGCTCTGACCGGTGGCCCGGGAGAAAGGGCCGATGCGACGGGCCACGAGTCGGTAAAGTACGCTTGGGGGCGGCGAACGGGCGTTATTCCAGCGAAAAAACGAAAATTCAAACCCACGTTCGACGATCGAAAAGCGCGCTTTTATTGTTACATATCAAACTCTTTCTGTTTTTCCGAAGCGGCAGTCAAACGAAAAAAAAATAGTCGACGCGCGCGCACACAACTAAATACATCGGTACATAGTAACACGGAAACCATGCCGACGGTACAAACTCGCGCGGTAAAAACTGTTTTACACTTGTCGTCGTCTCGTTCGACGGGGAGAAAAAAATTTTAAATTTCATCACGAACCGAGCGTAAACCGAGAACACGATGGACCCGAACTGCAGTCCGTGCGCGGACCCGGAGTGCTTGGAGGTGACGGACGGCGAGACGGACGCGCTGAAGACGCTGTACGAGCGCATGTTGGACCCGAAGAACTTTGGCGTGGCCGACGAGGCGGCCGGGCCGTCGGACCCGCGGTGCGCGCTGCCGCCCGCGCCCGACACGCCGTACGTCAAGTCGGCGGCGTGCGACCGGGACGCCGAGCCGTCGCTGCTCAGGCGGTTCGACGCGCTGGTGACGGCCGCGCTGGACAGCCGGACGCCGCCGTCGGACAGCATGTACGACAAGGCGGCGCTGCCGGACCCGGTGTTGTTCGCCAGGTGCAAGGCGACGCCGGCCGGTGCCATCAACACGATGCTGTACGGCATCGACGTGGAACAGGCGGTGCAGGGCCCGCCGGCCGAGCGCGACGGCATGCTGGACGCCGTGGACGCGCTGATGAAGGCCGAGGCCGGGTGCAAGCACGGCGGCGCGGTCCGCGCGGCCGAGTTGGCGGCCGTCGCGCAGCCGGAGCCGAAGCACGCGGAGGACGCGGCGCGCATCGGCGCCAAAGCGTACACCACGGCGTCCAAGTCCGGGGACAAGCCGGGCTCGTCCGTGTCGTCGGACACGCCCGTGGAGGTGGTCGGCTACGTCGGGTGCACCAGGAGCTGCGCGCCCAAGGTGGACGAGTGCGCGGCCAAGGGCCCGTGATACGACAATAATAATAATAACTTTTTTTTTTATATATTCTATCGTTCGTTTATTTTCTCGAACTATTTTCGCGAGCATCATATTGTCGTGTTGTTATAAACGAGTGTTTCGTTCGCAAAATGCCGCCGGCTTAGGACCTAACCTAACTCGCGGTGGGTGGCCGTCCTGTACGTTTCGGCGTGCCTCTCCGCGTAACATCCTACAAGCCCCGGCGGAAAGGACGAGTTTCCCAAGTAAATCGTTTTCCGCGACATTCGTATGATTTGTGAAACTGAAAAAATGTTTCGTGTTTGAATCAGACGCCGTCCAATAAGACGTTTTAAATGTGTCGCGTGTAAAAAAAAAAGAGTTACTATCACAACAAGGACGCGAGAACAAACGCGACGTTTCACGTTTCGCGATGTTTATTTTCAATCCGACGACCTAGTATAACGTGTACAGGTACGATTTAATTTGTCGTATTACAATAGTACGCGTTTTTTTCATGCTTTCCGTGTGCCGCAGTATTTATTTGTTGTCGTCCACAAACGCCCCCAATTTTGCTCGTCCCAATATTACGACAGTCAATTGAAGTTACCCGTTCGTTTGTGAGACGTCACAATCGGATCGTTTCAACACGATGTTCTTAAACGGCATATATTTTGGTTACACTAAAAACGACGGCCGTCAATACCGCTGTTTTCGCTCGTCGGTATAAACTGATCGTTTATAATCTCTTTTGATCCGTCGAAACTTTTCAGCGGCAGGTTTTTTCGCTACCAACGTGTACATCGCACAGCGCGTGTTGTGCATACTTTTTTGTGACGCTATGATAAATTATCGAATTGTTTTCGAGGTCTATAGGCACGTCAAACTTTGTGGCGGCGAACGTAAATAATTATTGATTACCCTATTATTATAACTATATCAAACTTTCATTCTGATATATTTATATATTGTCTGGACGTGTTGACAAAATAATAAAACCTTGGTTATAACTCATAATGAGCTTATAAACTTGAAGCGTTTGTGCGAATCTACTTGAAACGTTCGTCTTAATAATATTTTAACGGGCGATATTTGATCGCGGTTTTAATATTCGACCATAAACGTACACGTGTTTCGAGACAGTAAGTTTTGAAACGCAGTTTAATTTTGTAAACATCACCGTTCGAACAAAATTTAAGCATCCCGATCGTATGTACCGTTTCAGAAGCAAATTCTTCGCGAAAAGCTGATAGTATAGTTCTATGACCGTTCACCGACAGAATTTCAATCGCGTTTATCGACGTTGAAGGATATTACGGTGAGCTCAAGGGACCCATCGGTTCGGATTCGGTTCTGGATATCGTTACGACTAAACGTGTAACGTTTTCTCAACAAGTTTTTAAACACACGTTAATTGCACGATTGTGTATAAAAAATAATAATAAACTGTCCTGATGTAATTATTTTGTTACTCGAGTCTCCGAAGCGTATCGTTGCATAACGTTTGACGAGAAACCGGCGTCTCAGTTTTGTATGCAAACGATTCGGGCGACGTTTGGAAAAAGCGGAAAAAAAAAAAACGAACAACAACATTGCAACGAAAATGAAAGTCAAATAGGTAAAAAATGTAAGTTATAACGGAAATGTAGGGTCGTCTCATCGTGATCTGCATTTTATTAAATATAACTGTACCATTTTGATTGAAATGCGTGTACGAATTTAATAGTACTTTTAAAATGTTATCGGAAGAACAAAAGTATATTCTTTGAAATCAATATTGATTATAATAAAAAAAAAAAAAACATTCGCGTTTATTGTTGCGTTTCGCGTATAGTTTACGATTTTGGTAATATAATTCAAATACGTAATGCGGGAAGAGTTGTTTTGGTTTTTACAAAAAAATAAATAAATACTCTTTTAACGAGAATAATATAATCTTTTAATCTAAAATTCAAAAATGTCGCAATACCTGGTTATACAGTTTAATAGGTACCACGCGTCTACGCTCTATAAACGCTTAAATTTTCAAGAACAAAACGTTATAGTTTTTTTTTTTTTTGTACGTTTCAAACTACAATAAGAACACGTGTAGTCGATTACGATTTATGTGAAAATGTAATACTATAAAAATTGTTTACATCGAAAACAGATTACGTTACTAACTTTTTTCGCAAAACACATTTTACCCGACCAAATGTTACATCAAGTTATGTGACCTTTCGTATAAAAAATCATTTATGTTTTTCATAATAACTTTTGTGCAATCGCACTTAATGTTGTGGAAGTTACAAACGAAATTGTAATAATGTTACGTAGCGGATACGAATATGTACTCTGTAAAACTGGATAGCATTGTTTTCTACTTGAATATTATTATTTTTATGATGGTAAATAAATACGATGATATGACCTGAATCTAACCGAAACTATACAATCTAATCCGAATTCGTCGCATTTTTACTGTTATTCGTAGTCGTTTAGGGTATCTACAAAATAAACGAAAAACGTATGTGTAAGCAAAAGGTTATTCTGACAACTCTGCCACGTTTAACAATGTAGAACAGTGTTTGTTTAAATATTATCAATGTGTTAATTCACTAAAACATAATTCCCGCATATACGAATCGCACGCAAAAAATGTTTTGTGGTTCTTAAATGAGAATAAAGTTGTTTTCGTTTTCTGATTAGCCGCAGCTATGAGCAGTCTAAATAATCTTTGTTTCAAACGTTCGATGTGAACTATTAATTTATACGTCTTTTGAATTAAAACGTTTTTGGTTAATTTTATATTATTATGGAATTCGCCCGTTTTGTTTAACATCAAACATAAAGCATTCGTTTTTCCGATATTATTTGTTACTATATTAATCTACTTTTGACTCATCACAAAACTATGATATTACGAGTTTTATTTTCTATCGAACGGTTCAACGTAAAGCAGTTGTGGTATTAATGTAATAATTTTTGTTTCGTTTCAGGTAATAATCATTAAGAAAATCAAAATACAACAGTTTAATGCATGGATAGTCCTATGAAAATTGTTTAAGCATTCGAGGTAAGGACTACAAATTATTTATGTTAATTTGTTGCTGAAATTAGTGCGTTTAGTAATTGTGTTGTTCATATTTGTAACGTAAATAAATTTATTTTGGTGTTTGAGCGTAGTTTTCAATTAGGCGGGCAGGGGGGCAAATATACTTAAAAAAAAATAAATAACACATTTTAAACTATTTTGTTATTCTGTAGGAGTACGCTAACTAGTGATAGTAGATGTTCAATGTAAATCAGACAAAGAAAAGCTATTGAAAAAAGAGCATTCGTGCAAAAGGACAGTAAAAAGTAGACGAAAATCTTAGTACTACAAAGATGGGGTGGACAAGAAAAAAATAATTTGGAAGCCATGGAAATCTGGACGGTTGTTAAAATTCAGTTGGACAGAAAAAGAAAAAGTAACGTAGATGTATTGAACCAAGTAGGGGAGTTCTGTTAAATGTCATAAAAGAAAGAAGTGGAGAAAATATGTTCTACTGAGGCGTAATCCGTTCGTGACAAATACGTTATCGGAGGACGATAAATAAATGGACGCAAAGGTAGAAAGAAATAGACCAAGGAAGGCGTATGGAACGATAAAACAATTAATTAGCTGACTGCAGTAGACGTGAAAAGACTGGCTTTGCAGAACCAGATTATCAACATCAAGGCGAGGCCTTCAGCAGAGATGTATACGCGTTAAGTGTATGCACTGCAATTATTTCGTTGGCAAATAATACGTTTATTTTTCGTAATCAATATGAAATATTCGTGCAGTACACGTCACGCACTACGTACCGATAATTCTCGATTCGACGATGCATATTTACGTTTTTGGCGTCCGGAGACAAGATTTTACTTTCGACGTCCAGCGAATTTTACCTCGTTTGACGGTAGGCTTTGTAAACTGCATGTACGTATCGTTTTGTTTTCTTCGCTTTTCCATAAGGTTTATGTATGTATGGTTACGTTTGATCAGTGATTCATTCACGAATAAGGTTTCGCAACAAACATCGCACGTATATAACGTAATATTCATTATGTACGCCGATTAATAAACGTACATTTACATACGTGGTGCCCGAGCAAGTCGGTCCCTTTGTTCCTCCACTCTCTCTCCTAAAAATACGTCTCTGGATCTTTGATGTGCAAACACCGAACCGGGTGAGCCAAAATGACGTGTACTGTAAGTACGCAAACGTAATTTACAACTCGAAATACAGCGTTCAAAATAATGGAAATACCGAGTTATTATTATTATTCATTACCAAAAGTATAGCTAACGGCCATATATTATGTTACAAACGAACGGGATTTGCGAAGACGATTACGGGGAAATGCGACCGCGTAATGCGCAATGAAATACACCCGTATTTCTGTACACGGGCCCTTTTTAACGATGTCTAGTTTGAATAAAGATCACCGAGAAGTAAGATATTGTATAACATTAACTTTAATACCGCGTTGTTACGATCGCTGGAAACAACCTGTCATCGTCACGACGACTCGCACAAATTCGCGAATTTGTCCACGACCGAATGAAAAAAAAATGCGTATACCACCTATATTGGTTCATTGTACATTCCTAATTGGAATTTCACATATCGTATTAAAAAGTTTTAAAATTGAAACGTGTCGAAGTATTTATCGTGAGAAACTCGTTTGTTTTGCAGTTATTCTTCGTGAAGAACACTGATCGTACTACGTTTAACGATTTCGGTTTAATAGTGTAAAAAATCTACGATATATGTTGGTATTCACTGAGTATGGATTCACTAGGCATCACTACACGTGTATACTTTATCCGACTCAGCGATTCGGATCACTATTGTTTACAAAACGGTGTTTAATTACGCTTGTTTGAATTGATTTTTGCGAAGAAAAATGATCGGTTTTTTGTAACGGATAGGAAGTGTATGCACGCATTTGCATACCAACAAGCGGCGATGAAAACGTAACGGATTTATCCAATTAATTAAAAAATGTTTTGTTTTCAGTATCGCTTGCGTATTGATTTCTCGTGTGTTTGCCTGTGCGAAATTTTCCGTTATTTGTGCTTGGTTCGTCTAGTAAATGGAAATTTAGTAAAACTAAAACAATTCGTACGCTACTCGCGAATAAACGTCAATATTAATTGATGTCGATCACGACTGTGCCAAATTTTGAAAATATCAACATCATTTTTTTTCCACCCACAACCTTCGCTAATCATCAGAAAGTATGCATTATGATGTCGCACATTGGTACGGCGAGAAAAAAATCGACCGCGCAGTACATTTTAAGGTGTAAAAATATTTAAATTACAAACGGTGAGACATTTTCTAGTGATACAAGCTGCAGCAGAGTTAAAACAGTTTTGGGATTTACTCATTTTCTTAAATATTGTTCACTGTTTACGGCATTCGGAACTTTTTTAATTTTCTGGTCTTCAAACGGGGTTTAGATTACGAAAAAACGGGTTTTTAAAAAGTTCACGGTAAAACGTTTTGTGTTTCGCGATAAAAACGGTAATGAACGTCAACGAACACGATTTAATATTTGGCCTAACGAAACAAAAAATCATATAGTGTTCTTTATTACTATTTGTATATTCATCGTATTGGATTTCGGCTCGCACGCTACACCGGTTATGTCGGTTTCATCTAGAAATTGAATTTCATTCTGATTTCTTCCAATGACGGTCCTAGTATGAAAAACGACGCTAATTCCACGTTTAGATATTGTACTCGATGGGATAAACTTAAACAAACTTGCGCGTGTTTTTGATCTGCGGATTTCACACGATGTTCAATTGGAGTTTTTGGTAAACGAGTTCTAGCTGGTCCGTGAACGATCGTTTTTTTTTTTTCTTAATAACGATTACAGCGGCTGTTTCGATGATTTAGCCGCAGTTCTCTCCGAGTACGACGCGGCGTGTTTCATAGTGTTCATTGCACGGCCGCCAGTTACTCGATTTGACATTTTCGACGTAGTAAATAAAAAGAATATGACCCGGGGGGTTTTTTTTATTTTTTCATCTGCTAAAAATATAATGCGTTTTTTTCGTTCGCATCGTAACTTCCGAACCCCGGGTTTGTGTACTTGGCCGCACAAAGCGGCGCGCCGTCGAACTTTTTCGTCGAACGAATCCGCCGCCACTATTTAACTTTTCACCCTTCGGCCGTATATATTGTGCCGCGTAATAACGGGCACAATACGAAAACCGCGTGGATTGTTGTTTTGAAAATCAAAAGGCCGTGTGTTATAATGCTTCAAAAGAAACGGCTCGGTTATTATTGCTTGACCCTCGCCGATCGAAACTTTCGTAGCTAATATGTGTTATTGTTATTTATTTTTCCTACGCTCGAATCGTTTTTTATCGAAAACGTATTCGCGTTATGACTCGCGTCCCCGCGTACGCCGTCGTAAAACCGCGCGTTTTCATCACGGTTCACGAACAGCGTGTTTTTCATACGCGCACGAAATATTTCCGTTAAATAACATAAGCCGAGAACGGTTTTTTTTCTTTTTTAAAAAGTAAGTAAGTACCCATTCAAACGATAAAATAATATCGCGTGTATCACATTCGTGTGCAGGTAGGAATGAACGTAAGAAAACGAAACCGTTTTTGTATCGGTCGATATGTTTTATAAAAAACAATAATCGAACGATAATATTATTATTTACAGTGGAACGTGTTCGAATCTTTGAGATACGCGATTTTGTTATGCGCTCGATGACGATTTTTAAAAAAAAAATCGAACCCAGTCGTACAGTGCGTACTTAAAATTAAAACAATTCGGGCTAAGCGTATTCTATTTAAACGTGTTTAACTGTTATTATAGTTATGCGTTTACGTGTACGATTTGTATTTGCGAATAGTAAAATTTGTTAATGTTTACATTCATTGTATCGATACAACATGACGATATGGTGGTGACCGAAAGTAGTGAAACGAGGTTTTCAAATAAACATTCAACGGTGATTCCACGTCGCTCTATACTACGTTCCGACACTAATAATATTGCGCCGACGTAAAAACGAAAGTTAATAACATTCATAAAGGTGTTGGAGTGTTGTCGATCCCCAGAATATCGGTTACGACCGTCGGGTTAGCTATTATATTATAATCAGGTTAATCAGGTTAGATATAGGTATTGTATATCTAACATTTCGCCATGAGTTCTTCAACGGTCGTCATTTGTCTCTGTAAACAAAAAAAAAAAACATCCTTTAAAATAACGCGTATCGGAACGTATCGTGTCGTATCCCACGGTCCAAAAAATTAGTAATTAGTCTGGCAGGTACTTTAAACCCGAAAACGTTATCGCTGACGAAGAAAAAAGAAAAATCCGACCCGTTTCGAGCATAATGTTTTGATCATCGCGTCCCGGAGAACGCTGTCGACAAACGTCTTGGCGCACTCTCTGAACGCGCCGGGACCACTCTTTCCGGTCAAAAAAACGTTTAAACGAAAAAACACATTCGTCGTATAAAAACAATGCGTATTCAAAAAAAACAAACGGCGGTGACAAGTGTGTTTTTGGTAATTGTCGGATGGCTCTGTAGCAACGCGTTGTTGTTTCTGTTTTTCAACGGCGTATGTGAACGTAACACAATAGTACGTAACGTTATCCAGTTTGACGTCGTTTTTAACGTCTCCGGCCAAAGAACCAGAAGGACGCGGGCTGCTCTCCGACTTGATCGTTCGCGCCCGGTGGTGCAGTACGCCGCGATCGCGCTTTGACGTACAGTTTTGCGTCCAACCTAAAACCGACTGGAATAACGCGGCGACGTCATCACGATGTGCGACGACCGGTGAGGGTGAGATCGTCGTCCCGGAAATGCTTTAGTCCCGGTCTGGACAAAAATGGGACAATGTGCCCGAGCGGTAAAATTTTCCGCGACACGTCATTCAGCCCTCCGCGATCGGTAAGGTTTCCCGGGTCACCCACCGTTTCGTCAAGCAAATGACAGTCTTCGTATGACTTTTCCGGGAATATTTTTTTTCCACCCGCCGAGGTTCTCCCGGGGAAACGGTGCGAACAGCGGTTTCGTGCCGTCGCGTTAATATAGCGCCCGCGCGATCGAAAATTCCCCGGAAACGCTCCGTCCGGCCGAGTTCCAAAACTCGTTCCTGCCGAACGAAATAAAAACGCGAATACGTACCCGCTCTGTGTAACGAAAAAATTATTACAAAGTTTTCGCGCGAACGTCTTCGCACGATAATGACCTCGCGTGGAAAAAAATAATAAAAAACTGCGACGCGTATAAAATCCACTGCAGAGTTTTTGTTTGTTTTTTTTCTTCTCGTTTTCGCGCGCGCGCGCACAAAGTCGTACGTGTGGTCCGTGTGCGCGTGAAAAAAACAAAATGTACAACGGAGATAACGCGTTTCCGAGCCGTTTGTACTTTCACGAGCCGTTAAACTCGCGCGAATCGTTCCGTGCGAAACGTGGTACGTACGTAGCGACAATCCACGGGTGCGCGTTTCGTCCGATCGACGTTTTTCCGTTTTTCATTTGCGGATTCGTAACGTTTTTCGTTATTCGACGTGATCGTATCGACGACTTTCGCACAAACGGCTACACCGTCAACTAACTGCGTACCAGAGAATACATGTCCCGTGTACTGGGCGAAAAATCAATATATATATTTAATTCGAATGCGGTCTTTTCGATGGCCATCCTATAACACGAGTTATAGATTTAAAAAATTTTTTTTTTTTTTTGAAATTGAGTATTAATTTACCGAGTTGGTTCGATTTCAAAATTATCGATGTTAATAATCGCTAACACGAATTGGAATAAAAGTATTGTTTGTTACATTAAAATGTAGAAAAACAATTGTTGGGAAATCGTTATTGGCGAAACGCATAATCTTGAAATAATTCAAATTTATGCCCGAATATCAAACAACCGCGTACAAGCGATGTGTAAAGGTAAAAATTTATTTAAAAAAATTGAATTCAATCGGTCTAATTGAACAATAAAAACGTATTTAATTAAAGGTTATTAACAGTACGGTTATACCTGTTTAGAAGTTTTTTAAAAAAAAATTTTCGATTGTTTTAAAAAACATTTTGTTTGATTTCGTCGAATTCGTACAAGAATCTCTGGAAAAAACCGCATCCGAAAATATTGATTTTCCTCCGAGATACGTAGAGCGGGACTTTTGGGACGCATTGCCCTTTGCGTTGGTAAAATTACATTTACGCATCGATGCTTTTTGTCGATACAAACCGAATCAATTTTAAAATACAGGTAAAACGTTGTGTATGATTGATTTAGCATGACGTTTTCTTGTACATCCGTTGACCGCTGTACGTGTACATCTCATTTCATTTTTTTTACCGTTATTTTTACAGAATTTTAGTTTACGAGTTTTTGGAAACAATATTTTTTTTTTCGTTGCCCGCTATATATATATCATGTATATTTAAAAAAAAAAAATCAATTGTTCCTTTTTAGCTCCGATTATGCTTAATTTCACTTTTTATCTCGCTGGGGCGTGTGACCCGATTTGATAAAAGCCCAGCTCAACGCCCTTGATTCATTCGCAACGTTTCGATTAATCCCTGCTGTGTGTACACCTTTATTATTCAAAAATCCGGACGGTTTGTGCTTGTTAAATCCAATCAACATTTTTGAAGATTACATTTGAGAATCAGCAGCCACCTGCAGCTATACGAGTTACTACGACGTTTACTGTTGTCGGATTCCTTAAATTTAAAATTATCACTTTTATCGATCATAACAGCAGTAAGGCGCGTTTGAGATTAGGAATGAAAAATGAATGACGTTCTTACTGCTTTTGGAAACGTGTACATCGTTCGTGTATAAAAGATGTATATATACATTTACATAAGTTGTATTCTACCGGATTAACGAGCCAAACTGAATTATTTCGTTTTATTTTCAGTATTTGTTTATCACGACTAAAATAACTTTTTATGCGTATCAAATAAAACCCATTTGTGCGTTTTTTTACTATTCGATTATTATTATTTGTACGTACGTATTTCACAACACTGTTTTTTTTTTCCTAACAAACATTTATGATATTAATTTTTGTACGTATCAGTTGTGTAATTTTTCAACATAAATTACAAGAGGGTGTTGTAATGTGCATATTAAAATATATATATATGTATATTAGTTTTTAATGGAAAAATTTTATATTAATGTTTAGTAAGAGTCGGTTATTATAATAGAACTAACCCAAATAATGAGTACTCGCAGTAATATTAAGTACCGAATAAAAAGTTTAAAAGCCGATTTGCTTTGAATAATTACTACCCAAAATGTGATCTCGTCGATTTGAAGTGTATACCATATTGTATTGTTATAATGTCTTCATCTTCGTTGTTGATGTGTTGTACTTGAGTTTTGCTCTAAACTTTTTATTGGAAAATGTTTCACGTGTACTATCTTAATTAACCGTTGATGTAAATTTCACGTTTATATTTGTTGCTGTGTTATAAAATAAAGTTACGATTCATCAAATCTCTTTTAATTATTGTAGAGCGGTTACCGAGTAACGAGAAGTAAAAACGATTTTGCCCGCAAACGTACTTTCACGTTTGAATTATCGCGGAGTGCTATTCATAAAACGTACCCTGCTGAGAATAAACTGCTTGAATTATTGTAATATTGTCGCCAAACGTATGATTTGCACAGTTTTCATTTACACGTTTACCGTGTTCGCACGATCACGCTCTTTGTCCGTACGTTCTTGTGAAATTTAAAATGTTTTAAACTGTATTATACACATGATTTATGTCTGAAATTCGTCTGTCTGTGAGGAAAACGTAAAAACAATTACGGGGTTTCGTTGAAATATACATTTTGTTTCGTGTATATTTGTCGAAATCGAATCGCAAATAAAATTTTAATTCTAACCAGTCTAATAAGTTTTACCATCTTTCTGGGACCACTTTTTTTTCATATATAAATCAAATTTAACGTGTGTACCGTGTTTAAAAAAACAAGAAAGCCGGGATCACTGCGCGTTTGAAAGTTGTGTTTCAAATGCGTTATTGAATAGAAGATAAAAGCGATTGCCCTAAATAAATAATTGCCTTCGAAAATACGATTCTGAGCGAGCTCAGCTGTTTAGCGTACACGTCCTGGTACATTTTTCACGAATTTCTATGATTTGCTCAAAAATCACTCGAAATCACTCTTATCGAACACACGTATCTCACCTGTTTGAGTATCGTGCAAAAGTTTCGGCTCGTTCCGATCGCTATTTCGTATGCCGTACGGCCAACAAGAACAAAATCGGCGTGTAAAAAAACTCGTTATGTGTGTTTTGCTCCAAAGTTTTTCACGGCTGTAACTTTTTCGATTTTGAAAAAACAAAATATTCTCCGCTGCGCTCTGAATCTAAACGAATTCCACACGTTGTTTAAACTCGCACTGTTGTGTCCAGAAAACCGATTTTCAATAATTATACCTATATGTTTGGCCGTATTTTCAACGCAAAGGGACGCGTGCCGTAGTACAATAAACGCGCAACAATAACTTGTATCCGCGGGCTTATTAAAAAGCGTGTGTGCAATATTAATGAAAAAGGAATTGGCGAATTCCCGCGGATGTACGTATGACGTATTAAAAAAGCGAGTGGGTCGGTGGCGTGGGTGGGCCGGTATACCGCGGTGCGGGGTATCGTAATTTTTGAACTTTCCAATTGTGTGAACAGCTCGGGGTCCGGGGAGACGAAACCTTAATTCCACCGAACAGTACGCCTCGCCATGTTTGCGCAGCGTACGAGCGTATATTAATCTATATATATATATATATATGTTGTTTGGTCCCCAGATTACGTTGGCACCGTTCGATTTTTTCCCCCTGAAAAAACCACTCCGTCCCTGTACTACCGTGACGGCGGAGCTTATAAACGATCGAGGGTTTTCAGGGCGCGTGTACAGGATGAACCGAGGAGCTGCTGTTTACTGTAAATTGTCCGTTTTTGTTCGATCGATTATTGATGGATGATCTGCAGCGGCTGCAGTTTCTCGAATACTCTCGATCCGTACGCCCGCTGCGGTCGCTCGCCAAACGGACGTAACGCGGAAAACCGTCCGGTAAAAGATTTTCCGGTATTGATATTCTACGCGACGTTTACCCCATGGGTCGTTGTTAGTCTAGGACAGTGGTTCTCAATCTTATTAAGACCGCGACCCAAATTTTCTTCCAAAAATTTATCGCGACCCCCTTAGTTTTACATGTATAGAATTAAAAAATTAATATCAAAAAACACATTTTTTCTATTTTATTACTTATTTACTACTTTATAATAATAATTATAATAATAATCTTATTATAAAATATAATACTTAATTAATAATTAGGCGCGTATGTGATGAATGTGCTTGTTTCCTACAATTGTTGATTACAGCACCAACATCAACGTCAATTGTAGCTATTTTCAAACGCAAAGAGTGCGATAATTGAAGCTTGTTTCTGTGTTTGTTTTTTATGGCCACCATTGCAGAAAATCCAATTTCGCACAAATATGAAGAAGAAAAAGGAAGTAATATCTTTAAAGCTTCTGTTGAAAGAGTTGGATATTTTTGTTCAGCTGACAGCCAAAACTCAATCAAATTATTGCGGATTAATTTAAGTTTTAATGATGTATCTTCAGATTATCTTCAGTTATTTTTTTGACATTTTTTCATTTCTTCAAGATAGTATAAGTTAAAGTTATCTTTCAACAAAATTAAATGCAATGAGATTTGGCTAATTATGTCACCAGGAACTTTTATGATATATTATTTTCGGTGATGAAAGTTTGAAATGTTTCAAAACAATCATAATTTTGCTTTTCAATGTTTTTTTGCCATAAAGTAAGTTTTTTCATAAAACCTCTAATTTTTTCATGGACCGCAAATATATCAGCTCCTTCTGTTCTTTGTAAATATAAATTTAGTTCATTCAGTTTCGAAAATATGTCGGCTAAATACGTGAGCTTTAAAATAAAATCTTCATTGTGCAACGATTTTGCAAGATCAGTTTTTTCTTTTAGAAACAGTGCAACTTCTTCGCGTAGTTCTACAAGTCTTGTTAATACTTTTCCTCTTGACAGCCAACGTACTTCAGTGTGCAAAAGAAGAGATTTATGAGAACTTCCCATCTCTTCACACAATTTTTCAAATAATTGTGATTGCAGTGGCCTTGTCTTAATGAAATTGACTATTTTCACAGAAGTGTTCAACACGATTTTCAAGTTATCTGGCAGGTTTTTCGATACTAAAACTTCCCTGTGAATATTGCAGTGAGTCCATGATGCATTCGGACTAACTTCAAGCATTCGAGTTACAACACTACTATTTTTACCACACATAGCTCTAGCACCGTCTGTACATATTCCGACACATTTTGCCCAATCAAAACCTTTTTTATTCATATAAGTATTGAGAGTATGAAATATTTCCTCACTAGTACCTCGAATAATTGGCTCACAAAATAACATATCTTCATGTGGTCCGTTGTTCCATATATAACGAATAAATACAAGTAGCTGATATAAACCTTGAACATCAGTAGATTCATCTAGTTGTAGTGAAAAAATCTACTTTTACTGGCTCTTTCAATTAGCTGATTTTCTGTCCATTGAGACATGTCATTAATTCTACGTGTAACTGTATCGTTTGATAGTGGTATAATTTCGACGTCTTTTGAGAATTTGTCACCAAACATTACTTCAACTGTATCTTTTATTGCTGGTAATACTAAATTCTCTCCAATGGTATGTGGTTTTCCAGCTTTTGCGAATCGTAAACTTATCAGGTACGAAGCGTGCATAGCTTTTTCATTGACCTTGGTGAATTGTGTAATTTTTGTTTTGGACGTGTTCAGTTCTTTCAACTTAATTTCGAAATAAGAGAGTGGTTGATCTATCAGATCAGGATGTTTAGTCTCAATATGTCGACGTAATTTATTCGGACGCATACTTTCGTTTGCAAGTACTTCAAAACAAATTACACACTGTGGTCGTTGTTCATCATTATCTTCTCTCCAAGAAAAACCAATTTTTAGGTACTCTGAATCATACTTTCTTGTCTTTTTTTTTCGTTTTAAAACCGAAGTTGAACTAGATGAAGGTTCACTTTCATCAGTTTCAATTTTTCGCTTATTTACCAACCATTTATCCATCATACAATTTTCGTAAATTATCTGTCTCAGAAATAGCGCGCACAATCACACCAAGCAATCGAACGAACCAAAACAAACGCACGCAGTTCAACACACTCATACACAGGCACGACACATTCACTAAAACTACAAACCGGCGATAAAACAGCGTAACGACTAACGACCAACTGAAAATTTACAGACAACTAGTTGCCGAGTACCGACTTTATCGTCTTATTTTATCGAAATATTTCTGCGATAACGATATACCACAAAAATACCCGTCGTAATAATTCCCGTAATAATTCTTATATTACTTTATACTTCTATAGTCTAAACAATATAAAAAAAAAATTTATTTATTACAATCTGTATAGTTCAAAAAACTTCTCGCCACCCCCCAAAAATTGACTCACGACCCCCCAGGGGGTCGCGACCCACAGTTTGAGAAACGCTGGTCTAGGAAGGTCTTACCCACCCGGAGGGCACGATTTTCCCCGGGAATTCGATTCCCCGTGGTTTTTAACTATTGTTTTCCGCCGGTCGAGTTTTCAGACCATCGATCGCACCGGTCGTGATGGATTTGATCGATAACTGTGTGCGCGGTTTTTCGATCCTTAAATACCGCGGCGTACGTTACGAACGTTGAACACACTTCAATCCGATGGCCATTTTCGACGAGAGTTGCCCGCGGAAAGCACAAAGTTCTACGCGTAGCCGAAAATCGGTGAAAACATTGCGTGTAAAACAGTCGTGTTTCGGAGAAGTAGTTTTATGTCGAATTACTACGGTTAAAACGAACACGGTCGAGGAAAAAAAAAGTATAATAGAAAAAGCTACAAATAAGGTACTACCCCCACGTATACATCGCTCCGTCCAATCGATGGTAACACTCCGGAGTGATCGGTTATGATAATATGGTCGTGTCGCGACCTTCTCTACTCAAAACGCCGTTCGCGGAAACAACAATATTTTGATTTTTATACGCTAAAAAACAATTTCTACACTATTTGTGTATAATTTTGCAAAAACTCATCTAAATAGTTGGTCGCGCGCGTTTCGGTCGTCGCGTTAGGGATTACTTCGGAATACCGTATACGAATTCTATTAACTGCCATACTCGAAAACGATATTGTATCGAACGTTTGAAACAACCATCCGGTACAGGCACACGCGCGCGGCATCAGGTGAGGGGAAAATTATCGGGGGAGAATTCAGACCGCCGCATTTATGTATAGAGTATAAAATATAAGGGTATGTACGGCGTAATAATATCGTTTACGCGTGTACCTACAGCGAGTTCAGCATTTATATTAGGTACACCAGCTATATATATAGACCGTGTCAGACATCATTGTGCTCTGTGTACGACCGACGACTCCCGTTGTTACCTCGGGGAAACTGACGTCGAATTCAGCTTTGTGCGGCCTCTCCATACACCGATCGACTTAGAATCAGCCCTTTCTCCGCACCACTTCCCGTTCTTCTCGTCTCAATCGAATTAATTTCTATATATATTAAATTTACGACGAATCGCGCGAGGCGATGTTACACGACGGTAAGGTAAAGCGGACGTCCGGAGATAATAGCGGGGAACGGTGTACACGTTATAACGTGTATATTATACGCATCGAGAATCGCAATAATCGGAAAATTGACGTTGTCGGGACGGGGAAAATATCGTAATTGCTTTTGTTTTTTAGATGGTCTGTTTTTTAACTGCTCCTCGGAACGTAATATACGTGTTGACGTTTTCACATTTTCATACGGCAAATTGTTCGAAAAATTCGCGATTCTTTCCGCGGACAACGAATACAATGTGTTGCATAGTACTACGATGACTAACTGCGACCATAACGAACGCGTGAACGTGTTTCTAGTTTTAGATCAAAACATAAATCGTACTTTTTTACGAACATTCGTATGTTCTACGATTCCCCCCGCAGTTAACATAACACTGATTGATTACAAATATCGATTTCTGAGTGTTCAGTTTTTTTTTCTCGTTGATATTTTAACGCCGTGACACATATTGACACGTGATATTGCACGTGCGATTTCCCTGAACGATTGAAAAAAAAAAATAAGTTTCTAAATATTTTTATTATGAATTAATTTCCAAGTATTTACGATGAATTTATACAAAATTAACGCCTAATACTATACCTCCGATAGAACGCTACTAATTATATTGCTGCAGTAAATATTTTCAATTATGAATAAAAATTACTACTTTTAATGCAGTTTTTTATTGGCACGCTATGCGATAACTTCCGATACGTGGATTTCCTCTTTCCCCGTAATCGAATTACCATTAAAAATTAGTCAGTTATAACGACAACGACATTATTTTAATAAAAGTTTTTTTTTTTTTCAAAAATAATTTGAATCGCAAATCGGAATGTTGTCATCAGAATAATAATAAGTTTGTTGCAAAAAAAAAAAATACTTGCATAAAGTACCCACTTAAAGATAACTACGGTAATCATTTTAACCAATCGTTTGTACCAAACGTTAAGACATCTCTTGATACGTTGTAGGTAGGTACAATGTTTTTACAATATAAAATAATCCCTTTTTGATCTTTTTTTATAGCCTTCTGTTTTTGTCTTTACGTAGTGACTTTATTGTTTCTTCTTCCATACCCAAAAATCTTACGTTTTTATATCAGTTTCGATGTCAACTATAGAAAGTATAGTTGTTCGTGAATTACATTATGTACGATTAATATTTTTTCAATCGACTTTAAATAAGTTCAAATTTTGTTTTTGAAAGTACCAGCCACCGACGTTTTTTTATGGTTCTAAGAGCTTCATTATTATTGCATAAATAGTTATTGATCAGCTATTATTAGTTTGGTCACGGTTAGTTTACAAGCGTCGAGCCAGTGACGTCAACGAACACTTTTGCTAAAAGCTATTACTGTAAACCTATAAAAATACGATTCTCTCCGCGTTAGACATTATAGGATCTACTCGCAGAATGGAAATAGTATGGGACAAGAGATTTTGTTAAGTACAGTTAAAAATATTTAAAAAAATTATTTTTTAAGACGTATCTATTTCGGGTTTCGTTGGATCGATCGGATTTATGTTTTTGACAAACAGCAATTGTTTTTAAGAACGATATTATGTACGCGTTGGTGCAAACCATTAACAAAAAAAAAATAAAAAATATGGGACAGTCAATGTTTTGTGTTCGGTTTTACCACATTTAAACGTACAACATTTTCAATACCAAAAAAACGTGCTATCGCCATGCACCAGTATTCGTTTAAACAAATATTTTTTAACGGTGATGTATTATGATACATATTTATGACTCGTAATCGCACATAGCACGTAAAATACCATCCACTACACTGTAGAACAATCACTAATTTAAAAAAAAAAGGTTTAAATTAGTACAAAACAAATGTGTCAAATAAGTCAACACGCGTCAACACAACTGGACAAATATACAACCTGAACCGTATACCAGATAAAGCGGTTTTCGGTTTTCGTTCTACATTTGGCCAATTCGATACGCACGCCAATAGTGCTATTTTTTTCGTAATTTTGTTTTTTTAGCTCTCTAGGCGCCGAACGTTTTCGTGCGAATCGACTTGTTGAGTTACACGCGCCCGTACGGCTTTCGTGTCGATAAACTCGTTATTTTGGTAAACGATTTTTTTTTAATAAAAATTAGATTTTCAGCGGATTATACGTATAAAAAAAAACTTTTGCTAATTAGTCGCACTGGTCGACCGTCCGTCCGCCGCGTCCGTTCTAATCCTGGGCTCACGCGCCACAGACGTTATACGCACGACAGGTTCATGCTTTATCCACCGGAACACGGATCGACCGGGATTTCGGAATTGTTTTGACAATCAGTGTCGTCCGTCCACCGGAGCCTGGTATAAAATCAGCGGCGGCCGGGGCCGGGACTAATCCCTTCGCGGGATAATACCACGGACCCGCGTCGTACTTGTTCGTCCCTTCCTCAAAATATATATAATTTACAAACCTCGATTATCGTGTGCGTCACGCATTCAGATGAGGAAACGTCCTGTCGCGCGAACTTCATTTTGAATTCCGAGCGTCACGAAGAGTGTAACGTATATACATATTGATTTCAGAAAGATGCGTTGTTCGCGTTGTGTCGCTAGAAAAACTGCGGTTTTCCGCCGTAGAACAATCATTGCACATCCCTCCGAAAATAGGTATTTTTTAAACCAAGCCGATTCAATGGGACGCTAAAGGAGAAAAAAAAATAAATATTGTACAAACTGCTTCAAGTACCTTGAAATTCGAACGCATCACAATTAATCATGTGCAGTCGATATATAATCGATGGCATTACCTACTTGTTTTCTCGTTAAAATCGGTTTTAAGTGGTTTTTGAGCAAAGTACATCACTCAGTTATACAGATAACTTTGACACTTTCGGATTTGTTACGTTTTGTAGGTTTTTTTTTTTCGCGGAAAATTTCTGACTAACAAAATCGTTATTGTGTATTAATTTTCCATGAAAATTTAACGTATTGTTTTAGTGCTTCTCGCGCGGCACACTCGCCCATAAAAACTGTCCTTGGGGCGCGGACACTCGAGGGTTTTTATGACGTTTTTCCAAATATTGTTTGTAGATAGGCCGAAATAGTTTTACTGCCAGTAAAAAAAACCCATTTGACCAATACTACGCCGAGACTTTATTAAAACAAATTTACGATTAAAAATAATAATTCTTTGTAATTCTTAATGTTCGTCGTGTAACCCTTTACACATAATCTCCTAGAGTTCTACTTTGCACGTTAATTAAATTCCGTCCGATTAAATCATCGTGCGTATAGATGACGTTACTTTTTTACGAACGGTCACTAGAAACTGTATTTTGGTAAGTAAATCGTGTTTTTTTTTTTTTTCTTAACCCAATTTTCCTCTAATAAACAAAAATAAAATTATTCACTCAGTGTCGGTCAAAAGAAAAACATTCGTATATTTATGAAATGGACAGTATGAACAGATGAGACCCACTTTAACATGAATTTCAATCGCCTTACAACACGATACGTTCAAAAATATACTTCCGACTCCGGCACGATTCTCACTACAAGATATTGTCAAAAATATGGGAGGCGTAGGTTTACCACGTTTCTGAAGGGTGGGTTAGCACGTTAAAGCTCAATCCAGTAGTTCGCGGAGAAAAATGAGAGTTCGGGCTCAAGCTGGCAGTGTGCATGCCCGTCGTTAATCGTGTTTAGATTACTGAAATCGAGTGGTGTGTATAAATTGTACGGTTTGTCCCATTTTGAATACATTTTCGGTTTTTCGAACTCGATTGGGGTGCGCATCTGCGTTGAACGAGTCGTATCGTGACAATACGGATATCGCCGTTATACGCTTTACCGTCGTCGTCGTCGAATCCGACGATACAATAGCGGGCAAGGCAGACGACGAAAATGTACTAATGTTGTAATACGATTGTTACTCAATTTTAATTGAGCAGTGTGTCCCCCGCGATAAACTGTCGTGTACTCGCGAGATCTGGTGAACTGTCGACGGTACCGCAGGAGAGACAGCCCGACCTTTTCCGACCGGTCGCTAAACGAATACATCCGCAAACGAGACGACTGCGTGGCGATACAATTGCGCCACAATGTTCTAAAATACGAGCAACCCACGGTCGTGGTGTTATTATATTTTCATCTAGAATAACGGTTTTCTTCAATCTTTTGACGTTTGAAATGTGATATGTATTATGTTTAGTTTATCGTAAAACGCTTTAAATTATAGGTATAATGAAAAATCCTATAGATTTACGGATGCGTTTTACCGCCAAAAAAAAATTGTCGGTTACTCCAGAAAAGTAAACTATTTGTCGACGACACGACGAACCACCTTAAAGTCGTCGACACGATTGATACACATCGTTAAATTTTTTTTACGTATCGCGTTTAAAATATCTGCCGGCTTCGACCAACTGGGAATATAACGACGAAAAAAAAAAAAAAGTGGATCGGAACAATTTCGCGCCTTATGATCGCGATAAATTGATTATTAAGTATGTTCGTTTTACGATTATTCCTTGGTATTCATTTAAAAATGTTTTTCTTACAACGTAGTGTGCAAAACACAGTTATTAGTTGCGCTATTCATGGTTCTGAGAAACGGATTTCGTTTAGTCTGTGACGTTAAATATTTTTACAATTTTAAATTATCGTTAATCAAGAAGTCAAAGTTTCGTGTTTATTATTGATAAAATAATTCAATGTTCTCGTTAACTGTCCGATAACAACAAGTCACCAATTTCCAAATATTATGTATTAAAAAAACTCATTAAAAAAAAATACGATTTTAAGTAAAAAGAACCCGCATATTTTCTTTTAAACGTTAAAAATCTCAGACGATTAAACTCAGCTTATTACGATGAACATTTTTTCGTTGAAAACAGTATGAAAACGCGTGTATGACGTTATGAACACCGACAACGTAATCAAATTACGGGTCCACGCGTAAATATTTTTTCATGTTTTTCTCTTCAAAACACAATGCTTACAATAGTCAATAAAATTTGTATCATTCACGGTGTATAGCTGCAGTTACGTAAGTCTCATTTGTTGTTTCTAAAAGCCAAATACGGAGTGAGCTATTAATATTTCTGCGATAAAATTGCGTTCTCGCAATTTAATGTTTTATTTTAACGGGCTTCCAGTTGGAAGTTATAGTTTGTAAGCTCCGCACTCTACAGTTTTACTGTGATAAGAAAAATGGAAGACCGTAATGGAATATCGGTGAATATTGTCGGTGGTTTCGTTTAGATCAGATATAACGAAACTTGGCGCAATCACTATACGTGTTTACAGAAATCTCGACAAACAGTTGTGCGACAAGTTTGAAAAGTTTGTCTCGAAATTACGCGTTATAATGAATTTATATTGCATAAAAATCTTATCGAATTTCAACAACACAAGTTCGCTATCGGATAATAAGACCCGTGAAATTGTTTTCCCGTCCGATTGTTACCACGTATACGTTACCTCCCATTTCAAATAGTCATTATTATTTGTAACGTTTAATTTTTTAGGAGCTCTGCCTTTTTAAATGATCAGTTACACCGTTTGTTTATAGTTATGTGTTTTTCATAATTAATGTGTTAAAACGCATAATTTTTTTTTCTAATCACATACATGAAAACATATAAATACCTATAATCGTATTACATTTTACTAAAAAAATCAAACTCGACGGGCAAAATCAGGAATGAGATAATACACAATAATACGAACGAGTAAAACGGAAATGAACAACGTGATTCCATTTGTATCCGTAAAATTTTCGTTTTTCTAAGCTCGATTTTCTTAGAATTTTTCAACTTTTTTTAACAGCACCGAATTCACGATTTCGATTGAAACACGTTAACCGCAACTAAACGTTATATAGGCACACTGTACGAATTCCAATTTTTATTTTTAGTGTTTGACACGTGGTGTTAAATTATTAAAAGTCTAACGTTAAATGATGTCAAAAAACATACTTGTTATGATCGTAAATAGAATTTTTCAACGCAGACGTAAGATCACGTATGTGAAACGCTTAACTGAATACTAATAAAGCTTATTGGTAGCTTCCTGTGCATTATGGCTGTGCATACTTGCTAACAGCGAGTTCGTTTCTCGTGTATATTGGTGAAAACACCTGAAGAGCGATTACAGTTTTACATTTTACCGAGCGCTGTACAAAAAACTCATTCCAAAACATTAAATTATTCAATATGAACTGAAACTGTTGCAGTATTTATGGATTTGTTTGTTTTTTTATTCTTATGGAGTATCTTTGATTTAAACGACAAATAACACCACGGAATAAGTTGACAAAAAGAATGTTCTCACTGGAGTGGCAAATTTACAAAAAAAAAAAATTCAACGGCTCATATTATGAAAAATATTGAACACTTATGGTATAAACATGATATTAAATCAGTAATGTGGGCTATAAATATTATAAAATAAATAAGTTTCATTATTTTTTAACGTTTTGCACGCGACTATTTGAATTGCGGCTTATGAGATCCTAATCGTATGACACAATGAATTAATTACGCCGTTCGGATACCAATCGTGGTCGACCGATTATTGTATGATGAAATATTTCCGTCAAGTTCGTCACTCTGTTCTGCTATGCGTACGAAATTGGTGAACAAATCGAGCACGGAAAAAAAAACACAAAACATTTCTTTACACGCAAAGGTGAGAAAAATAACAGTTCATCACGTAAAATAGAACGATATTCTTTACGCGCAACGTATGCTTGACACTCGTATAACATAAATTAATTTAAAAATAATTTTACTTATTATTCGGGCGATACTCGCTAAGTTTTTACTTACTTTTTACTACTACTTCTCTATATCTTTCCGTGTTTCTCCCTACATCGCTCTCGTTCCGCGAAAACTCGTTTCGCTCTTTACCTCACTACCTACACTCACCCCATTGTCACTACAATGGGAAACAACCCATTACTACAGGAAAAAGCGCGATGTGACGCTTCGTCGGTTTCGGTGGCTCCGCTGCGGTGTATAAACTACGATTTTCTGGCAGGATTTCGGTTTCAATTATCTATAGAGATTGAAGTCGGGGGGAAAAAAAAAACTGCATCGAGACGTTTCTGCAAAATGACAGAAACCTGTGCCAAAAGCATTTGCGCCCAAAATAATCGTTTATTACACGCGCAAAACTTCGATTGTATACATATATATATAACGATAACGCCTTCTCGGTTGAATTAAAAACGTCGATACCAAAGATTTTTGGAGTTATGGTTCACTGCGTTTGGGAACTTATTGCCCGAACACGTTTTCACCAGATATTCGGCAATTTAATACTACTCGCGAGCGTGAAAATATCTGAGTATTTTTTTTTTTACTTTACTGAAATCGGTAGGAAACGTTTGTGTCCACGTGAAGTCGATCGTTCTTAAACAGAAGCATAACGCGGTTAACAACGTGTGTCGACTTTGATACAGTATTCGTGGGGGCAAATTGGGAAACTTTCCACCCTTTGAAAAGTTCAACTCGAAAGTATTTTTCAAACTCCACGGCAAAGGAGACCCACAAGCCGGGTCCTTCCGATTCAAAAAACGATCTTTCAGGTTGAACACGAACACACTGCGGCACGCGTCAAACCCACTTGAGACTCTTTATTTGTACCATTCGTCGCGCGACATATTGTACGTGGTGTAAGAAAACAGACGATTTTTTATTGAAAAATTCAATTCATCGCGAGTGTGGGTATTTTAAAGGAGGCCAGGATTTTCGATAAAACCCTTTTTCTTTTACGGTTTTGAAACGCCTCGTTTCCTCTTCGTGTGTTGACGACGTTGTTTAGTTCGACAGCTGTGAGGGTGTACCTGCCCGCAGAGCGTTGACCGCGATACATAATCAACGCGCCATGATTGAATCGGAGCACAGTTTTATGGCGACCATGCGCGTCTAAACGTATATATTCCGCAGACGAAAAGGTCCCGACACAATGTATAAACGAATTTGTTTTGGAAATCGAATTACTGGGCGAATGCGTGCGTGTGTATATATAGAGCACCTGGTCCGTCCTTGAGCCGTCGGAACTTGCTCGTAGAGTTTCCCGAGTGCAGCGGGAAATGTATTGTTCCTGTGTAGGCGAGTTTCGTCCGTAGACGGTATGATATACGTAGTACCCTTATGACATTGCAAATGTGATTTATCCCCGTGGTCGGCCATATTACTGTGTTAGTGACGGGAAAACTCAATTATTTGACGGTTTATCCGCACGAAACGTGTGGGTAACAACGACGACGGTGCCACGACTTTTCGGGCACTGGAAATAAACGTTAGTCTGTATAACGACGGATCGTTCTCGTTCGTACGGCCACACGTTCGTGTTTATTTCTCAAAAAAAAAAAAATGGATATGGATTTTTCCAATTCGTCATTTTCGTCTCGTTCGAATCGAAACGCCGAGGGACGAAAAAATTCGTCGATAAATCGGGCAAACGCGTCAAGTCACAAAGCAGTTTCGTTGGACAAAATGTGTCGTAACAGTTGCACAGTTAAATTTGGTAGAAAACTCATTACCGTGCTTTCTCGTCACACACGCCGTTGTATATACCTACCGAACAGTCTTGCAAGTGAATCGCCCATTCGAGCCGCTTAAACTAACCAATCGTACGCACTATAAAGGCCAATTTTATCGGGAAAACGATTTTAAAAACTGATTAAAAACTGACCTCAAAACATTGTCCGTGTAATCCACTGTTGAAAATAATTTTCTAAATCGATATTTTTTTTTCTTTGAATAGTCTCTCGGGGAAAAAAAAACAAATGAAAAAATGCCGATATTTGACACAAACAACAGACTCCATTCTGAATCCAAATCTGTTTTCGTAATTTATTTTGGTACATACTGCCGATGGAACTCGCCAGACGTGACGTTTAAGGTCTAAATTACAGACGGACAAAGAACCATTAATTACGCGTTACTAAAATAACGTTTGTGATCTAAACACGTGGCTTTTAGCTAACTAATTTTTCGACGAACTAATCTGATCCGATTTTTCTTTTTTTTCAAATTGATCAATTTTTTTCGGTATTGTTTGTTTTTACAAATTACTTGTATCTGTAGTCAACCCGATTAAATTTCAGTAATATTTATTGGGTACCAATAGAGCCGTATAAAAATAAAATTAACATATTTATGTACATACTTGTTTTTTATACGTGATAGATGAAACATGTCACAGATCGTGGTCGTGACTCCGAGTTTATCAATGTTATAATATTTATTATTTTGTCCTAAATCGTAATAATAATTGACGTGCTCATTTTACATGTAGTTTTCGTATTGTCTATCTGTGAAGTATTTGTATAGCGTTACTCGCGGAATAAATCAAAATAACGGGCGTATGTATTGATAAAACAATTTTATACGCTTGTATCAAACAATAATTACAGAAGCTGATGCACACGGTGTGTAAATGATGAAAAAAAAAAAATTATTAAGTCATCGATAGAAAAATTACAAATTAAGATTTTGTATTTATAAACGTAAGTTAGTATACGTTTTGCAAACTGGCATCATTAATAATAATAGCATTTTGGTCGTATTTGGTCGTGCCTCGACTTAATTAAAACAGTCTAGACGGTGGCTTACCGCCCAAAATGTTAACCTTTTTCATTATTTCAGTAATAAGTTTTTTTTTTTTATTATTGACATGCCCACGCGATGCAACGAGCAATCGCACTGCGCAGTCGGACGATGACACGTTGTCGGAATGTCATCAGAGGAGCATCGTATTACTGGGGATATTTTGGATTTAAAAAAGTCGAAAAAGGAATTTTATGGATTGGCGGGAAATCCGTGGGTTTTTTCGTGGAAACCTGAGGAGTTTTCGACAAAATACTCTTACGCGTGAGGAGATTGAGGCGTAAATCGAAACTTTTGATGGTGGAAATCAAAATTTTGGACCACGAACGTTCTGGCAGCACCAGTTTTGGCCCTGCGTTCGTGTTTTCGCGCGACACCCCCGGAATCGGCGTGTTTGGAAGTGGCTATTCGTTTGTTATGTTTCTCGAAAAGGGAATAGCAGACGAGTGGAAAACGATTGAAAACATTTGAAAATCAGCGAATTCGCGTATTATAGAAGTATATATACGTACATGGAAAATTTTCCGAATGATAGTGTGTTTAACGGTCGCAGATTGTAATCCCTCCGAGCGTATAACGTTCGGCGGCGATTACAAAATTTCACTCTCGACTGGCACGTAGTAATCCTGTCAAATTTATCAATGCGCGTATTCATATGATAAACACGTAATGTATCGCGTACTGAAACCGCGACACGAGTTTATAAGAAGAGACACGATGACGTCAATACCGAATTATTATGATGGTGAAACCGAAAGTGAACACACGGCTTCGTTCAATACAGTATAGAGGGATTTTTCCTGTTTTTTTTTTTTTAAGGTTTGAAAAGACAAAATTTTAAGGAACTGAAAAATTTTTATGTTCCAGAAAGTCCGAGGATTTTTTTTTAGATTGTCTGGTAAAAGCTTTTCGAGTAAACGTTTACCCGACCCCGCGGCGATTGGCGTGTAAAAAATAAAGGATTTTGATAGTTTTTCTCTGCGGACCACCCCAAGCTGCTATATATCGGCTGCTCTTGAAAAATAAAACGTTTACAATTTTATTCGCTTGAACGCTATACCACTGTGATCCAGCAGGTCGTTATAATATGATAAATAATTATCCAAACGCATTGACATCGAGACTGAAGACAACCTCGGGTTGTTTGTTTAGACGAAATTTGTCTTGTGCGCGTATCCATACGATATTGTTATTTACGTATAATATGTAAAAAAAAAAATTTAAATTTGGCATTATCGCCTAAACAAATTCGCTAGGTTTATAAATTATTCCGAATGAACTCGCTTGCGTTTCGGCGTTGTTACGTTGCATATCGGTCTGATGATGAAATCGATACCAATTGAGTCGATCGATATCGCTACTGGTGTTTTTGTCGTAATGTTGTTAATTAATCAATAACCGAAAACAACACGATGTCGAAAAAAAAAAGTGAACGATCTAATTTCTCCGGTACCTGTTAGCGAAACCTTGTGATAAACTGCATATTATAGTTGATAATACATTCAGATCTTGTATTCTAGGCCTACTTTAGAAGTACTCACGCGTGCAGTATCTGTTAGTTTCGAAAGTGATAATAGTTTAAAAATCCAGTGCACAAACCAAACAATAAAATACGAAATTTTCAGTTAAGTGAAAAAACACGCTTAACATTATCACGGTTTCCTCTTGGCTTATTTTTATCAACTGTAGATATTGTTGTTCAATAAAACATAAATAATTAAGCAGTAAAAGGATAAACCTAAGTACACCACGTAAAGTTATTGATGCCAATCATGATTAGCTCGTTTTTACGAAGTTTGTTATCAACGCGAAAGATGCCAGACGCCAGAGCTCTGCGGATTGTATAACGTATATCTACGAAAACCAATCCGTATTTTGAATACATCACATTGACAGTGGTTTTGTTTTCCTGCATTCAATACAACATATCGAAATGATTTTTTAAGGGACTGAAATAAAACCGTATTTTTTTCAGTGTCCCATACTGCGTATCATATTGGGTTAATTATTTAATTAACAAAACATTTGTATATTCCAGGTTTCGCTATCGAGTTTGCTTGCTATTTTTTCTGAATATTATTATCATACGCCGTTTTTTCACATAGGTATCAATAATCTATTAGATTTTGTACAACAATCCTTAGATCTTTCATTCCAACGTCAACGAATAAAATATTAAAACTGCCAATATTATCTATAAAACTCGAACTGTTCATTCACGTGCATTTAGATTCACATGTCGAATCTATGGACGGGCCATTTTGTTCGTTTTCGTTTACATCGATCTCGACGTTGGAGATCGAATATGACGTATAAGTTTTTTTCATGACGGTTTAGGGCGCGGATAAAATTTTTATGAAAAAATACGCTTTTCAGAGTATGAAATAGGTCGATTTAAAATTTTTTTTTTTGAATCACGCCCTCTTCTAGGGCGGCGCTCGTTTTCCAGATTTCGCGAGTTTCGTTTTTCCGTTTTTCGCGGCACGGTGGTTTCTTGCGTCAACTGGATTTCGTATAGGCGTGGAAACGAAGATCCTGCGCAGTGCGGTTGATGGCGAGTTCAGTCGTTGACGAATTTCGAGGACTCGCCGTGACCAACGTCTTGTTGCACAGAGCGGAGAAACCGTCGCAGCATCCACTCGTCGGGCTGGGCTTCTCTCCACTTTCGCAGTGTTCCTCAAAACGCCAAACGTTTCCTTCTCGATCTCGCCTCTCGATTCTCGCCATTTTCGTAACGTGTAAAACGCGCGTTTCCGTGGACCACCTCACCGTGGTTATCGACACCTCCGAAACACTCAAAACCGAACATCGCCGTTCTTTATCGCACGGATTGTCCAGGACCCGGGATGAGAAGAATCGCTCGCACAACGTTGCCGACTCGAACATATGGAAAAATATCATTTCGCCCTACGAACAACAACACCCTACGACCGCGTGTTTTCGATGCACTAAAAAACGATCCGTCCCGATTCGGTCGTTTCGGCGCAGCTCCGCGGAAGGCGCGCCACCGATGGTGCGTTTTGTCGTGCGGTTGTTGAACGAAAAGAAAATATACCAAAAAACAATCGACTCCTACCCTCCCGTGTCGTCTTAACAATTATAACGAATCGTGTTTCACAGGGTTTTCGTAGGCTATGACGCCAGTTATTACGTATGTGTTTTATAACGCGTACGTGTATAATACCTCTCCGAGACGGTCGCGGTGGCGTCTAGGAACGGGGAAAACAAATAATCCACCGTTCGTCGGCCGGCGGAAAATTACGTCGGGACGATATAGGACGGACGACGTACGTAAGCGTAATAAAGACGACGGCGTTTATGTTCGCCGAGCGTTTTTACGACTTTTCGGTGCGCGACCTCGGCTGGACCCGCTTTAAGCGATAGTCGATGGAAATAATAATAATAATATTATAACGCACCCGTCGAATGAACAGACGAATCGAAAATAGCACAGATTGAAACGCGCGAGAAAAATAAATCTGTATTTCGTTTGTAGTTATGACCACCGAAAACCCAAGTACACGAACGCTGTCCAGCCGTTTTTAAGAAAAAAAAGTAGTCAATTAAACCGATCGCGGACGTTGCAAAAGTTTACCGGTAATACAAAACAAAAATTCGACCAACACGATAATGTAGAAGAACGGTGTCAAATTTTCAATATTTTTTTATTTTTTTCGTGAAACACTATTGTTATACGACCGCTGAACAGATTTTCTCGCGTTATTAGTGTGGACCAATAGAGATTTATATTATTCAAACGTTTTTACCAACGTCGTTCGACTCACTGTCCACATAAAATATAAAACCGGTAACACGGACAACGTGATTGTGCATTTTTCCGGGCCGACTCTCCGCGGCGTCGACTGCAGGATTAAAAAGGTCGACAGTGTATGGAAAAAAAAGACGGTAGAAATTATCCATTTTTTGTTCGGGTTGGTTGTTGTCAGTGGGATGTTGCGTATGTAAAAAAATAAATCAACTCGCAGTTGTACGATGAAACGAAAATGTTAAAACGAAGGGGTAAAAGGAAAATATTATTATCGGACGTGTCCAGTTGAAATGATCTAAATCGTTATAAAGAAAAAAAAAGCGATTGTATTGAAACATTAATTTTTACACGCTCGAATGTTAGAAATTTCAATAAGGCGTAATAAACCTGAACGACAACGTTTTCTACAAGGTGCGCTCTTATAACGACGATCCTGCCCGTCCTGGTGTCGAAGAAAATTGGCCGTACAAAAATTTTATACTAAAAAAATTATTTTATTAAAACTATGTTATTTCGGTACTTTGAATCGTTCTAGCGTGTACGATATTTTATTTTTTGATCGTCCGGGAAAAAAAAACGCGTTAAAAAGCGTGAAAATTAACGCTGTTTTCGCGGATTTTGAGACGTAAACAGACTAATTTGTTTGCACGAAGTAAAAGCGAATCGAGTTAAAAATGAAAATGAAAATAACCGTTATGAAATGGCTCCTATATTTGCCACTCGAACGGCAGCGTGACGACACTTTACGTTTTATACATACGCGATGTATATATATTTGTTTATCTTGGCTCGTTGAACAGCACTTCAGAATACGAGTCTTTTCGGGTTTTACTCGGTGATTGTATAAGTGGCCGCCGACGAGGACCACGGTAACGGCGTTGTTTCTTCTGCGATAAGGGCGTGAGACACAGGGTCTCCTGAGGAAGTGCCCCGAAATAGATAGAATCGGTTAACCGATCGAATGATTTTTATTTTTTCCCGATCGTTGTCACCAGCAACCAACATTGACGTTGGCTTACTACTATACGTCTTTACGGGAATTTTATAAATTTATCCCCACGGTATTTTTTCGTCTACGTTTTCTCGGCGTTTTACCGCGAAAGTAACACCTTTCGCGTGGCGTTTCCCTGACACGTCGGACGACGAGCGTGTGTTTTGACGACGGTTGGACGTAAAGTATCGACAAAGTTTCAACTTGACACCACTGCGCGATTTCGTTGGAAAACCGCTGGATATATATTACGCGTCGTCGGTGTCCGCAAAAGATGCGCCGAACGGGTATTTATCGGCATTCGTATGGATCTCGTCTTACGGTGGCAAACTCGGAATTTCGTTTTAAACGCGTTTTTCATTCCAATCTAGCTACAATACGCTTTCCCCCCGTTGATTTGATGTTCAGCGATATCCACCACCGACGACGACGACGGGGATTTTTCCACCCTGTTATTTTATCGCGCGCCCTGTGTACAACACGACGGACGAACAGCGCGCTCACCCTCCCGCGCTCGTCCGCCGCGGCGTGTTTACACGGCCAATTGTCCTTCGTTTTCCCGCCGCCGCCGCCGACGCGTTTTAATGGGATCGCCGCCGCCACCGTATTCGCGTGTTTTATTGCTCTCTCGAGTGAACTCGACGCCATCCCCGTATAATACAGGATGTCTGGTCTGTCGTTTAAACGTCTCGGCGAACGAGTTGTGACGGCTTTTTTTCGGGTAGAAGCCACGGTGTGTGTTCGGCAAAAATCCGTCTGTTCCGTATAGGATTCAGTGAGAACATTTCTCGCCGATCGCGAAACGGCCCACCGTAGAAAATTTTGCACGCGTACATTTTTAACGATCTGACGAGAACGGTTGAGCCGAACGTTCGGAAAAACAACGTCGAACGTTTTGAAGTTGTGCGTCGTTTTCTCATTTTCAATCATCGACGCAGTAGTGTGGCGTATTGTTGAGATAATAAAACTTCACTAGCATCGTAATAACGTACAGCGTCGTTTACCGCGCATTTACAACCTATAGTATTGCGATAAACACGCTTGCGATCGAGAGGCGATGACGACTGGAGTTCTAATGAAAGTGTAGCACACTAAACCCGATGTCGGATAGCATCGTCGTTTCGATTAGACGCACGTACCAACGGAGATGTTTATTAGGACGGCTAAGATAAGAGAGAGCTATGAAAAATGATTGGGAACGACGAAAGTTGAAGAGTGGAGTGATTTCGTGAAAACGTTTGTTCGTCCGTCCACCTCTCTATTCGCACCTTTTCTTTTTTTCTAAAGACCGTTCGTTTACAACGGTGCGATACGACGAAAACATTCGTACACATAATTACGCGACGGTTTTTTTTTTAAATTTTTTTACAAAAACTCCGGTGTGATACACGGGGCGTAATGTTATGTAGTACATCGTGCGACGTGTGGTGCATTTGTGTTTGCTCGCACGGGGGAGGAACGCCGCCGTTGAATAAATATTTGCCGTCCGCGTGTATCGCCGCACTCAACGTGACCTATCCTCCGCACATCGGATCCCATTAATTGGCGCGTACACTACGCCGCAGGTACACCTCGATATCATCACTCTCGCTTGTGCGCTCGCAAATACGGGCAATTTTCCGTTTTTAATTTAATTTGTATACAACAGGTATCGCGTTTTTGTTCGAAGCGTTCGCCGCGTTTCCCCATTAATAGTACATTAACGCGGTGTAAAATCGATCGGTAAAAGCGATTCGACCTTCGTCGTGCGTCGACGTGTTGATACAGTAACCAACCCCGTGGCGGTCCTCTCGCAAACGCACCCAAAGTACGTGATGAGCCGTTTGTCCGTTTTCCGAAAACTACACGACGTGTTACGAACGCGACACCACGACGGGTTTGATCGTTTATTTTCGCCCGACGAATTTAATTTACGCGTTTTTCTGTAGAATAAAAAAATAATTGTGGACCGCGCGTCGTTTTCCGCGGGGTCGGTGGATCCTCGGGCGGTCATTTCCCCACGCGGCAGAACCGCGTCGTTAGACGATTTGTCCGAGAACCGAAACTTTACACATTCGTCTAGTTTTATCTCGTGTATTTTTGCTGCACGCCCGGTTTTCGCTCGTCTGACAAATTTTACGGATATTTTTGACGTATCCTCGTGCGTTTGGCCGTTTTCGGTGTAGTAGTGCGTAGCAGTTTTCAGTCGACGTTTTGTTGTGGGCACGTTTTACGCGTGGTACTACAAACAACTTCGAGACGGACGCGGTCGTCACAGTCGTCATAGTTCGGACGTGCACAATCAACGTTCCTTTTACGCGTTTGTCCGTGTTCGCGTAGAAGAGTTCAGGTTTTTTTTATTTTAAATTTTCAAAACATTCTAATACCGATGGTCTAACCGATAGTGTCGATAACTCGTAACCGTTTTTTCGTTTACGACGCGACTCGGTTCGCGGCGTTATTTTCAACCGTCGTTATTGATTTTTTTTCAAAAAATTCATTCGATTCCCCCACGGTACAAGTAACGCGATGTCCGGTTTATTGATCAAATAACGCGTGCTGCGGACTATGATCGGTTTGCTTCGCTTAAATTTGAACACCAATTCGAGACCCATCCACGTACCGCCATCAGAGTCCGTCTGGATACTGAGTGAAAAAAATTAATAATTTTTTCTACGCTTGTTGACTGAAAAAAAAAAAATATACGTTCTTCGCTGAAGAATCATTGTTTTTTTTTGTTATTAAATAAAAGAACGATCATACGTTGTGTACGATAAGTATGTTTTTTGAAGGAAAAATAGCGTTGTAGATGTAACAGAGCATACTCGGTAGTACCGCCCGACGGATCCGAGCCGGGGAATGTCTAGACCGTTTCAACCTATTCATCTTGTAGGACCGTCGGGAATCGTACGAGAAGACGACGGACGTTCAATTAACGGATGACGAGTTATACGCTTATAAATGGAACGAGAGGAAACGGGATTTTGTTAGCTGAGAACGTGTGAGAACTCTTAGGTCGTAATGAAGATTGGCGTTTTTTTTTTTTTTTTATGTACCAAGGGGCGGAAACGATTTGACGAATAGACTGGAAGGCTTGTATAATATAGTTTGCGGTTTTGAGGGTTTTGAAAACGCGATCGATGTGTCGAGTTATAAGTTATAAATTCGAGTTTATTCGAGTTATAAGTTCTATCACGTTGACGCGGATCGCTTGCCGCGATGGCCGAGTAAAACGCTCTGCATTTTTACGAACGAAATCGATATTGTTGCGGACGGCGGCGACCGGGTTTAGAGTTATAAATAATTGCGAGCGTCCGGCGACCGAGTTTAAAGATAGTTATAATAAAAACTGGAGTAGGCTGTACACCACTACGTGTTTTAATCACCATAGGCGGAAATCGGGGATGCTACAATAGCCCCCGAGAACATTTGATCCCTCTTCAATAGCTCTCTCTATTTAAAAAAAAAATTGATAGCGAACCCGGAAACGTGATGGAATTTCCACAAATACTCGACGTTCGGGAACGAAATCGAGTTTTGAACGATTCGGCGTTGAACTAAATTACTGGGTAGATTTCACGAGAAAATGTTGCCAATTTAGATTTTTGCGATTCGGCTCGAAGAGGATTGATTGAAATCATAGGAAATCTATTAACTATCCGTGTACAAATTTATGATGAGACCAATGACGGTGTTAACGATATCGAGCATAAGACAATTTGTTTTGATTTTTTTATCAGCTTTATCGATTATTGTTTATGTCGAGTTTTACACTCTGAGTGTGAGCAATGAATGTACCGGTTTTAACACGGTGTTTTTTGTCCTCCCAGTGAATCTACGAATAACTTCTTCAAAACTGCTCCGATCTTTGCTCTCATCACTTTTGGTGTTAATAACCTGGTTATCTTCGCTGCTTGATTTTCCAATCATTAGAAAACTGCCCGAAACGGTTGCGTTCATGACAAACGAGTTTTCGACGATAAGTTTTATTTTTCTGGCAAGTATATTTTCTACAGCTAAAGACTTGCAACTTTCTCACATAGTTATACAATTTATTTATAGTAAATTTTTCTCTCAAAGTCTTTCAACCGATTGGCTAAAGAATATTTTCGGAACTCATTTTAGTTGGCAAGTGAATAGTATAACAAAGTAGTACGAATTCATATTTTCTGAAAATATCATGTTATCTGTAACAGTTACTAGAAGTAATACAATTATCTACTGAAGAGATATAGGTATGTTTCGTACAAACGCAACCGTTTTTATTTTTTTATTTCAGTGTTAAGTAAACATCTTCAAAATAATTGACTCCCTCGGCTGTACAATAATACGATATACGTACGCCAGTGGGAAATATTTAATGTCAATATTATTTTTCAAAAAGTAAATTATACTTTGCTGTGTACCGTTGTATGTTTGTAGTCTACATACTTGAAAAAACGATTTTCTCGAACATTTTTATATTTTGGCCCTTAATACCAAGCCTGAGCGTTACTCTACATTATCTGTAATGTCTATGAAACGCATAAGATATGTGTTAGGCCGAATGATCAGAACGCTATAAATTGATTTATTTCGTTAAGATTGATAACCACTAATAAGCTTGATTATGGAACAAATTTTAAAATGCCAATATTTCGAACAACTTCTTAATTTTCTCCTCTTATAGCGACACAATAATCGCTACAGATTATGACGTTTTATTCCTACGGTTCTCTGATTATATATTGTAATTATATCATTGCGATAATATAAAAACAATAAAAGCGCGAATCGGTAAAAAAAGAAAAACAATTTTATCGCAGTTATATTTTTATCGAAACCTTCTTTACCAACTCATTTTTATTGTTGACTCACGCTAATTATTTTTACCTAACGTATCAAAATTACACAAAGTATAAGTTATACTTATATATTATTTATTTCATTGATTCCGTATCTGATAAACAAACTACCCATAAATTATGTGTGTTATAACAAAACAAAGAAAAATTCTTAGATCGTAATAATATGGTAATTTAATAAGTACGTTAGTAGGGATAGTAATAGTATGTTATATTTTTTAATTTACTTTGAACCTATTGCACTTGAAACGAATGGAACGTGTAACGCGATAATAAATTCATGTACACTTTACTTTAAAATCGTGTAACTGACTTAAAGACGACAAATTACAAACTTTTGTTTTTTGTTTGTTACAGGTAAATATCGACCACTCCGATAAGTTCTTTCATCGACATCATCCGGTAATGTATAAAATAAAAGTACAACGGACAAGAATATACATTTATATGTAATTTAATGTTTAAATAATTCAACTAGAAGATCATTTCAATCATAAAAATACATTTTTTTAACAACAAAACTGTGTTTCTATTCCCCAAAACCTTAACAGTTTCATCATTATTCAAAACGTATTACAAGACCGGGGCGTTTTTTTAATAAGTAAAATAAAATATACCCTTTGATACGACTCTATTTAAAATATGTGACCGATCATTTGGTTTTTTTTTTTCCAAGTATGAAATAAATTACTAACATTATTGTAATAAAAATATACCGATGGTTTATGTTATATTTCGCGTTCGTATGGTATTCAATAAGCATTTGGAAAAAAGCCATGCGCATAAACCGCGCAGTAACCGTTTATATATAATGTTCGTAAATTATTATATTTTATATCTTAACCATAAAGAGTGATATTCGCATAAGTTTTATATTATACTCGGTTATTGTGCAACAGTATAATGGGCGAGTTAATTTATTTTAATTACAGCGACTAATAAACTGCCGATAGGTTTGACGCCAATTTTAAGCCACGAACCATTTTGTCCGGTTATATTGTTTGTTCGGTATACCAATTATTCAACGTCCGCAATAAACTTATCATCTTATAGCAACGATTTCGACAAAATGTGTCTATAACCGTATAACCGTGTTACCGTGAATCGTTTGTTCCAAAGTAGTTATTTTAATACCAGTCCAAGTATTAAATTCGGTGCAGTTTGAGTGGCGCGCGCAAACTGTTGTATGATTTAAGAAACAGGATCTTCAATCCCGGTGGTTTTTGTAGCGTTAATTTGAATAATACCGTATAATTTACCGTCGGTCTGAAATGGCAGAACATCGGTAATTATTATACGGTTGAAATGAGGAGTAAAAGCAGAAAACGTGGATATAAACTTTTAAACGTGTAAAAACTTTTGTCGCATATAATTATCATAATTTACGAAAGTATTTTTTTGATTAATCAAAAAAAAAAATTAAGAAAATAAGCAGAACAAGTCGACAAATTATACTCGTTGTTTGCGCAAAGAATACGTAAATTTTGTATCCGTGTTCGCCACTGTCATAAATGAAATAAATTATTGATGAATCGTGAATAAAGCGTATGGAGAACTTGACGACGGAACCATTTCCGACGTGACCCCTTTTAAATTCTAAACTTTCGCGTCAGCAGTACCCTGATGTAAATAATCGTACAGTAATAACAGCGCACGACACTATTCGGCGACCCGTATCACACGAGAACCGTGAGATTTTCTAGACTAACGGTCGACTTTTTTTCCTTCTTTTTGCGTTTTTTTTTTCACCTCGAACGCAGCACGTTAAGCGATCAAAACGTCTCTTTCACTCGGTGTAAGGAAAACACCGTGCAGTGCACCGTACCTAGCTCCACTCAGAACGTCAAAACACGCGATTTCGGCCCTCGACGTTAAAAACGTTAAAATCGCCTACCGGTCGAGCCCGTTTCGGGGACGGGGACGCGCGTTTCGAGTGCAAATTATTGTCCGGTCCGGGGACGATTGACTTTCGACGTCGCGAGCGAGTCCGAATCGTCCTAGTTCAGAGGCGCTCGCGGACGAAAGTGTACACGGACAGTTTGATTTTCTCGGGAAATACGATTAAAACGCCAAACACACAATTAACACGCATTCTATTATGTCGTGCATCTCCGGTGTACCTAACCGTTCACTGTTCGTGTACTGTCCATTTTGTCGTTTTTCCCGCCGGTTCGAGACGCACACTGCACGTCTCGTATCGTCCCGGTCCTTTATTGTTAATTTTTTTTCCATCAAAACAATTATTATTCTCTCGCGATTCCTCCGCCGACGTCCCGTACAACATGACGATGACATCCGTTTTTCGTCCGACGTCCCGCTCGCAATCATTATTAATTTCTTTTCTCGCCGACGACGATATACGTATACCGAAGACCGCGTGTTTAGGTGGTGTACTTGCGCGGGGTCCTCTAATTTACACTTTAATTGCCGTGTCATCGGCACGCATACGAACGGTACGCACAAAACACGTCGTCGTCGTGTGTATTACGGCAGTTATTAAATTTACGCCCAGGAGGGATACGCGGTCGTGTATTATGCGCCCGCGGGTCGAGTCAATTATCGCGGCGGCGGCGGCAAAAAGAAGGAAAAACAAACAAACAAAAAAAAAAAGGAAACCCTCGCGTCGTCCGGGAAATGAATAAAACAAACTTTCCGCGACGGACAGCAATCACTTAACAAAAACCGTATATTTCGCGGCAATTCTTTTAAGAACACAATATGTGTGTGTGTGTGTACTACGGCGCGTAAAACGTTTTGCTTTTGACCTCGCGCGTAACGACGTAAAGGGGGGTAAGTCTCGGAAGGGAGTCACCCCCCGCGGCAAAACTACGACCCTAAAATCTAAACCGACGAAAAAAACTGAGTGGACAATTTGGAAAAATCTCAATGCTTGGCTCGAAATTGCTTTGAACCGAGCTCGTTCCGACACCGTGTAAAAGTTTCAGTTCGTTGTTTTGTTGGCGGTCATAAGACCGAATCGGTCGTGAATCAGAAAACACGTTCGCCGTAATTTCTAAACGGTACCAAATTTCACTCGGATTGCGACTCTTTCAAATTTAACACCCCTCCGCCTACTCCTCAAAGTACAACACGAGTCTAGATAGACACATTTCGTTAGAGGTATTGAACGTTAAAATCGGAGCATTCCTATGGCCCTTTATTTCACAGAGAAACGAAAAGAAAAAATACATCATTGGCATACTTTGGTGGAACGCGCAGACGGTTATTTTTGTACAATCGATGAAAATTTGTGTTACTTATAGGTTCTAATTTTTTTTTTTGCGCTTTCCTATGACGTGCGGAAATATCAAGTTTTTCGAACCATATCGAACGAAACGAGTAGGTACGAGTATGAAGAACGCTTCAAAACGTTTGTAGAAAAGTGCAGGAGCGATTCTATTACTTTCGAAAGTTGACAAACAATTTCGAAACCGTAATATATTCAATCATTTACTACAGGCGAGTATAAAATTTTTATACAATTTTTTCCTATAATCCCGAAAACGTTTGCGTTAAAAACGCACGATAAATTATAAGCGTATCGAGCATACATGTTAAAACATATTTTACACTCGTACGGTATTAAGTCGAAAAGAAAATGTTACGCCGTTTTTAATTTCTCAAAATGGGAAATTGTTTACGAAATATTATGTCCACGCACGGTATAATACGGGTACTGGTTTTTCAGTCCCTCGGGCGTGGACGTCCTGCGTTCATGACTGGCGAAAAAATGCAAATTTACGTCTCTTTTTCATACACCGTAAAAGAAGAAAAAGAAGTTTTTTTGCTTTTTTCACGAGACGATTGTGACGACCACCGCAAAACATTGTGCTAGAAACATGTACTATTATGATTAGATGTAGTCATCATTCGTTTTCCTCGCGCGACTCCGATAGAATTGTAAAATACGGTTTTACCACAAGCATGTGTGTCCTTATAACGATGTATACACAACTTATTAATAATTATCGTTGAGTATTTGATAACTCTAAAAATATTACCAATGTATGAACCATTACTTAAACCGTCGGCGCAATCGGTGTTCCGAAAATGAAACTTTTCAATGGTGGAACCGTTGAAAAAAAAATCGCTTTAACCTTCTGCGTGATGTCGAACTGTAATTAATGGCCAATTATTACTACTACGATTTTCATCAGTACAATATAATAATTGCAACGCGTAACCTATCGCGCCGTCATCACGCGTTGCGTCGTATTAATTATGCTTCGTTCCAAAGGCGTCCGTAAAACAATAATAATAATAACCGGCGTAACGATACGGCAATTAAATATTCATCGATCGCACGCCAATGAAATTTTCTCTGCTTTCTGGAAGGATACAATCAATTTCCGATCAGAATCTATCTTTAAAAGTCTTTGTGTTTCCGGCACCTCACCGAAATAGCGACCCCGACAAGTGAAATTTCGAACGTAGACCGCTGAACTGATTCAATTATAAACGAATGATGAGCAACATCTACAAATAAAAAAAATTCAAAGTATCGTGAAAAAAACACCCAGGAAAACAACACCTCACTTCCTGAGCTGAAACTTTGAAGAGGTATTTTTAAAAAAAATCGTATTTTACAACAATATTACTACTGTACCTAAAAATTGATCGTGCTCCGTGCTCAAACGCTTCGTTCGCGAATGTTTGATGCGAAAACCGTAATTATTAACGTTATTGATTTATTTTTTATTTATTTTTTGACTTCCGATGTCTCTGTGGACGTCACTCGTAAGTCGTAGCAAGTACAGCTCTGACATCGAAACGCCCTTTTACAAACACATTAGTGTTATTGAAAATTTTGGAAAAATAATTACGTCAAACATGATACGTATTTTCATAGTATTTTTGTTGTGACCGCATTCGATCTGACTGCGGAATGAATATTGTTTGATTACCGTTCGAATGTGTCGGATTCCTTTTTGAGCAATAATTATAGTTGTATTCATAGAGTACAGTAAACAGTATGTGTATTTATTACGTTTCTGTCCGAAGTCCTAGCTCTCAGAGTAAAATCAATTTCCCTGGACTCAAGATTTGTGTTCAATCGCTTCATATCGTTACTATTGTATGGGCACAGGAAAAAAGTGTCCTCCTCTGATATTTTAAAGTAATAGCAGTAAACAAAAAATGAAATTTTTTTTAATCGTGACAAATTAAAATTACTAAATAAAATGCTTATTTTAACCTAAACTAATTGGTAGTTGATACACACGTGTTCATTGTTTGTCGCTTAAACCCCATAGGTACTCCTAATCGGTAACAACTATAACAATCGATAAATTCTGATCCAAGACGTTTCGGATCTGATAAAATAATTGCCAACTTATTTTCAACTTCACGAAATGATATACCTACCGAAACGTCTACCGTCTGATGACATTGTGACTTTGCAAAACCGTTTGATACCGTTGCGTAGACGTATAATCTTTCTCTTGGTATCCGTTTCACAATTAGTAACGTCAACCCTTGTGTTGACAACTTTTTTTTTTTTTTTAACTAGGGTAGAGATTTAAAATGAGTAAAACGATTATTATCAATCGTTTTTGTGCCATTTAAAATGTACTGTGCACCGGGCATATGGGCGGTATAAGGATAATATGGAGACGACAACTAGACAATTTAGTTCTTAGCGAGCCACAAGATAGATGGATTGATGGGTTACCTAAGTACGAGCTGACGTTTTCGGAGGACAGCTGAAACGAAGGTATCGATAAAGTCCTGTGAGATAGACCGTGAAATCCGTGACCGATGTAAACTATCGTTCGATTTGTCGTAGGTTTTGTGTTTCACATCGGCCGCACAGACAGTGAAGACACAAATTATTTTGATGGCATCCTAACCGCGATAAAATAATATTTCTGCGTAGGACAATACTCTGCGTGAGTATAAAACATTCGACAATTTTTTTGGTCGGTACGTATAGTTTTTAATAAACGTTTGGAAAAATCCCGTTTTGGTGATAGGAAATCAAAACTCATTGTGTTTTTCATCGCGCGAAAAAAAATCGGAAACGGAAACCATTATTTGGATATGACGTTGATGAATTAAAAACAATATTATCCGTACGCGTTTTTTGACAAAAGATGAATAATGGTGGAACAACCTCGGATAAAACATTACGCTAATCGAAAATGAATAGTACGGCGGTATTTAAAGTACGGGCAAATTTAAAAATCGGCAAAATGTCAGTACGTTTCGTGTAAAATTCTTCGACACTGTTTCTGAAGTTAGACAGGTAGTAAATACAAAACTGGTCTGTTCTTTAGATAGTAAATAGTATAATATGTTTTTATTAAAAAATAATAATAATAATAGATTCCGTGGACAAATATTATCATAAAATAATTTACGACGAAATACTCGCGTGTCTTTTAAACCGTTCAGTTTTATGAAATAAAATCGTGCACCTACCTAGTTGTTAGATAGGGGCGATTAAAACTTTGTAAGCTCGCCGATAGGAGAGTACTGCCGAATAATTATACTCGTATTACTGTTTAGAAAAGTTTGAATCGGTGACTGGCAAAAAAATGTCCTAGAACCATTTCTCATTTGCGGTGTTGTGATTACAATTTTGTCGCTTATTAACATTTTGTTTTTCGACTCTCGCGGGTGCTGAACACATTTCGACGACGATCAAAACAGAACTGCGGTTTCCTAACAACGCGTTTTAAAACAATTACAATTTTAATCGGCGCACTTCGCCACGTACGCGTTTAACGCATTTTTTTCCTCCATTCGTACTCGTCGGTGTTTAAAATTGTTTTTTTTTTACGCTTCTATTAATGGTTTGACATTGTTTTCCTCGTGCTCTTGGCGTTTCCGCGAACATTGGCGTATTTATGAGGGGGACGACGACGACGACAGGGGGGAAGGTTCTCTCGTTTATTATACACGTGACGCGCGAAAACACGGAAAATAGTTGAACGGGCGAGTTACGAGTATCCGCGGACAGAAACGTAAAATGCGCAGTTTCTTTTTATCCCTTTTTTTTTTTTGAGTATAAAGTTTAACCCCCGGGGAAAAAAATTCGCGTTTACAACGCTTTTCAATGACGATCCGTGGTTAACGCGTTTGTCCAAACAACAGTTGTACTTTTGGTAGTTCATTCGGTTCTCACCGTTCCAAAAGAACAACCCTCTGGCCGCGGCGAGAACGGCCGGGGGAAATGACGCGCGGGTCGGCTGTGAAAGGAAGGAAAAAAAATGCGGCCTAACGTCACAAAGTGATTGCCCGTCATGAATCATTTAGCAGGCGCCCCTTGGCTTTCTCGCGAATTCACTTACGCAAAAACACCTACTTCGGCGGCGGGTTCCCGGTGGGTCGACGGGTGTGATGATAATAAGAGGAGGCGCTTTTGGAACCATCGCGCAGGGACCGCTAGCTACCCCCGCAGCTCCGCTCTCCGTCCCTCGTGCGCGCCACGATTTATCAAGTCGGACCGAAGTGCAGCCCCTGAGCACGGGGTGGAGGTCCGTGCGGAGGCGAACGCGCTCGTAGAATGTTTCGCGTTTTACGCAACGTCTTCGGGAAAAAAAACGTTCAAAACGCATTTAACCACGCGAATATCGTCGTGTATCGCGAACGGCGTGAGTTTGCCGAGCGCGGACAACACGTTACGTCGATCGAGGTAGTAGTAAAATGCGCACGGAGAAACGATTTTCACGAACTGGTCTTACCGTGGCGAGTTTCTTTTTTTTCTCAGAAAGCACGCGATTAGCAGCAATACGCGTACGGAGGAAACTTGCGTGAGCGCGCACCCGTGATGATACGTCGGGAAACCGCCGGAGGAGATGTGACGAGGTGCGACGCGTCGGAATCGGCTTCGTGACGAGCCGAAGGATACGACGGTTCGGTTAAAAGCGGACGAAACGGAGTACGAAACGTTGGAACGATGGAAAAAGGCCTAGTGGCTCGTGTGAAACGACGGAAACGGACGCGGTGGAAGGTGCTCCGGAAAACTTGGGACGTCGTTGGAGCTGCTGAGAAAACCCCCGGGGGTGTGTGCCCCGGAGAATAGTACAAGGATAGCGCGTTCTACGTGTTTAAAACCGTCTTAATACGTGTGCTACGTATTGTGTCAATTTTACGCCGGGACGGTTTTTGTTGTTTACACCGCGGTCGAAATGTCAATCTAATTTTCCGGAAAATCTCCGCAGTAATATTGTGTGACGGTCTGGACTGGATTATTGGCGTGTGTGTTATTACGATACGGAAGAAGAACTAACTCGATGTGTGGACGCGGGGTTAACAGGTGTCGGGATTTCGGCGATCCACAAGCAAGTACGCCACCGATCTCGTGAAACGCGATTTCAGATTTTTAGCAGCGGCGAGGGCGCGGGTGTTTTTCGCTCGCTCCTCTTCGTATCGCTCCGTAATATTTTACGCGTGTACGTCTCGTACAGCGTGTGCGATCAATCATCCGTCGCGATATCGTCCGCAGAAGCGAGCGAACGTATCAGGAAACCCAAAGCGAGGCCGCCGCCACACAACGGTCTCGGCGCCGCCGCGACGTCGTCACTTCCTTCCGCCGCGAACCGCGTGTGCGTTACAACATTATACTTCGTAGAGACAACGAAGCTTTTGATTTGCTCCGACTGTCTTCCTGCTTTTCCTCTCGTCGCCTGAGAATCAAACACTATATACGTGTTACGACGATGTAATATCGTCCGGATTCGAGGCTGCTCGAGGTAAACCGTCGCGATCCACGAGAATCGTTCGTCCCATTTCGCGAACGGTTTTAACCTTCACTTCGATACGACAGCAGAGGTGTCTTTCCGGGAACCGGTCTACGTCGACGGTAAACTAATTATGTCCGTATAATAGACCTCCAGTACGGATTATGATTGTATTAAGGATTTCGGACAGAGTTTTATTTTACCAAAGTTCCCCCTCTGTCTTCTTCTTCGTAACCGAGTTTGTCGAAACTTTATTCTCTCGTACGATTCATTTATTCCGACGGCGCGTAAATTGTTCTCGTTCGAAACAATGGTCGAAACACTGAAGGAGTCGATTAAAAGTTATTAACGCGCACGCAATACGTATAATAAAACAGTCATTAATCATCGTCATATTTGTATGCGCGTATGATTAACCAAATGTTGTTCGATGCCTTTAACGTTTTTATTACGCTTTAAGGATCTCCTTCGTTTTTCTCCCAACCACTCGGGGTCGGCCACCCCAAATCTATATAGTCTTCATTCCACATAAGAACACGAATAATCATAAATTATACCTAGCAGATCGAGTGAAATGACGCGTTATTTATGAACTTCCGTCATCGGAGTAAACAAATTCCACTCAGTTCTCATTGTATTATTGTTTGGTATTTCGACGATATTTTTTTTGTCTTTCGTAATTTTTCCCTCTCGTGAAACGTGTGCGTTATATTCACTGTGACGATCATAAGGCCGTAAACGCGTTAGTGTGACCAAAAACAAAAAAAAACCTGCAGTGAGATGCAGCAATCTATGATGTTTTAAACTAGATTTTCGGATTACTACTGGTTGTATTTGATCGCCGACGACTGCCGTTCGCGATCCGTCGTCGAACTTTTACATCAGTGCTTATAATTGTTTTCTCCGATATAATATAATATAACACGCAGATTGAAAATGATAAAAATAAGATGTGCGTTTTTAACGGAATAAAGGCTGCTATTCTCCGTCGTCGTATCGTATTATCTCTCTTTCGCCAGGGGTCCCGTCCTAGCTGAGTGGAACGAGATTAAAATATCCCACCGGAACGTGCCTCTGGGTTCTTTTTTTTTATAGTTTGCAACGGCAAAGGAGCAAGACCATGCGTCGTATCAAAAAAAAAGAAACGGAGATAAAAGAGTATATTCACTAAATAATGTATCCGTGTGAAATACCATCGCAGACGCGTCCGGGGCTCGAGATGTTAATTTGATTTTTTCGCTCGTACAGCACGCGTTTTTATAATGCATTATAATACACGTACACCTCGGTTTCGTATAAATGCGCGCCGTAATGTCGTTTGTCCGGCGCAAAACCTCTGGGGTGTATTAACGCGGAAGATGGCGCGAATTCACTCGAGCTGAGGAGGGAAAAGTTTTGTTTATACGTAAAGGAGAGAAACGAAAATCGAGTCCTTTTAGTCAGGGGCATGTATAATAATTGTGGACGATAAAATTCTGTTGAAAATTATCGATAAAAAAAATCAAGCGGGAGACCGACGCGGAGGGCTGCGCGTTGTAGAATACGCGGAAATCACGGGACGAGATCTATCGGGCAAACTCGTCGTTTGTGGGCTATAATGTGGGCTAAACGTTTATCGATATCACTCACGTTACAACTCGTCTCGTTCTTATATCGTAATATAACGTTACCGCCGTTTTCAAATGACGGCCGGCAGAACGTGAAAAAAGTTATTTTATAAAAATATATGCGCTCGGTCGGTGGTACCACACTGCTGCATCGGAAAACACGTCGATAATCGGACACGCGGCGCGAGGAGTTATACAGTAATACCGAACAAACGTACTTTTATCGCTCCGGAAAATTCTCGCCTTGTACAAAACTTTTCCTATATATTCCTACCCCCCAGGTTAGGTTCGTCCCGCCGTCATTAATTCCCATCGTCGTCTCGTATTCTCTCTCTCTCCTATTACTTTTTTTTCTTCTCGTCCTGCGTTTTTTTCCTTTTCCGGCCGGCCTCGCGCGAAAACTTTCCGTCCGACAAACTTTTTTTTTTTTAATAATATTCGTCCGAGCGAACGTGTTGTCCCCACGTCTAGACAACACTTTTCGCGGCAGCACAGCAGCGCGAAATATTATTGCGTCCGAGTAGGAAAAGGTTAGGATATTAAGATAACGTGTTTTAGGAAGTTATAGAAGAACACGTCACAATGTTATATTTTACTCTACGCGACTCGACCGTGTTTTATCTGCTGCCGCGCCGTTGTTCGACGTGTGTTCTCCACCACGCGTACTTTTTTCCATTTGTCACGTTCAAAATGACCGTCTCTAATCGTCGGCATGCTTTGGGAAAAAACTTTTGTGAATCGATATGGTATAACTGAGCAGGATATTCAAAATGAAAACACGTCGACAACCGATTTTCATTATTTTTCGGTATACATCGCTGTACACGGCCGCTCGCTACTGATTTTTTTTTTCGTACGGAGTTAACGCCGTACTACTACTACGGGTTTCGGGCAACGTGTAGGAAGTGCGTTCGAAAGCCTCGACGTTATAATATTGCACCCGTTTCTGTACTGCGGCGGGCGTAAAAAAAACTAATCGTTTTTCCACGAAATCGCGTATTTCTCGTTAAAAGTTTACAGCATATTGTCTTGGCCGCGTTTGAAGAAAAAATTACGTCCAATTACGCTCCTATATTCGTCTTTTAAACGTTTTTTTTTTTTTTCGCAATTTTCAAGTAAGTATTCGTCCAGAATGAATTGCGTGCCGGTATCGTTTTTTTTCTTGTCCCCCGATACTTGTAATCGTATCCGTACTGTAAACACAACGCGAAAACTGCCGCGTGTTAAAACAATAACATTTTCGCTATCGCACGTACAACTCAACGGCGCACAAACTGGAAACCCATTTTTAGCGTTTGATATACGTCGCCGTGTTGGTGGTGCTTCTGTTGAAATCGTTACGAAAACATTTGCCACGTTTCCAGGTGCAGCCCGTGACTAAAAAACGTGTTCTGTTTTGTTCTGGCGAAATAAGGAGTTGTGGCTGTGATTTACCGTATCGATACAGACGTGAATGACGTACGGTTCGTGCGTGAAACGTGTTGATAACACGTGTCACGAAAACGCTAATTAATAACTGTACGCCAACGAGTCCGCCGTGACCTAGAACAACGCGGACAATAATTTCAATGTGATCGTAAAAAATCTATATTCTCCGTCCTATGATGGTTTTTTCTGTTTTCTCAAAAATTTACAAAAACGGTTTCTTCGTTAATTTCCGTGCGTGTAAAAGACAAAACTCTTGATGATTTTGACGTCGAAACGAGTAGAACAAATCAAAATCAGTAATAACTGCGACCGCGTCGATGTTGTAGGTACAACAAAGTTGTTGAAAGAATCGTTGTACTTGATTCTGTCATTTTGACGTAATACGCATTCGTCGTACGTTTATCGCCTAGCGTTGCAATTTTTTACCGATTTTCGCGCGTGAAAAGCTTTTCAAACGCGTTCGAACCGAAATGCTGTTTACGACATCGTTATTAATTGTACGATATTGGTACAGTATAGTTTAAACACGATTAAATTATTGCGATACATTACTGATAATTTTTGTTTTTCATTACTGTAACTTTAAACGTACCTTTTCAACAGCTATACTTAAATCTGCATTCAAATATGTGTTACGATACAACGCGGATCTCAAGTTCCAACTTTTGATACTTAAACGTTCTTTAAAATTATCTTTAATATTTTTTTTTTTTTATAAATCGTACAGAATTTTTAAAAATTTTACTCAAACAACGTCTTTTATGAGACGCGTAAAAGAGTATTTTTCTGTATATACATAACGCTTCGCGTCCTTGAAAATGTAATCATTTTATTGAAATTCAGAATCGAAACTCTGGCGATAATAATTTCCAAAGCACGGGCGTGTCGACTTTACGTCCAAAACGTTGTCTACACACGGTCTTAGGTCGTAAAAAAAAATAGACTATCGTGCGCGGGCCGAGCTCGAGTTTTATACAAAGGCCACCGATTTCGACGTCGTAAAAACGCAAAAATAAAACACGTTATTACACGTACCCGCCTGTTTTATGGACCTTACACTATTATACGGTATTAGTATGATAAAAGTTTACCGTATAGTACGTTCGCGTAATGATATTGGCTGGCTCCTATCAGTTCCTAAACGCGGATAACCTTATGAAACTCCTGTGCGTAATCTGCCGAGGGTCGCGGCGATATCTAGTGGCCGGCCGGTCGATGATGGAAAACAAGACGTTTTCACCCGCGAGCTCCGCCGAACGGATAAAAATTTCCAACAAAAAATTCAACGCCACCAGTTCGACAAACGTTTTTTTTTGTGCAATACAATATGATGACGAACGGTCTTCAGAAACCCATTATTGGCCTTGGATAAAACGAAATTGAAAAACGAATAGCTGGTTCTTAGAAGTAGAACTATTGAAATTCCACAATTGTTCAAACGTTGTTTGAATCTGTTTGTGAATATAGCTGATTCTCAGCTGAGCGTTTGTTTTTAGTCAGAAACAATATAACTTATAACAAGTTCACACGTACGACATTTGAACGATAAGGAATCAAAAAACGTTTTTGTAAATAAAGGAACATCTTGTGTAATATACGCACTTTCAGTGTTATTATATTTTCTACAAATATTTGTTTGTCGTGAACGAAGCACGTTATTTTGGTATAAACGAGAAACTTAAGACGCGTTTCATATCAAATTCTGTTTTTCAATAATTATTTACCATTTAAAATAATCACGTATTTTTTTTTTTCTGTTTTAGGTGAGTTATTGATTTTGTTGGATTTCTCGAATATCCGAGCGGTAAGTTGTTTAAACGTATGGAATTGTCGTGTTGAAGATTGGTGCTGGTTCGTATTATGTTCATACTCGATAAATAATGTCACATTTATATTATGATAGAAATTAGCGAATGGCATTCGTGGTGATGACGTTTCGATAATTTAAACTATCATTGTTCGATATTTACTCTTCTTTTTTGAAAACTATTTTTTACACTTCGGTGACAGCAAACTCAGCCCCGATATCCAAAAAAAAAAACAACAAAATCGACCCTTTAAGTGCGCGGGGATAATTTCTTTTACCCACTTCCCGTTAACCGATTTTTATTTTCAATTGCCTAACCTTTTTATCGTTAATTGAGTTTGTTCATTACGTTTTACTAGTATTTCAACGTATTGCACCGGTCTCGAGAAAGAAAAAAAAAGATTCTGAACGTCAACGTACTGGTTTTTACAATGTTTTTTTTTCATTTCATCGTTTTCTAGTTATTAGTGCTTTTAAAATTTTCATTCTTCTCCTGGTCGCGATATCGTTGATTGTGTAGCAGTGGTGTTGCCAGTGATTTTACACCACCCTGCGGACTTTCGCGGCGCTTTTAAAAGGGAGTATCGAAAATTCTCGGGGAATTTTCGGACGGCAGAAAACTGGCGATTTCGCGATAGTAGGAAAATATCGCCAATTTTCCTACTATTTTCCTATGGCGATACTCGGGCGTATATATCCGAACTCTTTGACAACAAAAACTGTTAAAATTTTTACCCGGGTACGATAACAACATACATACATTGTTATGAACCATCGGCTTGGCGTCAAAATGTCTTTCGCTCGTATATTATATTAGGTTAGGCGGTGGCGGCAGACGGGCGCCCGGGTGTCGTCGGGTGCGTGAGAGACGCGGTAAAAATGCGAATGACCTTTTTCGTACGGTTTTCAGACGCACTCGCGTAACGCATCGCACATAAATATCAGGTGCCCAGTTTTTTTTTTTAAAACGTCTGACTATTATATTTATAATTTTTTTATAACGCTATGTAAATTTTGCCGTCCGAGAAAAATTTTTAACACCATTGTTTATTATAATTCTTTTATTTTGCCGTTCGATCGTCTGTGCGACAGTGTGTGTGACGCGAATAATAATTTAACGCACGCGGAACCTATTACGTACACCCGACTCGCGTGTCGCGGTATTATTTCGCATGTACGAATAATATTATTTTTATTATTTTCTGCCGTTCGCTTTCGACGAAACGAAAAAACCGGCTGCACATTTCGATCGTATCTCCGCGCGTCAGCGTGTAATACTCGTGAGTGTTTTTTTGTAGTTTTTAGTGTAATAATAACTGTACGACCAGTAGTAGTAAGTAGTATGATGTTAGGTTGTACGCGGCCGATAATCAGAATATTGTACGTAGCTGTGCTTCGGAGGAAAACTCGGCGCTGCCGTTGTACAACCGGAAAATTACAACTCAGATCCGACCAACTTATAATGTATCGAGTAAAAGTCGAGTTAAAATGTCCGTCGGCGGAGATCGTCAGTCAACAGCGTGTCGTCAGCAACGGCGAAATTGACGGATCGATCGGTCGTTTATAATAGTTTTCTCGCGCACAATCGAGATACTGAAAATTCAAAGAGTCTTTCACGCCAACCGGGGTTCGTACCGATATTTTGTAGGTGGAAAAAATACGAAATAGATCGAGTATTTCATAATAACGTCAGTGGTCGAACAAATCGTCGTGTGTGTACACTGCAGGAGCGCGTGCGAATTTTTTTCGGTGTTTGCACAATAATAATTCACTCGGACACAGCCGGCCACGACGACACATGTCGATTTTACTTTACTTTTCTGACGTTTACGACGATTTCTTTCGACAACAACACAGCATTGCTCGTTGTTGTTAAAGCGATACACCTATATATTCTATGGACTATGGCGATTTGTTTCTTTCTTATTACACACGTTACGTTCTGATTTCTCGCTTTGCGCACAAGGCTCGTTTACTATGTCCCGTTCGCATTTACGCCCGCTTTGACATCGCGTAACGTTCGGATAGGCGGTTAAACTACTTTGCACAGACATTACCACTTCATTTGAATATTTGATTGTTAAATCGCCGAAAAATGTTTTAAAATACGTTGAAGCGTGTTAAACGTATGCGTAGACAATAGATACGTACTGTTTATAAGAATAAACTGGTATATTACGTACTCAAAAACCGTGAGCGGCCTAACGTTGTTCGTATGGTGTTTAAATTTTGGGTTTTCTCGATTTTATCGATCGAATAGTTTTTTGACGAGGAAGACAAACAATATTGCGTCGTAGTTAATTTTAATACAGAGCGCGAGATACACCGTTACGATACAACGTAATTTTTTTTTATTATTTAAACTAATATGCCCATAAAAGACTTTATATTAATTCACATCAGCTTGTTCGACATGATTTGCAAAAAAACATACTGTATTACCGATATCCTTTCACTTTTTTAGTGTATTCAAGTATTCGAGTGTTTTTGTTACTGTAAGAAAAATCTCTTATTATCTAACACTGAATATTAAATACTCGATAATGCACACCATACTTTTCAATTGGCGTAAAAGCTTGTTTCCAACGCCATGAGTTCGACGATAAAGATTGAAAATTCTGTATTTCAATGATACAAATATGTAAAACAAATTTGATTTTCAATGTTACCTCGCAAAACAAACGTTTTATTTAAAAGTCAAATTTCAGATTACAAATCATACGTATAATATAACAATACATACATAGCACAATAAATAAACTCATTAAATACGTCAACTTCGATTGGTAATTCTTATTCAAACCGTTTGGCTGATACTTTAAAACGTGCTTTGATCTCTGAAACGAATGGTTGAAATGTTAACTATGGTTCATTGTCCCGATTTAATTTCATCTTTCAATCAAATTAAACTCAGATTTGTTGTGTTTTTACAAAATGTTTTTAGTATTTTTACACAAATTTAGTCTTTCAATCGTTTAATAAATTTGAATACCTATAATTCACCATTCGATAAAACCTGAGATTCACACTCCGAAAGGTTCGTCGAATCGTGGAGAATTTTCCTTGTGTTTTTTCGAAGTAAACACAATGTTTTTAGTACAAAGAAACCCGAGTTCAAGCCTTCTCAGAATAATAATATTACATCAAGCTAATTGATTCAAACAGATGAATTTGGCGGTGTAACCAATTAAGCCGCTAAGATGTTTCAACACGGCTGTTTACCCAATTAATTATCGTAACAGACGGAATAATATTGATGTAAAATTGAATTCAAGTATTGTTATTTCCAACGTTTATTGTTTACCGCACGTTACACTTAAATATTGCGATAAAAAAAAATTTTTTTTTAATAGTTTTGATAGTCTTTCTATTCTTCAATAAATAAAAAAAATACTATTGTTCGTCATCATTATACAATCCTACATTGGACTATGACGAATAATCATAAAATGTTTTTGTTTGTATAAAATTATATTAGTATTGTGATTTGTACTATAGAACATTCATATTACTATTTTACAACAGTTATCAAAAAGTAAAAACACTATGATTAATTCTTATTTATTTTGATCATACAGTCATCATCCAATTCTGAGATATGTTTAGCATCAACAATGTGTGTTTTTACCAACTTTTTTAAATCTCAATTTACCTAACCGTTACTTTTCTGCGATTAAGAGTGCGTACCACACACTCAATGTTCGTGATTCCCGTGTCTCTAAAATCTTTTTTTGCCACGCTATATAGCGTTCATCATTTACACTATTTATATATTTTATACTGTTTTGTATTTGAAAACGATTGGTACGCATATAAGTACAGCCAGTTCAATGACATTGGAAAATTCGCGAAATATGTTGCAAATATTTTTATGTATAATATTATTTCAAATAACTTATTTACTTTGTTTTTTAAGTTTCAATTCGACAGTATGTTTAAGACTGTTTACGGTCATAATATTATGTGTAACGTATAGTGAGGGAGCTAAATAAGCGAACTTGTTCGACTCGTTTCGCGCAACATTGTGTTCTTCACATTCAACTAAATGATGGCATTTTGTAGATTACAAGAGATATGAATGTATTCGCGAGGGCGAGGTGTACTTTGTTTGAATTTACAAAGCTCATTAAACGTCACGAACATGCTTTGTACTTAACGTTATTAATGACAAACAACATTTCAAATTTACTCTGGTCGAACAGAATGTTTCGTCGAAAACTTTTGCGTCCGAAAAAACCCGTTATTTCATAAACGATTGCAGTCTCGCCGTGGTTGTCAACGATCAAAATTGAAAGATTCAATAGTTACCATGTTTTAGACGAAATTCAAAAATGTACGTACAGACTGTAATCAGACGTTTTTGTTTTCAATAATATATGTCGTGTTGGTACCCGCGTATGTTTTTTTTTTCCCAACTCATCAGTTGGATTTTGACACGTTATGAAATTCGGTGTAATTTACACTGTTTCTTCTATTTAAACAAATACTAAACCCATTTAGATTATAATGAGACACATACATTTGTCCATCAATCAGAATAACCCGACTTTGCTGAAAACGCCACAGCTAAATAGCATACAACGTTACAAACTAATTGATTACCGAGGGTTTTTCGTGGTGTGTAAAAGTAAAGGAGAATACTAGAATAGTTCGTGTTTACAATCAATATCTCTTAACTTTTCAAACATAATTATATTACCGTGTAATCAATTAACAATAAATTTCGTGGATATAATTTGTATACGTAATTCTCCCGAATCAACTATCCGACGATACTTGTCGCGGTGCTCACATCAATCAGCTTTGATTAAAAATTGATATTTTGTGTAGCTACCTACCTATTTAGTAACGGCTGTACTATTATCATCGCGTTATTGAACACGGCAAATCGTTTTTGTTGTCAAAGAAAATCTTCTCTACGGGGAAACTTTTAAACCCTGGCATTATTGAAGTTTTGGAGGACCGCCTCCAAAACTTCAATAATGACGGAATTCTTTTCGTCATGTCAAAGTTTTTTTTTTTTTGAACACGATCACTATTATTATAATATATCGTCACCGTTAAAATCGTGTGTTCGACTCGGCATTCAGTTTGCGTCATCGTTTACTGGCACTTATGTATAGGTTTTTTTTGCTCGCGATTATTGACGACACAAAAATAACGTCAGACACGAGCATTTGTGTGTCACTGCTGTTCCACGTTTGTTTTTCGATTCTGAGCGTCATCGAGGAAGCTAGTGGTTGTACAATGATGTTTATTTATTTTTTTTTTTTTTGACTCTGTTAACGAAATTTCCACCGGACAGAGCGCACCGATTTCTACGTACAGCGCCTTTTATTTTAGAAAATTGGATCCGGACGGTACTTTGGAGAGGTCGTTTTTCGATTTTCTCAGTAGTTTTTTAACGTGAAACCACCGAAAAATTGCAAAAAAAAAAAAACCGCCCAAAACGGCATAACGCGTGTCACTAATTTCGGAAATAATCATCGAAGGTTCTGGAAATTTTAGACGACATTGTACTATACAACTTCGAGAAAAAATGTTCGAAAAGTTTTATTTTTCGGCTATTTATAGGCGTTTTTAGATTTTGAGTTTTTCACTCGTAAATGGGTTGATTTCGCGTTTTTCGGCTTGAAATTTGAACACAACACCAGTAGTCGTACGTTACTCCGACTATACGCTAAAAAAAAATTTGAAAATCGCACAATTTTTACCGACACTGTTTTTAATATTTTTTTTAAAATCGCGTATTTAGTTATTTCTCCGTGGGTGATTTCGAAAATAACCGTTTCGAATTTCGTTTAACGAAAATGCATCTTTTAGTGCTGTAGAAAGAAAAAAAAACGTCTAAAAAGTTTCATTCAATGTTTGTTGTTACATTTCGGTTTCACCGGGAGGACGTTCGACATGATAACTGAGCTGGCTCGGAACCGTTTTCTTTTTTCATTGCTTTCCGACGTTGAACGTTTGAGAACCACAACTTCCAAAACTGCAAGGACCCGCCCGTAGCTTTTTACGTTTTAAACTGTTCGCGCATATTATAAAAGCGTCATCGGTTACAGTTTTCATTTTTTTTTTTCTACAGCTAACCCTTAAGATAAATACGGTTTCGGAGTTTCGAACGCAAGACGGAGGTCTACGTTTTATTCGAGTGGTTCTTCGTGCTCCAACAATCCTACGTACCTATATCTATATACGATATACCGCGGCCGCCGCGCATTAAGCGGATTAATAATAAAACTCTATACTGCATTGTTTACACTTGTTCCGCGAGCGCACGTTTCTATGAAATTATAGTTATCAAATACAAACAGAAGCCTTTTGCTCGCTAATCCTAAAACTCGCGTTCGTATTGTTATTATTATTATTGTAAATACGGTTTATTCCGTCCGTGGAAACGGGGAACGAAATAACCGACTGCCGCAGCAACAACGGAATAGTACGACGTTTGAAAATGACAGCGTAACGTCGTTTTCGTTTTATTAGATCAATGTTATTATAGTACGTGTGTCTGAATGTAGAAAACGATTTTTTTGAAACCAAGTTTTATATAGTGTCTTTTGCCGCAGCACAGACGTGTGTTTCGCCACGTACTATAATTTAGTAGAAAATTCGGAGACGTATGTTTTGAGACACAGATGCTCCAGGGCGACATTCGTAAACCCCAAGTTCATTATCCCGATCGACTAGAATTTCGCGAGAGTCGCAAAAAATTCAACACACCCGCCGCGTCGTTATCGCGTGTACGTGAGCGGTTCAATCACCAGGGTTTAAGGGCCTGCGATTCACAATAATATTGGTGACCTATTTGGATACCACTGCAATTTACGGTAACGATAATCAGTATAAAGTATGTTAAAATCTGTAAAAATCTGTCCTGCTCGCGGAGCTGCGTTTGCCGGTAATATTGTGTTTATTTTTGAATGAGGTTTATCGTAATTGAAAAACGCGAATTCAAAATATTGCACTTGCGCGTGAATTCTCATTTCTAGTACACGATGATTGTTGTGGAATAATACGATATAAATAGTCGTCGATATAGACCTTCAAGTGGTATTCGGTAAGCGTTCGACCAACATATTTCTACACCATCATTTTGATAATAGAAACAATTTCACAACACGCATGTTTGGCCGTTTTTTTTTTGTTATAGTCACAATAATAACATCTTATAAGCAAGATGTGCTTATAAAGTTGAATAAAAAAAGTGGAATCTAATTTCATCCGATGAGTCGTATAAAATAAAATTGTAATCAATGATTTTTTTCGTCTATTAGATAGGGGACCAAGTAATAAAACTGCTGTTTATATGTCATGAAAGATATAATACGAGTAAACTGCGGATTTATAAAAAAAAAAACGTCAATACAAACTTACGAAAATACTTTGACTTACACCAGGTGCATTTATGTTATCAAAAATTTTAACTTATAATTGTTTTTTTCTTTCTTTTTATTATTGTCACGACTATGTTCGTTTTTGCGCAGTGAATTTTCTCGTTTTATTCTGTACCGTAGTATTTGAACATTCGAATTATCGCAATATTTCCGTTTGAACCTTATCCGTCCTCGACAAAATTATCCTTTTGTCGGTATTATATCATGCGTGTGTGAGTAACCTTGTACATTTCCAAGTCTTTTCACCTTAAATTTTTCTTCTACACTATGCACAGCGTAGTGTACGATACAGTTTTAAATAAAAGAACGTGTCACACTTGACGGTTCCCCTAGAAATATAACTGCGTATTAAACGCTATAACGGTCGGTAGGCAGATAATCTGCAAAAACAGACGTTGGTAAACGCGATTCCACCCGCCGACCGTGAAACGATTTGTGTGAATAATGGACGGACCTCCGGAAGTCCCATCAAATAAACGAACAGCGCAGAGTTTTTGAACCAAAAACTACGGTGACAATAAAATCATACTCTTACGAATATATTTTTGGAAAAAAAAAACATTTAAATTAAAGTTCATTTTTGTGAATAACTATGGCGATTCGTCGCGTTTACGTTATTTGCTAACGTTATTTCTTTCCTTCGCCCGTTCTGTTAGAAATATCACATTCACGTTTGGTTAACTAGACAGCACTTTTTTGAACTGTTTTCGTAAAGAACGGTCCTTAAAATGCAATCCTTCGTTGAAGAACCTCGAGACTGCTCGTGTGTGTAATAACCGTGTATTATAATACGCCTTATAAAATCCTTTTATACGGTTATATTGCGCGTTGTATGTTTTTCTAGCCGTAATTGATACGGCTGTTGGAAATTATTTGTTAACGTTTGTGTTTCTCATTTAAAAACACGCCTCGAATGTGATCCACATTTTAAAAGTAGAAATCCCCCGTTGTTGAATTCGTTGTACGACCGCGGTTTCAACCGCGTGTCTCTGTTCTAAACAACGATTTTTGTAAATTTCAAACAGCGATTGACTATGATAACATATACATGTATGTATTTTATGTTTGGGTGACCAAAGCGTTTTACACGGTACGCGTAAAACAATAATTATTGATTGTAAACTGCAGTAGTATGCGGTTATGTCAAAATGTGTCGTTTGTTGTTTTTTTAACCACGATACACGCGAATGTAGTAGAACGGAAATCGTTCGGAAAGAACGAAATACGTCAAAAGTCAGTGATTTTTATGTTGACGGATGGCACACGCCCGGTTAAAAACGTTCGTCAAATCGTTTAGTACAAAATGTGGAGTTTGCTTATTATTCGCGTACAGGTAAACTATACGGTGTAGAGGCGGTAACACCACTATGTAGCTGTTTATGAATTCCCCGTTAGCGACGTCGATCTCTCGGCACAATTATTCGGATATCCCTGCGCATGTCCGGCACGCATTGTGATAAAGTAAGAAATAACAAAGCATAATTAACCGTCGCTTGTTTTTCATTTATTTTTCTTTTAAAAACAGTAATAGGCTCGCGCATATTGTCGTCAAACCGCTGTACACGGATGAAAGTTTCCCACGCTTTCTTCGTCGTCACACATACGTCCAGTATACAGCGAGTGTACACATTGTCATCATATCATATATTATTCTTGTTCGACAGCTCGGCGCACACCACCGGCGACTGTGAGACCGAAAAAATACCCTTTTTTCACCGCCCGAGTTCTCAGCACGCGAAAATTCGACCGTCCGACCGACCACACCGACTGACTTTCATTTCAGTTTCTGCGTAACAGAACAGAACATTACACGGAGAGCTCGTTGTGCTATTATGTCAGCGATACGTGTAAATAGATTGACCGAGTATCGATATTGTATTGATTGATTGTATACCTACGTCGAGCGATGACTACGACTGCGGACGACGTTTAACCTCAACAAACTGCTATAATTATAACGGTAAACAATAAAATAATTAATGTTTCGCACACTGTCGCGGCGGCGGGACACAACGGCGGAGGGGTCGCCATTTTCGGCGCGCCGAGTTGAGCTGGACAGAGCTATTTTCTCCATCGTCTCAGAACGACGTTCACCACGCACAATTAGACAGTTCGATCTGTGACGGCCGTTAAAAACCAACCGACATTATTTCTGTTTTTAGATTCTGAGCGACGAACATATTAATATTGTTTCTAATTTTACGGAGTCTTATACCCCAAAAACCGCAAAAAAATCAAAATTTTCAGTTTGGTAATGACGTTTTCGGATAGACGGAGTGCTCCGATCGTTGAATACGACATAAAAGTTGGGATTTTGGCTTTGAATTTTAAACATGTCGCGTGTACGTTTCCGATACTCATTTTGTAAAAAAAAAAAAACATTCCTAGCGTAGACACGTAGTTTTTTTTCTTAAATTTAAAAAAAAAAAATTTATCAAATGCGTTTTTAACCAATACCGATATGTTTTAGTTTCAACACACTGCACAATACGCTGTAAATTTTAATTGGTTAGCTAACGTGAAGTACCTGATAATAATCTTAACGTTAGTTTATGATTGTTTTTTTTTTTCAATACAGCGTATATCAATTTATTTTTATCGTACCAGTGGTAACATCTTCGTCTTCGGATACAACCATATTTTAAGTGTTTTCCCGACGTTTTCAATCCGTTTTATCAGCATTTTATGTAGTATTTTTTTGAGTGCCTGCATATGCAATATGCTTGTAAATATGATATTATGTACAAAAAATAATAGAGCAGGCTTGCACGTCAAAAAAAAAAAATCGCTCTTCATTCATAATAGTTACACTGATTACAAATAATATATAGATAGTAAACTAGGTAGTTATTGAATGAAACCGAAGTCCGAACCGCGTTTATTAACGAGTAAACAATTACGTAAATAGCCAACGAGTGTGTAAACCTCGAAATTCACCATAGAATTTTTTTTAAATTTCACTATAGAGTTGTATACTCTTTGTTCTTGGTTTCACTTGTAATTAATGTTGGTTAAATAATTTTAGCAGAAATAATACAGCGGAAACATATGATGTGCTTAAAATCTTTCATTAATTTTGGTTTTAATAATATACCTAACTGTATCGTAACATTTATATTTTTAAAAATAAATAAATAAATTAGAAAATTGAAGTTTTATTTTGTATACAATTTGCAGTTGAATTGAAAAAAAAAAAATACGGATCAAGAGAATAATTGTAGGTTCCACCAGTGAGAACATAAATAATTTATCGAGAAAGAAACAGTGAAAGAAAAGAACGTGAGAAAAATAAAGAGAAAGAAAAACTAAGAATAAACACGTTGTTTGAACGACAGTCGGATTTCTTATTTTACTAAAAATCGTTTTTTTCAAAGTAAAATTATTTTAATAAAATCGTTTGAAAGTTTTTAGTCTTCAAGTTTAGAAATTATATTTTTGTATTCAAAACTTACAAAAAAATTGGTTTACGGATACAATATGAATGGTATACGAATAAACAATATTGTGAAATCGGGTTATTTTTCAATAGATATAAATGCATTTGCGTGTTCTTTATTGCTTGTTCTATTTACAAACTTTAAAAATTTAAAAATTCGATTAAATAAATTTAAAATTGTGTATCTAATACTATTTGTTTGATACTCGTGAACCGTGTAACGTGTTTGTAGTACTTTGTCATTGGTTTTTATTACTTCGGTTTTGTTCTACGAGTTATTCGATTTTTTAACGTATCGTTGCTAAAATTTACGATAACAATGTCCTTGTAGTAATAACATTGCATACTCTTACTTATAATTTATAATTAGACTGACCGTTTGGTACTCGGATATGTAACAACTGGCTCGTTCTACGAACCGGAAAAAAAAAAAACGTAAAAATAAAAAAAAAAAAAACAGTTGTGTGAACAGCGTGGTGTATTTATGTAGCAATTATTCGTCGGCGAACAAAGTTCTGGGGGAACTCTTCGTAAACCGAGAACGTGTCAAGACGTCGACGACAAAGCGAAACTATGCGCCTCCGCCGCGCAATTAAATTTCCAAATTAATTTGACCTTCCGCGTTTCGGAGTTTGCGCGAATCCACCACCCGGGCCCGAAAGAAAGAACGAAACGATTAAAAGTCCTAAATTTAGAAATCTCTAGTGATCACCTATATGTATAGGCCGAACAATCAAACTCCGACATACCTAACATTATTACATTCATCGTCTAATCAGCTATTTCGAGAATACCCATATGATAATATTGACCGTTTACATGGAAATATCGTTGTTCGAATAACAATGAACCGTTTCTTAGAAAAAAACAACGTAAAATTACATCATATTTACAGTAACAATACTGTGACGTGTTGTAAACATGATTACGAGTCGCGTTTGCCGTTTCTATTTTTTTATCATAGACGTATACGTCATTTTAAAATAATTTGCTGGCCAACATCGAATTCTGCAGAGTGCCCGAGTACAAAATAAAAAAAATTGGTCGTTTTTATTTATCGTCCTAAAACAACGGTATAATTTCTTCTGCAAAAATGCTACAACCTTTACTCAGCGTAGTAGGCCTATATTCGGGCGGCCTTATATTCTGTTCTCGCACGACGTTACAAACACATTTCAAACGTTTTTGATCTAAAAAATATTATAACTTTTTCAATATTGTTTTAATCGTTTTCGCTGTGATTCAACAAAACCTTTAAAATTTCCCAGAACAAGTCAATGCGTTACGTGAAAGAGAATTTTTGCACAATTCTAACGAACCATCGTTCATTATAACATTGACTATACTTTGATAGTTTTAAGTTTGTAGAATTTTTGTTTCTCTTCTGGTGTTCGCCCTGGCAATTGACGTACACGTTGTACAGATTTTGAGCTCGTATCCTTTGTGTTTTGAGCGAACCCAATCTATATCGATTTTAACACAGAATCGTAAAAAAAAATATCGTTTTAAGAGTTCGAAATTATCGAATAAACGATAATTCTCATCGTCATGATCATCGTTATTTTTTATTTTTTGTCATCGTTACACATACGAATAACGGAAAAGTATTAGTGTTTCATTCAGTGTTTCTTACATCATTGTTCTTTATTATTTCTAGTGCTTACCGTGAAAAAAATAGATCTTTTACATAGTAAGTTCCACTATTGAGTTATATACGGCCGAATTACAAAACGAACGAAGACGCGGTGACAACTCAACGCGGGGACAGCTAAAACTAGTGTCCAGAGACCGCGTGACCGACTGTTATTACGATGATTGTTATTTATTTTTCGATATACAAATGAATAACGCGTTCGATAGGTCGATTTGTCTACGGGTCGTCATCATCATAATGGTACGAATGATTGTACACGATGCACAGCTCTGTAATCTACGAATCTTAATCTGAAAAATTTCAAACAGGGAATATGGTACGATAAAAATCGCGGTCGTCCAAAATCGGTCGCATCGTTTCGCGTTCGTGGTCGACGAAACGATGTTCACGAGCCGACGTACGTACGTTAGAATACGGAAAATATTATAAAGATAACACGCGGTTGCAGCGAACATTAATGGAACGTCACGTCTTTTTCCGTAAATTTTTCATACCATTGTGTGTAATACACACACACACGAGACGCGACGACAATGGGTCTCGCTTATTTTTTTTGTCACACACACACACGGCTCCGCTCCGCCGTCCCCGCGCGTACAGGATCGCTGCCGAGATTCGCCGGAGAGAAAAATCGGTTTTTTTTTTCTTTTCCAGTCAAGTCCCATTAAACGTGGCGCGAAAACGTGCCTTACTGGAAACCTTACTGCACAATATAAAACGTACGAATACGCGCATATAATACGTAGCGGCTGTGTTGTTTATCCGACGTCGCGGCCGACACTCACGTCTTGCGAAAAATTCTCGGGAAAAAAAACGTAAATCATTCTCGCACGCTGCGCCGGACTCGAATCCGCGGTGTTTTTCACGGCCAACGGCGACAGACATAGAGAATGCATTAAAAACTTTGGGTGACGACGACGACGACGACGACGACGATACGAGAAGGAGGTGGTGGTGGGTAAATGGACTGTGTGGGCGAGCGGGATGAAGAGGGCTAAATAAATTCGCTCGTAGCGAAAAACACGCCGCGTATTCGGCGCACACAAAAGCGGCGGTTCTCACCACTAACCTGTGTAATACCACCCGTCTCGCGCGCGCCGTGTCGGTTGGCGTGTATAGGGTGCAGCGCGCGCGCGTGTCCGGGGCGACGACGCGGTCAAAATAAAAACGTGTTAGTCGTTTTTACGATGACTCGTTTTTTGTTTTTTCGTTCTAACGGTATCACCCGATTTTTAAACTCGGTGCCGCCCACGGAGGGTCCGTGACCGTGGTCAAATTCAAAATCGAAAAACCTACCGCCTCGAAGAAACATCGGAGAAACGTAAAACGGCTAATTCCTTCCACGTTGAAAGATACGGAGCCGAGTGCCCAGATCTCGAGTCAAATAGTCCTCGTAAGGACTGTTTTCTGGTCGAGAAGTGTTCATGAGTTGTTGTTGCTCACGGTCGCCGTGAGGTTTTAAGAACAGTACAGCAGCCGGTGGCGGTAATTAGCTTTAGCCGTCTAGAACGTTGCCCGGGGTACACTACGCGGATTTCCTTTGTACCCCATATTAATAATAATAACGTAACGGCAAGAGTGTTTTGTTTTTTTGCACGTCCACTGTAAACGACATGGGAAATAACGACAAGTTTCTACGCAAGTATTCGCGAAGAGACGCGATAAATGTTTCGAGTGATTTCGACGAAAAGTGTTGTACCACGTGCCAGAAAACTGAGCTCACAATCGTATTTTCGGAGGCGACGCATTTACCATCGTTGAAGAATAACGCGTTCGAACCACAACCCGATAATTTTTTTTTACGAATTGGTTAGGTGAGATCAACGCTTTAAACGTTCTAGGGTTTGACACAAAATATAGAATCCCCTGGTACTATACGATGATGTCAACGCGTCGGTTACTATAGGTACCGTTTTTTACAGATTACGCAGTTTTGTCCGTCGTCGTTTAAAATATGTGGAAAACACGGGTCTATTCGTTTCGCCCGTTCGTATTTAATACGCCCACGATGGAGGTTATTTTCAATCGTACCTAACCGCGTGATGTGAAATTTGGCGGAATCACATTTTACGATACGACAGTGACTATAGAGAACTGCATAATCGTCGTCACAGTGAAATACCGTCGTTAGTACGTGCGGTTTCGGTCACGATGGTGACGGTCATCCTGTATTTTTTGTGTCCGCCGCGTTTTGCTCCTCCCGTCCCGTTTGTAGTAGTAGTACTGCTGGAGTTATTTTATCGTGTGCAAAGAGTGCCCCAAAAACGAGTGCCCGGGGTTTTTATTATTTGGCCCCGTTTGTTGTTTACTCGTCGCGCGGCTTTCTCGCCGTCATAACCGCAGGCTCTCACCCGCCACCCACCAAATCGTCGACAACGGCGGTTGTGTTGTTTCTGCGGTCGTTTCTGCAGTCCGGTCGCCGTGAAATTCCGCGCCGAGAAAATAGCGACCCCGTTCTTATCGGAAAACGGCTCGTCCGTCGTTATAATACAATAACGTGGTGCGTTCTTGGTCTTTGTGACCGTTAGCGGCGCGTTAGACCGACGATCGTTTCCCTGGGATGGAAAAAAACGAAGAAAAATTTCCGAAACGAGTAGGGAGAAAAACACGATCGCGATAACCGATTTCAAACGCATTTCATTCGTGGGCATTCGAAGAGCCGAAATCACGATTTTCGCGCGGCCTGTTTCGTACCGAGCCCCAGTAGTTCTGGTTGTTTTCTTTTTAAACAGCCGGACGCGCCGAGGTTTACAACACTAGCCCCCGAAATCGTGCCTATTCGCGTTAAAAAGACCACACGATTATCATCCGATCTGTTTTTTCGCGTGTGACCGACGACGACGTTTTCCAACACGTGGTTGAACATGCTCGCCGTGGACGATTCGTTATTTTTTCGACGATTCGGTTCATAACGAAACGGTAAATGTCTCGCGCGTAGTACTCGTAGTTTCTCGACGCGTCGTCTTATCGTTTGCGGGGAGACCCTTGAGCACTCACGAGCGACCTCCCCGGTCCAGGTATCGTCATCGTTACGCCGACGGCAACGACTGTTTCATAAAACACGTGCCGGTTTTCGACGCAACTGCGGCAACTGGATTGTTTTCTCGATTTTTTTATTCGTGTTTTTTATTCTGTACTCCGTCCCTCGGGAGTGTAACGCGAATCGTAACTTTGTCGTACTGCAGTCTGTGCAAATTACGAAATAATATGTCCGAACGGGGCGAAACAAATCCCGGAAACACACCGCGGTGGTGTTTTATCGAACAAGTCGGAAAACGATAATATAATAAAACGATATTCACTGTATGTGCACGCGATGTTACTTGCGAGTGTTGCAACGCCAAAATTGAACAGAACGACGTCGAAATAACCTGACGCGTTCCCGCGAGACAAAAATCCGATTGATCCGAATAGCTGTTATTTTTTTAATCGTCCACACCGTCCGTTCGGCGATGTACAATAATTTACGAAAATGAAATTGTTAACGACACACTAATTCCTCGGGTATGACGAAACCAGCTAACGACGCATAGTTTTTTTTTTTTTAGATCATTTTTTCTCGTTTCGTAAACGGGACATTTAAATTACACTTGGTGAGTGAAAAGACCAACTGACGTAAAGTGGTTTTTGAAATTCTGAATTGTTCTCGAAAAATATACGCACCGGTCAGATAAACGTGCGTGAAAAGTTCTGCACATTTGTCGAGTTAATAACAAAATTAATAGTAGGTGTAGACAAATACATTTTAAATATACACTCTGTATTACACTCGGAATAATGGTAATAATGATTGGCGAGTGGAGTAGAGTAGGTTTTGAGAGAGTCGCCGCGTTAAATTGGAATAGTTGTTGCTTGTTTTTTAATTTTAATAATCGTGACGAATAATGTCGCTTACGAAGACAACGAAATGATTAAAAAATGTAACGTGCAAAATGTTTTAAAACGTGTAACCTGCAGTCGTGGAGAATGTAAAATGAAACGTTTGACGTTTCGACTGTTAAAAAACAAAAAATAATATATTTTTTCGTTTTTTTTATTAATGTATTTATCTCAAAAATGCTCAAAATTATTATTAATTTTTGCAACGTTTGAAATTCGCTTGCTAGTTCATTTCTTCCGATAGTGTACGAAAATAGTAACAAATTTGAACATTTATAACAACCGAAAAAACAGAAAAGAATTACGTTGTTACGATTGTATCAACGTGTTTCAAGACGCAAAACCGATTAATAAAACCATAAATGTGACTATAATTACGACTTTTTCCGAAAGTTTCAAACTTCACTCAGACTTTATCCGAACCTATTCCGATTTTTCTATTGATATCCCACGCGGAAGCGTTTTGCATTATGGATATTTTGACTATTCGGTTTTTGAATCGTCGTTTTAAAAACACTGGAAACGTTCGTGTTCTTTTTATAGACGGACACTATTATCAAGTTGAAAATTATGATTTTATGTTACAAACGTATGGAATTTCGATACGCGCGTGGGATTATTTGTTTGGATTTACTCACATAAGGTTCACGCCAAACATCGATTTATCGATCGGGCGAATTCGGTTACGGTGACCTTTGGTTTTGTATGAGTCAGTGTTGTTGTTGTTCGTTTCCGTAAAAATATTTATCTCTGCCCACACAACCGGCATTCTAGATTAAATACAAATATTAACTATTTCGTGAACCTTTAAAACGTGTTGAACAATGTTAGATCATAACGTGGAAAACGTAATTTAACCTATGAATCGGGTTTATTTCGTTTTTTTCATTTCGTCGTACATACGGCTCGTCGTGGAGTGATGTTATTTTCATTCGATAAATGAGCCGCGATGAATCGAAAAACTACTTAGCAGTGTCATGCCTCGTGTCTACGACTACCACAGTGGGACAGAACTATTTTTAAATTTATCTTTTTGTTTCTTCAAAGTGGCGTTGATAACTCAGAAACTAGAATTAAAATCGAGGTGATACAATACGCACTACTTATTAACGTGTACATTAAGCACGTTGGCGACATTTAACATTTTATTATCTGAAAAACACAAAAATAGTGCCGATAAAACATTATTTTAATACTCAAACCTATGATTCTAACCCTTCCGTCTTTTAAAATATATCGAGGTGCCATCTGTACAAACGGTGATTTCTTTTTTTTTCTAACTGGTACAACCATATTTTTATTGATATTGAGCACGACTCGTATTTGACTTGTGCTCTGGATAGGTCGAGGTCACGAAAAGAGTTTTGTTTCAATAAAAGAATATTGATTAAACATCATACTATCAAAAATGGCCGTATTTCTCATATGGTTGTTGTGCAATGCGTAAAAAGTTTTTTGTTTTAATTTAATATTTTCGAGTTGTTCGTTAAAATGAAAGGACATAACGCATAGGGTAGCACATAAGATTAATTTATTCCACAAAAAGGAAAAAACCGACAGATTTTCGTTTTTATGACGAACGCGTTCGTCCGATTCCTCGAATCCCGACGTTTTCGATGTATTACGAACTGTCTTATATTTAAGAATTTATCAAGTGGAAAAAATGCTCTTTTTCTACGACACGTGACAGAAGTGTGCGCGCGAAAATTACGTTGAAATAATGCTCGTATTGTTGTGCCACCAACTTCCAAATGATAACCGCACACAAAAAGAATTTTACGTTTTACGGTCGAAGATGGCAATAAAATAACGTCATGTTACTCGAATTTATATTACTCGATGTTTGACAGCTATGCGAACACGACCGTTGACTATAATATTCAATGACTCATTTTCTAAAAAAAAAAACTAACTGCCTACTCTTTGTTTTATCCAATTGTAAATAGTTGTAAACAGTTACGGTACGTCTTATATAGTTGTTCAACTTTATACGGTCAAATGTTTTATTCCTTTTTTCCCCAATTGTTACCTACAGTTTTGACGTCGCAAAACGTGATATTCGCGTTTTTATATCCCAACTGTTTATCCACGCGAATTACGTAAACTTAAAATATCGGATTCGAAACGCCCAATGAAAATTCTTCTATCGGTTCGTGAAATTTCGCTCGTGAAATCTCCAAATATGTGTTTCGATCCACTTCACGTGTTTTTGTCACGGCTAGATTACGTCCGATTGTTATCGCTCGCTAATGATCTGTGTTGAATCGCACAAATTCTTACCCGACCCGTACAGTCATTACGGATATTGAACAGGATTTTATTCCGATCGATTAAAACGATTTTTTTTTTTTGTTACCACCTACTCGTGTTTCGACAGCACGCGCGACACGTTTGTTATTACCGAGATTGGTGTATACTGATAGTTGTTGGAAAAAAAATGCGAGCGTTTCTCGCACACCCCGAAACGTTCAAATTGAATTGCCGAAAAGTTGCCGAAAAGTTGGTCGATTCTTTTACATAGGTTTGGCGCAGGTTACGGTCTTCGTTCGGCGTGTGTTCAACAGTTTTAATGACGACGTGTAACACGTTTCAACGGGCGCGCGTATTTCTCTAAACGCGTCGGCGTTTCGTTTTCAGTCCCAAAAAACGGCGAGTGGCAAAACAAAAAACGATAAAAAAAAAAAAGAACCGGCGCGCTCATATCGTTGTTGTTGTTGTTGTTGTTGTGCCACGCCGAAAAGGGTCGTGGCGTCCGTCGAAATCAAAACGCGCTGATTTACAAAGTTTCGCGCGTATTGCCCTTTTTTTTCCCTCCCCCGTGTTTATATTACGTTTTTTTTTTTTTCGGACGCTGCTACAACGATACACCATCATATATTATTGTTATTATTATTCTGCCTCACCTACCCGGAATACGCCGCCGTATAATCTCGTCCCCGATTTGATTTACGGCGGGCGAAAATACGCGCGGCGTCGCACCACCGACGCACGTAGGCGCGCACGCGGGGCGAAACCGCAGCGACGCCGCAGGTCCTTCGAAGCGGACGCGAGGAATTCACCCCGAGCACAGAGGGATGGTGGTCTTCTACTATATCGCGCGTCGTCGGGTAGGTGACCGTCCTGCGTTGAAGTGTCGGTCGGGGATGAATTGTCGAACCCGTGCCTCGTTGTTATATAACGTACGAAGATTTTCACTATCGGCGTTAGGTTTTAGTGAATTGTGTACGAAAAACCTACGGAAAAACGTGTGCGTTCGATTGTTCGTAAATATTACGCCGCCAAACATCCTTCACGGCCTGCAGGGACCGTCCGTTTTTCGTGTGCGAATCGACGAATGTGTGTGTGTTTCCTCTACTGTAGTTTGCGAAAACGATAATGGTGTGGAATACTCCACAATACGACGTGTGCGCGACAGCGTCAAAATCAATTTGAATGCAACGAGAATAAATAGGCGAATTCTGCGTGGTTCGGATTCAAATATATCGTGTACAATATCGCGAGCTTCGCTGCACAGCAGCTGCTTCAAGTGTAGGAACACTGTGAAAACTCGCTGGTCTAGATTTGAAACAGCTGCGCGCCCCTTATTAGATACTTTTTGACCGCGTTTAGTAAAAACTATTTTATCCTCTTTGTTACAGGTAATTTTCCGAAAAAATGGTCGAGTTGACATGCTACAATATAATATATGCGACGATAACGCGAGTGAACGGTAATGTATCGCCGTGAAACATAATATTTCGTTGGATTCGTCGTGACGAACTAGTGGACCACAGCATAATCGACTGTTTGCATAATGTTTTATCGTTCCTACTGGACGTCGCGCTGCATTATTTTGCATCGTTTATAGCGATTTTAAAAGAAAACGGACAAATTTCGAAACTGATGCTGAACATTTTGCTGCACCACTCTGTTTTGGGCTTTGTATACAAGGCGTTTTCTGTACAACGCGCTCGCGCATCATTATGCGATGTGAACGCGATTGCCGCGTCTCAAAATCGTTCTAATCTATCGCGCGCACAGCCCGCCGACGTTTTGATTGACAATATTAATAGCTCTGTCCGTCCCAACAGATTCTAACCGTTAAAACGGGGGACATAATCAATTATTACGCGCGGCTTACGTCGTTTAACATGTAGCCCCTTTCACAAGACGGTACTAAAAAAAATAACAATTTAATAACGGGTACAATTATCCTCTGAGATTCGGTTACGTTACACGTGTTTTTTTGCCCCCGTCGCACACGTTTTCGGCCGATAAATAGCGTATTTTAACGTCTTACACCTCGACTTGTCGCGCTTTGCAGTCTCACGTTCGCCGCGGACCGACTTGGGGATTGCTTTCGTTTAAAACCTAACCGTTTTGTACGCATATTTTTATTTTTATTATTATTACCGTAAAAGCCAAAATCGTCTGTCCCACGCGCGTGTTTCCGGGTCGAAACTGTTGGAGGAAAGCCGTGGCCGCCCGCGTCCCGGAAGCGTTCGTCCGACAGCGGGTCGCGACCGAACGGAATTAGGATGGCGGGGTTTACTGCTGCGGTGGTGTCTTTACAAAGTTTTCGACGAACAGACGAAACCTGTGTGTGAACGCAGCGGTCGTTTTTAATTTCGTACGGAACAAAGTGACCGAAAAAGAAAACAAAACGCCGCGAATACGACACGGTGAAAAACACTGATTTTCGTTTTTCTCTTCAAAAAAATCACATTAACACACTGCGTTCTTTAAGTCCCATTGACCAGTCGACGATATCCACTCGCGGAAGATGTAAAAATATAACCGCGCGCGAGCTCTTTTCGCGAACACCGCGAGAAATTCGAAAATACGATCGACCGCGCGGCGATTCCGTCGAACAGTTAATTAAATTATAATCTTTTTAAGAGCTTTGTTTCCCCTCCGTGAAAGTTGAGCGAAAGAAGAAGAAGAAAAATATACGTCCGATGAAATTAATTGGAAACAATAATTAAAAAAAAAATACGAAAAACAAACCGTCACGAGACTCTGCGTATACGTCGCGGCGGACACCGTAACGCAATTTTTTTTCATTTCTTCACGTCGCCACTCCGCGGTTTCGAGCGAAGCGCGACTGCAACGGCCGAATAATCGCGCTTATTCATTATAATATTACGATGATCGTTATTTTTTGTTTTCGTGCCCATACACTATCGCCAGTATTAAAATTATCGTTCGATTATTAGCCAAATATCCCGGCATCATGTTTCTTTGTCATTAAGCCTCGAAATCGACGTTCTTTTATAATAACACGACACTTTTTGAACACTCCGGCGGCGGCATTGTTGTTTTGTAATTAATTTCGACGCGAGGAAACACGCTGCATCACGCGCGCGAAACGCAATAGTCGATAAACTGCGCGTGAAAAAAAAAAAAAATTCATAACAATTAAAATATTGTGATCAATAATTATCGTGTTTTGCATACGTCATAACATGTAAACCTATATATGGAATGGCGCGTATCTAATAATGACCCACAAGTTCGTGGATGAAATAAATTTTATCTCTATGTTTCCATGAAAAATAACGATTTTTTTCCCGGATGAAATGATTTTTACACGTTTTTCGTCCATCGAAAACAATGATTTTTATCGACGTTTAAGCTGATCGTTGCGTACTTCTACATGGAACATTCAAATTAAATCAGTTTTCATTCTACGTCGTATCAATGTGGAAACGAATTGTTTCGGAGCACGCGTTCGTTGCAAAATTAGGCGTCATCGTTTAAAGTGTACGTGTTTTTATCGCTAATTCGTGTCTTTCTGCGGTCATGCGCGCGTGGATAGTGCGAGTTTTTTAATTTTTTTACATCGAGTCGAGTAGGTTCCGTTGAAAATTCAATATCTTCGCGTGGACGGTTCGTCCAAATTAAAAAAATATATATACATAACGGGGAAACACTTCTTTGATATTATGTACACAAAACCGGCACAAGTATCGTAGAAAATATTTGTTGAAAAAGTATCCAGGCGAAACGTGGTGGTGAAAGAGCTGTCTGCTACTAAAAAGTGTGTTTTGGTTTTCGAGCCGAGAACGAAAAATTTCAATGGGGTTTTCGAATTAACGAGGGAATATCCGATAGAGTTACTATTTAATTCCCACAGAGCGCGTCGTATGCTCGTGCTGTATTTTGATAGGAAATCTATTAGTTCCGTCACAAATGAAAAAATAATCAACGAATTTTTGTTTTGAAAAATGATTACGATTCAAGATAGCATAATACCTGTATGCTGACGTCGAGGTTATTTCGGAAATTTCATTATTAAAAATGGTGAAATTTAATTTTCAACAACGAGGTCGAACGTTACCTCAATCACGGGCATATTTTCCAAACCGTAGTATCACATAGCAACCTATATGTTCTTTTATCATTTGTTTATGTAATTGTTTTTGACATTTTTTTTTTTTTTAACCAAGTGCTTTGTGTAAATTGACGTTGAACATAATAAATAGATTCACGCGAAAAATGATTTTCATCGATGCATTTTATAAAAGTTCCAAAAATCAATAGAAACGAATATTGTTTACCTTCTTTTTATAGAAAACGTTCTCCACATTTAAATATTGTTTGCAAAGAGAAGAAAACCTGTCATCGCTCAAGTTCAAATATAGTACGCTATACTTATACTCGATTTTGTCATAACACTAAGCAGTATTTTACAGTGCTGATATAAAAATATTCATAATTATTCTCATCGGTCATTTTATAAAATCAAACTGTTTTCAACGTATTAGGCGAGTCCAGAATTGTTTTAGTTATTTCTTTAGCCTGTCGAACGAGGCAATAAAAACGTTGGGGACGTTGGGGCAAAACCGTATTATTGACTAACTCAAAAAATGCGTAGAACGAATGAATTACAATTATCTATTTATCAATGACATTTATTAAAAGACCTATTACAATAAGGTAAAAATATTCCGTTTTTGAAAGTGCTCAAAAACCTTATAGGTAGTTCTTAAAAAAAACGCGTACATTGATTTAAAAAAAAGAAATTATAAAAAAAAATTCGAATCAAATCATATCGGTTGTATATTTAATAAAACTTGTACATCTAAAACAAAATATTTTACATAAAATGTAAGTGCCGCTAATATTAATAAACAATATATGAAAAAGCAAACACAAAACAAACTTAATCGATGGTATTTAAATGACTTTTCAATAAAACAAAAACACGATGTTTAACGAAACAATTATAAACTCGTATATTGTAAAAGAGAGGCAACACCGTACGGTTTTGCCCTATTTTGCCCCAACTGTAGCGTCTTCAAACAAGTGTTCATAAAACTAAAAATATTCTGACGGATATGTCGTACAGAGTAGATCTCACTCGTCTTCTAATAAATCGGTTCGGTAAAAAAAAATTAACTGAACCCGATAAACATTACGATTGACACAACGTTTTAGTAATCGTTGGACCGTATTTGAGCAGCGTCCGGCAGAGGATTTTGGTTACTAATATTTTCTAAAGATAATCGGTTGTTTGTGGAAAAGAAACGCATAACCGTTTTTTTTTTTGTTCGATTTCCAATCAATTCGAAGGGTTTTCGTACTTTTTGAACTACTTCCCTTATCTTCGAGTTTTCTCGCTCGTATCGCCGCATTACGAGCCTAGGATTTATATTGTGTATCGTACGTGTTTCTACAACGTGTCTGCAACGTGTCGTCTTTGAACCGGACGTTTCCGACCGCCGTCCGAATATTCGTTTCGATCCATATTTTTTCACTTCGCGTTTTCCGCGCAAACTTACTACGAAACCCAGTTCCGACACTGAGCGCCGTTCGGGCCACTCGTCGACAGTGCCGAGGAGGAGCCGGTTTTCTGCGCAGTGAAATCCCGCGTGAGACGAGCCGCCGCGCGTCATTCCCATGTAGGCATAGATCCGCTTTCTAACGGACACCACGGGCGGCGTCCTATTAACTCATATTGTTGTTTCCCAATCGGATGAAACGACGTGCGGATAGGTTTTTTTTTTTTTCATCGCAGAAAACACCGGCACAATTCACAATACCTGTAATACGTACGTTGTGACGATAAAAGATGCGACGGTAAAGTAGTTCATCGGACGACGATCCGCCGCGCGCGGAGTGCTCGCGGCGCTCGCGATAAATACCTCTCTCCAATACGACGTGTTACGTTTTCCGGAATTTCAGTTCGGGTTTGTTCTCCTCCTGGCCATCGGCGACACAGTGTTTTTTATTCGGTGAGTCGTGTTACCCGCCTGTACATGTTTGCGGAACGATACGATGTTCCAAAATTATAATATAAACGATCGACTCCAAAAACCGCGAAAGCTCATCGTCGGTTCGCGCGAGCTGTGCGTGGAAACGCGAATCGTTCGCGGTATTTTTGTACGAACGAAATTCGAACAATGATTTTGGAAACGATGCCGTCTCGTATTGCAACGGTACAGCAGGCATTCGGTGTATTTATCGTCTTACAAAAACGTGAAATTAAACCGAAACATTTGAAGAAAAAAAAAAAAACATTCTAGTACATCGATACTACTGTACAGCGCATATTGTGACTCGTTCGGGTAAATTTCGCTGAAAAATTAAGAACGTTCCTTGTAGTTGATGACGATTATACAATAACCGCTTGATTATTTATTATCTGTATCTATTCGATATTTTCGGTCAGACTGGCTGGACGTGGTATGTTCATTGCGGGGATAATGGAATATACGGAAACGGTTTAAAATGTCAACTGTGCGGTTATCAAATTAAATAGTTGATGTTTAACGTCATATTCGACGCGGTGGTTTGAAGAATACTCAGTAGGTTATATCTGCAGAGTTTTAGTATCTTCTTGTTGACTATACTCATCGTCTAACGAAGTGTAACCGAACGATAATAATCAAAACGCCAAAATTTTGTAAGTGTTTCGGAAATAAGCAACACGTTTACAATTTCGAGACTTCGTCGTGCCAAAAATTTGTCGTAAGGACGTAGATCCTAAAATAACGATGTTTCAAATCAGCGAATCTTACCTAATATGCGCCGCACAACTCGTTACGCTACGTGTTTTATAGTGTTTTCGTTATAGTTTTATTGTCGCCGTTAACGTACAGCCGACATGGCCAACGGACGCGTGAAACTGTTGTTCGATCCGACGGCAATACAAAATAAAACTTTGACAAATAAAATTTGTGTGCAGGCCTGCGATTTCCGATGGCCGAAAAATTTCGTGTACGTAAATTTCTTACGATTCTCTTCTTAGCATGTCACTATTTACGTTTATAACACTAGACACGTATTATTATCACGTCATTTTTATCTAGCGCGTTCGTGAACTTTTACCACCGCATCAGCCGTGTTTCGTTTCCGCAGTGTTTTATCTTTGAATAAAGGACTCGCACACAGGTCTACAAAGTTCAATGTTAATTAAAATCAACCGTCAAATATTTATTTTTGGTGTAGTAAAACAAAAAAAACAAAAAAACGATGCCCATGAAATCTGCGCCGCCTTTTAATAAATGCCGACGAAGAAAAATAGATTGAAAAAGAAGGACGCTGCGATATTGATGATTATGTGGGATGGACTAAACGCACATGACCGGACGAGTCAATAAAAGTCAAAATGTACAACGCAGTGGAGTGATATGGCAAAACGTGTATATTTTGTATATAGATGTCGGTACGATTCACACCTATTATACCAAAGACACCGACGACAAGTTTCTCTGTTTCTTCAAACAGTTTGTAGATGAAATCATATCGTGCGACGAACACGTGAATAAATTTTAATCGGTTTTTACTATTGTAAATAGCGTGTTCGATGAAATTGGTTTAAAGCCCTTTGATGTTGAAAAAAACAAAAAAAAATTGAAACTCCGTAGAGCCGTGTTAGACTACATTTCGTAGGTTTTGAGTAATAACGTATATATATGTATATATATATTTTTCTTTTTACAGTTTGAGTAAAACCATAATAAGAGTACACATGTTTTTGTTATATACATTTCACGAGTCAAATAATTTATTTTTTTAATGGGTTGATAAAAACTATTGCTTGAAATTTCAGAAAAGCCACTTTAAATGCAGGTAGGTATGGTTTCGTTTATAATACGTTGAATTACGTATTATTATGATGTGTTGTTGACAGTTTAGATTTTTAAAAGTTGCATAAAGTACGATTGTACGGGATAAACGGTTGCTCTGCCGACGTGCAGTTTACATGACGTGATTTCTAACCGAACAACGACGTTACCGGGACTTGATAGTAAACATGGCGTAAACAAATAAACCCGAATACAAAACTATAATATTTTAAATTCAATAATTTTTTATTTTTACGAATTGTTTTTTCCTATATACTTCCTTTTCTGCCGTACACAACAACAGGTCGCACTCGCGCTGCACCCTGACTGAACCGGACATCACGTAGGAGGTACGCGTGATTGTACGTACGTGAAGAATTATTTTATTAGACACAAAATACACATTCAGAATACGACGTACACAAAACAGTCTTATACGTTTCACTTGAATAAAATCAAGTGATTACATTGTTCGCCTTCGCCAGTGATATTTTCTGAAACGCGTTACGTTTGATATAACAATAGTTTATATTACTTTTGCTTTTGCGTTCGGGGCGATGCATGCCGCAAAGGACGCGTCCCGCCATGGTGTTGCACCGATGAGATTTTACTATAGAACAACCGATTTCTCACTATTTTTAGGCACGAATCCGTTTTAATTTCGGATTAAAATGTGCAATCGATTAAACGATGATGTTTTTTTTCTCTATGAATAGCATGTAGAATAAAAAAATCATTCAGTCGTCGTATACAATTCGCAGGAATAGATTGGAAGCATTGAAACAATGTTTTCAACGAAACAACGTTTTTTTTATAAATTTTGCTCTGCTTTCGAGCCCTAAACGTGATGCGGTGAAAAAATTGAAAAAAAAAATAAACAGAGATACTTCGTTATTTTAATTGTAAGTACACAGAAAGCTCTAGATTTTTTTTAGAATTTTTTCAAATTTTCACACGTTTTTTGTTGAGCACAAAATCGACCATTTTTTTATTTTTAATATTATGATTGTTCTTGAATATAGGACTGATATTCCTTTTTTTATTATATATTTATATGAACGGTCGTTATATTTTCGTATTGACGCTAATTATTGTGTGTTGAAACGGTACCACGCAGCTGTGACCCACCCAAAGCAGTGGGCTTACTCCCCTTGTGCATGGACAAGACGCGCTAATAATTTCTTGAAGGATATCGTGTTGGCCCACGAGACCATCCATGATCGTGTTGGCGCGTTGATTTTTATTTTTGGCAGATGAACCAATCGCACCAACAAATTTTTTTTATGTTTATATTGCACTTCATATACGTTCAGACTACCATGAACAAATAACAATTAACAGTTTAAACGAATACCACAGAGAATTTATTATAAAGATAGATGGCGATTCTACATGATATTTGCCTTGACCTGAATATATAATAGAGACTATATTATGCAAAGAACGGAATAATCGAATATTTTTTTTATTGCCATATGCGTCGCGTTTTTGGCAAAAATTGTTTTATGTTTTATTTCTCCTGTAAATAATTTTCGACTATTTTATCGCCGCCTTTTGATATAATGATTCCAATATCATTGTGCGCCTGTTATAACAGTGTTACGTACCAGTAGACTTAACTGTTATGTGAGAATTTTTTTTTTTTAAACGTTTTTATCAACAAAAACGAAAAACGACGATACGAGTGAGTAAAGATAATGTGTTCTATTGTATCGGGGGAAAACATTTATTTTTTTAATTTACTAACGTGTATCGTAACTGCGAGTTGATAAATTGACATTACGACATATTCGACACAGTGCAGTGTACAATTTTATTTTCCCAACGAATAAATCATAGTACGTTTAGTACTACCCAAATTAATTTTGTTATTTTCAAGAATATTTTTTTACAGACATTAAGTGCGTGTTTCGACGATCGGAATTGAATTCGTCGTTTAAACGACGTCTAAAATATTAAATGCAATTTAAACATTAGTACTTTTGTAGTACGAGATGAATAACGCGGTAGTATTAATTTTTCGTACATTTGAAGGAATTAAATATTCGGTTTAATTTACCCAATCAGTTTGATTGATCGAACTCATGTACAGATGTGTAAAGCCAACAAATTAACTTTCAAAATTTCTCGTATATTTCCCTGTATGTGCTACCTAAACGTACTAGTTAGATGATAGATCCGTCCCGTTAAAAACCAACTGATTTTATAAATTCCGTTGGTACCTAATAACAAAATAGTTGAATACGTAAACATTACGCAATCCGGCAAAATGTTTTTAATTCATTTCCGTTAAAACTAATTTGAAAATACGATTGAAGATTAGGCGATTTGTTTTGATTTTAATAGTATAGTATAGTTAAAATGACGTGTAAAAGTTATTCGCGTAAAGAACATTACACTGTACGTTTTTTTTGTTTTTATGTACGACAAAACATTATGTTCTTCATAATACGAGCATGTATACTCGCTGCAACGTTCTCAGACAAGATGCGTGTAGATATAATACGAATGTGATACGATATAGTTTTACACAAAGACGACTAGCACGCCATTACATAAGGAAACATAAGGATTGAGTTCATAAGTAACTGTAATTTCTAGTGTACAGATGTTTAATATTTACATAATATACGTCATATACGATTATAATATTATAATGAAGTGGAAAACGTAAGTTATAATTTTCTCGAACATTACGTCGCGGCGACATTTATACCGAGACGGAGAAATGTTTTAAAAACGTAGCATACTTGACGTACCTACACGTCACAACCGATCGTATATACGCCGCTAAGAATTCGCACATGGAGTTACGGTATTATCTACTGGTAAAATTCCACAAGGTTTATTGCACAATATAAATTCTGTATTTACTATTGAGGTGTACAATTTCACGATGGTGAAGTACGCAGCAGTTTAATTGACACCACAATAAATTCAGGTGTAGAGCAGGACGTATTATCAAAGTAATTAACTATTCGTTTATATGTGGGTATTATATCTGTAAAAAATACTCGAACGGCGGCGATTGTACGGTAAAACAATAACGTCTTGTCTACATCGGACAGTACACGACACACTAGAAATTTAATACAGCATTTGCATACAATTACATTTGTGTTTCTGAGCGTTTACAGCGTGGTCCACGTATTAAATTCATAACGGCCGTCTTAGTCGGTGTTGAACTCGATTTTTCGGAGAGAACGCGAATTTCGTGTTATGAATAATCGAATTTGGCAACTACCGCCAGCTGCTATGACGATTACGGTGTGAATTATTATGTCATTATACTCGTATAATCCGCATTCACGAAAACGCGACCACCGGCGCTTTGGCGATGTTCGTTTTCCATATCGGCCGAAAAATGCACGTTTCTTTTTTTTTATTTCCGAACGTATAATTTATCTAAACGCCCGTTCATAATACTATGCACTTGAATTTCAACGTCTTCGGCATAGTACCTATTGCAGCAGTTTACTCCAGTAACGAGTATGTACTTGTTGTCTAAAGCGTGAGATGAAATTCTAGTTAAAACCTACAGCGATGTTACAACCGTTGATAAATAGACGTTACGAGATAAGTATTATTTTCCTAGTTTTGACCCGCCGTCATCGACGCAGGCGCCACTTCGGGGGGATCGAGTGGATTCACTAACCCCTCTGGTTAGCCTTAACTCCTAAGCTCCAAAATTCTTAAAAAAAAAACATCACAAAACAGCCTATCTCAGGTGGGCTTCTACAAATTTGGCCCCACAAAAAATTTTAGTTCTTGAAATCGTGAAAGAACAAAACCGATAACGTTCGAACATTGACTCTTTTTGCCGTTAAAAGTTATAGAATACGGCGGTTTTCCTAAAAATGTTTTCCCCGATTACATAAATTAAAGAAAAATCTGTATTAATTCATCTCGCACCGACACTCGCGTAAAATCTTATGTAAATCAGGTCATTAGTCAAAAACTCGGTCGTTTGTTCAAACGTAAAAGGTAATTCAACGCTTATTGCAAAAAAATAAATGTGTTAAATAAAACAAGGTGAAAATCGAGAAAAGTATAAATTTTGGTTTTATTGATGTTAAATAATAAGCTGCCCGACAATGATAACCATCCGTCATCATTCACGTTGCCATATTGTTTCCCTCTTCAAGAAAATTTAAATTGGCTACCACAAACGGTTTGAATTGTTTTTCATAACAATAGCTTTATAGATTAATTGTTTTAGTGTAGTTTTCCGAAACATTTGACAAACTAAAGACATATGTTTGAAGAATTCTGAAAGTGTTAATCGAAAGTACTATTTGTGTTGGTTTTTGAAATTCCTATCGTTAAAATACGACTATAGTCCAAAATTGAGTTTTTTCTTTATAAAACGGCTTATATTGTTATAAATTATCTCTGGATTTTAGTTATAAATTGAAACGATGTATACTGTTTGAGGCACACAATAAAAGAGAACGCAGTTTTCGACTCTATATTTTATAGCACGTAGTAAAATCGATTGTATTCACTGTCGTGAGTATTTCGTTTTAGCTATTTGCAGAATACCAACCCGCGACGTGTTTCGCCTTACCACTCGAGGTTGATTTTTGGCATGTTGTCGACTCGACGCGAAACGTTTTGGTGTTTAAGTGCCTTTGTGAGAAGCTCTATTTTCTCGAATCGCACACTGCACAATACGGGATACATGTTTGATTTCCTCGAGTCCCCGTGATAATACTCCTCCAGAAGTTTTCGCGTTACAATTACGGATTCTCGTACGAAAACTTCTGTGATTACGATTATTATTTTGATCTCAATACGTTCGGCGCAATATAACTGTCGAATTTTTACGACCTAAATATGCGTCATATTATCTTTTGCGACGCGTTTATTTCGCCACACCTTCGGTCGTCTCACGGCGCCTCACCAAGTTCCATCGGACACGCTACTACCACGATAACGAACGATGTTTGATTCTAATAACGGATATTGACCGGCTTGTACGATTTTTCCGGTACCCGCCGTTTTTCCCGAGAACACGAATTTAATTTTGTCAGCGAGGATCCGTAAATAAATAATTATACTTGCTAGTTTGGTCGTAATTGTATGGCGTGTTGTACACTTACAAACCGAAGTACCCAGAAACGTGGTACTAGAAAACGGTCCCTATTTTACCAGGTATGTTAACTCTTTGTGGCGCACATTTATCATACGACGTTTTTCAATCGAATTTCAGAAAACTTTACGAAATACTGCAGTTTTTAACGTTATGTTTTTTACGCATCATATTTTATACATTTTAAAATATCAATAATCTCCCATCTCGTATCGTACTAATATTGTATTAATTTATTATTTTAAACGATAACCGGAAAAAGTACGTTCGTTTCGGGAAAAATCCATTCGGGAAACGTTCGGGAAGAATACCGCGAATCGATTTCTCGCTATTACGATCGTGATATCGCGCGTTACGCTCGTGAAATGGTATGAATCGAAGAAAACCGTTGCTCTCTCTTTTTTCTTTTTCTTTCCCTTCTCGATATATATGTGTTTTTGTGCGTTCCGTACGACCCCGCGGGTGTACACACACACATTTTATCATGTTTATAATAATGAAAAAAAAAAATTGCGTTCGGTATGGAGCGAACATAATAATAATAATAATGTAATGGGACAAATATTTATTACGTTCGTGTGTGACGGATGATACGTACGTGACCTCGGGTCGGAATTAATAATAATTCTGCGGTGAAATATCCCGCGCGGAATCACGTGCAGTATTTATTATACGATATTGTTGTTACGGTCGGTCAATACGGCGCGCAATATCGCGTACGCCGCGAGACGGTACATAATATCGTGTATTATAAGAAGAAGAAGAAGAAGAACTTTGGCGACGGTCTTTTCTTCTTCACCGACCTCGTATATCTCAATATTGTCATGACGTGGTGGCCGGTTGACGGTTTTTTTTTCCGCCGTTTTTCTAAACTTTCGCGCAAACAATTCTTAAATTGAATTTCGGCCGCCAAACAACGCAGCTACATTACGCGGAAGTTTTCCTCGTGTTTGCTGTTTGTTGTCAACGTTGTTATTAATACGTAATTGTCATTTCGTTATCTCGGTCGGTCATCAATCATCGCCGTTTGATGATAATAACCGTATAAACGCGGTTTACGCGCATAAAAAAATGCCACTCTGGAGTTATTATATATATAGCTAACCCCTCGGGCCGCGACGAGACGATGATATCAATCTTTTGCGCGGTCGCGTCGGTAATAACGTTTTTAAGAACATAAAAAAATCAAAAAATAGATTTGTTTTTCGTCAGAGACCGAGAGAAATCGGTTTTTTGGTTTTTGTCAACCACCGTCTTATCCTATTGATTCGTTACAATAATTTATAGCGCTCGAATCGTGATCGTACTAATATCGTAATAATAGGAGGTATCTACGTTACACACGGTTTTCATCGTAAAGAACTCAAAATCGAAGAGTTCACGCCCGACGTGATTCAAAATAAATTAATTTTACGTTCTGACCAACTCGTCAATTTCGTACCCAGTATAGCTGCTGTTCGTGTCGATAACCATTTACGTTGTAAACAAGTAAACCGAGATTGAATCGTCGTTTTTGTACGGCAGAATAACCTAATTGTATAATATTCGTTATGTATATTATACACGTGTATAATACATGAAAATAATGTTTCGTTTTGAATTACAGCTGTTTGATACGCGTCGGAGTTCGTCGAATCAAGATTTCTTTTATCTTGTTTTTGGCAAGTTTGAACGGTTTTATTTGGTTTGCCGTGTTACTTACTCGTGTTTTCGGTAACTCTTCACTCAATTATAACCATAATTACGGTACGTGGATGATGTAAAAACCAACTGCCGCACTTTCCATCTTGAATTTTCGGTCGACGTAGTGTTATGTGTAGGGGATAATATATTCAAACGGAAAACAAACGCGAACACAATATTATTATGATTTCTAGTGTCCGGTATCATTTCGCCGTCCTTGTTCCAGTCGGAAGGAAACAATGAAATGAAAAAACATAACGTCACGCATTAAATTATCCGTAACTTTTCGCATTTAGGTCATGGAATCATGGGCTCCTTTTTTTTTTTTCCCATACTCTTAAACATAGAATTGTATTATTATTATAGGCCTATTGTGGCTCGTGACATAACAATCGAGCGAGTTTCGCGAATTTGTTTACCGATTTTTTCGCGTTATCGCCGCCCGCGTACACCGTAAATGTTTTAGAGCGTTTTTTTTTTTTCTCAATCAACAGAAATAAAACGTGTCGGCCTATACGGTCATGGGTTCGATTAATGTTGTTTTTTTTACTTTGACAACGCAGGCGTCACGCAATGACTTCGCGTTATTACAACAACGGTAGTAATAATTTATAGAACAACTGTGAATGAAACCATCGTCGCGGAGTACACGCGACTAGAAAAGCGACCTTCCTCGCGTACGAAAATAAGTCGGCAAACAACGTTTACATCAATGAATTTAAAACTATTTACAAGCGAAAACGTTTCGACGACCTATTTTATTCGAACGAAGATCCGATATTCGTCATACTCGTGGAACGTAACGATCGCGGTTATCGTGCAAGACTGTCCGTTTTAACAGTTCGTCTTGCGGTTATCGCTTTGAGTTGTAAATTTACGCAAACGTTAAAAAACATACGACTAATTGCTGTATTTTACGGGTAAACGCTCGCACACAATTCGCCGTAAGATACGCGGTGTTATGGTAGATTAGCTGACGACAGAGGAGGACATTTGTAAAAGTTCAACAACTGGAAGGACATTGTACAATAAAACAATAGTAAAACGGTGTGACGAGAAGAAGAAAAGAAAAATGTTAGAGATACGAAATAAACAATGAACTGGTGCAACTACGAATAAACTTAATAACCATTATGTTTCGTAGGCTAGACGTGAAAAATGAAAAATAGAGGAATTCTCGAGAAAACTGGAGAATATTACCCACACAAAACGAAGCAGTGTTTTATGTTTTTTAAGGTACCTAAAAATAAGTACTTGCTAAAAATAGTATACTTTTACTCAATACGTCTGGTGGTTTGCCGACAAAACTCGGTGAAATGTCGCTTTCAGATTTTTTTTTTTTATAGCGACAAATCAACCATAAATAAATACAAAATCTGTTTTTATTTACCTCTCTAACGTTAATCCGTGTTGATTTTGGCCTAATTGGATAGTTAGGTATTCGGTATATGTAAATTTGATCGGCCTCTCGTTGTGGAATTTAAAACATTCCCCTTCGAAAATAAACAGCTCGTAAAGTATCTTTGATGGAGTTCAACCGAATGAATAATTGAATACTTTGTTTAAACTGAAAACCACGACATATTTTATCCTAAACTAAAATGTACGTATTTTTCTGTTACAGGTAATCATCGCATTTTCCATTCGTGAGATAACACAACGAGTGTAAAGTTGTCAATGGGTCACAAAAAGTCGGTAATAAACTAACAGCACAATTATCTATAAATATAATACGACAAATGCTAAAGTAGTAATTTTTTACCAGCCGTTCTTCATTACGCTTACGTTTTTGTTACACTTTGGTGAAGAACAATGTCAATTCGTGCGAATGTTTAATCAGTTTTGTATCGAAGTATGAAACTTTTAAATATTAGCACGTTTTTATTTTGATTTTGTAAAATATTTTAATTTAATATTCGTGGTTTGAACGTTTCAAAATACGTTTTTTATAACTTAAGTCTATTGATTGGAAAATTATTCAGGTCAATTAAAATTATCATATAATAGAGTAGTTAAAGTATTTAAATTTGTTTGTTACAAACAGTAACTAACAACTCATAAATATCTTGATCGAAAACAAATAGAACTAAGAAATTTTATGTTTGTTGAGAATTTGACTTATTGAGATCGCCTAGTATTATTGGGATTTTACTTGGCATTTATTGATTACAACTTTCTGATTATTAAAATTAATTGTACTACCTGTTCAAACCTACCAGAACCCACCCAAAACAGTCATCTAACCGCATACTTTCATCACGACGCACGTTATTTAACATTGTTTAAATGCGTGGAGGAAGTTTAGCTAAAAATTGAACCTATAACACGTATACATTTCAATTTATGGTTAGTTTCAGCAAACTAATAATTGTAAATAATAGCGTTGTTGGTGCTATGACCCAGAGGTTTCCGAACGATTTATTATTACCGTGGCCCGTTGACTTGTATACCTAAAACCTAGCAGACTTTATACAGCTTACACGAATTATATTTTATAATTCACTATGCGGATATACCGTCTCGTAGCTTTAAATATCTATTTCATACGCTTGAGGTTATTACCGAGAAATATTTGATACTTATTTTGGTAAATCGAAAACAATTAAACAGTACCTTATATGACTTTATTCGTATTCTACGTATAAATTTTGGGAATGGAACGTTTCAAAATACTTGTTCTTATCTCGATATTCGTTTCGGATAAGAGAGGGATTTTAGCTTTTTCACGCTCGCTTGGAACGTTTCACGCGAAACAATACACGGCGAACTTTTATTTTTAGTCGACAAAAACAGCTATGACGTTAACTTACACACCTCGATACTTGTTATACTTTGTTACTTTTATCATATTTTAAGTTTTTCTCCATTTTGGAAGTACCGGTTTGTTATTGAACTACGTAAAAAGTGAAAAATATGACGGGTCACGAAAGAAATCTCAGCGATTTTTTTTTTTTTTTTTAACCGTATGGAAAACACTTAAATACCGCATGCACTCATGTCGCCAGGTAACCTGCAGACACGGTCATAACAAACGCTTTTGTAATACTACATAATTACCGTAAAATACAACATTACCCGTTCCATTTTCGCACTTGTGAAACAGATTTGAGTTTTTTTTTTTTAACACGTCCAAAACTCTGAAACAAAGTGGTAAATAATATTGACGAACCAATCGTGTGATAATTATGTCACCTTTTCGATTGGGGTTTTTTTTTTCTTTCGACGGATAAATTTTTTGTGCGAAACGTTTGGAGTAATCGATGAACTTTTGCAGTTATTCGTCAAACGTAAAGTAGAGAAACGCGAGATTTAACCGAAAAGCGGAAGTTATTCGAAGCGACGCGTAAAGGCACAGCTTCAACCGAACAACTCGTGTTATATAGTTCTGAACCGAGTTACGCGATTGTTTGTTTCTCGCATAGCCGAGGTTTTCTTTCTTTTTTTAAAACTACGTTCGACTTTTTTCGGAACAAAGATGTGTAAAAACACGTGTAAATCGCGCGTTCGTCAGACATTCTTATTTCGTGAACCGAACGCGGCGGACGGCCGTTTAAAAAAAACGTGTTCACACGCGTTATCGCATTTTTTGTAAAAAGAACAAAACTCGTTGCCCGCCGATATTATTATTATTATTGTTATTATTATTATTATTGTTATTATTATTATTGTTATTATTATGCGCACATAATATTATTATCGTTACGATGTACGTGTCGTTATGCGTCAGCGCGCACACGATGCGACGGTTTTCGGACGGTCAAGCGATCGCCGGGAGCGAGCGCACGCGAGAGTTCGGAGCGGAGGCCGGAGGACGCGGCAGCGGAGCGCGGACGTAAAAAAATATATCCGCTAAAAAAAAATAACAATAAAATATGTGTGTAAACAACGGACGACAAATAGGTAAAGGACACACGGAATAACGTTCTTTTGTTGTCGAAGTGTGTGGATTGTTTTTTAGCTGTCACAATGAAACTGTGTAATAACCGGCAGCCCGACGAACGGAGGGAAAAAAACAATACGCGAGCGATTTTTTCCGTTTTCATTTTTAATTTTTCCCATTGTGCGTTTCGGGTTACACGGGAAAATCGGTCGGTAATTATTTTTTTACTGCGTTCGTTGTTTTCCAGATAGGTGCCCACGCACTCGTTTTCCATTTTTTTTTTTTTTTTATCGAATCACACCTACCTAACTCGTAACTAACTACCTCGTGGCGTCGTACTGTCGCGTACGGTTTTCCGCAGACCTCACCAACTATAACCAGTTGTGTATTGTAAAGTCGTTATAGTGTCGTACACGTCGTTGTTATGTAAACACGGATGTTGGTTGTGAAAAAATTGAATTTCGCCGTGCTTAAACTTTCAAGAATCCGGCGAAATTAGTTATGTGTCGATTCGACGAATTAACGGTAAATCACATTGCACAGAACTCGAGATTGCCCGAAATCCACAGATTCGCGTGACATACAACCCGTTGGTCGTCGATTTGTAATTATCGTTATAATTTAACGTACGGTCGTGATAGGATATATATTTGGTAACGCCACGATATACGGCCATTTTTATAATCGTTTTCAGTACGACTAACTTTGCAGTTTTTTTTTTTTTGACAATAATTATTATCGCGATTGGTGACGTTAAACTGTTGGAGAAAAATACCAACTCCATCAAAAAAAAAAAAGTTATTTTAAACAATTTTACTCTAAGCGCCGTCCTACACAGCTTTTCCCGAGCGTTCGCGAAATTCACGACGAAAATACGCTACGAGTTCGTTTTAATCTCGACCAGCGCGCTAAAATCGACCATATCGGGACGTTTGAAATTGCTCCCGAGTCTTTTTTTTTTTCTTTTCACCTCGATTCCGTATACTATGTTTTGCGCGTGTTTTTTAAACCCGTTGTGTATCAAACAACTGTAAAATGAAAATAAAATTAACGGCTTAGCACGAGAATTTAATTCTCGGTACACACGCTCTCGTCGACGCGGACGCGAACGAGGCTGTACTACAATTATCTTTTCCGCAACACAACAGGTACCACCGAGTGTGTAATTACGACGCGTGTTGTAACAACGAAACGTTTTGTACGACGCATGTCTCGAGGAGCGTGTTATTATAAAATGTGTTTAATTTATTTACTTTTTGGGTTCGCAACGAATCGTCGTTCGTTTTCGGTCGAATCGGGGACGATTTTTAGACGTGCGATACGTGTGCATATTGAAATTGAAAAAATATATATAGGAAAATTGTTCATCTGTCGTGATACTCGGTTCGAATCGTCGTGGATTCCGTTACATAACCACCACCGGATGAAATCCGCAGTGAAATCTGAGTGCAAAAACATACAAGTGTCTCATTCGGACTCGAAGAGTTCGTACACGGTGCCGCAGAGATGTGTTCACAAAACTCACAATATCGGTGTTCAACGCACCGAGCTCGTCGGCTTCTCCGCGACGTTTGATGCGCGAAAATGTCGTGCACATCGACGTTATAATACGTAGTCGAACTGCACGCGCGTAAAACGATGCCACGTAAGAACACACAAGCAAAGTCACGATTATTCTTCAAAGTGCGTTCGCGTTTGCGTGTAAGTACTAGTGATTTTGATTAAATTCTCTTTTTTTTTTTTCGTCAACAATGTATAATACGTCTTTCGATTCCCGGCGCACAAGCGATTTGCACTGCATTTATTTCAAAAAAAAAAGCGAAGAAAAAAAATGACGCGGGTTTTAGAAAAGGTTCGTGTTTAACAATCTTTTTGCCGAATTTGTATGCGAAAAAATTCAACACAAATTACATAAAACACGGTTCATGTAGGAGAAGAACAGACGACGTTCGTAGCGTTTTATCGGATTCGTATTTAATAACACAAAAAATACAAGAACTATAACGACTTACGCGTGATTTGTTTTACGTGTAAAAGTTGCTAAAAAAGTACGTCGGGATGATATTTTAGCGAAATGGAAGCTGTAATATTTTGTACTCCACCGTATTCGGCTTCTTTTTTACACAAATAATGAATATTATCATAATAAATCATGGATGAACAGAAAACAGAAAGACTTTTGACATATTGTTTACGGACTTTCCAACGTGCAAACTGTGTAGCAAATCACGCGTTCGCCGATTTCAGCACAACTATCGTACACGGTCTGGCTACAACTTCGTCGTTCCTAATAAACGTTGCGATTAGTGTTCTAACTGCCGTCATTAATGTCAAGCGTATTCTACACTTAAATACGCGTTACTTTTTAATTTCTGTTCTTAACGAGTTAAAACAAGACACGCGCGGTGTGATAAACGCGGTCGTACCGTTGTTGTGCGTAAATAACGTAGGAAAGTATAAAAACATCAATCTCATCCGAGTCTTTGGAAACGTTTAACACCGTTTTCCGAGATTTAAACCGTGAAACACGTATGTATCAAACTTTAAAGGACCCGCAAACGATGATGGACTTATCAATTCGTTTTTCAAACGTTAATTCCAAATGTATTACCACTTGAATCGACAAAACGTACAACAGTGAAACACCGAGAGAGCGTGCCGTTTAAAATGTGATATGCGCGTGTTTCAATAATAGAAACGTTTAGATAGTTCCATCGAATGCCTATGACGGCGACGATCATCTTATGAAACGGCGAAAACTGGCGTCCGCACGCTCGAAAGTCAAACCATTGAGTTGATTCTGTACCATTCCTGCACGCGTATAAAATTTTGACCAGAAATGTCGCAAGTAAAATGTATCGAGCAGGTATGGTAACAACAGTTTCATAATATTTGTTTAGGTATTGGTAGTTTCCCGCGATCGACCAGTAACGGAAATAGCGGAATTTCGGGGGAGAAATTATTGTACAAAGATGGATTTTTTTTGTTACCTATAACGATGTAAGAAAAAGAACAAAATGTCCGGTTTTGAAAAATTCGTGATCCCAATACAATGGGAATTGACGAGTTTGATTTCAACCCGACCTGCTCGTATCGCGTTACGCACAAGACTGGCGCATTGTGAAATGACATTTGTATAATATTCCGTTAAGTGTGTGTCGAAAGAGCCGTCTATAGTTCACGTAACAATGATTACAATGACGATAAGTCTGCAGGCGAGGTGTATGTATATACGTGCCCAAGTAAGCGGTGAATAGAGTTCATCAGTTGCCGGAACAACACACGTACGATCATAAAGTGTGGTTGTTCGAGTGCTCTTCGCTGCTGCTCGTCACCTGTAAAACGTCCGTCCTAAATTTTCAATATTTTTTCCATAAAGATAATTTTTACATATTTTCGGGCATATTTTCGTGTGACAAATCAGACGTGTATTTTTTTTACGTTTTTTGTGCACTAGCGTAACGACGCTGCTCGTACAATAGTATCCCGCGCGGTACGCATAGAGTAATAATTGTCATTTTGGCTATTGTTACCGAATATCATCGCGTAACAATACGCGTGTATAAATACGTAGGTATTTTCAAAGTTCGCGTGCGCCGAAACGTTAGCCGGAAGCAATGATGATGTACGACGCGTCTCCAATTTTTACGAAATACTTTCGGTCGACACAACAGTCGAGAACGGCATTTGAGTTGCAGCACTTTTAAACTGTACGCCCCGAAAATGTGTTTACTACAAAGAAACGACATTATAACCGACGATGGTGTCGTGTTCAGAGTAAGCGAACTATCGTAGCGAATCACAATAATTCGAGTAAACGTTTCTCGTTTATAGAATTGAATTGTAAAACGCAACGCGATTTTTAAAATTTGCGAAAAACACAATTTCTATAAATGTACGCACAGCTGCTGAGTCTGGACGGAAATTCATCTTCGAAAATATTAAACTTCGATCTTTGTGGAACAAACCAAACACGAGAAACCGAATAGAGTTAGGTCTATGGAAACGTTTGAAGAACTGTACGGTTTACCGAGAGAGAGACTTGTTTTCCGAAACCACGGAAAACAAATTTTATAAACATCGCAATATTAAAAATGTAACGATGTATTTTAAACGAATTTTGTAATCCCAAATGGAAATGGCAAACAATGAAATTGATTGAAAATTATTAAAAATCATCGACTTTCACAAGTAAACGACGGATTTAGGGGGGAAAAAAACATTTTACGCGCATTTTTATTCTTAATATATTATTTTAACATTTTGTTAAGAGGTGGTAATTATCATACTATACAACTACATCCACTACTTATTGTTGGTATAACATTACAATATCAACGATATCGCGTAAATTTACTTTTTTTTATCTAAACGTAATTTATTTGTTTTCATCAGTTGGTATATATTCCCAAAAATTATGACGAATAATGGGCTTTTTGTTAAATGTTATAGTATTACCTTGATTCAACATTTCAGTATTGCTGCTGCATAACATTCCAAAAAAAAAATGTATTTGCGCACTTGTAAATTTATATTCGATTTAAAACTAATATTTACATGTAAATTACCTTTGTTGCTATAAGATTTTTTGTGGGTACTCAAATCGCCCATGTCAAACGTGTGCAGAGCACATAGTTTTTGATTTCCGGTAAAACATTTATAGAATATTATAACATTTGAACGGATGATCGCAGTAAATCGATAATGTACTTTTTGAAAATGTATGGATACAGTTACCACTAACATGTAGTGTTCACATAATACGTGAACGATTAAACACTTATTAAATTAATCAAGGACTGGCATTAACTCGTTAAAAGTTAATCAACTCGCCAAATTATTTTTTAATTCATTTTTAATTTATCGTATCAATTGTATTATAATCTGTAATAGTTAAAATATTTTTTTTAAAAACTCAAACAATTCCAAAAACACCAAAAATATGTTCGAAGCCGAGGAAATGTCATAGAGGTTCAAAAACATGCGAATTAAAAGTACGAACGATTATTCCGATTATAATTTAATTTTTTTTTTTTTTTATAGTTGATTAAATGAATTGAAAAAAATTTACTTTTGACTTAATTTTACTCATTGATTTTTTTTTTCCAAATTAACACATGACGAGTTAAAAAAAGTTTTAAATTTGCTCATCCTTGAAGTAAATTATTGTAGTATAAATTTTCTAAGTTTCGCGTTTAGAATGCGTTTTAGACTACACACACGAGCATGTTATTACTGTACAACATAGCGGATATTATGCATTTCGCTCATTCTTTGACCTACTCGTATCATACGTTTGCCCGTATACATTATAATATATTATTAACGCAATAATTTGACAAACATATTCCGTCCGCGTGCACTCGCGAAAAATGGATATTCCTGGTAGCTCGTTTGCCATTATGAATACGTTAACCGCGGAGAACCGAACGAAAATATGCATACGTAATAATAATAACGTTTTAAAAAAATATATACGATATCATATACGTAACACCGAGAATTTTTCTACGTATGTCGACCGGAAACGACTCCGACCCTCCTAAAAACGAAGAAAATAAAAATACTTTTTGAACGTGTTCACTTCAGCTCGCTGGCAGTAGAGGAAAGGTCGTCTAACTTGCTCATCATCGCGGTTGCGTCGTCACTTATATTTTTTCGATTTTTTTTTTTTTTTATCTAGTTACTGTCTCTTATTATATATATTTTAAATTCTGATTGGAGTTTTAGGCGACACCAGACATGTGTTATACGGATCGGAGTGTTGGGCGCTCGACAGGAGAATAGTGCGAGCGTGGCGATTATGACAATGCATAAACGAACGACTGAAGTTTAACAAGGGATGAGGAACTACTAATATGTATGAAGAAGTATCGGTGTTCCGGTGGATCAGGCGAGAGAGAACATACTGTAGAGATTGTTTCGGTTGTGTGATTATAGGAGAGAAAAAACTAAAGTGCGGTTATGAAAACAGACGTTGAAGGAAAAATAAGTGAGTATAGACAGAGATCGAAGAAGTGAGAGATAAATGGAAAAAAACTGTAGACGCTATGAGGTAGATTATTGTGCGTGAGGGATGTGAATAATTGCGACAAGTGTATAAAACAATTGGGATCTGAAGCATTTTGAAGAAAGTCGAAGTAGGATAAATTCGACCCGAGGTGTGCTAGACGTGTCGCCTGCGTGATAAAATAATTTTAACCATAACGCGCAGTCTCCGGATTCGAAGTACTGAAGCTTATTTTTAGGAGGCGTGGTACGGTTTATATAAACTATAATTATGTTATAACGACGTATTTGTCTTGACCGAACACGGGTAAATTATTATCGTTACCACTGAAAAACATAATTTTCGTACATTGTTTTGAGTCGAAAAACGATAACGTGAGTTTAACTGAACGGTACTTTTCGAAATTATACGTATGATTTGTTTGCATAATCCGCAGTAGGTCAACGACATGTCTTAATTATTTGTCTTGAATATTATATGTCGTTTGTCGTGGATACAATTCAGCTCGATATCATGGATAACAACCGCGTTCGTCATCACCACCTCATAAACTGACGTCCTAAAGTTAGGTTCGCGCCGTTGTCGCCGACCACCGTGGTGCGATTGGCAGTAATCATCGGAAAGGACGTTAATAATACAACTATTCATGTTTGTTTTTATTCCGTTTTCTTAATTAAATACGATGGCACACGTAAACGAGACAGCGTATTATAACCCGACGGTGAAGATTTAACGCGTTGGTTTTAATTAAAACTGCGAAATGTCCCGGGAGATGGAGAAGTGCTGTTGTAGGTACAAGATACAATTAGTGTAAACATAAAATCTTCAGTACATAAATTGTTACGTGTCGCTGAAATCCCGTTCGCTTTTGGAGGATTTCACTGCTCTCGCGCCGATACAGCCCACGACGACGACGGGGACACGTGTAAGACGCACACTTAACCTGGCGCTAAATTCGAGACCTGCACGTTATTGTAGTGTTTAATAACTTTTGTTCGTGAAAAACTTCCAACGGTTAGCTCAAACGTTTTTTTTTTACGACACGAAAAAAATTACGTACCTATAATTTCGGATGTAGTTCGATTTTTATTGCTCTGATCTACGTATTTCTACGGTTAGGTTAGTATAAACATCACTTATTCGCATATCGTTTCTTCGTACAAACGCCGCACGACGATAAATTAAATTAGTGACTGAAGTGGTGTACCTACTGTGGCGCCACCGTAATACACCGTGTGTAGTGCAAAATGGTATTTATTCGACGAGGTGAATTGTAATCTCTGTGTAATCCACTGATATTATGTTTCACGAATTGCGTGCGCGAGCGAAAAAAAAGTGAACTGCGTGTAATGATTTTTTTCTTTTTTTACATTTTACGCGATTGTTTTTTTTTTTTTCGACATTATAATATTTGTTCAGCGATAATTCAATCGCGTACGAACGGTTATATTTTATGTGTTTCAAGTCTCTAGAGGACGAATTTCGAGTGTACGTTAATATTTTGTAGACGGTCGAATAAAATATCTTTATAAAACTTGCGCGATGTTTGTTCGACGTGTAAAGATAGATAGCGCACGCACAGACGGACACGGTGAACGCAAGACAATTACAAAAATAATTACAAACGCCAATGAGATGATAATAAACGTACAGAAATTAACACCCGTGAAAAAATCATGTTCTCATGACGTGTTTTGGCAAAAAATTATTTCGTATTTATAACAGGTACAAAATGTTCCGTGATGATTTCACCAATCGATTAAAATGATTCAAATAAAAAGCCTACGTTCAAATTTTACGCGTATTAAAATACTTGAATTTGGTTTTCGGTTAATTTTAATGTTAACTCAATGTTGATTCGGTGTTAAATAAACGGTTCAATACTTTTTAATCAAATAAACTATAAAATTAATGTATACTTACGATAGTAATATAATTTTCAGTTATATTGATTGCACTGAAAACAGTCGCACTGTTATTAAAATTAGTATAAAATACTCGTTTGCCGCGTATTCGATGACTCGACGACTATTTTTGGAGTTCCGAAACAGTGAATTCCATTAGGACTTGCCTGCGATTAATGACGACAATCGTAACACGCGATTTGAATTCCAGTGGTGTGTATACTCTCCAAGTGAATTTATCGTCTTACGGATCGCGCGATGCGAAACAAAAAAAGCAACAAAAACCATTAATCGCCGTGCTCCGTCGTCGAATGGTGTCGACTGAACGATTTAAACACGGTCACAATCGTTTCGAAATGGTCTCAGAAGAATCTGAGCCCGGATTACACCGAGCAACCCCATCTTTTTAAATGATTAAAATCGCATTAAGAAGTCCTGATTGGCCGTATATCATTATTTTAATTGTTATTGTAGTATTGTTTTTGCTATCGGAAAAAGACTCGCTTGTTGAATCGTTGAGTTTATTTAATTGTAATAATTATTGCAGTCACTTTGCGCCCCAACAGTTGAATACTATTTTCACAGCATAAATGTAGGACCGAAACCGTTGTGTATAGTCGATATGATTAAAATGATTAAAATATTAAAAGCTCTCTGTAAGAAATACATGGAAATTCGAAACATTTATATCAACGGAACGAATATTCGTTTACATTTGTCAGACATTCACGAGTTACGCGAATTTCGGATTCAAGAAACTCTGTTGAAATACATAATTGTACCGTTCGTATTTTGGAACTTTCACGAATACAAGATAGACGTCGTATTCGATGCCGGTACAAAAGAAAATATCGGAATTATATTCCACAATTGAAATGCCGTTATCTCCGGTAATATTTTTTTACGGTCTTCCTAGGCAAAGAAAAAAAATAGGACTCTTGAAAATATCCGTAGTACAGAAGATGGGTGATTATACGAGACGTACCGTGTACCAGAAGGATGGAATTCCACTATTTTTTTTTTTTTTAATTTTCGTGTTTCATCCCTCTTCTTGCTTAATCTACGGTGACGTAGACTGAAATTCAAAGAATGTGTGGAATTTTACAAATCGACTTTATTCGAAAAAATATTTCGTTTAAATTGGTCATGTACGGCTGGAATTGTATTGTTATCTGAGAAATTATACTATATATATATGTTACCGTTTTATCTGGGAACTGCTGGTTATACGATATAATTTTTGCGTCGAGTGGCTTAGCAGTGTGTACACATTATTACGTTGACGTTAGGTTTGGGTTAAATTTGTATTCTCCCAAGTCTTAACGTACAGAGTTTGCCCCGAAAATGTATTATTTAGACGCGGTTCGACCCGTGGCGTGCAATTCGTCGGTATTTGAATTAGTCTGTTTTCGAGAACAAAGACGAACTTACAGCGTTATGCTTTTAGAGTTTAAAGCTCTTTAAAAAAAATAAGCCAGTAAAACATTTGGATCTTGAAATGTCTGTATGAATGCAATCACAATATTATATTTTAATTTATTTTATGTGACGTATTTATAACCTAAAATCCGAAGTATGTGAGATTTTATTACTGCCACGTAATACTTAAACGACAGTATTTATGTTCGTATTATTTTGTCACCTATTCGGGTTTCTTAAAACCACATAAAAATCGGTAAAATAACTTTTTGATTTACGTAAATTATGCAGAACAAAATTTAAACATTAACTTACGGTCGTTTTATTTTAATTTGCTAATTTAGATTTGAGTTCCCGCACAATATTGATTTTTAATGAATTGTATTTAATAAGAGAGCCATATTATGACGTACTATGGAACATTAATAAAAAAAAAAAAAATCATATGTCAATAGAGCGTTAATCATTGTTTTTGCCCGCACGTTTGCATTATTTTTGACCAGTCATTTATTTTAAAGCTGTCTAGTGCACAGAGGCAATTTATATTATTAATGTCGTTTCATATTATACGATTTATAAAAATTAATTCGTGCCCATTGCTTGAGGTACACCGTAAAACATTTTATTCACAAAACGTTCTCTTTCGAAAAACATATTGAGTCACGCATTTGAATTAGTTGCTCAATATCGTAATTAAATATCATTAATTCGCATAATTGATCAATAAATTATGTGTGTGTGTGTGGGGGGGAATTCTCGCTCTTATCATGGTTTTTCAATACATTTTGGAAACACAAGCAGATCGGTTTTCAACGTTTTGTTTTGAATGTGTTGTAATTTATTCAAACAATTATTACACTACACAATGTAATACGTTTTGAAGTTTAAGTAAAAACGCTTGTCTTAAAAAATTAAATTGTAAACACGGCTTATTTTGTCATAGTTTAAAGTTTTCAAAAAAATTATTTTCGGACATCGATATTTTTTTACTTGTTGGAGAATACGTAAACAATGTCAAGCATAAAAAAAGAGATAACGCGACTAACGATCGGGTTTTATATGGGGTAAAAAATTATCTTTGTAATAGGTTGCAATTTTTCGGTGTGTGACTGGTTTGAAAGTTGTACAGTTTAATGTACATTAATAGGTTTATTAAATTTATAAACAATAAATAGCTAACGAAAATTACAGTTCGCGGAGTGACAGTGAGTCGTATAAGTTAAAATTTTTAAACGTGAAAAGTTTTATATTTAGCTTGAAATTTTGTGAAACTTTTTTGATGTTTAACCATTCCACTAGTGTTTTGACTGTAGTAACATTTGTTTCAATATTTTTTGAACGAATTACTGTCAACAAAAAAATAATGAAAAGGACGAGATTATAACTTGATAAATAACGGTGAAAAAATTATACTTAACAATTATCAAAATATTTCATAGCGTTTAGAAAAAAAGGAATTAGTTCTAATAAATGAAAAAAAAGTAAATCCTACAAAATTAAAAAGAGAAAGGCAGTCAATTCTAAGAAAGGAAAAAATGAAAGGGAGTAAATTCTAGGTCGGTTGGTAAGCTTGTTTGAGTAGTGACTACTCTTTGGTCTAGGTCACTGGTTCGATGTTAATAGTTTACATTATAAATTATATTAAATGTATAAACATTGTATTGCTTTCAAAAAATACATTTTTGAGCGAGCTCAGTGATCTCACCGCCAATTTATTAAAAGTTTTGACAAAATTTTAAATGCTTAAGTTTTAAAAGATGCCCATCCTTTCCAAAATACAATTTCTAAATCATTGATAAAATATGCTAGCTGCGTGTTAATTTTGTTTATATAACTCAAATAAAAAACTATGCACATTCATCTACTATAGGTATGTAAAAAGTATTAAATTTTTTAGTAATTTGGATTTTTTTTTTTTAAGGCTTTTTCCCGAAGAAGTGTCTAAAGAAAAAAAATATATCATTTTATTTTTTCGTTGGCCTTAGAATCCAAAATTATATTACTTAATTACACATTTGCCTAAATTATGATTGGTGTTTGCAATTTTAAGTAAATTTTTATTTTATCAAAAATAAGTTTGAACAAAAAAATGTTTTTATTGAAATAGGTACCAAAAAAACCATTTTGTAACAGGACTTGAGAGAAAGTTTCTCCTAAGTTAGTAATCATTTGACCAGTCGGTACCTGTTTTTTCTACATACCAAAAATAAAATGCACATTCAACTTCTGACCAGTGGTTTCTTTGCTACAGTAACAAAATCAGGAAACAAAATTTAATACTGTAGATCTAATACAAGTGTAACGTTATTATGTTTTAAAAAACAAAATTTTAAAAACAATTTTCTCATTCCTTGCTGAGCTCAGAATCAAAAAATGTTGGTCGATGAATTAGATGTAATGGTATATATTTTATTTTAAGTAGGCTGGTATCTATTCTAAATTGTTTGAAGTGTTTTTTGAAGTAAAAATATACAGAGGAAAAACAACTACGCTCAACTTACGAAAGAAATAATAATTTAAAGTCACCGATTATGTGTACACGTGCGGAAAAAAACAACGCTATTTGCAAGTACGGCGAAAAATCCACTTTAAATTATTATTCCCTCGACGGTGCTTCCACATTTATTTTTATTTTTCAACTATTTCAAATTTTTAATTACTTAGTCATTTTTTCTATCCTTAGATAACGCTTTTAACTGTTTACCATACCTACTGTGACTATAAAATTCAAATTGCAGTTTATAACTTAAATAGTTTCTAAAACCTTTTTATAGTTAAAATTTGGGGTTAGTCTAAGATGTGTTAAGTTAAAAATAATTTGTTTACCCTAATCAATTAAATAATATGTTTTATAATAATAATTTATTTTTACTTTAAACTAAAAAAGATAAATAATAACTAAAAGAGAACTAAAAAAGTAAATAAGATCATTGAAAATTAAGTTAACACCGATACACGTTTGGTACTTGTTTGATTATTTTACAATATAAATTATATAGTAAAAAAAAAATGGCCTTATCGTATTTTTGGATTTTAAGCATTATTTTTACGTAAGTACCGTCATAATATTTACCGTATAACCGTTATTGCATCAACTCACATTTATTTTAAAACAACATACTATAATGTATCCATGTGTTCTATTTTCCAGAAATTCACATTTTAATGCATGCATTACCGACTTTTTAGATTGTTTTTTTTATGATGTTTACGAATATAAACTCTTGAATTTAAATTAAAGTTCAGCGACTCTAGTTTTAAAGAAAAACGTTTTCATATGAATTTAATTACAGTACGTACCCGCCGGCCCCATGTTCCGTGGACTGCAAAAATTCAACGGAACGATTTGAAAAAATGGTTTTTTTCTATTGTTCTCAAATTGTTTTTAGCAGTTTTAATATTGATTATATTGTCTCGTTATTATTGCCTACAAAAATAAAAATAATATAAAATAAAATAATATGAATAATTTAATGCTAAACATACATTCAGCCCTTAAATTTTGTACAGTTTTATTAATTAGTTTTTATATTTGTTGTTGAAATAGATTTTTATTTTTACGTTTCAAATTTTAAACTAAACTCCCTCAGTATCATTGTTATTTTCAATTGATTTCTCGTAGATCCCAGATTCATTAATTCACTTCACAATTATACGGCACGTTTTTCCTCTCCAAAGAAGTGCCCGTCCATAGCAATGATCTACACAACGACTCCGTTTGTGACTTTTGAATTTTTTACGTTTGTTTGATGTCCGTGACGACAACCACGAGGATAAAACGTCGTCGAAAAACACATGTTTGGGTTCTCGGTACCATAAAGCGACAGTCGTGGAAAGAAAGACGGCTGATAAGAGTTTTATTTTATTTTTGAGACGGAAAAGTTTTAAATTGAATCCCGGACTACCAAGTAATTTTTTTTTTCGATTCCTTCCCATTTATTGCCTTGCGATCCGCATAATAATATCGACTTGTCATCCGTACTATAACCAATCTAACGGCATAAAACGCCGTTTGAAATACGTTAAACACGGGATAATCATGATATAAAATTATAATGCAATCATTATAATTGACTAGGAAAGATCGTATAATAAATTAAAATAATAAGTATTGATTTTAGAAATTATATAATGATTTTTTGATAGTTTGTACGGGTTGTTTGATAATTGTTTTACTTTCTGAATTCTGAGCATTTTCTGATACGTTTTAAGTGTCACGTTGTACAAAGATAATGAAAAATTCATTACAGCAAATAAAATAATAATAAAACTCTCTAAATGGTTTTCCAATATCTTTAAAAATTCTGGAACGACATCGTTTTGAAATTGTTTTAAATTTTGTATAAAAAATTTCAACAAAGAAAATAACAATAAACTTTACAAACAATTAAATAATCAATTCTTATATTTGTATGGTCAAAAAGACAAAAAGTTCACACGATTTTTCGAATGTGTTAATAAAACATACACCGCATTAAACATTTAATGCTATTTATACATTCATTTGAGAATTCTATTTTACAGTTTAGTATACAACCACCGAATACTTAATAGTATTAGTAATAATCTGGTTTATTTATAACTATTATTTACCAACATATTTATTTTTTTAAATTTATAAACAACAAGATAAGTTTTTAAAATGTTGCTCGTTACTTAGTAAAGACGTTATATTATGTCATTACGTTTTGGCCATATTTAGCGGTAAATGGAAAATTAATTAAAAAAAATATTAACTACGGTTTTCTAAAAATCATTTTACCCTATTTTGTTAAATAACAACATTTTTAGTCTACTTAAAGTGAAAATCAATGTTACGAGGTAACAAAAAAGCCAAACATTAACAAATCGATTGTATTTGTTTTCATAATGCATGTTCAAATAATCGAAAATCAGATTTTTTTGAATCTAAAATCACACTTGACCACATTTTTACCTTGACATTGCATTTTTATTCGGTAATTATAAGATTATTTTGATACTTTTGAGAAATGTGTGCAAGTAATAACACATAATATTAATTCTGAATATCCTAAAATATTGTTACCGATAAATAATATTTTTTGTAAGTAGTAACTTTCTGCGCATTCTGGCTACCGGATAAAACGATCATCCTGTATGTTGTCATGTGGATATAATACATCGCATTATATGAATAATTGCGTACACAAACGGCTGACTACATAACTGCTTATTATTTATTTTTTCTTTTGACTGGTGTCACAGATAATTTATACGAAACAAAATGCGCTGGTCCTTTACTACCTTTTATTTTAATAAAATTTAGTTATTAAGAATTTCCCGTTTTTTTCTCGCCGGATAGTCACAAAGAGACGCGAAACAACAAAAACAACACACACTGTGAAAATTGAATTAATGTAAGCAGCTCTCGAGAGAGATCGAGAGAGAGAGAGAGAGAGAAAAGAAATGAAAAGAACCTCGGAACGAAGTGAAGGTTGTGTTTGTTGTATCTAACGACGTCATGTCGTTTACGCCAAAAGAAGACAGTTTTCTTTTTAATCTTATAAACTTGTGTAAAAAACTAATCTTTGCGATAGTATAACAAATTTAGTGTCATTGTAGTTGTATATGAGGTTGGCATGCGTTTTGCAAACGGTTGATTCTTATTAACTAACTGCAATGTGTTTTATGCGAAAATGTGATATGAATTCCACTGGGGTGCGTAATGTACACATTGTGAAACTTTGTTCGTGTTTCGGAACTTAAGTGTCGATTGAAAATTTTTTAATACCTAAAATTTCTTTGAAATATTTTTGTTCAACTGTATTATCCGTTTTACTATATAGAATTGCGGAATGCTTTGTGGAAACTTTTCTGTGTAATTTACACTTTTTTTCTCATCCAAAGAATAAGAATTCAATATTTACCAACATCTAAGAGTAAAAAATTATATATAACCACTTTATAATCTACAGGATGTTAACAATATTTTTTAAAACACAATTTTTTTGATTGGTAAAGTATAATTCGGTGTGATAATTATCAATATCATATGTTTTGTAACTATTAAGCGTACATACTTTCGTGACTCGAATGAAACTCAAACCTACTTTCAGGGTACTTGACTGAAAATAACGATAGTATAAATCACTTAAACCGACACAATCCGTACGATAAAAAAATAGGTTAACTATTATGTTACCTCCATTATCCGAATAAATAGATTTTTATTCTTTATTAAGATTTAGAAATATTACATGAAAATCAACCTTTTTGTTATGCCCACTAGTAATGTTATTTAAGAACTTACCAATAATTGTTTTCTACATCACAAAATGTAGCATGTGACGTGGTGTCATTTGATTTTGGAATTTGTTTTGTGTGCGGTTTTATCTCACAATCCGTTCGATAAAAACCAGTGACATAAACTGCGTATTTTAAATTCAAAAGTCAAAAAATCTAAAATGTATATTATAAGCAAACGAATACACTATTCGCTGTGTTATCTTATGCACGTGCATATTATAGTTTGTCACGCGTTTAGCAAATAACCTTCGACTTTCCTATTCAAATATCAACAATAATATTGGCAAGGGAGATGCAACGTCTTTAATGAGTTGGCCATTTGTTTTGTTTATTTTTTACGCATTAATTTTTGGCACAAACGTTTGCTTACATTTAAAAAAAATTGATATTTCTTAAGTGTATATTATATGATATTATATTATATAATTTGTTTCAAAAATGAAAATCAGTAGTAAAATTAAAAATAATCATACTTACTTTGTTTGGATTAGGACGTCGTTCAGATATTTCTATAAATAAACGTAATCACTCCGTAGAAGACTTACATAACTAAAGCTTTACTAATTTAGCAATTTTAAATTGTTTCCGTTTGTAAACATATCGCCTCAAAATTGATTGAGTATGAAAATTTGTTTATTTAGAAATAGGTACGATAAACATTTTTTAATTTAACGATCCAAAACACACACATTTAGTATAAACATCAAACCAAGAATCACCCAAATCTGTGACCTATTACCAACTCCAAAGCACGTTCGCGAATTCTTATTCCGATTATACCGACCGACCCGGTAGTCCCTATTCATTTTTATTTTTCGGCCCCTTTTACTATCAACTTTGTTTGTTTTAATTATAATTCATGATGTTTTTTTGGACATTATGTTCCTTTTTAAACAATCCTAATGATTCATTTTGTAAGACATGACGTACGATTTTAAGGAGGTTTTTAGTGATTGAATATCGTCAAATATTAAATTTATCGAGGGTCTTACAAAATTCGCTTTTTGTTCTTGGAATATCGGTAAATACTATAATGATTACGTGAATATCATGAATGCTTACCGTTATTAAAAATATAATTACGTATGATAATATATATTACAGGTATTGAAACGTAAAACAATACGGTTAGGTTTTATTTGAATTTGAATATTTTTTCTTTACATATATTTTCATAATTTTGAACGATATTGAATTTAATCGATTCAGTAAACTATTTATCCTACAGAATTACGGTAAAATTCATACGAACCAACATACTGTGCATAGTGTTGTATAAAGTCGAGTTTCTCGTATTTGTATAGGTACATTGCAAGTTTTGCGTTCCAAATAAAAATTACTATGATATTAACTTGAAGAATTTATAATGAGTAAAAGCAAGTTTCTGGTGTAGAAAAATGATATCGGCGACATAAGCATTTCAAAACTTTGAGGCTCGTTTTATTTTGAATTCCCGTCAACTGATAATGACGTACGAAAAATTAAAGAGAAAAGGTTCACACGTTCAACTACCTGTACTACGAGTTCAACTACGAAAAAAGTTTTTCCGCCATTCCCTATTCACTTACACAGAAAATAATTGGAAGACATCGATAAAAAGTTGTCCTCAAATTACATCGATTCTCGGATGTAATTATTAACACGGTTTTGTCTTTAATTTTTTCTACAACTGATTTTTTACTTTGATCTGTGTGTTTTTATTTTTGTGTATCGTTACTGTAAACATTTATAATATCAATAAATACACAATTAATAGAAAACGTAATCGAAGAATATTTTGAAATTTACATATTTAAGAACATAAATTAGATGTATATATGGATGTAATGAATACTTGTATACGTTTATATATAAAATAACGCGTTGTATAGTCTAATAAAAAACACACAAATAACTCGTTTTACGTAAACGAACGTGTCACGCGTCGTAGTTTTTTTTTTTTTAATTAAATATGTATTTAAAATCTGTAAATTTTTTATACCTACAAACTATACCTGGCATGTAATACGAGAAACGTTATTGATTTCATTCCGTCGTGGAGCGTGTGCCAATCGATTTGTTTTCAGCCGTCTGTAGTTCATTATTATACACAGTTGTCTAAGACGCGCGTCATTCGTAACGAACACTTTTCTTTCTTCAACTGGTAGTCTTATCGAAATCGCTTTCCAGCTACGGCGTCAGATTTAATTTGAAAATTTTCCCGTACGTTTTCAACAAACTCTAAAATGCAGACTCGACGACGAAATCAGTATGTTAATCGGGAGTTTTACGTCGCAGCGGAAAAATCGCCGACACGACAGTCGGATTGATAGCTATCGCAGGGGAGTAAATTATTTTTTTATCTACCGACTGTACGCATTGTTTTTTTTATCCGACAAATTCGAATCCCTCGCGGATTAAAAACGAGGAGAAAGAAAGAACGTCAGGGCGACACCTAATTTGAAAAACACTCTCGGGACACGTCCTGGCGTCGTCGCGCATTCCCCCGCGGCGTTTGCGGAGCGATTGTTTTTCTCGTATTATAGTATCTCCTCGTGAAATTTTCGTTTAAATTTTAGTCGAACTCCGCGTACGTCGTGTCACATCCACAAACGCGTGTTCGACAAGCTCCTCTGAATTTTATTGAGCACGGCTGAAACGGTCAGAAATTTCGGGTCACATCGGTGTAATAACACAGTAGTATTAACTATAACTAACCTAAAATCGGCGTCACGAAAACGGATAATGACGTTTTCTCGTCTAATTGATTCGTTCATCGCGTATATTTAGCAATAGTTCATTACAACTCGGCACGAATATGCTATATATATATTAACAGTAAAACAAAAATCGTTGTGATCATTATTGTTGTGCAATTTTTGTCATACGGTCGTTTCCGGTTCGAATTGCCGTCATAACCGTTTTTCAAAATTGTACATTTTCCGAATCAGTAGAAAAAATTTCTACCGCAGTCTGCTTTGCGTATAGTTTCACGCGAGGTGTATGCGACACTTTAAACGTGATTGTCGAAAACGTGTTTAGTTCGTTGCGCGTATGATCAAAAACACGAACATTATGAACGGATCCAAACCCGGCAAAAAAATTACGGATTTTTACCGAGGATAGTTGTGAAGCAAACAATTTTAACTCGCGTAGGAACCGGTTCGCAATTGGAGCAAAATTTAATAAAGAAAACGTATTCGACAACAGTGTGCACTTTTCTACATCGCACAAGTCGATTGCGACCAAACGTCTTTTTCTTCAGTCTATATCACTGTGCAGAAACGCAGTACGGATCGCTGTTTAAGATATTAAAGAAGAGGACCTTTTTCACATTTTTATTCTCTTTGCGTTTTTGAATAATATTCCAAAACTCATTCGCGCGCCGAATTTCTACAATAATAACGTATACGGTTCACGTTTTCTAGCTTATACGTATTTTTCTTTCTTTTTTTAATCCGTTTGGATTTTCTTTTTATGCGCACTACAATGCGAGTGAGTATCCTAGGCGGCATACAGTACGCGTAGCTGATAGCACTGCCACGTTATACTATTATACGATCGTGACATGAATAAATACCGACTACAATGAACGTACCTACTCCTTTTCCGTGTTTATAATACAATATTGTATTGCATTATTGCTATTTTTTTTTTCTGACCGATTTTTTCTTTTCAATAAACCCACTTTTCACAACAGTTATTGTGTCAAAAATAAATAAATAAAATACGAAACCGTAAATCGCCGGGAAAATCGATAGCGTACAAGTATTTTTGTATTCCGTAAAATCGGTGGGACGAACGGTGGGACGGATGATTACCAATTGTGGTGATTTTAAGAAAAAATGTTCGATGAAAAAAATTAATCGATCGATACGCGTTATAATGTAACGTTAAAACGGACCGATTTCAGATCCGATAGTAATTGTACTGTTAAACCTAACGAAACAACTCTTGTTTTAATAACATGACATTGATTATGATTCATATGGCGGGCTTCATTAGTGGTACGAAATTACACAACAGATTTAATAATAATATTGTTGTTTAGTATGGAAATTTGCGTGTGTTTATAATATCCTCTTTTAGCATGGTTGAGGATCAACTTTGAAATAACTAAAATTTGTGTGTGTAAACTGAAAACAAAAATAACTCTATGGTATTTTATTGACGTAGAGTTTTGGATGATGAAGTTAACTAACCAACAAACCTATTCCGATATTTTTTTTTTGTTTAATGGAGAAAAATATTGTGCAGAGCATTCGTTATTTCTTATTTGGAGTATAATGTTTGAGAAATAATTTAATTTTAAATTTTCACAAATGTTTTCATTTTTTACTTCAATTTGCAAGTGTTTTTTTTTTTCAACAACATTTAATTAAAAATCGGCTTAACGATTGATGTAAAAGCAATTCAAAAATCCTTTTGAAAAAACGAAAAAATTTTGTTTTGTTCATTGGCTACTTGAGAATATGTCGTCGCGCTATACAATCAAATTTATGTATTTTTTCATATTTTTGTTTCAGGTAATTGATCAGTGTGATTCATTGATAACGAGTATTCGAGAATATTTGTAGAGTGAGTTTGTATGTAAACGATCAATATTTATGGTAAAGTATAAACACAATAATGTCTATTTAAATATATTTTTATTTTGTAAAAACTGGCTTTACTTTTGTGTATGTGAGTACAAAATTGTATAATTACTCGTATTTTTGAAAAGAAATTCGTGTGTTGAATGTATGAATTTTTCAAAACAATTATGTACATCGGGTCATTATTGCATACGAATTCGAAGTTAGACTAATATAACCTATATTTTCTGATACAAACATAAACTGGGACAATACTTCGTAAAAATTGACCAAAATAAATACGTCTTTGACGTTTCTCAGTACATAATTTTTTTACAGTTTACTCATTACAGACGTGTATTGAATCATTCGCTTTTACGCAACATTTTTATGATAGACAACCAAAAAACAATGCGTTGATAAATATTGTAACTCGGTTAAGTTGAGTTTTGTGCGAGAAAAAGAATATAAAAAAAAACACGATAATACGCGCATTTTACACTATTTAAACGTTTCCGGACGGTTAACGAGCACTTGACGACGTTTCGCAACATCGTTTAGTGGAGAAAGATAAGAGGGCGGAGGATTGAGTGACATTGCAAAACAATTATTCTTCTGGCAATCAATCATTTCCACGTCGTCTTCGTTCCTTGCCAGTATAAATCGCTCTCGGGACGACACGAAAACCGATGCGAATATCGTTTACAAGGTGTATAAAATATCCGTTAACATTTTTCTTTTAATTTTTCGTTCAATTAATTTTCATTCGATCGAGTGTAAAAAAAAATAAAACTATATTTCGTCCTCTTAAACGACCGCAGTGAACCAGTCTCAAAACAAGTGTATTACAGTAAAATCATACGTTTACGTAACAAAATAAATAAAATAAAATGCAATTAAATGTATTAAAAGCAATATCGCATTATACTTTGGCATAATTTCATTCGGTTTTATTACAATACAATTTAGATGATTAATCTTACATTTTTATTTGGGCAAACATAATGTCACATGTCAGAAATTACATTGACTAGGGGAACAAAAAAGTATTTTTATTCGAACCGGCATTCAATAATTCAATAGTGACAACATGAAAAATGTGTTCTCCATACTGATTTGTGTTTTTTTTTTTTTAATTCTGTACGTTTGTTAATGCAAAACGCAACAATATTATTGTTAATACTGATTTTTGTGCCACGCTTTCTTGAGATAGAACTAAAAAAAATTCGTGACCCGTTTCGTTCTTATTTAAACACAATCAGTATTGAATTGGTACATTTTCAAGAATAATTGTTTTTAGTTGCGCGGCGGAACACCCTGTGCACATACAGTCTCAAGATTTTCTTTACCGATTTCGTTCAAAACACGTCAACATTATCGCAAAATATAGTTGTTGTTTCCCTGCAGTGACCGTACTCATTGTCGTGAACTAAATTTCTAATGGCATTTTCCATTTGAAACAGTTAAAAAAAAACTTTACAGCTACTGCGGGACGGTAGCTCCGATGTTTCTCGATTTTTCATCAGCGATTCCGTTTTATCGGATAAAATAAAGTGCCTTTTTTCAAGAATTAACATTATTGCTTAAAGATAATGAATAATGATCGGATACGATGAATCGACATTGTTGTTTGACAGTCTTCTTTGCCATATTCAGTTCTTTCTCTACTTTTTCTGAATATGCAATGCAGCCGATGTTAAATCTTTTCTAAAATGTATACACCAGAAAAAGATTTTCTTTTCATCAATTTTCATTCTATTCTTTAGACGTATTGATTCGGCAAGATTAACAGATTAACTACCTATTTATCATGATTTTTTGTATACTTTTTTTTTTTTTTTACTTGTTTTTTTTAAAGTCTTACCGGTTACTTATAGAGGCTTGACACAGTCATCATCAGTCAAACACCTTAAATCATCCGTAAACGTACACGATAAGATGACATCGAAATGTGTAATTCACTTTAAATAATTATCTCATTATTAACTGTTAGTGCTGTTTTCTCGTTTTATTTTACTTAACACTGGACGATACATCGTTTACACCCGGTGTAATTTTTTAAATTGTGTTACAGACACGTAAACATATTACATTTCAAATTTGATTTTAAAATCAATCATTAACAATAATTCTCTAAAATCTTACAAATGTCAATAATTAGATAGTTTGCATCCAACTAATTTGGCACGGTACATAGTAGTGTCTTTTCACTGTTGACCTCAAATGACCCATTTATATCCACGAGAAAGGGACTTTTTGTTTATTTTTGTTATATTTATGATTTTAAAACGTACTATATAACTCTATAACTTTTCCTACAAAACTAGCGTGTATAAAAAAAAAAATAGATAGGAACAAAAAAATGTACTGATTGTTTTCTAAAATTCAAAGTTTGTATAATATTATAATAGAAAAATGTTATAAAAGAAAAATCATTAAAAAAACGAACGATAATCGATTTTGGGTAACATCTAAAACTATAGCGAAACACGTGCAGAGTAAAACGAATAATTTGTACGTTAATATAGTACGCTGCTCAACTTTTTGAAAGCAAACTTAACCATACCTGTTTATTACAAAGAATATATAATTTCTTTTCTCGTTCAACTCCCCGTGTGTTTCCTATTACTACAATTCGACCGTTTGTTTAACTCTCCCCTAAACACATAAATGAATACAGGTATACCTAATACCAGTTTAATAAATCAGCCTCTACCACTTCAGCGGCCGTTACGATAGCCAAGTGGGTAACAAAAGGTAGTAAATTATTTATTATTTTTATTTGTTTCCATTATTTCCCCCTCGAACGACCGCATATTTTGCTCCGGCGTGCGTTCGTGATGGCGAATTGCCTAAACGCACCGCCGTTTTAGGACTGCGCGGTGACCTAAAACGATCTACTCGCAACATTAATTTAATAATTATTACTGTCCTGAGAAATCTACGAAAACTGACAAACATTAATTTAAAATAATCGCCTGCCCAGTGTTAAACGCTAAAAGTCCGCTGAACAGCGAAAACTGTTGAAAATATGTGTACCTATGTGTTTACCGTTTAATAGAATTTCCGGTATAGTGAAATAATTAAATTGAGATAATGAAATGAAGTCATTTCTATTTGACGTATTAGTTAAATACGAGTACGTCAGTGTTTATAACAAAAAAAAAAAATTTTATATAAATAATACTATTATTATAATATTTTCGGCCCTTGGATTTTTGAACGAAAGAATCAAATCTGTTTTTATGTTTATCTCTTCGCAATCTTTTCATTCCCGTGGTTTGTCGTTGAATCCCGAGAAAATATCGCTAAATTCACGCTGTTCATAGTAAACCGCATCGGTCGCCACACGTTGTTCCCAAATTAATATGTGGTGTAGTATTCTTCCCATTTTTACAACGACGACTTTCAGTCGAGGAAAGCCTTAAATTTCGCTCTTTTGTTTCTGCCGTTTTGGCAGACATTGTCTGCCGTTTTGGCCCGAACCCGCTAAGATAATATTATATATTGTTCGTTTCTGGAGTCTCTCAATTATCGTTATTATTCTAAACACAAAATCCTCTTTTCTTCGTATTTTTTTTTTTTTTTAAATTACGATCTCTGTGTATTATTCTTTTCGTTTTCTTGTCGTTCAACAACGTTGCCTACGGGATTCGTTCGACCGTACGAAACGTTGTTCTTCTATTATATTTCGCTCTTTCATAATATTATCTACCGCAGTGGCAATGCGCACCACGCGGCTAATGGTCTTGGCAATAAAAATACAATTTAACATGCGTATTATTGCTGATAAAATAACGTCAACGACAGATGTCTTTTAGCGAATTATTGTAAAAAAATGTTATCGCTGTTCAGCACCACCGTGGTGTAGTGCTCACGTCGTAGTTTTTCGCCGTACGCTTAAAGCTTATGTAACCCTATACGTTCGTGATAAGACAATCGCTCACGTAATACGTTCCTAATAATAACTCGAAATTTTTATACGATATACTCGCGATATTTCCAAAATGACATCGTAAGGAATTTTTTTTTTTTTACGTAATTATTACCTACGCGCATCGATTGGAGTTCTGATGTAATAGTATCTACGCAATTCATCATCACAAATACAACACGTGAGTGATGTTTTTGCGAAAAAATCATTGCGAATTATTTGCATTTTTTTAGTAACGACCTCGTCGGGAATGAATAATTCGCAGTTAGGTGTAAAATACGACAATAATGCAATGTGTTCGATTGTAAACGCACATACTTTGAGCAACTTTTTGAAATAAAACAATTAAAGTCAAAACTCAATGACGAATATTATTTAACGATTAATACTAAAAAATATTATACAATTATGTAAATAGTACAAACGATAAAACATTATTACTCTTTGATTTGTGGTTTTTTTAATTACCTCACGCTTGTTTCTCGAAAATTTGTTTGTTGCCCGAAAAAATAAAAATTATACGAATTTTTTTGTGGTCGATAAATGTATGATTTCCCATCCTCCTCTTTTAAAAATTTGACACCGAATGTGACTTTGCCTTTTTATTGATAAGTCTTTTCAATTTCATTCGAGCGAGCGTTTCCTACAAATTTACAATTTAAAATTAACGATATACGTCAGTTAACAATTCTGTTGGTTGAAATTATAATATCACGGACGAGAAACAGACAAATCGTTAAAAATATATTTTTTTATGAATGTATCAAAGAAAATGTAATTACAAGTGCCTGCTCAAACGAAACACGGGTTTGGGTTTAATTTATTGAACAGAAACATATAATAATTAACGTGGTTTTTTCGGCACGATTGAAGAATAATTAGTGTTCGTAATATCATTAATTACGGTTTAAACCCTTTTAATTTATTAACAAACATGAATTATAAAATACCATTTGTTACACTGTACGTCATGTTACGATGCTCGAGCACACATTTTAATTAACTAATGAATGACGAGTGTAAACATAAACTGTATTATTATAAAACGTATTCAAACTTTAAAATACGGAATACCGAAAATCAATATTGTCCGTGATTTAGTGTGACCCTCATAGCGAAATCATTGTAAAACTATCACGTCGAATATTCGGTTACTAGTATTAATATACCTGGTGGTAAAAGACAACATTAATTGTAGTTGATCAGTTAGTCAACGTAGAATTCGCAGATTGTGGATAGTTTAGATAAATGTGATTGGGGGTCACAAACTGATAATTAATAGATTCGACAACGCGAGTTTTCCTCCGGTCAAATGACCAACACACGAAAAACCGATATTGAAAAAAAAAAAACACTTACACAAGCTATTTATTTGCGTGATTTAATCTTATACAACGACTCTTAATTGTATTTACATAAAACGAACATTGTTCGAAAAACGGTAGTTCGGATGATATCAGATTGTACTTTATCGGCTGTACTGCGGTTTATCGAACAGTAGTAGTGTTACGAACAATTCTAGTGGCTGCACTTTACGGCGTTCTCTTTAGAGAGCAAAAAATTAGTGGAAAAAAATGGGCTCACCGTAGTGTCATACCCATTATAATGACCGCCTTAGCACGTACATACGGTTTGCGTTCGACCTCGAGGGCTCAAGCCAGCGCCTGATTCGTACGCGGACCTATCTTTTTTTTATTATAAACGTTTTAGCGTAGTAATACCCTTTCTGATTCGGTGTCGCAATCAAAGCACATCGAACGCCGTTTCCTGTTCAATTGTGATCAATCACTTACGATTTTTTTTTTTTTGTTATCCGAGACAGCGCTGGCTGGCTCCTGAAGACGCGCTGCTAACTTTCGACTTTTCGCGGGATTCGTCCCCGTAGCACAGTACTCGCGAATTCGCTCCGTGCGCGCCCCCGTCCGTCCGTCCCCGCCTAGTGCGACCGCAGGTATCGGCCCGAAATTGTTTGGAAATTGTTCGCGTTGTAGTCAAGTTTATCGCTCGCTCCGAAAAGTCAAAGCGATCTGCACGCTCCTGCACCTGTTACACGGTATTATTATACGTTCGCACGAGCGCAGTGACGCGCGATTCGCGTCTGGGAGAGAGCCGAATCGAGGAAAACGAGGAATAAAAATCGGTGTTTTACCGTGTAATTTTACCGTTTAGTCTCGAGGAGAGTAGTCGATTCCGAGTCGGTTTACGTCACACTTGTCTCGTGAGCTCGACGTCGGAAATCACGAAACGCTGCGCATACGTTGTCGGATAGAAAATAAAAATGGAGTGGCGCAGTGGAATAATATTACCGTTGTCGAGCTATACGAATTCCGTTATTGCGTTCTTATAAGGTGTTTTCGGGTCCGTTGCTGTGATTAAAAAATAGAATTTATAACAATCGTATAGGATCCACCATTAACCAAACGCGGTATCATTTTTGTTGATTTTACATCGAAAAGTAGGTGTTGTTGTTTAAAACTTGTATTTTTTTTTTTAAGAATTTACATTCCAACGTTACGGACGACGGTAATTCTCGTAATAGTACTATAGACTTACAATAAATGTGTGTTTCTGTTAAATAATTTAATCGGTAAAACGTCAGCATTAACCGTTCACACACATTGCAAACCTACGGCAAACATTGACATAAATTAAAAGCATTTTTTTAATACTTACAAACATTTTTACCAATTAGGATCAAAATTTTTTTTTACCGAACAAGCCGTACAGTAAATAATATGTTCCGTTGTTATATCGGAAATCGAACAATAAATGCTACAAAATTATAAACTTGTGTAAGAGAAAAAGTTTATGGCGGGTATACCATTCACCACTAAAAATATTTTTTATAATTTTCTCTCGGAGAAAGTTATTTTCAACAAGTAGAGTTGTTATTTTTTGTTTCGCAAAATTTTTGACATTTACGGCGTAGTTCGCTTATACATAGTATATACACGTTTGTTACGCATAGGGCTGTTCGGCGTAACACTAATTCGGTAATAATAAAATATTGTCTATACCCGAGAACAAATAAATGAAAAAACGACAAGATCGTTAAGACCGTTGGAAATTCTCGCGACTGCGCGTTGTTGTTGTTTTACGCGTTTGTACGACACGACCTGCTGAACACGTGGTTGTCTTGGGGGTAGTGGCCTCGGCGTGGAGTCGTCGCCTGGCTCGTGTGACCTAGTAAAACGGACTCGGTCGTTGTAAGGGAACAAAAAAAAAAAAACACTCGTAGCTGCTATGCGCGCATAAATATTTATATAACGTTGAAAGTTCTGTTTGTGAAAATAATAACAACAACGGTGGTAGTAATAATAGTAGTAATAAGTGCGACGAGGGGAAAACTCGTGCTTACAACCATCGATTTTTGACTTATTTTTTTAAAAAACCATAAAACCAACGGTATTTATGGCAGTCGTTTCGGACTGAACCGTTTTTGTTTTTCGCGGTACCAAAGTAACAAGCGTTTGCGCTTATAACCGACGTTTTTATTTTTCAAAACTGACGCTTCATTTCAGACATCACGCCGGAAAAGCCGTCGATTATAACAACGCACTACCAAGACACCGCTGCTGTTTCGAGAGTGCGCGGTCGCGTTTTCAGGGACCACCCCGCGTTGTCGGCCTAATAAAACAACACGCCTGGAAAGTTCCACCGGTTCGTCCGAATGCGCGCGGGCCGACTCGTGAAATCGGTATTCCTTTAACTGTTCTCTCTCTGTACACACCGGTCAAAATAAAAAACGTTCGGAACGGATTTTCAAAGAACGACGACCCGTGTGGTGTTCTCCCGACAGCTCTCCATAGTACCACGTCTCGTTTACAGTGCGCGGCCGAAACGTGATCATCCGATTTGATTCCGGCTGTGCACGTCGGCCGAAAAAAAAAGTCCCTTGAAAAACGACGCGGCGTAAACGGCGACGACCGCGGACCACCCGAGATCCGGTGGCCGGTGGTGGTGGCGGCGGCGATAAACGAAAGCGAATGCAGCCGGGGTGTGTTATCGAACTGATTGCGTAACCCGATTTTATTCGCGGCGGGCGAAGGGACGGCGAAGAGGAGTCGCCGCGCGGGGCGAAGGGATGCAGCGCGGGGACCGTGGGTTCGCGCGCGGCTGCGGGGGTGTGGTGCGGACGACGCGGGTCGGTGGCGATACGCGACGACGACGGGGTAGTTTACAACCGCCGCCGCCGCCGCCGCCAGCGATCGATACGAAAGCGAGCGCGGTGTACGCGCGACGTCTCTCGGCCGCCGACCTCACCCTCGGCCCTTCTCGGATCCGAGCTTTTGCGGCGAAGCTCTGGCGAGGACGGGGGGGACCACAGGGTGCGCGCACGGGGCGTTCACGTCGTGTAAAAAAAAACGAGCGAACACGAGGGACCGCGCGCGCGTGTGTGCGACCTGCGGGAAAAAACGGGACGAACGAAAAACGTGTAGAGGAAAACCGTGTACGGGCGAGACGATGGACACGACGCGGCCGCAGTCGGTGCGTGTGCACGAGGGGGACGATCGCGAGAGGCGGAGGACAAGACGACACACGTTTGGGAAGTAGGACCAGAAGGAACGTTACGTGTCCGTGCAAAATCGTTTGTGTTTTCGCCAAAAAATTGTAACTCTCGAGACCACCACACCCTGTGCATAATACCGCCCTCTCTACTGCTCCACGCGCGCGCGCACACACACACGCACCAACGCACACGCACACGCGCCATTAATGGAAAACAAGCGTCCCTCCGACCACCACGGGGCGCAGGTAAACGCGGCGGCGATACACATCAATGGAACAACTTTCCCCCCGAGTTTTTCACACGAACCGCATTACGGTGCGCGTTCTGTGGCGTAGTGTTACAACAGCATTGCGGACACCGCCGCACCGTAAGTTTTATTTTTAATGCCCGAACAATCAGTGATTTCCTGCGAGTGTTTTTGAATTTGTTCACGAAACGTGGATGATTATCGCCGAGAACGCGCGGTGCTCGCTTAGTCGAGTGACGAGCGATTCCGAGAATCACGAAACACGGTACGAAAGACGTGTCGACATTTTTTCCGGTCTTCGTTGTGAGAAAAAAAACCGTACCACGACGATGTTTCCAAAAAAAAAACTACACTTCTTTTCAAATTATTTAATACCCCTTGTTGTTTTGACTCTACCGGGGAAAACGATGCGAACGATGCGATATGTTTCCGGTGGAAGTCGAAACTTTTTACGTTAAAGGCCTTCGCCACATTTTTTAACCGCCATTCAGACGCAGTGAATTTACCCGGTACATTTTTTTTTCCTCCTCCAAGTAGAGACATGTTTTCGCCGGAGTTTGTTGAAAATAATTTTTTTTTACGTTCAAACGTTAAAACTGTGTATCTGCGTTTAAGACGTTTCACGTTGGTAACGTTTGGTTCGATGCGTATCCGAAAAACGTTTCGTCGACGGTATGAAAATTATAAAAAATCGTCGAAACGACGTCGTCCCCTTGTGAATCGAGTTCAATCGAGCGTGTTCGGCTGCCGTCGTCGTCGCGGAGTGCAGTGACCTAGTTTCGGCGATCGACACGAAAAAGAGTCCTACGCGAGCGCACTTGACACGGTTTTTCACATTATACGTAATACCGAGTGGCGAAAAATGAAAACACGCTTACGAAACATTTTTACACACGCTTCGGGATGAATAATGATGCCACTAGTTTCGTACTATGGTTAAAGATGATACGCTCAGTTTTTACCCGGTTACTTTGATACTGGAAATTTTTACCCTTAAACTAAAATATAATATCGAGTTTTCTCGATTCGAGCGGTTCCCGCACGATAACTAACGATCGTTTTGTTTTGCGGCCGAACCTAACGTTCCGTGTCTAACACCGGGTACGACGGTCGGACTTATTTATAAAAGACGTTTTCGAACCGTTTGTGTAAGCCGATAACGAAAACATAAAAAGCCGAACGAGATAATTACATCCGTATCGCGTCAACGTTTCGCGGTCGACGTGACGCTTTTAATAGTGATCCCAACTCCGCAGGGACGTATTTCCTCGGGAAATTTACATGTTTTACCTGCCGTCCCGACGATGACGACGACGAATTCCGCCCGCCGGCGGCGTCTCGTGTAGGCAATTTCGGTACGCTCGTGTATTCAATTAACGGGCGCACGCCGTTCTCCTGCGTGCACGGCGATAAATAATTCACAAGCGCGTGTGTGTGTGTTTTTTTTTCGCCGTTCTTTTTTACTTCCGTACATTTTTACAACGTGACTTGCGTCGATCTGAGAAAAAAAATAATCAACGCGAACGAAGAAAAACCTAGAGAAACCCGTAGTGACACGTGCGTTACTACAGTATATTATACAAGTCTGTGCGCCAAAAATCCATTTGAACACCACGCATTTTCAAGTTCAAAAGCACACACATTACTGCGCGATGTACCAATATGAAACCGATTTATCGTGTTAGTAGGGATCGTGGCGAATAGGCGAAAATAAAGAAAGGCCGGGATCGCTCTGGGTTAGGCGTTGACGGTGTGTAGCCACCACGCTCTGGGCGGTTTGTAAACTGTCGTTCAAACGTGTACTGTTTAACGTCCGAAAGCAACGATAAGTCGTTGCCATCGAAAACGCGGTGCTGAGCGAGCTCAGTTGTGTCCTAGTAAATTTTTTGAGAACTTCAAAGTACTGTGCTCAGCTCAAAATATATTAAAACCCTTATGAAATCTGTGTCTTACCTGTTTGAATAGTACGTGAAAGTCGCGGTTCGTTTCGACGATCATTATTTTACGTAGATTTTATGACCGAAAAACTAAATCGATGTGTACAAAACCCGTTTGCCGTAATTAATGTTTCTCCTTAGTTTCCTCTCTTGGCTTCGTGACTCTAACTTTTTCGATTTTTAACTTTCAAACTTGAGATCCCTCAAACTAGAGAACTTTTTGATAGAGTTACTGACTTTAGAAATCTGAGCATACCCTTAAAGTTGTTCGCAGAAAAAATAATCATCATCGTGAAACATTCCTCCGTAATCTAACAAACCTACAAAAATATTCGATTTTCGTGTATATATTGTTGGACGTCGTGAGTTGTACTTAAGTTACAAGTAGGTAATCGTATGTATTTTTGAATACCCTTACAAAACTCGGCATCATTGTTGCACGTTTGCACGATAATGTAAAGTTTATTACGAACAAGGTCGTTAAAGAATAAAATTACTATAATTACAATCATCGATGATAACCATCAAACGTTTCTACGCCAAAAAAAAAACGAGTATGCAGTACAAAATATTTATTTAAAAAAAGCAGAACGGATTTTCGAGTTGGAACTCGGATGTTTACTGTTTGTCCCTTCGACGTGTGTTTTATGGCTGACGGAAGGCCTAGAAGTCTGGAAAAAGGCTATTTTCCCGGTGACGTCGTCCATGTCGACGTTGCCCGGGGATGCGTTACGAGGCGGCTCACGCCCGCGTCTTAATAGCAGTGTAGATTAACGAAATCGAGTTGTTTTTTTCATTCGTTTTTTATACAGCCGGCCGGACCGGAGTGGGTATATAATTACGCGCGGCGGCCGAAAACAACAGTACCTAACCGCGTTCTGCGGGGTGTTATTGTTCACCAGACGTGACAAAAAGAATATACCGGTATGTGCATATATGTGTATAATCGACGGTGAGGTAGGTAGTAGACCGTTTTCGCAGAAGGGTAAACAAACAAAGGTTGGCTCGCGGTATTTAAACGTGTATAATAATATAAAATATACGCGCTCGTTTGTGCAAAAATATAATAATGTGTGTGTGTTTGCGCGCGTGCAGGTCGAGTGACTGGTGCCAGAGATAGGTCTGGGTGTGTGTGCCGAAGTCTGCGGTTAATGATTTAACATTTGTTTTGGCGGCGCCAGAGAGAGTCGTCGAGGCGCTCTCGCCAGCGTACACCACACCGGCGCTGTTACCGGACTCTCTCGGTATAATATCCGAAACGTACGGGCGGGCGGAGGAGCGGGCGGGATAGCGGCAGCGCCCCGCGCGTAATTAGGCGTCCACCGCCCTTCGCCACCACGGTCCCCGCGAAATCCGCCCTGTCGCGCAATGCCGGTTGTTCTTCTTCGGGGCCGACCGCGAAGGGACAAAAAAAAAGATCAGTCTCTGGGTCGCGTCGTGGGTGTTTCGCACTGTAACTGAGACTACTCTTCAAACGGTAAATCGTTGTTCATGATTTGTGTTTTTTTTAGAAATTTTTATAAAAATGTAACGTTACGGTCTTATACATACATACTACTACAACTAAAAGTCGATTCGTTTTTACACGGAAAACAAATTACGTAAGTGAATTTCGCACACGATGGTTTAATGATGCCAATCGGCTAAAACGCATGTTCAAATGGTATAGCCGAATGCAATTAACGCAGTATAAAACACGCTTCGTGTACCGGGTTTAGAACCAAAAGAAAATTGAATAGAAGAACTTCATCATTTGTTGTTAAACGAATTTCTTGTTTTCTAAACGCAATGCGAATTTTAAGCTCGTAGCCCGGAGCGGGTCGTGAAAATTCGTTTTCCTCGTGGTACCGACATCTCTACTTTGTCGATGCGACGAAGAACGCATTTCACAATGTGAATATGACGAGCGGGAACGTCGTTAAAATTTAAAAACAATTCAAGGAGAGCGAATTGTATAGTTTTTTTTATTTTCTTCCACATCGGGTATGTTGTTCCTATGTGCTTTATGTAACAAAACGTTTTCTACTCGACGTTACGTTTTCGAAATTCCGTTTAGTAAAGCAATAGTAGATGACATTTTGTCTACGTAAAAAAATCTACGTATTGCGTCTATTATGTATCACCGTAATTGTTATCGCCTACCAAACGACGTGTTACGTCGATAAAAAATACGTAATTCATTGTTGTTGTACCCTTGCATTTTATACGATTGATGTACGTTTCGTGGTCGTACGAAACCAGAGTGTATTACCATGAATTCATAGACCGAATTGTCACTAAAAAAAAGTTGCGATAGATTATTGGCTTTAACACGGTTCAATATCCTAGCTAACGAACTCGGCAAAATTACTTGAAACACATTTCAAATTCAATACACGAAATCACGAAAAAAACAAAATTTTAAAAATCATAGTAGAAATCAAAAGCTCCACCTAACTCGTTTACACAATTCAATATACAATTTAACGTTGTGTTTAAATTGAAACGTATTTTTCATGTTTATACCAACTAAGAACATATGATCGTCGGCGATTTCCTTCAGTATTTGAAACACGTCCAAATAGTTAGTACTCGAAAACATTTTAAAAACCGCAAATTAGAATACTGTTCGATTCGAAATCGACCTACGCCAGCAGATAGACAATATGACTGCAGTCGTATATTTTCGCGACGATAGAAAATTCCTCGTAGAAAGTCTCAGAAAACTGTCCGACTTAATTTCCGGAACATATAATGTCGTATTTATTACTGCTGCTTCTCCATCGTCGTCTCGCCAACGACGATAGTAATAATAACTATTATTTGACGTATTTGCACATCCTCCGGGACAGCGATATATTATTATTACGAAGTAATGGCAGTCGCATTTTGTTATGTACGCATTATATAAATAGCGCGCCATCTGCATAATCGATAGCGCATTAAACGTTTTTCGCTGCCGTCAATAACGACGTCAGAAATATTCGACGCGGAATGCGTTTAATGAACTCTCCTGCGCGGTGGATCGTCTACTTTCACGCACCTAATAGTGCTCGAAATTGTAGTCTGGGATTCTTTCGGTGTCCCCCCCGGCACTGTAGGTTTCGGTTTTTCTGTTTATATATTAATGGTTTTTAGACACCGAGAGAAGAAAAAAAAGAGTTCTCAAAACAAAAGAGCGATGTGTTTTTTTTTTTCTCCAATGCAATCTATAAGTTACCCGACGTTTGTACGTCAGTATTGTCGTTTAATCTCTTATAATCGATGTTGATAAATTTTTTAATCGGTGCTTGAAAAGTTCCTTTCAAAAAGGAATTAGCACTCGTTTACTTTCATCTTGTTAAAAAGGAACTGATTCCAGGCTCGTTTCTAACACAGGAAATATTACGTTCTTCAGCAAAACAAAAAAAAAACTGTACGTTGGTTTGTGATAAATTTTAACTGGACTCAATAAACCTTACCTACTGTAAAGAGTGTCTATAAAGTTCCAAACGTACGATGATCTTTACAGGAGGGTCAGGCTTGATCGGTTTAGATAAATTTATGAAAATTTTTTATCGTGTACGAAACGTTTGAGCCATTTATGCGTCTCTGTTTTACTAATTCTTTATGAGTGTAGTATTTACAAGTAGAAAATACAAATTTATACTTGTATGAAAAAATATGTAACTACTGGGTGAACTGAAAAGATTTTCTTTTTTTTAATTGACTACAACAATACTTACGCACTTTTACTGTAATAAAACAATGTTGATCTGTGTCTCTACGACTGACGGCGGTAAAAAATGACGATTGAAATAATAAAAAAAAAAAAGATAGACATTTAAAATGTCCCGCGTGTAAAAATTATTTGTTTAAATAAGAAAATAGAAAACGGGGCAAAAAAAAAAAATCTTCCTCCGGAAAAATGAACAAAATTACGTTCCTGGTTCGTTCTTAACAAATAATCAGTGTTAATACTCGTTCCTGTTTCGATCCGTTCCAAACGTTTTCCTGCTATCGATAACCGTTCGAACAGACGCAAGTATGTGGTAAAATTTTTGAAAAACCGTCCGTTTTACTCGTTTGCCGTCGGCATTGTTTCAACAACGCAGAATATTTTTGAGATTCGAGTCACAAGAACCGTTCCCCGGCGCTTTTCCACTCTCTCTCTCTCCCGCTTGCACCGCAGTTATAGGTCTCTCCACCACAAACATTCTTATTTCGCAGGTCGCGTTGTTGTGAACCGTTCGATCGCACGTCGGCCAACAGTGCGTGCTCTACCCTCGTCCTTTGGTGAATTCGCGTTTTATTGTAATTTATGTGGCATCTAATCGCATGTCGTTTCGAGAGAACAGCGATATTTGCGAGGAAATTACGGCGTATCGGATCTCGTGCCGGCGGTATAACGTTTTCTTTATCCCATTTATGTATTTGATTGTATTTATTTATTTCTTTTTTCGCATCGTTTTACCACCAGCAGTTTACTATATCTCCGTATACAACGCGTTTCGCGCGTGGTGCTGGCCGCGTAATGCCCGTCCGCGTCGGATATAATGATGTTTGGAAAAAAGCGGTACGAGGCACACGGAACATAAACCGGAATAGAGGTCTCTATAGCGTGGATTTTATTTTTTTAACGAGCGCGGCAATAAAAAGTGGCGCGCGCGAACGTTTGCTAACGCCCCGGTGGACGTCCCGAGATACGCGATGATTATAGGGACGAATAGGGACGAATAGAGTTTGCCGGGTCCACGCATAAGAAACCCGTTTTACTTTTTTCATCGCTTTTTATTGCCCCGAATAAAACGACGGTGATAGCTGCGTACTATACTACGGTTAACGAAATCGTGTGCACTGTCGACGGTTGTTCCGTTGTTGCAGTATATGCTGACCGTCGCGACGTTTGTTTAACAGCGTTCGTTTTACGCGTTCTTCTACGAACATTTTCGTTGCGTCAAAATAATGTTCTTGTTACATAAAACGTCAATCGATCGGGTGCGCGTTTCGCGTACATTTTCAATAAGATCGAATTCCGAACTGTCGACCGTTCGATACACCTCTGTATCTATATTTGTACAAAGTACGTGTTGTTCGCCCGGACTGATTTTTCCAAAAAGTAACACTTTTAATAAGTATGTATAGGTATAAAAAACATTTTTTTTTTTTCAAACCACTTAATGTACGATTTACAATAACTTTCGGTGTACGTTCAAGAACGATCGCGTGTTTTTTTTTTACTATGTACAAAAACAAACGGGCTGGTCCAATCAAAGGTGATAATGTCATAAAAACGAGTCATTTTTAAGCGAATATCACAGTCAACAACACCGGAAATCCGAGTGTATCGATTCGACGTATGATAATTTAATAATACACATTACTCGTGAAAAAAACACGTCGTGTTTACATTTGTTAGGTACTAATTTCCCAGACGTGTCACCTGCGTACGCTATGATTTTCCGTTAAGTTTTCGATTCTGTTTATCGATTGACAGATAAGACTAATCAACGGGTAAACAGGAATCGTTACGGGATGAAATCGTATTCGAACAGAAGAAGCTCGACAATGCTCTCTCTCCTATCCGTTTCGATCAATTTAAAAAAGAAATAAATAACGCGTAATATATATATTTCTCGAAATATAACCCGAAAGCATGAAAAATACCGTGCTGACATGTTATTTTTCTTTGCGCGGCGGAAATAAATTACGTTCTCGAGTTTGATTTATCGAGCACGTTTCCCTTCATTCTAAATCAGATCAATAAATTATCGAAAATACCGCACGAGTATAGTAACCACGTATGTTTTTTTTTTTCACGTTTTCAGGAAACTTTTTGCGCTCGGTCGAATCGCGGAACGTTTATTTTCCGAATTATGTTCTATTAACAATGCCGCAAAAAAAAAAAACGAGTGTGGCGAGACAAAATGTTTCTCCATAAAAATTCAGTTCTTGTTTTTTAATTAACTCTCTGAAACATCGGATTGGAACGATGTTGTTCGGAGTAACCGTGACGAAACGTGTAGCGTAGCGATCGTTTGGATTAAAAACGCACGCAAAACACGATCGCAAAGTGTCGTCCGACGTGGCCCAAACTCTCTCTATCTATCCCGGTCGGTGTAGTATAATAATGTCCGGTAAAGTGGTACGAATAGGGTTTTTTTTTTTCACATCGTCGTCGTCCATTTAAAGCGCCCGAAAGAGAGAATATAAACGTATATCGTTGTACACTGTTGGTGGTGGAAAAAAACGAAAAAACGACGGAGGATTACGTCCGATGTCCTCCGCGCACACAGCACCTGGTACAATAGAATCGCCGCGTTTTCTCACACGTTTCCTTTGTGTAATGTTGGGGTTGGTTTTTATTTCTCTACCGTCCCCCGAGAAAGGCGGATGAGGAGAAAAAAAAAAAACAAATGTCTCGGAAGTGCAGAGCGTAGCACATAAAAAAAAAGCCTATCTTTTGAGAGCGCGTCTTTTTAAAAAAAAAAAATTTTTTTCTTCTTCGCCCGAGAAACGTCCGAGTGACGTCGGCGAAATCTAAAGTTTTTCCGACCGGCGGCGGCGGGACGGGCGGCTTTTGTCGTCAGCAAAAACAAAAGACGACGAGTACCCCGGAGAAGAAACGTGATCCGAATGCCGAACGGGCCGGGGAGACGGCGTGACGATGAGCGGGCGGGCGACGAATACCAAGAGTCGAATGCGGGGGAGACGGAGGGCGATTCGGAGTGGAGTTTGCGAGTAGTCTCGGCTTTTCGCGTGATACGCATATATTGTTCTGTAGTTGTGTTTGCGCAAAGTCCCGCGGGTAAACGGGCGGGGTTAAAAACGTTAAAAAAAAAAAGTACGACGTTCGACTATATAATAACGCATATTATTACTAATAAACCCCCCTTACACACCGCGGTACTGTCCGGGAAAACTGTAACGGACATAGCTGACTATACGTGGATAATTATCATTATATCGTTTATAAAACAAAACGCTCTAAAACACCATCACCGCGTAGGTACATCGTAATTTCGACTAAATCGTTTAGGACGCGAAAACGTTAATGCCGACGAGGAGAACGGTTCGTTCCTATTTTTCACGTTCGCGTATTGTTGCGTATAGAAGAAATACAGACGATACTGTTCTTCCTCCCGCTCGACTGACGTAAAAAACTGGTGAAATCGTGTGCGTTCTGGTCGTATTTTGACGTGTTGCGCGTTGTTCGACTTCAACACATTGTTCGTTAGAAAACGACGCCTTTTAACACTTTTTTTGAGTACCGTCGTAGTTATTTAGCGACCACGTGATTTCTCGCACTTCTCGCACTGAACATCGGGTCACGAAAACGCTATTCGACGGTTTTTACGACCATACGTTCCGTTTTGATTTTGTGAACCGATCAGCTATTACAATATATTATATCTGTCACATTACTTTGTTCGTAAGACATGTATAATATGCTGCAGTATATATATAGCGTGTATCGCGAACGGTACCTAAGCGGCGACGGCGCGGGTATACGAAATAAATACGTATTCTTGATTTACGGAGCCGGTCGTCCACTTCGGTCTACGAATCACGACCGCCGCGATGACGTGAAGGTGATTTTTGACGTTTTCGTGTTATGAGAACCGGCATTTTTCATGCGTCGAAAATTTCGGCGAGGGACAGCCGTCGTCGCGGTTTGTCGGAATAATAAGCGTGGGTTTGGAAAAAAAATAGTACCTCGTAAGTGACAAAAGACGGTATTTCGTGTTACGCGGTCCCCGTGATTTATTCGCGATCGGACAAAACGGCCGTCACCATCCGCGGTATAAAATATGTATTCAATTTGGAATCGTAATCGGGCTAGCGGAGATCTCGGTAGATTGATGTGCGGCCGTGACGCGCGCGCTGCAGTCGAGTCGATTTGTTTTCGAGGAAAAAAAAACAACAACAAGTCCCCGATACCGCGGCTGGTTGCGGCGAATCCCTGCACGGATATCGATTGGTTTTTCTTTTTTTCCGTCGTTATATTCCTCGTGTACGGTAGGTACGTCTCGCGAGTTAAACAGCAGTGTTCGGATAAAAAAATAATAGTAGCGGTTAAATATAAAAATGAAATTCGTAAGCACACATTAGTTGGGTAGACTAACAAATCGGCTAAAATCGTTTTAAAATTTACATCGACTAACGGTGCAGTGACGACTGCGATCTTGGTGGCTGATCGGTTTTTTTACTTTTAAAGTTGCGATTTATCCGTGTTGTTCGTGGTACGATCTTCAGATAGCAGCGGCGACACGTGGTTTTGATTTTAAGAAAAAAAAACGATTCCGAGCGAGCCATCCAATCTAATGAGTCCTGGACGAGAATAAAAAAGACAGCTCCTACTTGTTATATACATGGGTAAAAAAAAAAAATACCGTGTCATACTTTTTTCGCGTTTTCATAATACGTACGAAATTAATTCGTTGCATAAAGATTGAAAACGACATTGAACGATTTTTTATAACGACAGCTTATTAGGTGTTCTGATGAATCCCCCGGGTTTGGCGATTTCGTCGTTTTCGACGCCGAAAATAATCAAAATGTTTAAAACACGCATCGTATAGCATATAATTTAAAGCCGAAATTGCAAATTTTATTCCATACTTTCTTCTACCCGAAAACGTCAGCCTAAAAATTTCCATATTTTTCGTTGCAAAATTCTCGATTTTGTCTTCGTTTTTGCGGTAAAACTCAAATTTTTAAAAAAATGCTTCAGCCCAGGTACTACCCAGGAAAAGTTAATAAAGGAAATATAGCACTGTTTGACAGTACCCATGTCGCACGATATTATTAATGTTTCAAATATTTTTCCACTCAACATTGCCAGTAATATTATATATTTTCACCTCGCGCATTGTGCCGTCTTATAGCGTTTCGTGTGCAGTACGCACGACCGCACCGTTTCGTATTATTGGTATAACGTGTATATTTTTCTTTTTTTCATTTTGCAAACAACATTTTCGAATCCAAAATTCGAAAAACTGAAATCGTAATTTTTATGTTTCTCATGACAGCGTTATAATACTGTTGAAACAAAAGTGTACAATCACGTGAAGTTTCCGTGACATTTTACGACGACGGTTATCAATTACAGCAGCGTGTCTGTAAAAGTTTTACTGTGGCGTCCGTACTGCCGCACAGTCCTGTGCAAAGTAGTTCCTGACTTGGTGAAACTTCAATATAATATTGTTCAATAATCGATTACGAAATAATTCGCCCGATACAATCAGTCATATACGATACGTTCGAATCGCGGATAGAATCGCAACAAGAATGAATTCGGGTTCGCGAAACGCGCGGTGTTTAATCGTAGATTAACCGCACGCGGTCAATGATTAAGTGCGTTCTGGCGCCGTGGTTTTTATACCGAGAGGTCTCGATTTTATTTTTTAAAACTCGATAAGTGACGTAAAAACGACAAAATTCGCTGTCGCCAGCAAAACCCTAACCTAACCGACCGGTAGTTACCATATAAGCCTACAAAATATAAGTATCGATAAAACGGAATTATTTTGCTATATTTAACCCATTTTTCGTTGTCGAAATGAGCTGAGATTTCGCACAGAATCGTTTTATTTATCATCGCTTTCAGATGTAATAATGCGTCACAACATCTAAACTCGGCCAAAGCGTAGTCACTACTACGACAAACTACCCACGTGACCTAGAGTGATTTCTGGGTTTTTTTTTTTAAATTTTTTTTTTACTCGATGGATTGCCTCGTCGACAGCCGTGTTGGCTCGCTCCGTCACGTCATGCACGAGACAAATATGTGGGTACACATCGTGTGGACGCGAAATTCGATTTTGAGCGAATGCAGGTACCAGGGAAAACTGATTTAGGAGTAGAATGGGAACGTGGAACGTTGGGTCACACACACACACGACGATGTATGCAATCAACGTATGCAAAATCGGCAGATAAGTTTCGGAGTTTTGTCGAGGACAGTGTTTCGTGTTTGTTTACTGTTTCGACTTTTTCGACATCAGCTCTTAAGTTATTCCGCGAGCGTAGAACATGAAGTTCGCGGCTCGTTAAAACTCAACAAAAAGCCATTATATTATACGCGGCCACCGTATTGCAGTATGCGATTTAAAGTGTGACGAAGATAGAATCACGGAGAGCGCGAGAGAATGTCTCGTCCATGTGTGTTTCAAAAATGTATAATACGACGATGCGCCTGTATTAATAATAATTGTGCCCCTTGTTACCGTCTTATGTGATATCATAATTCCTCGACTCCTATCATCATTTTGTACTTCTATTAAAATGAGATAAAGTCTTATAACTTTTGTTTGAAATTTGCTTTTGTAGTGGTATATCTCTATACAGACTGATTTAGGTTGAAGACTAGACGATGTAATAGAGAGTTCGGTACGAAGAATTCTAGACATTAAGAGTCGAGCAGAGGAACACAATCCACTTTTAGGGTTGTACGGTACCTGCATCGATTGATTTTTTAAGTAACAATTAAATTGTTTGAACACTGTTCTTTCTACAGCTAACCTGTTAGACTGGGAGGTTTATTCACTATTAAAATAATTTTAATCCTTCTGAATTAAAGGGTGGTCTGATATCGATATTCCAAGTGAAAACAGATTTTAGTCGACTTACGGCCGTTTTTGCATTAAACCCCAAGTTATCCAAGTGAGCGATTCAAACCAATTTTGAGTAGTAGTCAAAAACTAGACTATCAAAATGTTTTTATTATTATGGTGAAATAAATCAACACCTAACCAGGGTAGATACGGAATATGTTCAATGGGTTCTTTGTTATTGTCGTTGTATTTTAAACATACCTATTTCACATGTTTCTACAATACGTTTTATGTCATAAGACGTGCCAGACGGAAATATACAACACCCATTACAGCTCGATACGCAGTTATCGGCGGCCAAACCATATACTAGGTATTATATTGCAGGCTTCGAATATCACTGCGGTTTCCGACCGAGAAGGAGAAGAAAAACATGAACCCCAAGCCATAATGTAATTGGATGAAAGTGTAGAAGATAATTACTAATCAGCATATTAAAGGGCGAAATTGTTAATTCGTGTCCCTTCATTTTAAAGACAGGAAAAAAACCCTTTTAATAAAATTGCCGTCTTGTTCAACGACTTGCTGATAATTTACTGTTCAAGTTTATAATTTAGTATTAATTTAAATTCATCTATCATGTTACAGTTTTTTGAACCGAGTACTGTACAGTCTCTAGTATTTATTTTTTGGTGATTTTTATTTTCCAAACAAGTAGGTTTGAACCAAATTAAAACAATATTTCCGTAAATAATGTTTAACGTCTTTGACGGTCTCGCGGTCATGCGATTGTTTTTTTTTTTTTCCCCGATTTATGTCGTTTTCCATAACTCTGCAACAGAGTTTGATGAGATTATGTGATATTATTTTGTGTTGTCGAACCCAATGAGGAGCACATTTTTGATTTAGATTAACAACCGTTGCAGTCGTAGTAATTGTTTAGTCGTGTGGACAAACAGATTTATAGAAATGTACAAACTCGAAAACTCGAACGTAAAAATGACGAGCGTCGCGTTGTTTCGTTTAATCGCTATAAAATTGGTAGTTTGATAATCGTTAAAATATTATGGCGCAGAAAAAAAAAAAAAGGTCAACACTGATCCGTGTGTATGACCCCAAAACTACGCGTTTAGGGCAGTGTCATCACTGCAGAGTGTTAATAATCATGTGGTGAATTCAAAAATCAAATTTCACAACAAAAATGATTGAAATACATTGCTTCGCTATAGGCGAAACATACAGCTTTGATAAACGATAAAATGAGTACTTCGCAAACAGAAACGTAAAATCTAAAAGTATAAGTGATGAAATCGAAAGAATTGTTGTGTTAATATACTCGTATAATCGATCAAAAACACAGTAGTATGCATATTTTTTGCACGTTGTGATTCCCGAGATTGGAACTTTTTTTCAATTCCAACAGTTTAACGCGTCCGATCGCAACGTTTCACGAACGTTGCGGCTGAAGAAATCATTGTCGGCTCCTAGACATTAGGCTCGTTAAAGCGATTTTAAGTCAGCCGTGTGCTCATCACTCACACTAATTCGTTTTAGTAACTGAACGTTACTTTTCGCGTGGCTCGGCCGTTAAATCGATTTGTCGCCGATACGTTTTACGAAGTGTTTTTCACGACCTACATAACCGTAAAACTCGTGTACACTTTATCGCGAGCGTCATTACCAGGATATCGTGCGTAATTGCAGAGCGCGGAGAGAAAAAAAATCTTCGATAATGGTCGTTGAGCCGTTATTGCATTGCTGAAAAAAAAAGTATATATATTATATTTATATTTTGATCAATAATATATACGTATATATATATATATATATAGTATGTTTAAGTCTTAACAAAGAATAAAAGCTAAGTCAGCCCCGGTCACTTCATTCTATTAGGTCTATTCGTACTTAACCGTATCGAAATTTTTTCTCCGTTATATCCCCTCGAAAACGGATGGTTTTGAACGCTCGCTCGCGTTTTATACGTAGAGTTAAAACAGGGGCCCTTTCGTGTACGTTTCCTAGTTGTAGTGAAGTGAAGCCAACAAAAAATGTAGAAAATCGGTGTGTATCAAATGTATATGAATACAGTAAAATACCGTGTATGCTAGGCAAAACTTTTGTACACGCAATGGATAACAAAATAAATTACTTTTACTTAGGCATTACGTTACCAACAAAACATCAGGGAGTTTTTATTTATTTTTTTTTTCCATATGGTTAGTGTGAAATTTTACCTTTTGCTGCTCGGATTCGCTTTTTGACGCTTACAGCCCAACCTTTGGTTTTATGAGCTCACTATTGACACGTCTTCTGCAAGACATTAAACAGCAATCGATCCATTTTGTCTCCATTTGTCGCGCGCCTTAATTATTAAAGCGTTTTTGTTTTTAATATAAGATCTAATCGCGAGCCATTAAACCCGGGAAACGTTTTTATTATTATTATTTCATTTTAACACTATACGGGGTTGTCGCGAAATGCATTTTTAACGTTACAGACACGCTGAACTTCAAGTGTACCGAATAAACTTTATGGATTGTGAAATTTAATTGCATTAATACGCTTTTCGTTCGCTGTTTACCGTAGTATTCGCAACGCCCACCCGTTATTACAGTGCATTACGGCTGTTGTACGTTACAATTATTGTCCGAGCTGTGTTACAAAGTATCGGAAAATTCACAGTACATTTCTAGGGCATACGCACGTAACCGAAACGTATAATGCGAACGTACGCTATAATATTAGTCGGAGCAAGTATTTCGATATCGTGCGCCGGTTTCGCAAAATTGTAATGTTAAAATGAAGGAAAAATTTCTTTTCGCCTGTACTACCACCTATCCCGAGTGAAATAAACTACAGCAAACTGATGGTTGTAAAAAATAAATGAATTCAAATAAAGCGTATATTTACGAGGCAGTAAGAGCAAAAAATATGAATCAGCACAGAACTGCAGTTTATTTACGAACGAAAAGTTTCTCGCAGCGTCGGTAAAAACAAAAATCTTTTTTGTATGACTTTTACCGGTTGAAGCGAAAAATCGTTGTTAATCGACGAAAGAAATCTTCAATAACGCTACGCCGCGTCCGGTATTTAACCTTTAAAGCTACCACATTATTGTTGTCAATATTGTGATATTTTTTTTTTTTACCAAAAATAACAATCTGAACGACACTGACACGCACGACAATACAATATTGAAATTGATGACGTTTTTGAATTAACGTGCGCGCGTACGTATTATTATTGTGTTTGAAAAAAAAAACAACCCCCGATATCGCATTTTAGAGTGATCGTTTGAAAACACGTCGTAGTAGAGCTGATACGGGTGAGGTAATTCTGGCGAACCCCGTTATCATCGAATCGACTGGAAAATTTTATTATATTGAAAAACGAAATCGCCAGTAGGTTGAAAAACGTTTTTATTTTGTTTTTCCGCAGACGTGTTACGAGATGGAACGTTACCTGAAAGAAGAGCCGCACGTTTCGTCGTCGCCGCCGCGGTCCGAGTCGCCGTGGCTGACGACGTGGTCCACGAGGGTGGAGGTCGAGGTCGGCTTGGACTGCGCGAGCAGCGTGACGTCGTCCGACAGCAGCTCGCCGTCCACTTGTTGGTCCGGGTTCGCTACGCCCCCGCCCAGTCCGCCGGACGACGACGCGGAACCGACGGCCGCGGTCGCGTCACTGCTGTCGTCGCCCCGGTCCTCCTCCTCCTCCTCCTCCTCCTCCACCGCCGCCGCCGCCGCCGCCTCTACCGCCGCACCGCCGTCTGCGTCCACCGGCGCCGCCCTGGCCGCCGACGACGTCGCCCCGTCGACCGCCGCCGTCGCCTCGCACGGCACCGTCGGCACCACGTGCGTCGGTGGCACCACCACCGTCACCGTCACCGCGGCCGCCGCCGCCACGGCCGGTTTGCTTAAGGTCACCGTCGCGCCGGCCAAGTCGCACGCGTCGTCGTTCGCCGCCACCAACAACGCGAGCACCAACACCACCACCATCGCGCCGCCACCGGTCGGCGGTGTCGGGCGGACGGCGGGAACGGTCGCGGTGGCGATCGCGTCCCCGCCGCGGCACGACAGCCCGGGCCAAGTGCCTGCGGTGTCCGTGACCGCGTATCACCCGCGACTCCATCTGTCGCCGGACGCGGCAAAAAAGATACACAAGTGCAAGTATCCCGGCTGCGAGAAGGTGTACACGAAGAGTTCGCACTTGAAAGCTCACCTCAGGACGCACACGGGTAAGTGGGCAGAAAAAATAAAAAGATAGTAGTCGTTTGCTGCTTCGGAAGTGACGAGCTGCGGCCGACTGTTTCGTACGGTGTTCGATCGGTTCGATTTCGGGTGCGACAAACACCGAACAGAGCGAACATTTCTTTGTACGAGCGGGAAGAATTTGAAATGTCGATAGTTTTAGTTAGTTTTTTCATCCGACAACGTGCGCATTTCAATTTGAAAAAATGTCGCGTTTCCGAAAAAAGAAAAACTAATTAAAGTACAAAAAAAAAAACAATCACACGGGTTTCAAACGGCGTGTTTTACCGATACAATTTTACACCCGCAATGAAAAAACCTTGTATCGTAGAAATTTTGTCCAAGTCAAGGTGGTGTTCTTTCGAAAAATAACCACTAAAGTTAAGAAAATTTCAAAATTCTATCGCGGAACGTACAATCAGATTTTTTTTTACGCGTCGGATAATCCTTTTTTAGCGTTTTCGTTTACATTTTCTTCACCGTTACAATTTTCGATTGGAATAGAAAACATGTACACGAAACAACCTTAACGCGATATAATATATCGCGGTCCTTTCTTGAAAAATGATTATCGGCAAGAGTGAGAGGAATTTTAATCGTTTCCAGAAATAATTATTATATACGCGTTCTTCGCCGCGCTGTGAACGTAAGAAAATATTTTTTTATAACAATCCGTGATGTGTGTTCGATTATGAGAGAACCGGTGAATTTTACACTTGGAACAGTATATTTGTTATGTAGTATCGTGGCGTCGCGAGCAAAGGACCTTTTTAAGTGGACTATTTCGAATGTAGATGGGAGTTTAAGTCCGATCGTCACGTAAACCTTTTTTTGGGTCCCGTGCACGAACTAGTCATTTATTTGGATCCGTACTGCCAAGTACAACACACCGCCGTTAATGTTGAATGTTTAATTTAGTCAGAGTGCTTTTTTAATACAGTAGCGTCGCGGAACGGTCGACATTGATCAGGGTTTCGACTGCAAAATCGTAGTCTTCGTACGTGAATTCATACAGCACGGTCACGCTATTACAGTGTGATGATTATCGGTTTTTTTTGCGATATTTTTCTCGTAACCACTGTTTTTTTTTCATTCCGCCACTAGAACTTACTTCTAGAACTTATTTCTTAACTGATTTTGATTACCGACGGAGAGACGGACGCTTTCTCATCCGGAAAACTTCTCATTTTTTTCATATTTTCAACTCGTTGTTGTGGAATTTTCTTTTTTGAAAGTTCGATGATTTTTTTTTTTTTATTATTTTTAGCTCAAAGTGATCTCGTTTATCGTTAAAACGTGTGCGAAAGTGTTCGGCGGGGTAAACACTCGGTTTTTTAATTAAATATCCATCCCTCTTTCCGCCCAGAATTACGGTCAAGGTTTAACGACCCAAGTCTATTTTCATTAGGACACCTTCGTCGGTATCGAATTTATCGGATAGCACCTATTAATTCTAACAAGATTAATGACGGTTAATAGTCGCGAGCAGGATATTGTTTAACGTCTTTACCTTTGGATAAAACTCGTGAATCCGAACTATTTGAATAGATAGTACTTAAATATATATATAAGTTAAACGTTCAGTTTTAACGAGAATTTACTATTATAATATAGTTGACGTAATTGATTTTTATTAGATGGTTCGAAAAATTGGTTTAAAAATAATTATGTTGTCGATAAATTATGTTAAATAAAATGCGCAAACGACAATCGTACCAAAAGACAACAACATGTTTGTTCGTATAGTAGTTGAACTTGAAAAATTATACAACAGTTATTGCTGTTTTACATCATTGACCAATTCGTCTGATCTTATAACGTATTTTGTGCGTTTTCTTTTTTTTCGCACATTAGAATAACTATTGAAAATAGTATATTTTATATACATTTGACGAAGAAGTTGAAAAATGTTTATTTAGTACGATAGTATCGTTTTAAATTTTTGTCACTTTGAAAATATTTTTTTTCACGCGTTATTATTAAAATCTTTTTACAACGGCAAAACATATTCTCCCTCGATGGGTTACTTTATTTTCTGAATTTTAAAATCGTCGTGTTTTATTTATAAACTAGATTATTTAATTAATTTGAACACAAAATAATAAATACGGAATAATCGATGTTTTAAAACTAAATATATCGGTACAAATAAGTTTTTAAAATGGGATCTTTTTAACCGGCATCCAGACGATTCTAGTCGTGTCGTTAAATAATGTCATTACTATTATTTTATTGTACATAAATTTAACTACGTCAAAGAATTGCTATGAATTGCGGTTTAGTATATTTATATCTTTCGGTTCTTACAGAACTATTAATTTTAAAGAATATTGTTGGCATATTATTTTTAAAAACATCAATAGAAAAAAATCGCAAAAATAAATTTAAACCGAAAATAAATTTCACATCCAATGTGTAGTTTTAATACAAACCGACAAAAATGAATTTTGTTTTTGAATCATCGAACTTAAGAAGATTCTTTTCAAAACAATCGAATTGGAAGTATAATTTTTTTCAAATTGACTTAGTTCATTTTACTACTTGTATTTATTTTGTCTGTTTGTGATATTTACATACTTCACTAAGTTAAAATATCACTATTGGTACGTTGTATAATGTCTATTTGTTTGATGGAATAAATATTATTATTATCCAAGAATTGTAGTAAATGTACAAGGAAATACGTCATAGTATAAAATTATCAACAAATAGCGTTATCTGAAGTAAATTTTGAATAGTTTTGCATCCGCCACAGTGATTGAACGAGACAGGGTTTTTGACATTTTGTTCCGTTTCACGTAAATTCGTTGTTATCTGGTTTGCGTCGGCTGCGTAGACGTGATATGTTTTGTGCAATACAAATATTCCGTTTTCTGATTTACGTTTGAACATCATACTTAAAACTTGGACACTGTTTAGAATAATGGTTTAACCACACTAATGATTTTTTTTTTTGCTTATTAGAAAATAATTTTTGCACGTTTCATAACTGTAGCACAATTTTAACTACCACTTGTTTTTTTCCACATATCAAATAAAAAATAAAAGTCATGTTGTTTGTGCTATGTAAATTTTAAAAATTATAATTTTTTTACATGAAACGTCTGAGTAAAAAAAACTATACGGTTTTAGAACTTAAAATTATTTGATTTTAATATGCGAAAATAGAATTGTATAATTCAACAAAATATTTATTTAATGAAATAGGTATATATATATTGAAATATAAACAATTATGTTTCCCTTGAAGTCGGTTTTGTAGTTCATAAAATCATAATTGTATAAACTATTTTAGTGCTTCTGTAACAGAAGTATATTCTTAGTTAACAATTTTTTTTTTTTTATCAGTCACAAATACAAAGAATATATTTAAATAACATACACTGTTTTATTTCATAAAGTTTCGCACGATTTGTTTTATCACAAAATATGATGGCCCATAACAAAATTCCCTCTGAAAAATATTTACCAATAAAAAACACAATAGAATTTCTTGATGTTAGTACTTAAAAATGAATAAAACACTATAGCTTAGTTTCCTAATTACAAGCAGTCATCACAATATGACGTAGATAAAAATATAGCATTTTTTTTTTTTTTAAATTTTGCAGAATTTTTATCAAATGGTGACTCACTCTTTTTCTGAGTCACCGCGGAAATATCTTATCTTAAAACGTTTTTTTCTCTGTGCGTACCATCGATAATGGTAGAATAAAAAAACTATTTAACATCAGGATCGTGCCAAAACTTCTTCTTTGTGGCTTAAATGAGTAAATAGAGGAAGAAGTTTCGTTATTGTCGTATTATGTGCCACGTCAAACTCTGCCGAAGTGGACACTTTAATGGTCAACACAGTCCTGCAGTCGGGTCAAATTTACAGGAAACGCCAATAGTCTCGTATTTCATGAAATACGTTTATAAGGATAAAAAAAAAAAATTATTTGTCGTAGCCATAAATTACATTTTATTTGATTTTGGTGTGTTGTTGTATAAAAATATAAACATTGCGAATTTCGCTGACATTTAATCACACGGCCGATCGATTATTAAACTATATTATAATATGTTGTGTTATATATCTTGCGACTGAATCGCGTATTTAAGTTTCTCAAACTAAACTATACGCACTTAGAAGATTTTCGCTAGTCGCATTCGTCATTGTTAACTATTGTACTTTTAAGCAGGAATTGTTGTATCGTGTATATCTGTAAATAAATATAATCTTCTTATTTTTTATACTTAGTCCGTAAATAATGGTTTATAAATTGTTCGTTTCATTCGTTATAAACAGAAGTCAACGAAATCATTTTTTTATAGCGATGATTTATTAATTCTGCCGGATACTAAAATATAAGTTCGAAACTTCTGAAACGTTGACGTACCAAAAACAACTCCAAAGCGTAGTCGCTACGCCAAACGATTTCACTATTAAATTTACTATCTTTTTTTCTTTACTTGCTTTTATGAATAATTACAACCGTCAAATAAACGTAAGAAAACGAAGCAAAGTAGTTATTTAAAATGTATAATCGTATACCGTATTATTATTCAATTACATTTCAAAATGAGCGAATTTAAAGATAATCGAAACGACGGTTTAGAAATCAAAATGTAAAAGTCCCCGTCATAGTTATATAAATGCAAATATTGTTCAGTATCATTGTGCTGAAACTCTTAATCTTATTTGATTGATAACATTTTAAACAGTCGGATTTAATATAGTTCATCTTACTCAGATAAATTATGTTCGAAAACGTTGTTCTTAAAGTTGTACGTTTTGAAGAATGCTGCTTTCACAGTTACGACAAACAAAAACCACCGGGTCAATCGAATAACGTCTAGACGTTTAGCTGTTTTCAAATTTCGTCCTAGGTTCTCGAAGCGTGACATTTCTTAAAAAAAAACAATAATATTAAATACATTAAACGTGCATTCCGTTGTTAATCCGAGTACTTGGTATTTTCTCGTCGAATTTGATTTTCTTCGCAGTCCTATTCTCAAACGTCCCGCTTACGAACAACGTTATTGAAGTCGCGTTAAAACATCGAAGGAAAAAATACATTCCGCTCGTATGTACTAATAAACGGTGGCTACTAATTATAGTATCGTAAATATAAACACCAACGCTGAAGACTATTTTATGGGATTTTACAAGAAACCGACGTCGTTCCTAATACTGTGTCTTATACTCGAAATTCGGTTCCAGCGTGATCAAATTCCTTTTCGAAGATTTTTCTCTATTCGAGTACGCGCAAAGGCCGTGGATCGGAAAGAACGAGAAAGCTGTCAAAACTTCGACCGGGAACGCGTGGAGTGCGCTGCGCTTTCAAGTCTAAAACGATTCATCGAATAGTAAAATTTTTACTTTAGTCTCTCTCGAATCTTTTCGCAGTGCGTTTTTCGCAAACGTCGCGGCCCGGTGTTGATCGTGCGGCAGCGGAACGGATTTGAGAGGAGTTGAGTCAATTGTGCGAGCGCAGGACGGGGTGTGAGAGGATCAACACGGGTACATCCGGACTTATTGTCTTTTGTCCGAGAACCCGGAAACGCGTTTAATCGTTTCGCGCGTCGAGGCGGCTCCGTTCCAAAGGCGTCGTCTCGCCCTGGAAAAAACTTCTCCGCGCAAAGGGGTTGAACGTCCCCAGTCGATTCGCCGACGACATATCCCTGCGACGCTCGATTCCTCCCCCCGATTGTTACGTCATGCTCTTCGGCTCTCGAGATGCCCCGGAACTGTTTTTTGGACTACCTCCAAGACGGTCGATACCTTTTCGTGTATTACCTGCATCCGAACCGTTTCGAATTCAATTTTAACTTTTTTCTCCTCCAGTCTCGTGATTTATATTATATTCCCTACATGCAGAGCCCGCAAAGGTCCTACGGTGCGAACGTAACGGTCGTTTTTTTCGTATTCGTTTTTTGTGCGTTTGTGTCGACATTTTCACCGTCGACCGTACCGGGGTTTCACGGGAAACAATATAACGCGCAGTACAGCGTTTTTTTCGTAAAGGAGATCCGGCTCGGCGGTACGATACTCGTTGTTTATTTTTAGGTCAAACACGGCACTCACCCGTGTCTTATATCGTACTCTGTACAATACGTGACACGTTTTACTCTTTTATCTTTTTTTTTTCCGCCCTCAATCCTCGGACCAAGTTGTAAAAAAAAAAAAAATAAAACCGCCATCATCGTCGCTCGGCGTTTTCCCCTAGGCAGCGGTCGCGCGGTATAAACACCGTTCGTCAAAAAAAGAGTTCACAACGGCCCCGTCGTCCGACGTAATCCCGGAACATCCCTGCACACGTCCGCCGCAGGGTCTATATAATTAAAGGACTGCACCGGCGTGTAAACGTGGACCCCGTTCGGGGGGTTGGGGGGGGGGGGGGGGGGGGGGGGGGGGGGGGGGCGGCGGTCGCTACGACCCCGGAACGTCACGCAGACTGCAGCTAAGAGCGCGTACCGTCCGGGGGGGAGGTAGAACTGTATACGGAGAGGCCGCCGCAGTGACATTTTGATCGACGACAGAAGAACTACGGTCAACTGTCATTTTTCATTCCGGCGTGCACGCCCGTCGCCGTCATTGTTTCCCTGCAGCGCGCGCCCCGTCCCTCCGAGCCCCGTCCCTCCGAGCGCTGCCGGTTTCGATCGAATT
>CM029360.1:15155753-15187441 GCA_017140985.1 Hormaphis cornu | reverse complement strand
TTAAATATCATTTATTCGATATCATTATTTCGTTTTATTTTAAAAAATTTATTTATTTTTTGTGAGTTATTTTCATTTTGTTATAATTATCATTATGCTAGTAGGTATACTTTTAAAATACTGTCCCCAAAGTAATTAAACAACCCACCATTTTCTCGTGCCCATGTTAAATAATGTTTCACAACAAACCCGTTGGACCAAACTTTTAAAACGTTATATTATAATATTATGATGTAGGTGCGCATTCGAATTGGAAATCGTTTTGTTACACAGTTTATTTGTTTGTTTTTTTTTTTTTTTTTTTTTTGAATTGTTATTTGTCTGAAACATGCAAATATAAAAACCCTTAATGTTATTCGAATAAATTGTATGTTAAACATAATCAATTGTTACTTACTTACATCGTCTCCGTGATTTTTGTCTAACGTTAAACATTTCATTAATTTTACGTTTCTCTGAAAATAGTGTAGCAGGTAGGCAGACAACCGTCAGTCCGTCATCGTTGCCGATAAAGACTGACTTTTAGCCAATCGATTCAATTTTGAATCCCATTAAACACTCATAGTCTAAAGACCGAACTACGAAGTAAGTCATTTTTCTATTTTTAAAGTGATGACACGATGAAATGTAGACCATAAAAAAGAGATCAAAATGTTTCCAAGACGAATATATGAAAAAATATGACAATATACTCAAATAAGAAGCTTTTTTAAATACGTACATAAAAACACAATTACATAACGATTCTTTTATAACTGTTTTTTAATAACATATTAAGATACTGTTACATTTTTCTAACGCTATTATTCTCTTACAAAATCTTTTGTACAAAACAAATAAAATGTTTAAAATGTTCTCTTTTACAAAATATGTTACGAAATAATTACCTATTAACAGTCATAAATTTTATGATTTTGAACCAATCGTCCGGGAAATGTTTTAACTTAATAACAATTGAAAGAAAACGTACAAAACTGTAAAATATTGAACAATACAGTCAGTTTTTTTATGTCTGGATATATTCAATGAGATATTTGGTGTATAGATTTGATGATCGTTTTTTCTAGTGCCAATTAACTCCGTCCCGATAAATTTAACATGCGCATTTTAATGAGAGTAATAGTGAATGAATGTAAAACGGATTTATCCATAGTGTTCTTCCAAACTTTAACCGACAAACATAATTTAACGACCACCACATATATCCCGTATTATGGATTTTAGCTCATGCACGTTTGTATCTCACAATATTATAAAAAGAACACGAAAGAATGACGATACTTTATTTTCGAGTACATTATTGATTGAAAAAACTGGCATTAGGTGTTTTTTTCTATAATGTTGTATTTTTAAAAGAAATTTTGAAAAGATCACTCTGTTGTAAATGGATTTGATAATTTTACATTTTGAATATTTTTTCTTGATCAAACCCACTATCGATACTTGCTTGCCACTCTATTTCTAATACTAAGAATTATTATGTTTAGAAACGTTAAGATTTTTTGTTTTCAGTCTGGGTAGAGAGGGATGAAAAATGGTTACAACTGCGCGTTGTTTAGTGAACAATATTAAATGGGTTCTAATTTTTCATGGTTGTTATTCCATTTCAAACTTTGATTCGTACAAAATAAGAGTATTATTAGTATTTTAAGAAGAAAAAAAAAATTGTTTTGAACTATACTATCATGTACATCGCGTATATATTATGAACATAATATGTAAGTCAACGTTTACTTTACGTTTGTTTCAAAATAATACGTTTGGCATGATAACATAATTCTATTATTATAATATTTTTGAACATCTTAAATATTATATTGTTTGTATAGGTACGTGTATTATATTATTTATTTCTATACATGGCGTGTATTCATCATACTCGTATATTTAATTTTTTCCTGGCTTAAACTTTGTACATTTTAAGATTTTATTATATTATTATTATCATGAATATTGTGACGAAAATATTATTATTGTCGGTTTTTGACGGTTACCGTCGAACTATATGAAATGAAAAATAAAAAAATTTATTGAAAAAAAAAATGTTTGTTATTGTTTTTAAACCACATAATATTTTACTGATATGAATACAATATTCGTTCATTTAGACACTCAGTACATTTTAGTTATATCGCATAATGTTAATGTGTAATACGGATTTAACGTTATGATTGTAACTCATAGTTAATAATCATAAAAAATAAAAATAAAACATTATGGTGCACGAGTACGAAACAAAATAAATAACGGTTTAGAGACAAACACAAAAACTACACAAAAAATACGTTTCCTTATAAACATAGCCGTTAAGATAAAACGAAACTTGCTGGGGTTTCACTGTAAAATCGATTTGCAACAAAAAGAACGTATACTTCGAAAAGATTACTCTGAGTGGAAAATCAACACGATAGCATGACCAGATTCCATGGTATTCAATATTTAAACGTAGCAAAAGGTATTTGATGACATTATTATGATTTTAATAATTGTTCGCATTCTGGGCCGCAAAAATATATCGCCATTTATGACATATAAATATGTTGAGATTAACGCTGAAAAAAAATTTTATTCGTTTACATTTCAATTGCTGCAGTGACGACAAACGAAAAAGTTCTACGTTTCTCAACCGAAATATATTAAAAGATTTGGCCACTTTCAAAAATAATTTCAATCCCTAACAGTTTAAACTAATAACCACATAATTAACGATTAATACATACTATTATGTTTAAGTTACGTACAGTAATCTGTTTTAAATTTATTGAAAATTCAATAAAAATCACGGAGGAAAATGAAATTTAATAATATCAAAAGGGTCTTGGAAATAATAATAGAAAACCACTTTGTGCACGTCCTGTAAAATATTCTCAACGCAATAAGCGTTCTTCTAAATCCAACAATTTTTTTATTTTTTTTGAATTCTCCTTTTACTATATTTACTTCTCTATCTTAGTATTGATCTTTGGTCGTTTTTTTTTTTTTCAACGCCTCTTCGTGTGTATTATGTACAACGTATATTCAAAGAATACACACACGCCCACACGAGTTAATAAAACGCGAGAAAATTGCGGAATCTCAGTAAATTTCCGTCTTCTTTTAGCTTTAACCTTCTATGTATCTCATAAAATGGGTTTTTTTTTCAAAACTCTATCGATACACTATCAATGTGATAACTATTTGTTTTATTTTTCTTTTACCTCAATCCTAAACTGCATTGATTGAACCTATTATTTTGTATTCACACGTCATGATGTAAAATGTTTTTTTTTTTTAACACATCAAATGCATATCTATCAGAATCCACTCAAACTATAACTTAACGGAACTCGGATGACACAAATTGTGATACTATAGTATTTAATGATGAGTTTTTTGTAACGGATTAAAAAATAGGACGACTGATGTGAATGTTTTATATGCAGTGTTGATTTATTTAACTCGTATAGCAAAATACCGTTATTATTTCTCCAAAAAAAAAAGCAGCCGTCAAATCTTAATGTATAAAATAAACCAAATGTAGAGTGTGTATGAGAATTCATAATAATCTAAAACAGTTTCCAATCATAACTAAATAATTGAAAAATTACTTAACTCCTACAGTTATCAGTTATAAAAAGTCACCAATCGGTCAGAATGAAATCGTTTCTTTTTCATACGATATTGAGAACCATAGTGAAATTTAACTTTCATCGCATTTATTTTTTTTTTTTTTTTTTTTTTAAAAGCTGAATTTGGGCACGTCATTCATCAAACTGAAAATGACAATAATAGGTAGGTAATAAAAATTAAAAACCTTTTGATGTCCGAAAAATCTGACATATTTGGCCACGTTTCGGGGTGGAATTACGGACAATGGCGTTGCCATGGGTCTGACGCGGCGATTCGCTGATAAAATATCGTAAATAAAACGTCATTTATTAGTTATTACCAAAATATATTTTCGATCGTTGTTTTCAGAAACTCGCCAAGGCACAAACGGAAAAATTCGATCGACTCCGGCTGTTCTATAATTTTTATTTTTATGTTTCGACCCGCGAAATTAAAACGAATTAAGTATAAAAACAGTAATTCGTAATAAACGTTGAAACGACGATTTTGAGGCGGAGTAGCTGAACATATAATAATATTATCTGACAAGTTACTACGTCATTCTTCTTCTAATACATATATTAAATTAATTCTACAAAAATTTTTGAGTATATAATATGATTTATACGATTAATGTGTAATTTAACATAAAATATCAATTAAATAATAACTTTGATTTAAACTGAACAATTGATTTAACTGTATAATATATATTCTTATAATACTTCTAAATTGTACACGTTTGACATTTTAACATAAATTATATGAATAGTTACGTATAACATTATATTCACTGAATGATTTACCTAACAATTTACAAATTAAATTGAATAACTACATTATTTTATGTATAGTATACCCTGCAGTCACCGTTGCTTGTTCTAAGTAGATCACGTACTTTTTTCTACGTCCGCTATTAGGATGTTTCGAGAAAAGTAGTTTTCTTCCAATTAACATAAAACCGAGTACTTTATTTTATTTATAAAGCGATGACGCGAACGTTGAACGCTGAATGTCCCAGCTGGGTAAAATTTTATTTTTTAATAAAAAAACAAAATAAAGGAAAGAATTAATCGCATACAACACAATATTATGTAACGTCAAAACGTATGAAATAGCGTATTTTTAATTTATTTTTTTCTGAATGAGGATTACAAAAAATAAAAATGTGATTTATAAAAAGTTTACGGATTATAACTTTGTGTAGTTTGACTTGAGGACGTTATTTGACGTGTAATACATCGTGTGTACATAGGATTACATTCGCAAATCCTTGTATTACAGCGAGGGTTCTCATCCGTGTATAAAAAATTTAAAAAACCAACAACAAATACACATCATCGCTAACGTTATTTCACACAGTGCCTAACATGCGCATCGAATTATTTGATTCTTTCGATACTTGTACTTGTCGTCTAGGAAAAATGATGGAATATTAAAATTTAAAAAATACTTCATTTACTCCATGCACAAGTATAGTGATCGTGTAGGTTTTAAAAATTTTGTTCCTACCGATAATGAATTTCTCAGAACGTTTCATATGTGTTGACAAATAAACACATAATGTTTCGTAAGCAAATGAAGAAAAAACATACGAAACTTATTGTACAACGTATTTGAAAAAATTAACAATAAAAAATTAACAGTTAAAATAGTCAAATTAACTTTAAGTCAATTAATATCTTACTTACATTTATAAACTACGGATGTTATATTCTATCTTCTATTTTAGTAATTTTTACATTGCAACTAAAAATTTATATTTTAGTATATTAATTTTTATAACTTCGTTTAAACTATAGTTTGTACCGTTAATATAACTTCTAGAAGATCAATTGGCCATCAAAAATTTAATTTCTTTAAACAGTTGGAAAGATTCGTGATTTGTCTGCTCCCTTTAGAAAATTCGTTTAAATGCATCGTTGAAGTATAGTATATTCCGGATAACCACACAATATTGCAATAATGAATTTTTCTTATGCTAAGCTAATTTGAAATTTTTCTTCTAAACGGAACGCAACAATAACACGATATTCTACTGTGTATGGCCGTCGACGCAATGCGCTCGACCTCAAATTATTACGACGGTTTTTTCAATATTTTCCGCCAACCTCGAACGTCTCGGGTGAAAATTGAACTTTCGTAATTTGCAGCGTCCGGGGACCAGACGGCGTGCCACAGCTGGATTCTAGTGCAATTCGATTAGTCGGGATCGCGTTTGCAAGACGTGGTTGAATTTTTCGAGACGAACCCTGTCGACATTGTTTCTACAAAAGCGAAATCGTTCGGCAGAAAAATATATTATAACTGTAATTAATTTATTTGATTTTTTATGGAACAAGAACAATTATCATCTAATTTGGACTGATCGAAAAAATCTGAAATTGTTTTAAAATAACTGTTGTGGAAACGCATTACTTATAGACAGTTTGTTTGTTGTTTAAATATAAAATATCCTAAGGGACATTATTCAATTCAGTTTCGTAAACGCTTTTCCATTACAATTAATTCTGCTTGAAAAGAATATGAGGTGAATTTCCTTGTGTCTCATATTAGATTTTTTTTTTTTTATAGTCGTGTCAGGCCATTTTATATCTTTAAGTCGGTACGCACTTTTGAATAAGTTAACGTAGTTATCACTGAAAAATCTATCTTTATTCAGAAAACTGAACACTGATGAGTCAATTTTCGACTTTTTGTGGTACCTATACACACTTTTTGCCGTCAATTTACGCCAAACCTAAATTTTAATTCACCATAACAAGTCATAATGTAAAAATATAGTTGTAATTATTGCGCGATAAGTGCTATTGTTACACTGTCATATACGCGTCTTCATTCCATTGCTCACAAACAAATATAGACGATCAACATAAAATCTAATTTCCAAGAAAACTATTAATGCTTTTAACTCACACGTTAAATAAAAACTTGTAACAGTTTAAATATCTGAATACAGCACTCATTCACAATGATTACAAGTACGTCCATAATTCTTTTGATAAATTTTAGAAATTTAGGTTGGTTTTTTTCTTTGGTTTTGAAACAGTTTATTCTGTTTTCGATGTTTTAGTAAAGGCTCTAGTAACCGGAATCAAGTTACGAAAATGGTCGAAATCCGGGATTTTCTGAAAACCCGTTTGTATCTCTAAATGTTGATGTAGATTTAATAGCTGTGCTAAAAATTATAAATTTAAAATGGTTATATAATGAAATGATGACAAGTTGGTAAACAAAAGCCTAAAATCTCACAACAGAATAAATTTAACACGTAAAAATAAATATTAAAATCTTGTATTACATTTTGCGTCACTACTATACAGAATGAGAAGCCAGTTCAGATTAAACTTGTACAACACGGCCCACTGCCCCGGACACATATTTTTATGCATTTTTGAAAATTCATATTAAAAATTCGCACTAAGAGCACTGTAATAAAGTTCCAGTTTTCGCGCGCAAACCAAATACCAATTCGACAAAGTTGTGTTTCGTTTTTATTTTTTTAAATCAATTTTTTTTTTTTTAAATCAATGCCAGTTTCAGAATGGATATAAAAATACCTTTTTTTTTTTTAGTTCTAAATGAGCGATTAGCATCTCAATAAATCTAAATGGTATAGTTAAAACAAAACATTTAGTAACCATACACTACGAAGATACATCTTAAAGTATAAAAACAATGATACAGTTATTTTGAAATAAATCTAAGTAAATCTCTATTGATTTTCGTTGTGTACAATGTATATAATATATTTGTATAGTGTTTTGTGTAGAATCTATTCTTTTTGTTTTCAGTTTCCACTTGACTTTGTGGAGATGGCTATAAAAACGCCCGAGTGAACTGCAAGCGCAATTTCCTCTAAACAAACGTTGGCTGAAAATACCTTAAACTCCCATTTAAAAACATGTAAATTTTGAATGTATATGTATATCATAATCAATACTATTAAATATGCAGCTATAATGTTTTTTATAAATGAATTAACAGAATAACTAATAATTGTTGAATACATGCTTCGTAACACGGTTCATATACCTAGTCTACATATTATATTCATTGACTTCTTATCAATTATCAAGTAAAATAGTATAAAATATGGATAAAAATTAAATTATACATACCTATAGTAAGTCACTTTATGTATTTGTGTACAGTTTTACCTAATAATGTTTTGATTTAATTAAATTTTATATATTTTATTCATATAACTTGATAAAAATCGGTATAAAGCCACTGTTTGGTAATTTTTGTTTGCGTTCTGGATTTCCAGCTTTTTATAATCCATCCCAAACTTATACTTAGCGAAGAAAAACTAATATCTGCATCGGAGAAAAACATTGTATTAATACAAAATTTTGTTTGTAAAACGGCAGTTGACATAGGCAATTCAGGTGCATGCGAGATTTGTATAGCACTTGCAGTCAGTTCATCATTCAACATGTAACATAGATATTATGGTGTATAAATCAAATAATTGAAAAATAAAATTATTTCATAAATGTGTTTTTGGAGAAAACGTATATTGATGTATAAAATCAGTAAAGAACAAAATTTTACAAACATTTTATGTGTATACGATATATTATAGTTAAATAATAAAAACGTATGATTTAAAATCATATTACCGGCGTATAAATCTAGATAAATATTGAATAAAAAAATCGATTGTCCTAAGCGATACCTAACATATTCTTAATTTGAATACATAGATTATAAGAATTTAAGGGATGCATTTTTAATTGATTATTATACTCTCTCTAGCAAGTTCGTTGAAGTCCACTAGGAACTCTGTTTCCATTGGTAAATTATACTAATTTACGTCTATGTACGTGTGTGGATACATACGTTTATATTACATTTTGTTTTATCTTTGGGACAATGTGAAGATTGTGATACACGTCGGTACTAAATTTGTTTTTGAAGCGATATTGGTTGAACTTTTTTGTAGATTTCATATTGATTTAAATCGGGGGAGAAAAAGTATACGCAATACAAAAAAAGCAACGATGATAACTAATTTTCTGATCATTTCTGTACGATTTTACAATAAAATACGATGTATGAACTGACAAAGCGTATTTCTTCCAATTTTTCCTAACAAAAATTTTCTGTAGGAACACGACGCGGCATAACCGTCCCCCGTAATAGTTGGCGTCATCAATTTATGACTTTAGGCGCAAAAAGTTCATAATGTGTCTTCGACTTTTTACACTTTTACGATGTTACATATCGCGCGCATAACGCAATGTTTTCAGACGTACGTGACTTCGATACGCGTTCATCACGCGTCGCACCGTGAATACCAAAATCGCGAACGACGAGCGTTTGTCAGAAAATATATTCCGAAGAAATATAAAATAATTCGCACGTTACTGTGCAGTTTTTTTTTTCTAATTTTTACGAGACTAATTCTTCAAACGCACACGAGAGCCATTAAACGGAAAAATCGTTCTTCCGGGTGTCGTTCCCGGGAACACGGGGAAAATACTGCTTTATCGTTCCACTTCTTAACTTCGTTTGCATAAAACAATTGTGTCGGCACGACGGCGGAGAGGCGAAAAATGAAGAAAAAAAAAGGTAGGTACTAAAACACGAAAAAAGTCTCTTAAGCGGCGATAAATCTCGAACAAAACGAATACATAAATTACTTTCAGAAAATAAGTTATTAAATACACGCAATACGGCGGCGGTGGGAGCGCGCGTTCTAATGATCATTTTATTGCTGTCTAGACGGCCACGGCGTACTACGCAACGCAATAACATGGGGCGTACAGCACACTATAAGCACTCTCTATTGTGATGCCACGATTAAACGCTTTTTTGTTTTTTATAAACGAAATAATACCATGGAAAAACTGATGGACGGTCAAACAAAACGATGATAGAGCTTATAAAATATTGTAATACACTATCCGCTACAACGGGCCGGGCCGCAATATTGTATTATGGAAAAAATAACACTACAATACATGTTGTAATCACATAACGGTTATGACCCATAATAATATCGCGTTCGCTATTCGGAGCGACTAAAAGTCTTAACTCAAACGAAAGATCGGTTAAAACGGATGATGGCTAACTGTATTTTTCCATACGGTTTAGTTTGATAACGTTATTGAACGTAGAGTTCGAAACATACGAAAAGTGAAATCGGAAAAAAAATTCTTAAACTAAAAACAGTCGTCTACGATTTCCCATGACTAAATAAACAACCGTGTCAGCAAGGTACGCTGCACAGGGAATCTGTGCCCCAGGCTAGGAAGAACAATATTTGTCAATTATATTTAATTCGATGAAATTACAACTATTCTTCCGTGATCAGTCGCAAATCCCACTTTTTGCTGACACTCCTGTTCATTTTAATCATGCAAAATGATTAAATGAAAAATTGTTTTAAAAAAAAGTTGTTTCGACACAGTTTTGTGTAACAACTTTTACATTTTAACAGTCGACTTTTCTTCAATATTTACTTCACCTACATGTATACTGTATCTGTAAATATATTTTCGAGTGTCCTATCCAGAAAATATTGTTAATACTAAGACATTCAATAGTTTTTGATACTTACACGGACACAGTCGCGGTCAACAAAATATATACACGCTGATCAATATTAAAATGTTCATTTATCTTATAAAAGATATCCATAGAAATTGACAAAGAGCACCTGACGTTTTATTTTGTTTTTCAGAGTAGAATTTATTACTTGACGTAGTGATTTTCAAACACATTTTGACAAACAACAACCCTCGTTCACCCAGATAAAAATTATTTTATAATAACAGCAGCAGCAGCAGTGAATGTAACGATAAATTAACTATTTATAAAAAATAGCGTGTAGACTTTATAAGACTATTCCCGTAACGAATAAAAAAGTTATTGCCAAACATCAGGTACATGCTTCTAATTTGTTTAGCTCGTCGTATCTATCTGGTAAATACAAACAAGCCCAGACAGCATAAGCGGACATTTTGAATGTTGATGAAACCTCACGGTTTATAAAGTACGAGATCCGAGACTGATGTTGCATTTCGGCCTTTTCAATTTCTATTCTGCGTAAAAGAAAAAAAAAAAACACTTTATTTTTATTAATATTTTTAAATCAAAAACACCGAGTAAAAGAAAACACATAGTTATTTATGACCCAATTCAAAAATTTTGTGTACCACCGAAATACCATGAAATATGCATGAATACAAGGTAAATGACTGTTTTAGATTATAAAAGAAGTGAATTCAGTCAGATGTGTGTACTTAATATACGAAATATGAACGTTGTTTAGTGTAGCAAACTGCAAAGTACGAGGTGAGGGGAGAAAAAAAGGAATGGTATTGAGCCTGGTTGGATTGCAATACGTGTAAGGCAATCAAATAGGGGCTACAGAAAGCCAAAAGGGTCGATGTATAGGTGCTGGGTAGATAAAGCGATAAAAAAAAATACCTTTACTACCATGAAAGCTCCACTGACCTGGGTACATTGTGGGTCAGTAAATTATAATGCAAAAATAAAAATACGAAGTACGTGCCTAACGCGAATTAATTTTGTAATCGACCACTCGGTGATTTCGCGTTTGTCCCGAAAACACGTAGAGCGAAATATGTTGACGGTTAGCCCGAAAACGTGTTTTTTTTTTGCATTTTTAAACGCTGGCCTGAGAAAATGAGTAAAATCTCCTCGTGTTGGACACGATTTCGTATGATTATTTTCAGAGTAATTACACTTGTGATTTATACCTTACTATGTATAGTTTTAACGAAGACTAGTAATGAGCAATTGAGTTACAAGTTGAAATAAAACCGTTTACTTTTTCATTCAATACGTTTAAATGAAATAATTAATTTACCCAATAATTGTATGGAAAAAAAAGGGAAAATTCTCAAATAGGCTCTGGTGTAATGAAAATTTAGAAAAATTCATTAGAAAAATCGAAGAATCGGTTATCATCTAGCGTCTGAATATACAGGCAGTATAAATGTTTATTTTTATTTTTAAACATTTATGTAGAAATTTAGTTAAACCACTGAATCAGTTATGCCATTGTAAATTATAAAAATAATATACTATCTGCTAAAAAAATTCGAGCGCTATGTTAACATTAAATTATTTTATCTAGGTTTCAATACTACATGACAAATATGATTTATTAGTTAATTTCGGTAACATTCAGCTTACGTGAGTTTATACGCAAGTAAACAAAACAAAGTTTATGTTTTTGTTCCATCTAAGCAAGAATAACAAAAATAATATTGTTGAAAACTGTTTTACCGATGTTGTTTCAGTAAAAGTTTTAAACGGCTGAAGAAATTGTATAAGTAATTAACATAAACCCGTAAACCGTAAATATTGTTGTACAATGGATCAGACGAAATAAAAAAAAAACTTATCTATTTGAAACAAACATCAATTTACCTTTTGAATACTTCTAAATTTTAATTGAATTTGAATTTCACGATTAAAATAGTTTGAAAACAATTGAATGCTATGTATAAAAATTGTCATACAAAATTTTTAAACAATAGATGAATAAAAAATTTTTTATTTCAGAAAAACAAAATGACATATTTTCATTATAGCTTATTTTAAGCTAAGAAAAGGCTGCACTCTTGTTATTTATTGTGTCTTCGAGTTCTTTTTGTCTAATGTTAAACTTATGACTCGCAGAAAAGGGATATTTTTTATATTTAAATTATAATAATTTATATGATTTGTTAAATGTTTTACATATAAATGAGGAAAACAAAATCTAGATTTTAGAATGGGTTTAAGAAAAGTTTTTAGTATTTTACATAGTACAAAGTATATAGGTAGTCTTTTGTGGGTTTTACATGAATGCAATTACAAATGTGTGGAAAATACTGTGAAGTTATTACTACAAATCATAAAACTTGGCGCGTGAGAAATCTAGTTACAAAGTTTTGGAAGTGTTTTAATTTATTTTATTTGTGATAAAATTATACTTATAACTTGATACTCCGCTCCACTGTCAAGCTATATACATATATGTAAGGTTAAAAAAACTCCTACATCTGTTTACTCTTTATGTTTGTAAAACAGAAACAATTTTTCGAACAACTTATATAATCCCAATGGTATACATTGTGTATCGTAAAATTTACGTTTTTATTTATAATTATCATATTTTTCGATAAATACTCGAACTCTGGTATATCGATCCACATGATTTGATAGTTGATTGATTATAATTTAATTTGTTTTTTTTTTTCTCGTAACACCACAATATATAATGGTATATTACATACGTCGATTATAAAACGTGTGGATTAAAATCAGAAGTTGAAGTTAGTCCGCGAAAATGGCACTACAAATTTAACACAAATCATTCTTTCTTCCTTGCCGTTCTTCATATTTTATATGCTTGAAATCTGTTCGAGAGATAAATTATAAATTCTCAACTGAACTTTGAAGATATATTTTCACTAACTAAAGTGAGTAAGTAGGTATACACGTTTTTAAATTCAAAAATAAGCTGATTATAGTATCAAACTCACTTGTTAATTTTTCGAGAACGGTTGAAAATTCATACTTAACATTTTTTAATTCGTTGTAGTAAAAACTTTATAAGACACGGTATTAGCATTCGATTAATATCGTATAAATAAAACTGTACATTTAAAAAACGGTTTATAGCTCATCAAATCAATCATTGGATAATCGTTTTTTTTTTTTTAAACTTTAGGTACTAAGCACTCGATCAATGATTAAAAACAAAGTATCTTTCTTATGAAAAGTGTTCGATATAAAACCCCAACAGACAAATGACAAACGTGGTGGTCTTGTCGGTCTCGTAAAACGTTTCTCGTTTTTTTTTTTTTTTTAGCGAAGTTTTCTTTTGTCCAAGACCGTACAACGAAAAAGCACTTGACGTTTAGCGTTTTTTCCTACCTTTTTTCTTTTTTTTCTGCATTTCGTCCGATAGGTAATAAATCGTACTCCGCACGTTTTCGTAACCACCGGCAGCTGCCGTAGTGGCGGCGGAATAGACAAACGAGTGTGCGGTACCACACAACGCGCGATTTACATAAAATTTTCATTACTTAAAATAACGCTCTCACAATTCACTTTGTCAACTTAGTCCGTTTACATTTACGTCACCTCCGTAGATTCCGAATATTTTATACGGCGCCGCGTATCGAGCTGCTATCGGGTACCTGTATCTGTCACAATTACCATTATAATTTTTCTACTAAAAAAAAAAAAAACTGAATCAAAAAATACTACAATAAGATCTGAAAAACCATTTAATATAGATCGCAGAGCCGGAGATTGAGCATGCTTAGGGTTGTTGAGCCTGCGCAATAAAATTATAAAAGTCTTCCAAAAATATCTGATCAAATTCCTCTTCTATAAAAAAAAAAAAATAATAATAAATAGCCCCCCGAAAAATGTAATCTCCGCCTGTGTTTGTGTAAAAATTGATTGAGACAACATTACTAACAGTGTTGTGCATTATCTAGATGATTTGTCTTATATTATAATAAAGATAAAAACTATTTGATTCAGCTTTTTTTTTTTTTATGTACATGAAAGTGCGTCGAAAATTATAGAGATCATTTTTTTTTTTTCCGTTTGGCAAAATCGCAGTATTATAACTTGTCCGTTGCTTTCAGGATACGAATGGTCTCAAAACGACAATAGATGCGTTACAGGCATAGTTACAAAAAAGTAACGCCTCACGACCGTATGTTTGAACTCAAATTCTCAAACCTTAGAAGGAATCGCTTAAGTTACAAAACATTAGAAATACTTGTATTTTTCATAAAATCAAGCAAAATTAACGATGAATATACATTAAAATTAAATATGTACCTATACTATGTATTAATCAACATTTAAAAATACTATAAAATTGTTATTCGTAATATCGTAATATTATATCGTAACTTAAGACTTAAGAGTTTGCGCAACACTGACCGTTCAATATTACAATTTGTTATATATTTGTAACTATTATTGAGCAATTTGTAAAAAGAACATTTCTGAAAATCGTTTGTAAGTAACAATTTTTGGGTCTCGCTTGAATTGATGTTTAATTATTTAAGTAATGTCGGTTTCTTTCAAACGGTCATGCAAAAATCACACGTTTCCAGTGATAACCGTTGCTCGGAGAAAACCAGAGAAAAAACTCAAGTTAAAAAAAATATGACAATTCTTGTAAGCGGAATTCTGTTAGTTATGCGTTAAACACCAAATAAACGCTTTTTTAGTGTTTATAATTTACGACAGCGATAACGGAAACGACAACCTCAAATGATAATTTACGTAACGCTGTAACAGTACTTACATTATTCAAAATCAAAATTGCAGTGTATATCGTTGTTGTATTAAAATAATATTATAATGCGATATTATAGTAAACGTAACCGTCGCAAAACGCGGGGACAGTTTGAGAAAATTTAAAAACTGCCAGCATACATAAAGTGTAATCCCGAAGATCAATTTATGAATATTTATAGAGAATTAAATACAAGATTTGCAAGTTAAATCGTCACACCCCAAAAAACGACAATAAACACACCGCTTATACGCACGTTACTCGGTGGCTTACACGGTTGCACGTATTAGATCTCCTGCAAACGACAACGTTAGTTCGGTATGAAAATAATCAAACTTTAATCATCGATCCTACGTAAAATATGTGTGTGTGTGTAAATGTGAAAAGATAAATGTTGTACTCCACAACGAGAAATGTAATTTTATTTTAAATTATGAGTGGAGCGAGAGGGTTATGTGATATCTCACAAGGATAATGTATGGCATGGATTTTTTGTTCTACTATTGTGTCCGTATCACGAAAATAATTACGTTTCTGGGTGAGCTGCAATATTCCACATAAATTGGCAACTTGAAAGTTGGTCGTTAAGCTCAAACATAATATATGTCAACAGTTTTATAAACGTGTATATTATCTTTTACTCTTTATTTGGACTAAAAAATTAACAAAAAACGACACGTTGTAATAAATTAGAATGACGTACGCACAAAGGTCTAAAAAAAAAAATAATAATAGTAACCGAATATTTTGTTTTTTCAACGGAATTTTAAAACGATATTTTTTGAAAATTGTATTAAAGTTTTGACTCCAACAATGATGACTATTGCGTGTTTTGTTTAACAAAAAATACGCAATGTATAAAAATTTTACAATAGGCACCAACAACAAAAACCAAAAAACCAAGAAATTTCCACTGTGATTTCTCCAAATAGTTTAAAATATTTTTCACACATTTTTAAAAACGGTTGAACGCTTTTTCATCAGAAATATTTTAAACCGATTTTGATCACATTTTAACGATTTACAGAGGAGCTTTATGTTAGGTTTGTACATTTTTCTTTCATAAAATCTTTCAGTTTAGAGTATTATTGAAAAATACGTTCAACTATAAAACATGGTTGAGAAATTTCAAAAATTCATCATTCTAATTCGATTTGAAAGTTATATTTCATCATTACTTTTTCACTGTCGTCATTACTGTGCGTCGACCCAAATTACCTATCGAAATTTATTGAAGTGTTTATGTATTATTTAAATGGATATAAAAACGTTATTGAAATTTATATAACGTAGAATATTTTGTAGCATTCTTGAGCAAAACATAGAAATGTATTTGTTTCTCTTAGTTGTATAAATTTTGTTTATATAATGTAGCTTTTTCTTATTTATTACTCACAAAACTAGTTTTTTGAAGGGTCATAAAAATTGTTTGATAAGTAATTAAATTTTTTTAGATTCTGAACGAATCGTTTTCATTCTTATTTGTCAGAACTACTTCTGCCCTTTTCACTTTCTTTTTCTTTTTAGCTGTAAACCATTCAAAAATTGTTCAACTCAATTGTAGTACTGTCGCATTATCAAAATGGATTGTGTTAAAACGTCATAAAAGTTACAAAAAAATATTTCCAGTAAAAAATATTGATCATTGAAATATTAAACTTATTCAGTACCGCTTAACTCATCGATCTCGTTGAGAATTGTAACGGCCGTAAGCAATCTATTCGCTTACAAATGTTGTATCAACATCGCTTTGGAGACTTTCTAAATTATTTACCCACTCGAACCTGTGACCTGTTTTGCCCCCCGTGGTCTGCTTTCTTTTAAATGTGCATTTTCACATTTATTTTTGCGCGATCGGACTTGATTCACGCTATTCACGCCAGACTTAAGTTTATTCAGCTATTCGAATGATAAATAGGTAGGTAGTTTAAAGTTGGCACAGTATTGATCGCATCATCGCTCTGAAACATTTCGAAACAGTTTTTAAATTGTCCGTGGTCCGTGTTATCGCGTAACACAAATCGTGCATTCAACAATGTTGAATTATGTTCGTTCGGAAACTAAACACGAACTATACGGAAGAAAATCCGCGGCGAACCCAGTTATACAGGTGTATAACGACAACAACAACTGCAATAAATATTTTTATTCGTCAGTACGTAAGAGCGTTCTACGCAATGCTTGAAGTAATACAATTTCAACGCGGACCAGTAATTTTGTGTAACATAGTTTTATAGGAATTCGTGTATATGCATGATACAGCGGCGTATAAAAGGCGATTTTCGTGAATTTTGAGAAAAACGACTCACTAAAATCACACTTTCGGAACACTACAGGTATATTTTTGCGAATCCGCTAGTTTTGTGTATTCCTCGTATCGAATTTGAATTCGTTAGTTTTTATTGGAAATCATATAACACGTACATACAAACACGTTCGAAAAGAAGCTGCAATATTTTCGAAGATAATCGTTTATAACGTTCAAATACTAAATGACGCGTTTGAACCGAGGCTTTTTTAAACCAATTATCAACCCTAAAAAGTTACCTACTCCAAAACGTAGCCGCTGCTCAAAACCAACTATTTGACACACCACCTAGAATTCACTGCGTTTCTTTCTTTCCATTTAGATTCCGAGTTTATTTTTTTATTTTTTTTTGTGAACACTTTGATGGCCGATCGGAAAATACCATAGCACTAAAACCTTTGGAATGTGGACTTATATTGTACCTCTCTTAAAGTTTTTTTTTTTTTAATTTGTTTTTGTGTTCTGGCCCAAAAACCAAACTACTTTTTGACCATTTTCAAAAAAATGCTTGAAGTTCTGACATCTGTAATCACTTTTACAGGTAGCAAGTGGCTCCGATCTTTACGTGGAATACCATGAAACATATATAGATTATGGTTTTTATGAAACATTTTTGACATCGTGATTATTTTCCGAGTTATCTGCCGAAAACTACGAGAATCGGAACATTACCAAATTTGATTATTTGTGTTTTCGAGTGGAAGGAGCGATCTAATCGATCATGGCCGTATAGCACAGAAAAATAAAAATTAGAGAATTCGTTATAAATTCGCTGTTATTCGAAACATTTTTTTAAAAATTTTACACGTTTAGCGAGTTTTGATCCGAAAACAAACAAATTTAGAATAAAAACCCGGATGGAGAGGCTAGTATCGACCCGATCTTTTCGTGCAGTACATATCATAGTAAACATCAAAAAAAAAAAGAAAGAAGAAAAGGAAGGGTTTGAGGTCGGCCGTTTGGCGTAGCGAAAAAAAAGTCGTATTTCGAGTAGTATAACTGATATTATTTGTGAAATTTGGTTTTTACCACCAGAACGGGGACGTACCTGAGATAACTGAGCTCGGCACGTTAAATTATAAGTTTGAACCAACCCTTACTTTCGAAACATCGGCCCACCCGACGTAGTGACCCGCGTTCAACGAACCGTAACCGCTACACAACTTTTCTAATTCAACCCGAAACTTACTCCCTTTCCTTCCTTTTTTTTTTTTTGTATTTTTTGCAATAATTGGCGCATAATTTGGAAATCGCGACTGTACACAACACGACGAGTTCCGCCAAATCTCGATCACCGTTATCATGAAAATAATACTCCGCCGCACGAATGTACAATAATAATACGACGCTCCCCTCTCGCCGGACGTCGCGTCGTTGACGTTGGCCATCAATCGCCGCGCCGCGCGGGACGGAGAGAAGAAGTAAAAAAAACCCCGTTTCTGATTTATAGCCCACCCATCAATATCATTCTTTCCCCTCGCCTTGCGGCCGATCGATAAAATAAACGCGAAGAACGTTCGTATATATATATATATAAGTAACGCAGTATACATCGTATTTTATTTTATTATATATATAACGTTCACGGAGATTCGAAACGTCATATCGGGCCAAGACAAATAGGTCTTAAATTACATTCGAAATACAGATTCATCATTTTCCCCGCGGCGTCGTTTCGGCCGCGCGCGCGAAATTCGGCCGCGGCCGGCCGGGAGAGTTCTGCGGGGCCCCGCCGCGATTTCACGCGATTGATCGCGAGAACGGGTAAAAAATAAAAAAAAATGCCAGAATCACTCTGGGTCGCGTGGGTACGGATGACGGAGTATCGGCTGTGGTTCGGGTGGGTTAAGTTGCAGTACAAGCTTATTATTCGAAAGCGAATATAGATCGTTAGCCTTTGAAAAAAAAAACGATTCCGAACGGGCTCAGCAATCGGCTAGTATGCGTCCCGGTAGAAACAGAGTTCGATAAAAAATTTCAGTTTTATCAAACTGCCGGAAATAATAATACGAGGTATTTTCTATAGGTAACCGCTACGTCGAATAACTTCACACCGACTCTACATTCTTTCCTTTCTTTCGTTTTTCGCGCCATGACATTTTCCGATCTCTGGCCGTCAATTTCTAATTCAGGACCGGTGCCGATTATTTAAGCGTCAAAACTAAAGCGATTTACTCCGACGCGTTGAAATGTGCGAAACCGACCGGAGAAACGTTCGCCGATCTCGCAGAATCGACGTATTTTTAATTTTTTACAGAAAATAAAAAGAAGACTTTCGACGGGGCGCAATGGATTCAACCGCTAAGAACCCTTCCAAAAAAAAAAATGTATAAACACATACCAGATTCAAACTATTATGATTAAAAAAAAATTTTTAACCGACGAATCAGTTCAAAAAAAGGGTTTTGTATTCTGACCTTATAAGAGGTCTCTAAACTGTTTCCTACTAAAAAAGAATATCATCCGTTCGACCGTTTTACAAGGCGTGCGTGCGTGAGTTTTTCCAGTAATACATGTTTTCGAGGGAAAAACAGGTCACGCAAAGCGCATTGACTGTTGTACACGTTTCGTACTTATTTTTTAGTCGAATCTGGCCCAAACACATTTTGAATAACAATAGGTACGAAATTCGATGAATTCTTGCCGTTTCTTATGCGCGGATTTAAGAAATTTCCGGTTTTTATTTAAATCCAATATAGTAAAACTTTGACGTATTCAAAACATTGTCTATAAACAAATTTATGTTTGAAGTTTGTATAGTCGATATGATGATAATTCATACGGCTAACTACCCCATTATTAGATACGTTCCACAAAACCATGCTGTGTCATTCTCATAAGGATTCTCGATGTTGAACAATCAGTAAAAAAAAAAAAAACGGATCTCCAAACACGGCGGTAAATATTCTGTAGGTATTTCAACGTATACATTAATTTCAGTCACCGTTACGTTACAACAATTGCGGTAAAATACAAATGTACCCTGCAAGTATTTATACCCCAAAAATGACCCTTTCGCAGTTTCCCGAATTATTTATTATCGCACGTACCACCTGTACATATATATATATATATAAAAGTATACGACTATACCTTTTACTGTGCTGTGACTTTTCTGTAGCCTGCGCGCGTTGTTTGGATAAGGTATTAATGTTTGTTGCCAATAATTCGCTAAATTAATTTCGCCCATGTGTGCTTTTACCGGAAAACGAACGGAGAAATAAATCAAAAATTACGTCTTTTAGTACATTGATTTTCTCGCTGCAGTTTTGTTAATCCGAAATGAAACACCGCGTCTCAGAGCCAAAATTGAATATCATAACATTGACCATCTGGTGAATTGTGCGTGATTTTTCACATTATCTATTCACTGGACGAACACGAGTTCACGAATTCAACAGCTGTTGTTGTGTGTGAACATTTAGAAAAAAACAATGCAATTTGTACATTTTTTTGTAATTATTTTTTTTTACTTACAAATAATATACTTTTGCAATTTATAAAACAATATGTGATGTCATTAATAAATAATAATATTGTAAAACGATCTTAATAATTATAAAGTCATCGGGTACAGTGACTTAAATAAAAGTTAAACCTATTTTGATACTTCGATATAAAGTAGGATAATCAGTGAAAATCTAATTCATGTTTTAATCTTGTTAGACATGATACCTAACAATAAACAAATGTGAAAATTATGAATGTGATAACTGATTGAAAATATTATAATAATTGAAGTTTGTATCATTTTTGTTTAGTTGAGTATAGCAATTTTTTGTAAGTACCTATGATGTTTGAATGTTAATATACCCGATGGCTAGATTTTTCTATCATTATTACTTTATGTATTGTTTTTTAATTGTAATTGGTACACTTCTTTATAAAGTTAAAGTTTAAACTATTATTTGTTATATTTTTATTCTCGCTTTATAGTAGGATTTCAATTTAAGTTAGACTTAATCAAAATTCAAAATGGACAAATAAATGATTTTCCAATAATAACTATAGATCTATGTAAAATAAATGTGCTTTTATATTTTTCAATTAATTATCAATGTTTTGTATATTTTGCTAAATAAATTACGAGAAATCTAACATGGAACATACTGTATGATTAATAGCTTAAAACATTCATACAATACGGTTTATTATCAAACAAGGAGAAAAATTAAATTAATTGAAAATAAGAAAAAAAATTTTTTTTTCCTGACCAATTGACTATTTTGACATTGTTCCGTTCTCTCTAAAGCCGTCCATTTTTGAGTATGTACCTACAAATTACGCAATAAAAACTAATGTTTCTAAAATGTTTATAGTACTTGACTAAAGGGAAGTTTTCAAATGAATAAATGATTTTTATTATTATACAGTAGGTAAACCTGAAAAATGATGATAATATTTAATTGTTTACAAGAAAAATTTAGTTAATTTTCGTCTATATCTAGTTAAATTTGTTCTGTGATAATTTATTGATTTGGCTACAAAATTGTAGTTCAGAATCACCTTGAAAAAAATGTTCAAAAAGAACACAAATAAAGTTTTGTGATACATTATTTGAAACAGATAAAATACAAATTCTGTTTTTGTAGTGCTCCGTATTCGTTTCTTTAGATTTGTGACGAGTAACTGTTGAAATATAATATACTTATATTGTATACTTATAATAATTATTGAAATTCGTAAACAATATTATCATGTTTAAAAACTTTAAAGCAAACGTATTGAGTTCTCTAGACGCCGTAAAATATTTATACGTTATATTGCCTTTGCGTTTCGTTTTTCCTTTTCTAGTGCCAAGTCACGTCGACTTTAATTAACACACACACACTGGGCCGCTTGCCGGTGCGAGAGCATATTACGTGATTCTCATAACATATATTTTGACCATCATTAACCGTCGCCGGTTTTTCGGTCTTTCGAAAATGCACTAAACGGATGAGCCTTTGATTAGATACGAGCCTTATTGGACACTGTGTTAAACGGAAAATCGATCTACATTATAGTACTTTGCGGTGCGACCGACGAAAATACACGTGATTTTCAGCCCTCCGAAATGAACTATTTGTATTTTACAAGTAGGCTGCGTAGGGTTCTTTTAAAAAAAGAACTTACCCCCAAAGGCAAACACCAATTTAAAACTTTTGCTTTTTTCAAAACTTTACACGCAAAACCCGCCAAGCTGCAGGTACAATAATACGTTTTACTACTCAACAGATTTCTCAATACCTATTTCGAGGCTGATTTGACAGCATTTCAACTAACTAGCATTGTTTGTCCAGTAAAACTCTGTTCTAATTAATAAAAACGCAATATACTGCACCAATACGGTCATTTTTAATAGATGAGCACCCATAGATTGCTTATTTATACATTGTTTTAAAACCTCTGAACATGTATTACAAATAAGCGTAAATAAAATAGAACATTTTTTTTCATAACTGACTTACGTCGAAATTCATCTTTGAAAATGAATTCTGCATTATAATACACAGGTTAAGTAATTTATAAGTTAGAGATTCGTAAACTGCATAGAAAGTAAGTATAAAACCATTATAATATTTCGAAAATACGAAAACTTACACTTAAGTAGTACGTATTCAAAATCAATTTACACGCTAGATTTTAAATATGCGTTGAGAAAACTGTTAACCTTATTAAATCATATTATTCGCCGAAAATTTTAAATGGTGGTGTTTTCATGATGTTGAATAGTACCTATATAAACATAATTTAAACAAGCAATTTTATAACTTTTTGTTTTTTTTCTTGTTTCGAAACGTAGTGTTTTAGATACGAAATTTCGTGTATATGCCACAACTATAAACGCTTAATAATTATATGTTCTTGTGTAGTAATGAAACAATTTAATTTGGATAGTATATTTTTGGGTTTTGTAGTTAAGTTTTTGTTCATAAATCGAATAAATTACTTTAATTTTATCGAATTTCAGTTGTTACTTTATAATCATAACAGTACAAATACTTTGACCTCTACTTGAATGTAAAATATAATACCAAATCTTTCATAAGTCATAAGTATTTTGTATTTTAAACATAACTATTTGATAATATTTTGCTTAATATAATATACATCTGTATTTGGATAAAACAATAGGTGTAATTTGCCACATTTATTTCAGCTTAATTACATTTTCGGCATCATCTGGACCCAACTACGTCGGTCTACACAGTTTTTGAAATTATAATGTTCGTACAACGATATCAAACAACGGTTTTGTAAGCATAATTTACATGTTTACTGACAGACCCTTTTGACTGAATAAATAAATACGCGACGCATTTGCAGATTAAACGCATACGAATATGGCACGTGTATACATTTTATAATTAACTCTTGTTTGGTCAGCACTTGCGTGTATTATAAGAATACAATATGTAAGTCTTGTAGAGTGTGTGATACGAAAATATTGTTCATATTTAATAATTTAAATACAAAATATTATCACGAACTCCACGTCCAACCATCTAAACGTATCAAATTTTGAATGAATATTTTAATATTTATTTTACAACAACGTTTCTAGGTGCGCGATTTCCTACATTTGTCGATAAGATGTTGAACAATATACGAGTACTCTGAAATTAAAAATAACAAAATATTTATACAGATAAAAAATAAACTGATCATAAAAATGTTTTAACAACATACCTACGTACGAAAATGCTTTGTAAATCCTGTATTATGTTTCGACTCTGAGGTATAAAAATTATGGACTTGATTAAACAAATGTTCTATTTGTATGTTAAAAAAATGTCAAAATGTTTTTAAACTTCGTATTACAATCGTATACTTTATTAATTTTAATGATGTGTAAATATACATCAAATAAATTAATAAAATGTTTGAAGTAGTAGTATTGTCAAAAACAAATGATTATAAGAACAAAAATAAAATTAATTATGTTGAAAATGTTTGTGTACCAAAGTTTTGTTTTCCAATAATCGAAATGATAACAAACTAAAAAAATTCAAAATAATATAATATTCTGCTTAGCTTATATTTAAGTTATATACAACTTTAATCTATGAGTGTAAAGTTTTATGAAACAACTTGTATGGAACTGAGAACATGTAAATGGACATCAAAAATTTTTAATTTCTGTTAGTTATTGAACATTTGTCAAAATTGGATTTGGATTTGTATCTAAATTAGTTTTACACATTTCAAAGACGAGTACAAATGTTGAACGCTTAAGGCTATTTAGATATTTTGAAATTTTTTTTTTTTTTTTGAACAAATAGGAGATCATACGTATTGATTATTTGTAAATCATTATAAAACGTTGCTTATGATTTTATAATTATCAAACATTTTAATTACCTACACTAATAAATTGAACTATAAGGTATTCATGATTTCAATGAGTATCACAAAAAAAGAAAAACGAAATTATTCAGTTATTACAGGACTAACTCAATATTTTTACTATACCACTTATTTCTAGTTGCGATCTCCCTCTACGAATCTTGGTAAACATTGACGGTTGAACCCAATTAAGACGTTTTTACTAAAAGCCGTTGAAAATCACAGCACAATGCTTTTTTGTAGTGTTTTTTTTTTTTTTTATCTTCTGTGAGTCTCATCAAACATTTACTCTGGATTAATCTTAGGTCACCCGATACTATAACGGACAAACTTTATATAGAGTTGCCTGACAAACTCGAAACTTCGTCGAGTGCTTAAATGTGACTGTTGGATATTCAAGTGCCACCCTCCACCGTAAAAGTCTATTCCGTCCAAGCACGGCGGCAGCACGTGCACGAAATATCGGATAAAACAGTTTGTACATAACAGTGTGAAGCTAAAGAGGGCCAATATTCAAAAAAATTAAAAATTCAATATGTTATCCACAAAACGTCCGTTGTGAATACTAAAAACGTTATGTGATTATAAATTATATTACACATACAAGAGCGATTTTTTTTTATGCCGAGGATTAAAATAAATTAATTTTGTTCGAAACCAAAATAAGGTTTTTTTTTTTTTTTTTTGTTACAATAGTATTCCAGTTATATACGTTTTCTGATAAACAAACTAGTATAACAACTACTCGACGTTTGTCGGTATCTAAAAATATACATATTATTTTACGAAGCACAATACGATAATAATCATATAATTTGAAAATTTTAAATAAACTTCAACTATAAATCGTATTATTTTGTAAACATGTTATACATGAATTATTTTGGTCAAGTATAAAATTGCCTAAAAACTTACCTTAAAACTAATAGCGAATAAATTAGAGGATTAGATATCTATTAGATGCAATATGCTCGTTCTTTATTCGTACTACATAGGTCTCTGACGACACCGTCGGAAATACTCAAATACTACTACAATCGCGATCCTGTAAGAATCGAATTGTTTTCAAATTTTTATTTTTCAAATTAAAAGATTGAGAAATAGGTACATACATTTTTTTTATCGTAAATAGCACGCCTGTCATCGAAACAGGCTACATCACTGCCATAATATAACGCTATTCTCGTAATGCTAATGTTGTACCAACACAATTTTTGTCTATCAGTATATAAAAGGTCTTTTATAAAGACATATTATTTATTTTGTTAAACATAACAGTGTACTATCGTACATTTTAAAAACTATTTTGATTTGTTAATACAAATAATTTTACATCGATAATTGCTGAGAAATCAAATAGTTCACAAACAATATATTACGATAATAAATTTTAAAGGAAAATCATAATCCCGTTTTGATGATCAAATTTTGCAATGTTGTTTAATAATTGACAGCTACTACTTTAAACGGGATTACGAAAAAAAAAAAAATAATAATAATAATAAAATAAACCATGCCATACAAGTCGTACATTTCTAGAGCTGACGTATTGTGTAGACATTTTTAATAGAATTCTATAAATTCCTGTCTTCTACTTACGGAGTTTGTTAAAATATAAAAGAAATAATTCAATACAAAGATGAGAGCCACGAAAGGATCAATTTAATATAAAATCCACAAACATACAAATATATATATATATATATATACTTCTATTTATATTAAGAAAGACATATATTGCAATCACGTTTAACAATTGGAGTATAGCTCTATAATAACAATGGTATTGAAATAGTAAATAGAGCCCAAACTAGTTTGATTTGATGTTATGATATCAGACCATTATAGAATATGATATTTGAAAATTTTACAAATTCTCGAAAGCTTTTCGTAACGTTAATGCAATTATAATATCAATTTCAAATATATTTTGATAATTTTTGGACTCGACATTAACATCGACAGTTTGAAGTGTTTAATATCATTTGTGTTTTTTTTTTTTTTTTTGTATGACCAAAACTTTGATTTGAATTCTTTAAACGTTAATACAAGCCTGACAAAATATTTTTATAATATAATTAAAAACATTGAATACTTTCAAAATATTTGGAGGGGGGAGAATGTCTTTTACAGGAAAAAATGTTCATAAATTTCATTTTAGTTTTCAAGATTTTACAGTGTTGGATGTAATTTAAAACAAATTTTTCTAATCGCAAACAGTATTTTGTTTAATGTCTGTCATAATGGTTCCAGTGACGATGTTGAAATTATCTTAGAACCGGGCTATAAGTGTTAAATTTTGCATGTTGCATACAAAATTGATACTTAAATCGTAATAAATCCTCGAAAAACTGCCCAAACGTTTCAAGTTTTCACGTAATTTTTAAATTAATGGTATTCAAATTTGGGTACAAATTTTACCAATCTGAAACTTTTACACAATACCAAAACAGAAAACATACAGATTTGACAAGAGTATTTATTGTTAAATTTGTTTTTACCACGACGTATACTAGACAACTGAGCTCGCTCAGAATCGTATTTTCAAAGGCAATGATTGCTTTCAGAAATTAAATAATGCGTTTAAACCACAACTTCTAAACTAGTGACCCACCCAAAGCGTAGTCGCTACCCCATCAAACTACCCACGCAACCTAGACTGCTCCCTTTTTTATTGTTATTTATCACTAATTATTTTATTTAAAAGTTATAGATATCTAGGACGTTTGAAAAGGTACCTATCTTCTTCAAACGTCCAGCTTTCGTGTTTTGAGTAAAATCAATTTTTACTGATGATGAAAATGAAACAATTCATAAAATAAATTAAACCTTTAAAAAAATTGTATTAAAAAAATAATTAAAGTTGTTTGTTTTATATGGATTACACAGTATTCTGATCATAAAACATTTTAAAAGTTTGATTTAAGTTTTTCAATAGAGTTTTGGGACTTAAATTTAAGCGGTAACTTTTAAGCAGAAAGACCCAAAAAAACTTTACCATCGGTTTTGAATATTTCTCTCATTCGTGGAATCCAAACATTCAATTGAATTTCTCACTCCCTTCGCTTACACAATACGTACAAAAAAGTAACGTATATTTATACAGACACGCGTTTAAAATGCAACTTTGTTCGGAATTCGTATCACTGGAACTGACGAAAATCCCTGCGTAGTACTTGTATGCAACGACAGGAGACTTTTCTCCTTTTTAAATATTGGCGAATCGCTCAAGCAAGGGTCGCAGACGATCCGGCCTGTTAACTTACGCGCACTATATAATAGTAGTAAGTATTGTTTAAAAAGATTGTTCTTATCATTAAAATATAATATATACGTGGTATAATATATTATAGTCGGTACAAATGTTCCTTAGGGTCTTAGCAAAAACCATTCATTTGAACAGTCATTTGAATTATTCAACATCGTACTGGAAAAATTATCATTCAACATTTCTGTTTTAAAATATTTGTACGTATTTAATAAGACATTGTTTTTCATGGATATCCTATTTGACTAATGTTAGACAATTATTAAAAAAAAAATAGTCTATTTAATTGAAGTGACGTGTAGAAATTCGATTTTAATTTTTTTTTTAATGTTACCGATGAAATCCAATTCGTTCTATTTTTATTAATTTTTAATTTTAATTTGTAAGTTAAAATTTTACAGTCAGGGTAAGTTAGTGATTTCACGATTTTCTACTGAACATTCATGATTTTATTTTTCACAAAATAATCTTATAAATAATAATTATATAAACTGTAATTAGAATGCAAAATGTGTATAACTCAACGTGTTTTTTTTTTTTTTATATAACCTATTTAGGATTTATTATTTAAATATTTTTTACGATTTCTTTCAATTAATAGAAAAAAAAAAAAAGGCTGATGAATAGTTTTGGCTTATTAACAAGTTAAAAGTTTATTTTAATTAAAAAATTACTCATTTGAAAAAAAAATTTGAAAGTGTTTAAATTTTGTACCAATATTTTATTTCTAAAAATATTAAAAATTGCGTATGTATTATTTGAAGTTTGACAATTTTTGATCCAGGTAACTCACATATTGTTAATAGCCACGCGTGACTGGCTGTTAAAATTTTTTTTCTCTATTCGACAGCTCGGTGCGTAGCAACCTACAAATAAATAGTACAGTAACAGCAATATATTACACCTAGTCGAAAACCAACATTCGTCTACAATTTACGTTTTGTGCCGGATGAGTTTACCGTATACCTATAAAAAAATGTTTGCGAATTTTAAAGTGTTTTGCGGTGCGATGACTTCGTTTTTGATCACTTCGATCCTTCGGGCGCTCTGGATTCTTACGTTGCCGGTCGTCTGTACGTCACACTATGTTTTTGGCGTTATCCCGCCCACTGCACTGCAGCGTTTGTTGAACAGTGTTATAAATACGTGTAAGTACAAATATATTACTATACTGTAAACTAAAAGACTCGTGTATTTAACAACGATTATATGGATGGCGGTGCTATTTTATTTCGCTACGGGGAAATATTTAGAACGCTCATCAAATTAAAAAATAATCAATCGCCACGTCTTACGGTCGATTTCAACAGTTCATAACAACTTTATATCTAACTGTTTTGTGAAAAATGACACCTAACATTACATCGCGAATAATACAATGTAGATCGTACGTATAATGTGTACGTATAAATACGTATATTTTATACGCTTTAAAACTGTTACAAATAGCACGGCGGTGTATTTACGAAATATGTTAACTTGATTGTTACACGTCTTAATTATTTGTAATTATTATGATTTTGTTTATCTAGGATTTTAGAAGTTCAACTAGAAATAATTAGTGGTGTTTTTCAGTACGATTTCATTACGTTATATAATATTTTTATGTTTGTCCGTGTGCTTTTTGGTCCGTAAGTACGTCCATTCGTTCACGCTTAACACGCCAGAGTTTTCAACCGATTTTCACCAAATTCGGCACAAAGGTTTATTTAGGTCTTGAATCAATGTTTTCAATGATATTAGTAGTGATTTGATTTGTTTGATGAATATTCATAAATTTGAAATATTGTTTAGTAATCTTTGTTATCGTAATTTCATCTATTCAAATATTTGGTCAACTGCTTTTATAGCTTTTAAATTCACATCAAACGATAGTAAATATTACATAAATATTCAAACAAAAATCATACTAACGCTATTATATATTATTTAAAAATAATCAAATCGCATCCTTTCTAAGCTGTTTTCGTAATTTTTTATTTTTATTTTTTAGTTGATTCCAAAGAAGAGAATCACGCTAACGAAAAAATTTTGACCCACACTAACACCGTAAGTAATTATTTCGTTATTATATAATATAAATATGTATAATTTAAATCATAACACGATCAAAATTGATATCATAAAAAAAAAAAAAATTATACCCATTATAAATACTATGTGAACAAAAAATTTAAATTTCATGTTTTCTAAAGTTCTATTATCATTCTAGATTGCGGGATAAAAGTGTTTTAATTAAACACATCCATTTTGTTAGGACGAAAAATTTCCGAATTATATTCTACAGATTGAAATTAAATAAATGTTGTTATAAGCTTACGGCCTCAAAAGAATGGAAAATCCAAACTAAAACAAAAAACTAATAACTAAAATTTATTTTTATCATGACACGAATTTACCAGTAATGTAATGGCTTTGAAATTATGTTTCAGTCGTCAATATTGAAAATACCAAATGGAAAACAGTTTATCCTTCCTGCAATGGATAATCAGAAGGCAGTTGACCAACTGTTTAAAAACTCGAAAATCGAGAACGTAGAAACTATGGTTTGTATTATATGATTTTATTATAATTTATAAATAACAAAAAACTTGGTAGCTTGACACAAAAGGAGAAGCCTAGTTTTTATAATTTTAAACAAACTACGGTAAAATGTTTATATATTTCCTATAATCGGCAGATCAAAAAGAAAAAAGACAAGTGCATTTATATTACTTTAAATCATAACGAATAATAGTAAACTTTTCGATTATCATGTTAAAAATTAAGTTTAACTATAATTTACAGTATAATTGATACCTCTATCAATTTTCTGAGTATCAAAATATGCATTTTAATTTATATTTTGTACATTTTATTTATATTTAGGGTAAAGAATTGAGACGGTTCATAAAGAAAAGCGAACTTCCATGGTTCGTACACTATATGATCATAGAACACGTATCTGAAGATTCAAAATCGCATATATTATGTGCTAAGCTTATGGAATTTTTAAATAGTGATATATTTAATAAAATGGTCATGACAATGACAATCGATATTATAAAAGTAAGTAGCATAAGGTGGTGAATTTATGATAAGATACCAAGGGATGTGATCTTTCCTATTGTTTTACTTTCCAAATTTCTTCTCTCTATTTTTTACCTACTTCTTCTTTTTCTTTGACTTCCTCCCAACTATTTGGGGTTGGCCACACATGTTCTATAACTACAACCTACTTTTCGCGGTCATTTGTTTTCCCCTCACTCACATTAATAGCCCTCATATAATTTTCAATTGTTTTCATCCATTTCTTCTTTGGTCTTCCCCATACTCTTCTATCGTTCCCCGCATACAACAATAATATTTCCCTCTACATTCCACTCTTCCTTTCTGGTTTTTTATAAACTTTTTTTTTCCTATTAGTCATCATTCCTATCTTCTATAAAATCCTGTAAATTTACACCACCCGATTCTCATCTCTTTACCGGTTTTAATTTTTCTGTTTTTATGGTTTCACCATCTCTCCACCGCAACATATCTTTATTATGTAAAAAAAAAAATCTCATCACAAAACCACCCTTATAGCTTGACATTTACTCTCAGTGAAAAGGCGGTAACCTAAATACCTATGCTGATTTTTAAACAAATGAACTTTTAGATCATGTTGAAAAGAAAATCGAAGTACGAAATATTCGCTTTACGGAATTTAGGTCAATGGCTGACTCTTATAACACTGACTGAGAAGAGAGATTTGTTAGTAGACTCAATTGATCTACAAAACTTACTGGTAAAACAAATAATTATAATATATAATAATACTAAAAGATAAAACATTTAATATTTCAATATTCTAACCTTCAAATAATAAGGATATTCACTTTTTATCAGGCAGGTTATTTGGAAGTATTATTATTTTTTTT
>CM029360.1:15136240-15150753 GCA_017140985.1 Hormaphis cornu | reverse complement strand
CTGAAAATGTCTAGTGATTGACGGCTTGACGGAGCAGCGACTGCGACTTTGCAGTAGGTTTTTGACCGTTTGGTCAGAACTCGTACCGTACGATGAAACGACTCGAATCCCTTTCTGAACTGGCTCCTCGCACAACATCACAATCGTCAATATCGAATATTCGAATTATACGGCTGTTATCGTCGCAGTAACGTTTTTAACCGTTGAATGTGTTTTTTCCGACATTTTCAACACAGTTTGGCGAATCCGTACGGTTACTAGACCGGACCGCCGTCGTAGCATAGACACGGTAAGCCGCCGATGACGATGACGACAGTAATACAATAATAATATGGCACATCGTATAATATATCGGACGAAAAACGTCAAGTCCGACGCACCGCGTAACACACGGCTGCGGCGTAATGACCGAAATTCCGTCCCTCGTGAAAGATGGGTCAAGGGGATGCAAATATGATGATTTTACACGGAAAACCTATATATATACCCTACTCGTGAGTTTTGCTGACGCGTGTCATTATTATTATTATTATTACAATGGAGTACGCGTACACGGTGCTTTTGGGTCAGTGTGCTTTTTGCCGGCGTGAATCACGGCACTCGATAGACCAAACTTTACATGCCACTCGTTCCCGGGGAAAAGTCTACGTTCACCTGAGTTCCACCCTGCCGGTTCGGACGATGATGCTCAAGCGAAAGAACTAGCAGAAAATTAATCGAGCTTCAATAAAGTAATACATACAATACTGTACCGGGTAAAACGTGTTCGTAGTTCGATCGTAATGCTCCCGCGACGGCTAAAACTAACAGGATTTCGTTTAAGGTAACAGTTTTTCGACATCAATTACTACACACTGTACAGGGTACGAAATCGTTTTAGATTCAGAGTGTTGCCGATGTATCGGTTTATTTTTGCCGCTACGAAATCCCGATAGCGTCTTCAAAAATGCTCCGATCCTTCACTGCACTCGTACGCAGTTTCTGGCGGCTACTTTTCGCTGTTTGGCACTTCAAAGATTCGTTTTTCGTAATTTTCGATATTCAGTCGGACACAGGCTCGAAACTACCCGAAAGTTGGTGAAATTTACGGAAAACGAGTTGTTAACAATTTTCAACTTGTCCGTATGCAATTTCTCTCAAAAAGTTCAATCGAACAACTTTTAAACGTTATGAAACATAGTATGGCACAAGTTATGTACCGTTTTTAAAGTCTTCTAGGCAAATTTAAGATTTTATAGTACAATAAAATGTTTTCCTTCATTCGTTTAAATTTTAGCAATCGGAACCAAATTTGTAATATCTGTGATTTATTTGAAAAAAAAATTGTAATCAAAATAATTTCATTACTTATGAAAAAAAATTGTATCCGTTGTGCAGTCGACACTTGAATTGTAATAACTCTTCAATCTTTTTAAACTATAGGGCCTAATTGAAGGTTCCAATATAATTATTCTATGGTTACGACTTAATTATTATAGATACACTGAGCCAACTCAAAATGGTTTTTTTTTTCTTAAGCTACGTATAGGTGGTAATTGCTCACACATTTAATACGAAACATCTAACTTAACCTTCCGAAACAATGATCCACTCCGAATCGAAGTCGTCACTCCATCTTGACATTACAGACAGTTTTCGGAAAAATTTAACAAGACTAATGCTTAAAAAAAAGTAATATAAAGCTGCAATGTAGTCTCAATTAAGCAAGTCAAAGGTAATTAAATTAAAACTGCTCTAGTAGAACTTTTATTATGAGTGGATTTGCCACGGTCAAGATCTAAACAAATAATAATTATTTTTCGCGTACGTATTTATCCAGTTTCCACGTTACCTCGTTCCACGTGTTAGCTTATGGAATAAGTGACAAAAACCAAATAATAAAAATTTCTTAAGTATCGTCGCTACATCAAAAAGGTAAAAATTTAAATTGTATTTGACCGGAGGGAATATATTATTTTTGTTGTAAATTCAAATTTTGCAAACGGTGCGTAACGGCACGCGTTCGCGTTTTCCTTTCAATTTGGACGATCGCAGAGACTCCCTAAAACGCGGCCTTCGCATTTTATTGCCAAGCAAAATGAAATAAAAACACAGAATACGAGGAAAGACAACGAAAAAGCAGCAAAATGCCTCGTGATCACGTAGCTAAAGAATCATTGATAATGTGTGACACAAAATGTAAGCGAGTGTATCATTTATAACATCCGACAACAATAAGACAAATGTTGACTGTGATCGATCGTCTAAAAAGCTGTGTTCTAAATTAAACTTTTCTCCTTGTGACGAGTTTCGTGAGTGAAAAAACATAAAATCATATTGTGACGTAGGTGTGGGTACTTAAAAGTTGTCTCATTTTCTTTTCGAGGAAAGAAAAACATTTCATTGATTTTTTTTTTAAAAAATTACTCACTGTATCTGACTAGCGTGAATTCCGTAATCAGAGAATAAAATTAGGAGTATTTTATTAACCTTAAGGTACATGTTTGATAAAAAAAAGAAAAACATGTTAATTTTTTCAAGTTTTCTTTGGTATATTTTGACCAAATGGGTTTTAATAATAATTGGGTTCTCAAAAATATGTATTTAAATAACGTACTGAACATAATTGAATGATAAAGTTTAAACTACCACTGGTTTTGGTTAAAACATTTTCCTAACAACTTTTGAAAACTAAAATAACCATAACAAATTTAATGCTAAACTAATAAAATATATCATTTTGGATTAAACTTTATGAAACAGGATCAATGTGATGGAAGAAAAATCTAGTTTCCACACTGTTTCTGTTTTACGCTTCGAAATAAACGATTATTTAATTGAAAAGTATAAGAAGTTTTAATCTCGTGTAGAGGTACAATAATCTGAGGTACATATCGGCCATTATTTTCACCATTATTCGTCACAAGTTTTTATTAGTACCTGGCCTGTAGTGGAGATACGAATGACACAATAATATGAAAACAAGTTTACAATTAAAGGATGATAAAATTATAAACGAGTAGAGGATTTCAAATATTCGGATAGCCATATAAACTCCAATAGAAGATGAAAAACAGAAATAATCAAGCGAATGGGTCGAGCTAAGATGGCATTGAATTAGAAAAAAAGTCTTTTTACTTAGCATCAGAAAGAATTTACTAAAAACGTACATCTGGAGCGAAACGTGGACTATTGCAAGTGAAAGAATACTTAGGGAATCTGTGATGTGGTGCTACAGGAGGACGGAAAATATAAGTTGGACTGATAGGATTTTTAATGAAAAAGTTTTATCGAGAGTTTGTGAGAGGAAATCAGTACGGAATTTATAAATAGTATTATTTGGAGACACAATGGGTCGCAGCGAATCCTGGAAGGGATAATCGATAATCGTAGAGCAAACCGAGATTACAAAAGTCAGATTACAATACAGAGGGCGTAATAAAATTTACATCAAGAGCCAATCAGACTACAGAATACTTGCAGAAGAAGAGTTCAATATTTTTTTTTTAAAAAAAACGATTAAAAATCCCACAGCGCTATTCGTGCTCGAAAACACCTACAAGATTGAAAATTATTTTTTATAATACTCGTGTTATAAATATTATGTGTAAGATACAATGTTTGTAATATCGTGCGCGGTGCGCGTCTCACGCCGGTGGAAAATTTCATGCGCGTAACGTCGTTAAAATTTGCATGTTATTACACACGTTATAAATTACGATGCAATGTTATTATCGTCATAATATCGTTTGTGTGTATACGTACGACGGAAACAGCTATAATATAGTTTCGATAAGTCCTCGTACGGTAAAAATATGTTTCGTACAGCGCGTGTGTGCACATGTTTTCGTTCCGTGCGAGAATATCGTATGTAAATAACGTACGAAAAACGCGCAAAACTTTTCTCTCGGCTCGAATTATTCCCTTACAATATTGTTGTTATTACGTAGAAAGTACTGCAACAGAATATAATATATATGTGTGTGTGTGTTATATCTTATCGTGGCCCAGACTCGGAACACGGCAAATAAACTTTGCGTCCGATTCTCTCACATTATCGCTGTACGATATAACAATATTTAAATAAAATATTATTATAATACCTACGCGGCAGACACCGCGGTAAAGCTTGGCAGACACGAGAATTTCGTTTTTACGATCGTGCAGACCGACTGTACTATATACGACTGGCTAAGAAGATTAAAAAAGTCGAACGCGGCGGTTAGGTTACGTGAAAACTCAATATGTACTAATAGTAGTTGTTATTATTATTATTATTATTTGATAATATGTAATATGCGTTTTATAAACGCAAGATTAGATGGTGGTGTGTTCGAAGGTATCGAATATTGTTATATTGTTGTGTATGATGGCCTGCTTGCGGTTCGAAACGTTCGGTTGTGAATGTCGAAACGAAATGTTCCGCTAAAGACAAACTCGCTAAAATTCGAACGTTCACTGTAAGACGTTTCTGATAAAAAAATCGAATAAAAATTGTACGGATTTAAAAAAAAATCCGTAATAATAGTGACAAAATTAGTTTAGCACTTTAAAGAAGAAAACGATCGGTTATGCACAACGATATATTCTATACGTTCCAACACACCACCGCCTAATCTTGCGCAAATAAAACGTATATTACATGTTCTCAAATAATAATAATAATTACTAGGTTTCCTTTAAAAAACAAATAATTTTTTATTTGAAATTATTTTATTAGTTAGTTTATCATTTTAGTTTTTTATAGTTTTTTTTTTTTTTTTACTACAATAAATTATGACAGTTTTAAATACGTATTAAAAGACATTTGAGAAAAAAATTTTGATAAAATAGTGTTTTTTTTTTTGGTTTAGATTTGTGTAAACTTTAACACTCCTGCACTCGTTTAGAGTATATGTTTTGCAGAAATGTAAATAATTGACTTTACGCGTGATAAATTCAACAACAATAGGCACTGTTTGTGACGCACGTTTTCAATAGCAAAAAAACAGCACTAAATATTCAAATTGTAATCAATTAGAAGTGTCTAAAATATTGTGAATGTAGTTTAAAATGTTATTGCCTTGTTAATCTGCATGGTTTCGGGAAAATAAATTTACAAAATGTCTTGTCTTGTAATACTGATATTAGTCATTTCAATTAATAAATCGGTCAAAAGTGATACTAGCGACGCGAAGGACGTGGCTAACAATTATTGGATTGATACCATAAGTGAACGCGATGTATTCATAGATGGAGAATTAACATCAATGATAAAAATGTTGAGAATCGATTCTGACAGTAATAATATGTTAACGTTCGTATCAAAATATCCGAACATAGTTTACACCGCGTTGAAATGTGAGTACGCAGACAACGTCATTGATATTTTTCAGGCTTTTTATGAAATTATCTTATTCGTTTTGGCGTTGCCTGAATATGCTAAAAAGAGATCCTTTGATGGTGTTGATCAATTAGTTATTACATGGATTCAAAAAATAATTGATCATTTAGACCAAACCAAAACTTACGTTGCAAAAATGATGTACAATCTGTTTTTCTATTCAGACAAGAATCAAGAATTAAGAACTAGCGATCAGAGTTTATTGAAATCACTTTTGTCTGTTAATCTTTTTTTGCATTACAATAAAAATAAAAACCCGTTCATCGTTTACAAAAATCTGGTACAAGGAAAATTGTCTGTAAACTCTAACGGTAACAAAGAAGTACACTTGGAAAAAACACTTCACGTCGTTGAAATTCTCAACAACTCGATCGTTCAAATTATCGGTTTAATAGAAAATTTTATGCTTAAAAACTGTTTCGTCAATAATCCTTTTGATATTAATGTACGAATCAGAAAGGATTTATACGTTCGTACTCTAGATTCCTTAGATGAACAAATTATATCACAGATTATTCAACCAAAATTAATTGCTTTAGAACGATTGATATTTAATGAACCGGTTAGTGACGGATTTTACAATGCAATGTATGATCCAGAATACATTTTACTCGGCGACATATTTCTTTATGAAAATGCGTTCTTTGAAAAGGCGGTTTTGTCATTAGATGACATGGATATCAGCTTAAAACAATTTTACGAAATTGGCAAAATTTCTTACAATCTTGAATCTATTTTCAATTATCAAAATACTTTATTCAACGTGATATCAGTAATTTTTGGCAGACAAATATTAAATATAATTGACCGTACAGATAAAATATCTGATGTTGTAAACATCTATGAAAGCTTGAATAAATTTGTAAGAAAAATAATGCCTAGTAATTATTGGGCTCAAAAATGTGAATTCATAATAACTATGAGAAATATGTTAGAGTTATGTTTACTAAGTTACGATAGAGGAACGCGTATCGAGAACACGCAAATTTTAAATATAAAGAAAGAATTACTATCTTGGTTTGACGGAAAATATTGGTACTCTGAAGAAAACATACAAATATTAAATAGTCTATCACATTCGTCTCTAGTCGATTATATACTCCAAAGTCACTATTTTAAATCATTCAGTCAAGTTGCTAAATTACTTTCGTATGAATCAAACACTAATTTCAAACACTATATACTCAAGATACACGATATGCCAAAAAATAACGATGATGTGAAGAAAGAAAAAAATAATTCAGAATTACATTTAATGTATAATTTGCGTTATATATTACTTTCGTTTTGGATTCTTTGTTTGGACGTGTATCAGAAAGAAAAAAACCAAAACGTGATCGAACTTGAAAAGCATCCTGATTTTGACATGAAAATTTCGTTTTTGTGGACAGTTCATAAGTTATTAAACGTCTATGAAAGTATGACGCGTCAAAAAAACTACAAAGACCAAAATTTAATATCACCTTTACTGATACATTTTAAGCATATTGCGGAAAAACCGTTTGAAAATTTAAATGAAATTGATTTTGTTAAATTGAGACACATGTTGCTGCTGACGGTGAACACAATAGAAAATTATCTAATTCGAGAACTTAAGTGCACACCAATTTATAACTTAAACATATACATTGTCTACATGTTGAATGCCAAACAAAAATTAGATTTAGAAAAAACCATATTTTTTTTTACAGAAGGCATAAAACAAACTTTGCAGGAAAAAAAAGATTTAAAGGAAACGTTCAATCAATTAGATAAAATGTACGTCCAAAACTATGAGCCATGTTGCAATGGTAACTTGCTAAAAAATACGCAGAATATTCAATTTTTCTGGAACGGAAAAAAAACGTTCGTCTCAAATGACATGTTTCACAATATGGCACATGGTATTTTCGATCATCAAGATTTGGTTAGGTATCAGTGGCTTAAGATAAAATGGTCAATTTCTCAAGTTTTCGGAAAAATTAAATACGTATTAACAAAAATGAAACAAATAAGCTCACAGGGCTCACTAATTCGAACGAAGTTGAAGAATGTTAGTGAAAAATTTTTGGCACTAAAGACACCGAAAACCATAATAAACTATATAAAACCGATAATGGAGATGTTGAATTACGCATTGATTAGAGGGCTATCTAATTTTGAATTTGATAATGTTTATGTTGATATAACTAAAAAGTTGATTGATGAAAAACTCGTATCGCTTGGAGTAGCCTACGAAAATTTATCTTATTTGACGATTGAAAATATTTGTGAATGTTTAATATCTGACTACGTCAATTTTGTAGAACTTACAAGTGTGTTTCAATCTATAATTATTGATAAAACAAAATTATTATCCAACCAAGTTTGTTTTTCAACATCTTTATTTCCAGTTGGAAACTAACTGTAGCACATTGAGAGAAATTATAATACAACAAACTTATTGTATTTTGTCATTAAATATTATAATATTTATAACAATTGTCCTACTTACTTGCTAATAATAGATAAATTATGAATAAAGTGAAAATGTTCCAGCATTTCAAATATTAATTTATCGTGTGCTAAAAATTATTGTCATTTTATTTAATAACAATATCAATGAATTTTGAATTATGTTTTTAGGTTCTTATAAAATTTAACTTTAAATTATTTACACGATCTTTATGATCACGTTTGTTTTGTCTTTTAGTGTCCATTTATATATGTTTGATGAGTACTCGTATACAATATACTTACTTACTTATTACAAATACTTATTATATTGGATAAACGATTTTACAAATATTGCTTTACTTCTCGCTTGCCTACTAAAAAAAAGTTGTCAACTCCAATACCTAAATGGATCTTTATTTATTAATACATTTAAAACATTTTGTGTTTAAAACATTAGTAGTCTTAGATTCTCCAAATTTCACTAATTTATCAATTACCAATTTTATAATGAATTTAAAAAGTTATGGGTTAAATACTTTAAGCCAAAACTAAAAGGTACCTACATAATATGTGATTTCTTTCGCGATCAAGTGTTATTTGTTTTTTATTTTTGTTTCAATTATTCAGAGTTGTGATAAATCAACCACCCTTATGAGCTAAATTGTGCATATATTTTTAAATTTGTCGACTATATGACCCACTGAATTCTATTAAACTTGTTCTTTTCGTTAACAATGGTTTACACATACCAGGTACTACACCTTTTAGAAAAGTGACCAACTCCCGATTTTTTTTTTCTATTTTAATGCTAGTAAAAACTCCGTAGTCAAGATTATTATTATTTCTCTTTTCCATTAATGATAATAATTCTTGTTCACTACCTACATGATCATCTATGTATGTATTTTTGCAAATGACTGAGCACAACAATATTGATACAGTCACTAAGATAGAACTTTTTTTTTATTTTTTATCGTACTAAAAATGTTTTCTAAGAATTTAACCACTGCTTAAACTAAAACTAAATTCTATACTAACAAACAAATTAGGTTCACTTTGATCTTCATATAGTAATAACTAATAAAAGAAAATCATTAGTGTTTCATTTGATTCCTTGTAAAATGGTTATGTTTGAGTACGTTTCAATTATAAATAGGTTTTGTTGTTAAGTGTCGTCGAGGAACTACTATGTATATGATTGTGCAAATGTTTTTATCTTTAAATTAACACGCAGTCTTATAACATCTACATTGGTTCCAATGAGCACAAACAAGAAATGTTTTTGTTTGTGGCAATAAGTATCTATGTATGAACAAGTGTAGTTACTACCAATTTAATCGGCCAACATATTATTTGGTAATTGTCACAACAAAATGTAGCGTACCTAATTATTTTCTGCAGTAAGATAATATAAAGGTTACAGTTGTAGAATCTACTTTATTTATTTTCGTTCACGGATTGTTTGATAGTATTGAAAATGTTCCATAGCAGATATTGTCCATCAAATGCGTTTCTAATACATAAAATCTAAAATTTTAACTTGACAGATAAGGCAATTTATACTAGAATGTTTTTCGCATTGTAGGTTGGCAGAACGACAGTAAAATTTAAAACTAATAAGTAAAAGAATGTATCAGTATTTTTTGGTATTTAATTTTGTCTCAAATTCTGAGCGATTGCGAGGAAGATGTTGATTTTGCAAATACGTGTGTTTTTATATTTTTTATTTTTGTATCCGCGACAAGCATACAGCCTAAAATATTGCTCCGATCTTGACGGTTGAAATGTTTTCTGAAAGTCCGCCTTATATTGTATGTACTCGACGTTTTGTCCAATTTTTAATTCCAAAAAAGGTTATACCCATAATACCAACAAAAAAAACGGTAAAAGTTACGACAAATAAACAAATAAACATCTAAAATTTGACACATAGCATCCATGAATATACAAAAAATAATAGAATTTTCAACGAAATTTGTGTTTGAGACAACTCTTAGAGGTTGAATTTTCAAATAAAAAGTAGCCTATGTCACTCAGGAAAATGTAGCTTTTTTTCATTAATTTTCAAAATCGGTTGAATGGTTTCAAAGCCTATTACGGATATAGGTAGAGACAAACTGTGTAGGTACCTATATCATACATATTCGTATTATAATTATAACGCTATTGTTATACCTACTTATACTACAACTTACAAGCCAGTGACCTGCTGTTCCATGTTATGCCGTTCCAACTGGCTTCTTGCTTTAAAGTCAAAATCAAACGATTTAAAATATACCTACTATAGTTTGAATGGGTGTTTTTTTTTCTCTGGTCGTATTAGATTACACGGCTCTCTTAAAATCATTTTTTTGAAAGCAATTATTTATCATTTCTTTCAGATATTAAATAATACGTTCAAACGACAGCATTCAAATCAGTGACCCACTCAAAGCGTAGTCGTTACTTCGTCAAACTTCGTTCCACGCGACCTTTACTGATTCCTGCTTTTTTACTGTAGTTCTTACAATTTCGAAAATTTAAAAAAAAACGAATCATCAATAAGAGTCACAAGACAAACAAGTGTTACCAAGAATCCGGTATGAGTGTAAAGAACTAATTTGAAGAGGTAGTTGTGGTTTCCATAGCTTCATAGGTATTAAGGAAAAAAAATTAATTACAAAAAACACACGTCATCGTTTTAAAACCAAATACATTCTTCCATAAACTTTGAATCTAGAAAAATAAAAATAGAAACCTCCAATAGTCTTCACTTATTGACCTGATTTTATATCCTGATGGAAAACGTAAAAAATTATTATCATTGTTTATTCGAATCAAATGTGTATAATATAAACAACTACAAAAAGACTTTTTTATCAAACAAACAACGATAGCGATCGATGACGTTTTAATGCAATGAGGAAAAAAAAACTACGAAACAATAGTTAAATATTATGTTTATGACGTGTCTGTGTTGTTTGTAGACGGATTATTGTTTTTATGGTAATGGTTTGAATAACATTAAACCCATTATTCTTTAACTCTTAATTTAATTTATATTTGCAGGTTTACGGTCATAAAATACGCTTGGCGGAAGTGTACATCATTTTCTATGCTTTTAGATTCTGAGCGTCAGCGAAATATGTATTGGTCTTACAATGATGTTTTTATTTTTATTTTTTTATTTTTCTGTGATCAAAAGTTCTTATGGTAAACCTGCACCAATTTTAACGCATGATACCTTAAATAAAAAAAAGATAATGGATCCGAGATGGTACTTTATTTGAAGCGTTTTTTGAAATTTTGATTATTTTCGAAGTTCTAAGGAAAACAAAAAACGGCTCAATATTTCGAGTTGCTCCAATCAACTTGAAATACATATATGTCATTTAAGAGGATCTAATGAGTGTTCCACTGAAATTTCAATCGAGATCATTTTTGAGGAAGTTATGGAACTTTGAAATTGTCGTTATTTTGGGCGGCCGTGTATTTCTAATGGGAGGCCCAAATAATTACGGGAAACGTGTTTTTTACACGTCGATTTAGATTTTTTTTTTCGATTTTTGTGATCACTTTTTCTAGTAGAAGGAATGCTCCTATTTTGACGTACGATACTTCAAAAGATAGATATTGATCCGATGGTATTTTATTTAAAACGTTTTTTAAAATTTTGATTATTTTTTAAGTTCTAGAGGAAAAAACGAAAACAGTCAAATTCCCAAAGGTGCTCCGTTTAACATAAAATTTATACGAGTCATTAAAAAGGGCTTAACGAGGCTACTGCTAAGGTTTCAAGTAATTTTGATAATTTTTCAGAGAGTTACAGAATTTTGAAAATTTTAAATTATTAAATTTTATGCAGTTATTGTTCCATAAAACCTCTAGTTTTTACGTTTAGGTCTTAAAACTTTAATACAATCTTGTCTTTGCGTATGCGTATCTTTGTCAAATACAATTTTTCGCATGCGATTTTTAGTCCAATACGATTTGTCGCAAACAATTTTTTGTCACATACAAATATTTGTCGCATGCGATAGTCTTGATAATCTACGATAATCTTTGATAATCTTTGATAATCTTCGATAATCTTAATAATCTTGATAATCTCTGAAAATCTTCGATAACATTGATAATCTGGATAACCATTGATAATCTTTGATAATCTTGATAATCTTTGATAATCTTTGATAATCTTTGATAATCTTGATAATCTTTGATAATCTTTGATAATCTTGATAATCTTTAATATTCTTCGATAATCTTGATAATCTTGATAATCTTGATAATCTCTGATAATCTTCGATAACATTGATAATCATCGATAATCTTGATAATCTTTGATAATCTTCGATAATATTGCTAATCTTTGATAATCTTTGATAATCTTCAATAATCTTGATTATCTTCGATAATCTTTGATAATCTTCGTTAATCTTGATAACCTTCAATAATCTTGATTATCTTCGATAATATTGCTAATCTTTGATAATCTTTGATAATCTACGATAATCTACGATAATCTTAATAATCTTCAATAATCTTGATTATCTTCGATAATCTTGATAATCTTGATAATCTTCGATAATCTTGATAATCATGATAATCTCTGATAATCTTTGATAATTTTGATAATCTTCGATAATATTGATAATCTTTGATAATCTTGATAATCTACGATAATCTTGATAATCTTTGATAATCTCCATAATTTTGATAATCTTTGATAAACATCGATAATCTTAATAATCTTGATAATCTCTGATAATCTTCAATAATCTTGATTATCTTCGATAATCTTGATAATCTTCAATAATCTTGATTATCTTCGATAATCTTGATAATCTTTAATATTCTTCGATAATCTTGATAATCTTGATAATCTTGATAATTTCTGATAATCTTCGATAACATTGATAATCATCGATAATCTTGATAATCTTTGCGTAAACAAAATAAAAAACCAAATTTCGTTCACAAATTTTCGCCTACTTGACGTTATCTTTCAGCGGTGACCAAAAACCACGGATCGTTAGAAATTACAGCGCACAAACTCGCGTCGGACACGGTTTTCGAGAAACCGCGTTCAAACGAAACGTCGGTGGTAGTAATCGCATTCGGTTTTTATTCCGGCTGAGAGGCGGGAAAAACGAAATAAAACTGTAAAGAGAACAAAAAACGAAAAATGGCGACATAGATAATGTAGTGTAGGTTGACGCAATTTTCGCGCTGGCTGGCCAAAGCAGCGCTCGCTAACAAAAGTAAACAGAATTCGACAAAGTTTTGGTCCCCAAAGGCAGGTTTTTTTTTTTTGTGGTTTTTTCACTCCCCTTCTTGGTAATAAAAATAACGCCACGAACGTATATTATAATACGTATTTCTATAATAATATTAATAATAAAATCCCATTTTGTGCCATAATGTCTTTTCAGATTTGCCCTGCTCCACGCACACAGCTGCACCGGCGCACCTCTAATAATATTGCGTCGTATATACGTCATTCGCGGCACCGCGTGTCGTTTCGGCGGCTTGGCGGTCCGGTGCTAAAACTTAATGATAATAGTCATGATTGTGTAAGTTTCCGTTGCTGGTGACTTTAACGGCACGATGAAATATTGAACGATGTCGAGTGACCGAAGCGATTTTTCACCGTTTGTGCGGCGAAACAAACGCGCGAGCACGAAATTAATGAAAATAATGTGAAAAAAACCTATAAAAATAAAGTTTTTTAAACCTTACAGGAATACGTAACGTGTTCGATGGCGCAGGCCATTTTTCAGTGAATACATGACCCACCATTTTCTTTGAAAAAAGTTCTAGGCAGGACCAGCTCAGGGGTATACGAGTGGTTCATGAACTGCGGTGATGCGTTATTTCAAATTTCGAAAGAATCTTTATTTTAGATGAACTAGCTAATATCTAATAGTGCTGGGCAAGTTAACGACTTTTTTTAACTCGTTAAATTAATATTGAAAGAACAAAAAAAGTTAAGTAAAAAGTCGATTGTTTACAGTTTTCAAATTTATTTAAAAATTAACTCGATTTAAAACACAGACGAAAATTGATACTTTTAATTCACATAGCTATTATGGTTTTGTATGCCTAGTATGACTTTCCCATCTTTTCGAAGAATTTTTTTTTTTTTGTACTTTCTTTGGAAATTCGCTTCTTCTAATTATCAAATTAAAAGAAAAACAAAACATGTCCGACGAAATAAATGTGTAAACGAGTTGATCAACTCGATTTTAACGGAACGATGCTAATATCAATGTTTAATATCGGAGAACAGCCGACTCGAACATTTTTCCAAAACAATTTTCCGATTTGATTACACGCACAGCAGTCGGCGGAATAGACTCGCGTGCGTACGTGAAGGTCGAACACACAACATAATACGGTTTTGTCGAGAATTCGCAGACACCATTATCGTGACACCGTCCCCTGCCGACTCGTTCTGCGAAATACCTAAACGCGCGTCGCCCCGAATTCTTTTCGTTGTTTTCCACCGGCAATTCGGTATTCCGAAAATGTAATCTCGCGATGTCTGTAATTATTTTCTTCCTTACTTCAAGTCTCGATACCGCCACGTGCAGGCGCTTTGTCGAAATATCAAGATGAAGAAATCTTGACGTACCCGGGGAAAATACGCATTCGGGTTAATGATATGTCAAAATATTTCGCTAAAAAAAATCGTCTTTAATGTGTACGGTAAAAAAAAAAAATTATTCGATTTTTCTCCCTGAAATTTGAGAACATC
>CM029360.1:15096701-15135840 GCA_017140985.1 Hormaphis cornu | reverse complement strand
AATTTACGACGAACCGTTGAAAAATTATTTTCTATAAAATATATCTCTGCTAACATTACGGTAAGTATAAAGTATTTATTATTATTTGTTTTTCTGTTTAGTGTGTATTTTTCGTTTCAACGAAACTCAATAAATAAACAAATTCAATGAAAAATTTCTCAGATAATAGTAACGTTGATATAAAATACGTATCATCACTTTTAAATTCAGAGTTGACATTTCAGCTGGGATTTTTTAGTATTATGCGTGCAAACATTTTAATTACGTTTCTGAGATCAGTAATTAAAACTGTGCCTACTGTTCAAACATAACATGAATGATTTACATAAAATAACATGTTTTTGGCTTTTAAATTAATTCACGATAGACGTACCTATGCGAAAATATTTTATTTGAATGAAAAAAAAGGCCTATATACTTAATTATTTGTAGCGAATCCAATATTATTTATTATTATACCCAAGACGTGCACTTACAATTTTTAACATAAAATTTTTTCGACGACAATTCGTAAATGAATGTCTGTGGGTGGCAGTAATAGTGTTTTTTTATTCATCCAGACAAATGTGCTTTATAATCTTAACTTGAGTTCAACTCGTGAGTGTGCACAACAACCAAGTATTAAATAAAAAGACGTCGCGTAGATGATTGGAACGTTGAAAAACGATTAATAAAATTGGTCGGACGATCGAAACGTTTGTGAGAACGTTTTCGTGATAAACGACGAGATTGCGGTTACGGGAAAGCGAGCGCTGTTTGTATACAGCTGTCGATGCGACCGGGCACGGTAATACGACCGTAAATCAACACGATTGCGTGTCGTCTTTTTGCGGCTAAACGAAACGCGAAAAAATAGATCTAAAAAAAAAAACGTTTAAGTCGTGTATAATATCTTCTGGATTGCTAACGGCGAAGAAAGAATATAAATCAAAAACTATTGTGAAATTGAAAAGTTATTTGTTTTAGAGATCAATGTCTCTGGTGTGTGATAAATGGTAACATTCGTTGTTGAAAAAAAAAAAAAACCTTGTTAATAAAATTTATACCAAATGAGAAATCATCATTAGCGTATGATGTTTAAAACGATAGTGTTTAGCATTGAAAAAAAACTAAAAATAGAGAAGAAAACGTTAGAAATCAAACTAAACTGAGTAAAATTAAAGTAAGTTTATCAAAACCATTCTTTGGAAAAATGTAAAAAAATAAATGAAATATTCCATTAAATTTCTATAAATTTTCAGTTATTCCATACAAGATATTAAATATTGTTTTAAAGAAAAATTATTCGTCAATTTCAATTAAATTTTTAAAAAAAATATATATTACTATGTTTACACCTGATCAAATACGTTATTTGTTTTATTTTAATATATCTGGCTCGTTCATATGAATTTACGACATAAATATGATATGAGATTTGTTATTAACATTCAATATCAAACATTAAAACCACCGTGGTAATAGTTTTTACAGATTATATTACTTGTATACTACCCATTAAATTTAGAGGAAATATTTCACTGTAAGTTTCTAAAAAACAAGCTGTAATATCATGCAAAGTGTTCAAAAGTATAGCACTGGCGTATTATTGGGAAATTGGGTGGAAGAAAAGTGTCTATACGATGTGAGTGAATCTAAATTGTTTCATGTCTAAAAGCTCAAACGTTGTAGGTATTTAAAATCTGTTTTAAGGTATTCATTAGCTTACTATGCTTGCGTTTAAATATTTGATTTAGTTTTATAAAAAAATAAAAGATTATTACATTTTCCAAACATTGTAGCGTAAACAATGATTCGAATGTTTTATTGAATTTATAATGATTGTATTTAGTACTTAAAAATAAATGTTTTGATTGGTTATGTTTTTATAATGGATATGAGTAACAATGACATGCCCTAGGGATTCCATGATCAATACTATAAATACTTGCAGAATAAAACCGGGATGATAAATCATACAGATAGAATTATATTTTCTTACGTTTGATTCATTGAAAAATAAGTATAGCTAATGTGAAAATAATTTATTTGATTCGTTTTGTTTTTGCTTGACATAGGAGAAAATTGAATTGTTCCTCGAAAAGAGAAATCGAAATGACAATCAAAAGAAACGAGAAGTATACGCAAGTCTTTTAAGTCCCGTAAGTGCAGTAGAGAATTAAATTCTCACAAACTTTGTGATTTTCTAATTTTCTGGTATAGCAATGCACCATTTTGAGAATAATCCTTCCTCTACAAACAAAAATAGTTTTCTTAGATAACCAAAACCATAATACATATATAATTAAATATATTTTTTTTTATATGAATTAACAATACGTATCGTGTATATAGTGATCCTATTCCGAAGCAAAATTTTATAAATTCTTATTGTTTACTGTTAGTAAAATAATATGTGTAATTTTTGATAATTATAAAAAATTTATCAAAACAAATTGGTATCTATATTCTATATGTATTCAAAGTAAATACATACTTTAAATTAAAATTTGGCAAAAAAAAAAAATACCCAGAATTCAGACTAAGTTCTTCTTCTAAAATAAATTCTAACACCAATATTCAGTGGTTCTTTTGAGATTTATGTTTCCATAATCTAAGAATTCAATTTAAAAATAAGGTACTCGTATATTTCTAATAACACCCTACTTATTGTATCTTAATACCTACTATTTGAAATTGGTAATGAAATTCACCATATCAAAAATTGTGTTAGGTATATGTAAAAAAAAAAAAATTAAAATTGACGTGTATAATATTTTTTATAATGTATGCGTATCAAAATAATCGAAACTTAGGTACGTCTATTTCCATCAAATAGAATTCATTCAGAATTATACACTTTCCCGAGTGACACATAATATTAAAACAAATTAAGTTATGTGTCTTAAATCATCATAAAAAGTAAATTGATATATACCATAGTAAATTGATATAGCCTTGATAACAGCTTATAATAATAAAATATAATTCCCATATAGTTACCGACGTAAATATTTTGTCATCTTATTCCTATCCATAACTGTTACGACGATTCCCGTAGGCCATACTACTGAATATACCTAATCTCTTTACAATGTTTCATTTGAGCACGATCTGGTTTATATTATTATTGAATAACGAGTAAATTTTTAACAAACAAGCATATTTATAACAAATATTTCTAGCATTTGTATGTATCATTTTAATTTTATGTCACTGAAAGTGTAGTTGTTTTTTGCGTTAAAATGTTCAATACAAAATATGTGAACATATTACTCGCTCTGACGTCTATCGCGTTGCACATCTGAGTTCGATGTTCCTACTGTTGTTGAACCAGATAGCGTTGTAGGTGGTTCATAATGAACACTTTGAATTCATAATATTATTATTATTTGGATGAAAATTAAATCGAGTGGTTTGAATCTGACACATTATGTGTGATTGCTATATTCTATATTATATTATAATAATCCTTTTCATCAAGCAAAATATATTATTTCAATACTTTTATTCGCAAACAAATTGTAAAAAGCCGGAATCACTCTAGGTCACGTGTGTAGTTTGATGCTGTGGGTCACTTGAAAAGGTTTTATAGAAGTTGTACGTTAAATCTGTAAGCAATTAAAAATTGCTCACAAAAACAATGATTCTAAGTGAGCTCAGTGACTTAAATAGAGAAACAGAGAGAATAGATAAATAAAAAAACTAGCCACAAAGTTTAGTTTATTAATTTAAACAACGTGTTAGTTAACATTTCAAACCATTTAGACCATTATTTGAGGAGTTATTACGTTTTTAGTATCAATTGCACAACAGTGTGTAATTTCATTGTTATAATTAAAATAACACCGTTTCTCAATACTATCTTTATACGCTTTCAGAATCTACTGGGCGGATTTTTCGAAAGTTTTTTATTCAGTTGGCAAATTTTGTTTTACATAACATATATAATTTTTAAATCTTAAATAACAAATTTGCGTGAACTACGAATTGTTTTCCAAAAATATTCAATGACCAATTTTCTAAAATTTTTCAAATTTAAACAACTAAATATAAAAATTTTGACTACAAATTAGCGAAATTATTGTTGGGAACTTGCATTAAATTTTCTAAACTTTTTGTGGTAAATTAAATTTTTATCGAACAAAAGTTTAAAAAAAAAATACTACTCCTTGTATATGACATATATATATATATATATATACTAATATTATGACAAGTTGTATAGAACGGTTAGTAAAAATTATTAGCCAGACAAACGAGTGCGCAAAATTATATTAAACGACGCAAACACGAGAACACCCTCCAGATTTAAAACCCCTAATTGAAATCGGCCTAAAGGAGGAGAAAAAAATAGGGATTTTACGCGGTAAAAATAAATTCAATTTTAGACGTGTTGAACGTCAAAACTTAACCAAATAATAACCAGTCAGTTTTTTATGGTTTTCAAAAAAGACAACGATTAAAAACAACTTACATAGTACTTATGAACGTTTTCTCACGCAATAATTCGTATTTTTCGACTTTCGTACAGGTGTCCATAGAAGCGACCGGAGAATTTGTGACTTATGGTCAATACATACAAATCGTATGTCTGGACGTCCGGTTTCCCGGATCAAAAGTGACGGGCTTGTCGATGTCGTGTTCGGTGAGTGAACAACACGTTTCCGAACTAAACGGACTGAACCCGGGCTGCCCAATAACCGCAATCCCGTTCACCGAGCCGTGTGTTCGAAACTGTTTCAAAATTATTCGGTATATTTTCGAGGTGCTCTTATAAAACGTGTTTAGGACCGGAACGGGTAAACATATTTGTTTATTTATAAGAACGAGATTGCAAGCGAATTGAGGACAAACATAATTTTAGTCTTCAAACAATTATCCCTGTCAAAAGCTAAATTGCTAAAAAAAAAAAAATGGAAATTCTCTTCAATCAATTTACACTAATAATGTAAAGAAAGACATTAACAACTAACAAGTACTAAACACTACAAATAGAATAAGTATTCTACAGTTAACAAATACCTATTTCTATGTATAAATCCTATTAAGATTGATTATCAATAGGCTGATGAGCGATTTGTTTAAATTAATTAGGTACCTATTATTCACGAATATTTTGTTGTCAATTAAATTAGAAAGAACTCATTACTTGTCTACACAATTTTGCTCCAATTTTGGCATTTAAGTACCCACGTATATAAATAAGTGTAATAAATATAATAAATATAAATAAATATAATTAAATACTAATAAATATAATTACATTGTGTTGTATAAATATAACCTAACCTAACCTAACCTAACCTGAAATTTCAGGTTTGGATGTAGTGGTGACAATGGCCAGCCTTTGAAGTTTGGAGATACAGTCATAATCAGTACGAGCGGTCCTTTTCAAGTAAATTATAAAAATGCATTACACAGCTTATTTCATAGAAAAGTCATTACGTAATTATCAAACATAATAATCTCTTGGAAATATTTTGCCGATTTGTATGAAAAATTTTCATTAAACTGTTGAAAGACGTAGTTCTTTTCCAATCTACTAGATAAATGGAATATAGATAATCGTCATTTTGAGTTTCTACATCAATTTTATAGATTTTAAGGAAACTAAATTGATAAAAACCCAGTTACACGTAAGCGCGAATAAAATTGAATTGAAAAAAAAAACAATTTTGTGTAAGACAATATTTGCAATGGTTTTTAATTGTTACTACATAAAACATTATACATATTATAACAAGGGTGGCCACTAACGTTAACTTTAGGAGCCGCAAATTGTATAAAGCCAATTTGAGGCAATTTCCTCATTGTTGAGCGATGTTTAAATAATATGAAAACTTTTAAAGATTTACTTATATGTCAAATGAAGGAACATTTATTTTTTACACTATACACAAAACATTATTATTATTATTATTATTATTATTGACATTATTGCCAATCTATACCTAATGACAACTGTAATGACAACGAAACCGATGGCAATAAAAACACTATCTATAACGTTTCTAACGATTATAACAGTATTTTATATTTATTAATTTTAGTCTAAATTTGGTTCAAGAGCCGCTCGAAACTGATTTAAGAGCCGCATGCGCCTCGCGAGCCTCATTGTGGCCACCCCTGTATTATAATATGTTAAATACCAACTGTTGTTTACTGTACATTTTAAAGCCGATTTTCTCGGATTAGTCAAGGATATGCTGGTGTGTGTGTGGTCTCCATTCTTGTAACTTTGGTTATCAATTTAGTCTGATGTATGTATGGTGAATTCGTTACGTAAATAATTTTATCAACGTCAAATAGTTGTCAAATTTGGTAATTTTTAGAAAATTTATAACTCGACCTGCAAACTGCAGCTGTACAGTTTGAGTCATCATAGCTCAAAACGTTATAGCAAAGATCTTGCGTTCATTTTGAACTTAAAAGATCGAATTTTGCGTCTGTTCACAGCCTTTATTCGTGGCCGCGTCCATGCCGAGACTGCTCTCGGAACGCGGACTATCCGATCATCCGGCTCTGAAGCTCGCGAAATCAGCGGACGCGTGCTGTCAATGGACCGTGGACTACTGGAACGCCGACTTGCGACTGGAAGCAGAGGGTCTTCCGATTCCGGTGAGAGCAAAAAATCTGATCAATTAATCCTAGAGAGCCTTTTTTTATATGAGAGTTAGCATCTATAACCGTGTATCATGCAATATAGACAGCCATTTTGTGTCCAAATATGTATGTGATAAATTATGAATACGATATTTTGCACTCTAGTAGGCTCCAGAGACATGTCTCAATGAGGCCATGGTTTGCATTCAGTCTTCAGAAAAATGTGAAAATTAGAAAAAAACATTTGTACAGTATCAATTCAATCCATCTACTTTTGGGTTATAAAACCAGAAACTATATTCAATATACTATATCGGAGGTTCCCAAACTGTGGGTCGCGACCCAAAAGTGGGTCGCGATTATACTTTTGGTGGGTCGCGCTATTTTTTTAAATAATACAAAAATATAATCAAAAAAAAAAAAAAAAAGGTCATTCATTGATATTGTGGGTCGCCATATTTTAAAAAATTTTCAAAATGGGTCGTACAATAAAAAGTTTGGGAACCTCTGTACTATATATTTATATAATATCTTCTTCTTCTTCACTCTTCTAACCAACTACTTGGAGACAGCCAACTTCGTCCTATCCCTCCACTTATCACGATCATTTACATCCTCAACACACACACACACATTAACAACACATTAGCATACCTTTCTTATGATAAAAGTTCCCTATAGGCTATAGTTAACTCCGTTGAGTGCAGCTCGTGTGACGGTAACGAAAACTGGAGCGGATGTGTGTAGGAAAAAGTGGAAAAGCTTAAATAGCTTAAACCTATTATCATTAAATGTGCAGTTTGTAGATATTAAAATATGTATTTAATAACAACATATCTACTACCTTTTTAAGTGCATAAATTGATTATTACGTTTTAATTTGTAGAATGACGCTCAATTTGTTTTAAAACACAATGCCACAAATCAAAACGCAGCGGTGGAAACGGCCGTTTTTCTACCAACCTTTGCCGGTTATGTAAGTTTGTTGAAATAATTATTAATGTTATGCAGACTAAATAATATCATACAATATAAACATCTCATACTAATAATACATAACAATCATATTGTCACGATCATCGAAGCAATAATCTTCTTGCTTTTTAAATACAATGTTAAACAGTTTTCATTTTTTTTTTCCTTTATATTAATCTACAAACGGGGCTTATACAGTTAGTAAGCAATATATTCATTTTAACGTACCAATTAAGTAGTACACGTTAGAATATTAGATAAATTAACTTGAAATTTAATTTTTTTACTTGATGTTGGCCCATAACTACTTAAATTAAAAACAATTATTTTTTTACTTTTTTTTTAAACTTTGAAAAATTATTTTATGGAATTATACATTCTAATAAAATCGATTATTATCTATACTCTAGGGGTTACTCTAGTTGTTGTATAGGTATTCTGAAGCATAAATAATTATTGTTATCGATGGTTTGTACGTCAACATCAACCAAGATTAATTTGAATAACTATACGTGAGAGGGATTGGATTTGGCAGATTTATATTAAAATTATCAAAAAGTTTCATTTAATTTCTTCAATTTAATATTCTTAGTTCTAATGCTGATTAAATATTGAATAACTTTTACAATACAAATACTGCAATAAAATATTCATATTGTGTACTCTTATCTGCTGTTTTGCTTAACATGTCCACCCTAATTCAACATTTTTTAGACTCTGAGCGTTAGCGAAGAAAGTATTGGTTTTAGAATGATGTTTTTTTTTTTTTTTCTTTGATCAAAAGTTCTTATAGTAAACCTGCACCAATTTTAACGCATGATACCTTAAAAGAAAGATAATGGATGCAAAATGATACTTTATTTGAAGCTTTTTTTGAAATTTTGATTATTTTCGAAGTTCTGAGGAAAGCAAAAAACGGCCCAATTTTTCGAGTTGCTCAGATTGACTTGAAATTCATATATGTCATTTAGGAGGGTCTTATGAGTGTTCCACTGAAGTTTTCAAACAATTTTGATCATTTTTGAGGAATTTATGAAATTTTAAAATTTTCGATTTATTAAATTTTACGCAGTTATTGTTCCATAAAACCTCTAGTTTTTACGTTTAAGTCTCGAAACTTTAATACAATGTAAACAAGATAGTTTTAAATATGTGGATAAACAATTTTGAAAATTGTTTAACACAATTTTGGTTTATAGCCAATTATAAGTTGTTATTTTGTCGTAAAACTCGTCATTTCGGGCGGCCGTGTATTTCTTATGGGAGAACAAATAAGTGACCCACCTAAAGCGTAGTCGCTACCCCGTTACCACGTGACCTAGACTGATCCCGGCGCTTCCTTTTTAACGTACCTACCTACCAAACATAGTTCGTAATGGTTTTCAAAAAATGTACAAAAAAGATCTAGAAAATCTTTTATTTTTTAGACATGGTTGATGTATAGTTTTAAACTTTAGCCCTACTTTTGTTAGCTCATCTTTTAAATTTAAAGTAAAATAATGAAAGTTGTAACATAAACATCTTTTTTATTTCATCTCCACAGGAATACGAAGTAAGTGCACATTCATATAAGCGTTCTAACGGTCAGAACATGGCTCAAAACGTATGGAAATTTGTCACTTGTTGTAAACCGGTTGTCGTTGACGATGATAAAAAAAAATAAACTACATTATTTTTTGTAATTTAATCTTATATATGTATAAAAATGGTGTGAAAAGTGTATAGTCTTTGTACTCGTATATTGTATTGTGTATGTATACTCATCAATTGAGAACAGCTAGACCGATTTTTTAATTCTTTTTTTTGTTGTATTTCTTATTGTCAGGAGAAGGTTTTTTTTTTTTTGGAAGAAAAAATTAAAAAAATTGCGCGGAAAATTAGTTATAATATTTTAAATATGCAAACAGGTTTTAAAAATAATGATATTTATCAATAATATTTGTTTTTATTATAGTTGCTATTGGTTACACTACTTAAAGTACTTAAAGTTTATATGTACTAAAAAAAATTTTTTTCATCAGAAAATTTAATTCTGGTCTGAAAGCGTTAAAAGAAAGTAGGTGGTACCTACCTAATCAATTGTATAAAAAGCTGTTCTACTAAATGTCCCCACATTCATCCAGAAAGAAAATTACAAATCAAAATGCTCTGACCACGTGGCATAAAATACGTCAAGTTAAACAAGTCTCAACACTTTTCTCAGTGTAGAATGTATAATTGTAACTTACTCCACTCTGTTTATGAATAATATAACTAATATCACTGTGATTATATTTATTGGTTTTTTTTTTTATATATATATTTATAAAAGGTCTCAAATTTATTTTATATTAAAAAAGTCTGCGATTCATTTTTGTGGGATATTGCGATCATAATTTGATTATGTTGAATATGTTTCATCACTACATTCTTTTGTACTGTTATTTCAGTTTTATTTGTTTTAATTAAAAATGGAGTTCATCGTTATGTTTTTTTTCTAACAAGTGTTGCTATTTTATGAAGATGTTTTCTAGGATTCATTACGCTAATATTCTTCTATTAAATAAAAGTAAATTTTGAACAATTTTGAACAATTTTGAGTTCATACAAAAATTTATAGTACTATATGAGGTAAAATAAAAAAGATGTTTATATTATGACTTTCATTATTTTACTTTAAATTTAAAAGATGAGCTGACTAAAGTAGGGATAAGGTTTAAAACAATACATCAAAAGTAAAATACATCAAGGTTTAAAACCATGACTAAAATAAAAATATTTTCTAGATCTTTTTTTACACATTTTTTGAAAACAATTACAAACTATGTTTGGTAGGTGCGTTAAAAAAAAATAACTTTTATTTAGTAGAATAATTGAGAGCACCTGAGTTAGTTTTAATTTATAAGATATATATATATTTATTTTGTAATCAAAAAATTTATGTCATCAACATTTTCAAAATTTATAGTACCAAGTGAGTGTCATCTATTTCCTGTTCGTGTTTGATTATAATATGGTAATATGATAAGTGATAACAAATTCATCATATTTTTTATTTTGACAAAAAAATTTAAAAGAAAAACGTTGTTTTGGACAAGATAAAAACAAATACGTAGGTATTAGGGCAATATATTGATACGTATTTATACTATACGGAAAAAACTATATATAGAAAGAATATTGTAAAATACAATTTTATAATTTTTTTATTTAAAAAATGTTTGAATTAGGGTGGACATGCTAAGCAAAACAGCAGATAAGAATACACAACATGAAATTTAATCGCAGTATTTGTATCGTAACAATTATTCAATATTTAATCAGCATTGTTACAAACAAAAAAAAAGAGCTTTAAAATTTAGCAAATAGACAACAACTATACAATTTTCATTAAACACATTCTCGATAAAATTATTTCTATGAGGCTATTCATTAGGAATTGTAGGTTTGTAGTATTCTTTATCATTTTCTGGCAATGACTTGATTTCAAGTGCTTCAATTTCTTTCAATATTTGATTTTTCTCGTAGAAATACTGTCTAAACCAATTAATATGATCTTTCTTTTCTTCAACGGAGAGGAATGGATTTTTTGATAATCCTACACATACTAATTCCATGAAATGTCTAATTGGCCCCTTAGTTGGGCACCATTCATCGATTAACGGTTCCAAAAATACGTGTTCCGCAAAGAACACATTTAGTTCATCGTCCATTCCTTGTTCATTATCAATGGGGAATTTCCAAAGTTTTCCTTGTTCCGTCCAAATGACCATTTGTTCGTAAATATTAATTGGTGGGTGCGTTACAGCCGTTTTTAAACTATTTTTGTGCAATCTATCCCATGTCGACAATTTTGGACGATTCGTATTCTCTTCAAAGTTTTTAAACACATCAAGTGGTTCGCTACTGAATAAGTTTATGGGCAAGTAACTGTCCATAGGCTTCCTATAGTTATTGGATTTTTGGTTTGAACTCGAGCCAGAGGTTTGGTCCAACACGTCTCTGACACGCTGCGCTCGATCGACATTTTTAAACTCGGCGGATGTGGCTTTTGGTCGGCTGCGGTCGATTTTCATGCCGGAGAGAAGATCGCCTAGTTCAACTGCGGATTTTTTTATTTTTACAGGCGCGTCACAGTCCGGCTCACTGTTGTAAATTCTCAACAAGTTCAACAGCTCAGACTCGGTTCTTGCGGTGTTGCCACCCATCGATCGAGCAACAGAAGAAGCTGCGTCGGCCAGTTTCTCTCCAAGCGGTCTGTCCAGTTTCGACTCGTCAACACGTTGCCTGTTTTGTTCCGCCTTCCTCGCCAGTTCCCTGGGTTTCGCCAGTTCGACGTTTTTCACGGTCAATCTGTCGTCGTTGCCTTTCTTCATCGTCTTCAGGAGTTCGTTCAGCTTGTCGACGGCCGCTTGGTTCTTGTGACTTTTCCGCTCCGGCGGGTCGTTGTCGTCGCCACCGTCAGACTTCAACCGTCGACCGCCCAGCCAATAAACACCGTGGACGGCGTTACGATTCGCACCGCAGATGTACGGCATGATGCATTTGACGGAAAACGTGGGGTTCATGCTGTTAGGGACGGCGTGTTGGGAGACAAAAAGACGCAACACCGTCCAACCTGAGAATAATATTAAAATAATAATTGACGATTTGTGCGATACGCTGAACGGGTAAACAATAATAACGGACGACTTACCGGCTGATCCTTCCGTCAAACGAAAATCCGTTTTTCGACTCTTATTCAAATATTTCAATTAATTTTTTTACTTGTAAGTCACTTCAGCCGCCGAACAAATTGAGAGTTTGAGATAAATTGTGATCCTGCGGCATTACGACTTTTGTTACTCGTGTTGTTCTCGATTTGTGTGATAAGCGTGCCAATATCACACGGTCTTGATTACCACAGACTTAATCTATACTACAGATTCTATAGTCTATAGAAGTCTGTGTTGAATACACGATAGGATAATAAGATAATAAGAATTCGTATTACTTGGTGATTTGACCCTTACCAACATTTTTGACACTGCGGTACCAATTAAGCACATTGGTCTCGCATCGTTTGATTTGCACTTTATAAAAAAAATATTTTACATCCTACGATCGTGTAAGCGGAGCAAAGCGACGACGACGAGCGAGCGAGTGCCAAACAGCTCGGAGAAATTTTGTTTTTCGTTGTTGAAACGTTTCCGGTTTGTTGATTGAATTTAAAATTAATTTATATTTTTTCAAAGTTGGTACTTTCGCAGACCATCGGTTATTATCATTTTTCGGACCATAATTCTGTGACGATCACGATTATAGATAAATATCTGTAATCGTGGTGACGATTCTGCGGCATCGATGTATACATCCACATTGTTTTTATGTATTTCTTTCACGTTCTTCCAGAGACACGGACATAATAACCACGGCTATAGAATCCATAAAAAATATAATAAATCTATATTTTGTCTATGATTAGAGACGCGTTGAAATCTATATATGATAAGTTGATAACGCAAATAATAAAAAGCACGATTATACCTATATGACCGTGATAAAGCGAAATAATTTTCATTTCACACTTTACACTGGTTACACCACCTATGTGAAGAGTTTGTTGTTGTTCGATCGTTATGTTCCAGCTGTTTTCTGTAGTTTTAAGTTAACACTTAACTGTTGTTTCAAACTTTTACTGTACCTAACTCAGCCGGCTACTATCTGCTTGTGAAAAAGTAAGTTTTCCCGTGCTTTACTTGTACAGCGTTAACGAGTTTAAAACATAAATTGATTTTAATTTTAAAACATAACGGATCACTTGTATGTATTGTTTTAAAATTTATAATTAACATAACTGTTTATTGCTAAAATTAACTTAAAACTAGGTAGGAAGTGTTGTTTATTTTTAAATCGTTAGTTTGGGTTTCATTTCTGTTGTCAAATACTAGACAATTGGTCCAATCATGTGACCATGATTTTTTCTATGAAGAAGGGAACGTACAACGAAGTGCAACTCAAATGTTGTAAGTATTGTCCACAAAACTCAGAATAGTTGAAGCTTGTTAATAAATTAAAAAAAAGAAAATAATTTAGGTACTACAATGTTTTAAGAATGATTCGTTTCGATTGATTAATTAATATGATTTACATTGGATTACAGACTAGTACCCAATGGTTCGGTCATTATGAATTATAAAATTATGGTTTTTTCATTGTTGTCTAGGTATTTGTTTGTTTGTTTTTTTTTAATCATACTAACATGTTTTAAAATTAACGTGATGGTTTTATAAGGTAAACTACTGAAATGTATTTCTTTTTATTTGTTTTTAGATTTATTGCTGAATCGGGTACATCATATCTACACTTCAAACTATCTTATATGTTTTGCTTGAGTAATGGATTTACTGAGGAGTTTTAAAAATTGGATAACAGGATTTACTAATAATAAACGCAAACATGAAGAATGTGGAACAATAGATAGTAAAAGAGCACGGATGGACGATAGTCTTGTAGAAGTTGTTGAAATCAGTGATGAATCTCTATCTGAAGTGGAAGAAGTGGAAATTACTGAACCAGGTCCATCCACTATACCGCTCAGAGCCAGCCCACCTGTAAGGCTTTTTAATGATAGTCACCATCAAAGAAGAACTACATCACCAGCTAGAACAGTATATTTAACTGAGAGCAAAGATAAGATGTGTCGATCTTACAGTTTTTCAAGTCTGCCATTTAAATCTCACCAAACTATGGCAATGGTTCAAAGTGCTAGTGGTTCATCAATTGAAGAGAAACATTCTAAAACAGTAACATTTGGAGGTAAACAAGTTAAAACTTATAAAAAAGCATGTTTTTTTACAAATATAACTATTTTATATATTTCTTTGTAGTCATTCTATTTTATATATTATTTCATAAACTATTTTTTATGTATGGTGAAACAATAAAACGGGCAATCTATTTAGATAAATTACTTGTTTCACTGCCCCAACTTGTACCATGTAATCACTTTAACTGTATAATGTTCCTAACTCCAGTGGCGCCAAACCTCATGTGTCAAAAATAGCGGTGGGTGGTCGATAATGGGTAGTAATGGATGGGTAAGTTCTGATCACAAAAGTACTAAGTACAAATTAATTTGTAGTACTATTTTAATAGTAATAATTATATGCTGCTAACACGGTCGTCTGGTAGTGAGTCAATGTATAACGCGGTTTAGCCATAGTATCATTAATACTACCCCCGGTAGGTAAGCTTACCGATATGTATATTGTATGATGAATAAGTAAAAAAAGAACATAGTGGAACTATTTATTGTATTTTCCAAGTATGCTGCTTGTCTGGTTTGAAAGATATTTTCCCTCGTGTATACAGCTTTAAGTATTGCTGTTACATTACCTGTATCCAGTACATCACCAGAATGTGACTTTTCTAAGTTAAAGTTAATAAAATCAAGATTAAGAACCACTATGATTGAAGAATGTTTAGAGGCTCTAATGATTATGTCAAGTAAATCAGATATTCCTATTGATGTTGACACAGTGGTCAATAATTTTGCATCCAATAGTTCTGTTTTAGCCAAGTAACTGGTGTAAAGGATTATTTTATAAGTATGAAATATAAAGAGCATTTATGAAAAAAATGTTTTCAAAACTTCTTATAGGTATATGGCCATGTATATTGTAATACAGTACATGACAATATATTTAGAATACTATTTTCCCAGTATTACTTTGTATTATTTTCCCATATTACCTACTAATTTTTTTATTAATAATAAATCAATAGAATATTTTATAACTTTTTGTGCATTGGTATGTTATTGTTATTACCTAATAATTGTATAATTAATCTGTAATAAATTATGTCACTGTAAGTATAAATAAACACTATACAGACTATATAATGTTTTATGTTATATATATATATATATAAATTCTTCTAGGTCAAGTAGTTAAGTTCAAGTAATGTAGTATTAATTACTATAAAAGCGTCTTGCTGTGATAAATTATGTATAAGTTATAGTTTATACTGTTTTAAAATTTAAATAGATAATATGAATGTGACCAATCATCGAAGATTTAAGAAGTATACAGGTCTATGATAAATTATTTTAATGGGTAGGTGTTTTGACAAATTTGAGTTTGCTTCACTGAACTTATTGAGACTCGGTGCCACTGCCTAAATCCGAGTATGTTAATTGTGTTCACGAGAATAACTTTGATGATATTATATTTATGGGCCAATAGCGTTGAAAATGTACCAATTTTACTTTTTTAAATATTTCTATGTCTATTTAATATGCAATTATTATTTTTTGTATGATGGCAATATTTTCTTAAAACTATCTTCACTTTGTGTATTTTTCATTAACTATGTTACTTTAATTTTATAGAGTTCAAAAATACGTGTTCAAATATAGAAGATGGCTTTTCGACATTAAAAATAAGTAATTCTCTTCCAAGCAGTGATAGTAAAGCAGAAGTATTGGTTAAAATTGTAAAAAACTATGTTTTACCAAAACCAGAAAACACTGAACTGTCAGACCCTGGTTCTAGATCTCCAAGTCTTTGTAAAGAACAATCATTTAATCTTTCAAACTCATCACAAATGTCTGGTAAAGAAAACTTGGAGTTTCCAGAATTAGGTGTTTACAAAAACAAAATCATCAAACAAGAAATATTTTATGAGCGTATAATAAGAAAATTTAAAGAGAAACAAGCTGTTTCTCAAGTCTTAGATGTAACAAACAAAAAGCCTGTCGAAGATATTTTTAAAGAAAAACTTGATGATATAAAACGCGAATTACAAAAAATTCAACCTCCAAAAAAGAAAGAGATCTTTCCTGGTCAATCGCAAGAAATCTTTGATTTTATTAAATGTCAGATGTCTAGACCTGATACAGAAAAAATAGTTCAAGGAAAAAATATAAGAATAAAAGACTTAAAAACTTTGTACCAACGTAATGGCTGGTTAAATGATGAAGTGATAAATCATTATTTAGAAATGGTAATTGCACGTGGTTCAAATTCGTTGCACATGTTTGATTCCTTTTTCTATACCAAACTATCGTAAGTTGAGACGACTTATAAATTTGATTCAGGCTTTTTTTATTTATTTATGTTTTTCTTTTTCTAAATTACTATTGCTATTATTTTTTTTTTTTTTTTTTAGCGAAAACGGGTATCAATCAGTTCGACGTTGGTCCAGAAAAAAGGATATATTTGCTTGCAATAAAATGTTAACTCCCATTCACATGGGTAATCATTGGTGTTTGGTATGTGTAAATTTTGTTGAAAAAACTATAAAGTACTATGACAGTTTAAAAGGAAAAAATCCTCGTTGTTTAAACGTCATTTTCAATTACTTAAAAGAAGAGTACAAGAACAAGAAAAATGAAGACTTTGATTCAAGTGGATGGCAGTTAATGGATGCTGATGACTGTCCTATACAACACAATGGCTATGACTGTGGAGTATTCTTATGTGCAACTGCAGAATTTTTGGCGCGAAATGCAGTTTTAGATTATGTACAAGAAGATATGCCTTTGATAAGGCTAAAAATATGTTATGAAATTTTAAAAAATAAGTTTCTTTATTAAATTATCTTATTAAGTCCTACTAATTTAAGTCTTTAATATGTTAAAATAAGGTCTTACTCGTTTCTATTTTATCAATTATAAGGAAAAAATATTATTTCCAAATGATAAACTGTTTGTTTTACAAAATCCAGTGTGCATGAAGAAATGTTTGTGTTTAAAATTAATGATACATAAAGAACTTAAGTGAACAATTTAGGTTATGTACAATGTTTTAAACAAGAAATTTTAGATTTTTTACGTGTATTATAAGACTACTTGACTACATTATGTTTAATAAAATACATTAGATGTTATATTAAAATTTAAATGTAAATAGTATGTAATAGTAATTGTATGTAAATATCTTCAGTTGTATTTTTACTTATATTAATATTATTTATCAATATGTTCACAATACAATTAGAAACAATAGGCTTGCCAAATGTTTGTATGTCTTAGGAACTAAAAGAACCGGAAGACACGGACAACGCCGGGTCAGGACTGCTATGAGTATATGGTATTATATAATAAAGGCTATTTAGGGTTGCGTGGTGGAATTATATAATGTAAAATAAAACAAAAGTGTTTTAAACAGTGCGGAAACTAGAGTGATTGTGAATTCATGATTGGCAAATGCTCACAACAAATACTTAAAAATCATTTTAAAGTATTTGTTGCTCATTATTTTATAATTTAGATTTGAGATTTGCAAATTATGATACGCGCAGGGTTGCCACCTTTTTGTTTTTAAAATAAAGTGTACATCATGACTTTTGGAGATTTTTTTGCACACAAAATAAATTGTGAAACTACTGAACCAAATGAGTAAAGTACTGTACAAAAAAAAATGTGAATTTATTGATATACAAACTTTACTACATTATTACATTATTTCTATAAATATATTATAAATTATTTTTATTAACGATATTTTTAAACGTATACTTTTTATTATTTTTAGCAGCTTTTAGTAATTTTTCATCTTTTAAAAAAGTATCATAAATTTCAGTGCATTTAGCCTTAAGAGTGATAATTAATTCGTATTTGATAAGTTCAAGCCTACACTTATTTCTTTCATCTCTGTGTTTTAAGTTCATCATAGAAAATACTCTCTCACAGTAACTTGATGTTGCAGGAATACTATAAATAAAACTAACAACTTTGTAAATATTTTTAAGATAAAAGTTATTTTTTTCAAGATTTGCAATTTTAAATAAACTTTGCCATTTATTACATGAATTAAGTACTTTTAATAATGGTAACATTTCATTTATTCTATTGCATTCATCATACAGTTCATTCATGTTCAAAAAAAGTTTATTTTCTAATTTAAGCTCACTAATCAAATTTAAGAATTCAGAATATTTAAGTTCACTTGTAAGGTCAACACATTTTACTTGTTTACCAATTTAAATCTGAGAAATCAAACCATTTGTTCAAGTAATTAATTGCATTGTTCAAAAAGTTTAAAAAATCATTGATAAGAATATTTTGGTTTGTTTGACGTTTCAATAAGTTGGTTTGTGTGAAAGCCAAAAAATTTATCTTTTATTCGTATTTCTAAAGATTTTTTCAATGAATTCATCGCAACATAAATTACCATCATAACTGATATGTTATTCCCTTGTAATTTATTAATGCATTCATTAAATAAGGGCAAAATATGACTTGAAAAGAAAAAGTATACTTCTATGTCAGTTTTTTTTGTCACTTGATGATCATCACTAAGTATTATTTTTAATATTAAAAGAGGGCATTTCTCCAAGGATAATACACCGTTTTTAGTAAGTCTAAAGTTTTTGATAAATAATTGATCAATGTAAAAAGGTCGGTAATATATTCTGGATTTCGCGTTTGTCTTTCATTACGTATATTATTTTCATGTTCCTCAATGTTATTAATAGCAAATAACATTGCCATTTCTTGAAAGTTGGTCATTATTATTATTAGTGCAGAGTACTACAAAAGAGTTAATAACAAGTAATAACGCATAAATAGTTTTAAAATTATGAATTGATTAGGTATTGATAATATGGAATTTAGATAATGCGTTTCATAAATTATCATGCAATATAGGCTTGTCGCCGACTTTTTACCAATCGACTTCAATAGTCTAATGTTTTTCGTTCGACTAAAGTCATACATGGTCGTATCACAGAATAGATTAAACTTTTATTTATAGATTTAATCTATTCTGTGGTCGTATCATAATTCAAGAACGCCAAATATTTATTTTCAAGCAATACATTTTTTTATCGCATGCGACAAAGTTTATCACGATTTCAAGAATTGGCCCCCAGAATAGATTAAACGAACGGTCTGTATAGCATACGTTAAGTAAATTACAAGTTAAAAAAACGCAAGTCCAAATAGTTGTTTAAATAATAACGATTAAAATAAAAGTAAAACTGTTCACACGAATACAAAACTAGGTGTATAATTTTAATAACTCATCAATATTGAATAGATTTGATTTGTTCAGAAGGATTTGAATATTAATTTTCCATCATTGGCCACCATCGATGTTGTGTGTTTTTGATCTAATAGAATCGAATTGTTACGTTTATGGACTTTCATGAATTTTTCTACTTTTAGAGCTTGATGCGCAGTTTTGGCTACTTTCATAAGTCTTTTAATCATACCGTCACGAGCACGGTCTATACAAGACCGTGGTCACGAGCTAATTATAACATATTTTCGAATATGACATCTTCCGATATCATATTATGATTTTATCAAAAAATATGACAAGGCAGCCAAATACTTCGCTCGTGTTTATCATTCGAGTTTCTAGTGGTGAACCACGGCTATAATATAGATATATATATAGTAGTTATCTATGGCCGTGTAGTGAACGCCGCCAAGTGATTACCATATCAGCGTATTGCCACTCGCGTTTGTCTCGCCTACTTTTTGTTTCAATATAAAAATAAATAATACCGAAAATTAAATCTTTTGACTTTTCAATTACACCGTATTCGAACATTTTTGTTTTGAACGGTGGTCGGAAATCGACCGTGTACTGCAAATTGAGAAAATCATTGAACTATATATATATATAGGAACGTGTGTCATTCGAATTTGGTTTTTTAACAGTGTGTTACAAAAATTATACAAGTACAATATATTATGACATTTATGAGCAACAAAAATATACAAACGCCAAAGGTCCGTCGATCACAAATAAATAAGTAGGTAAACAGTGTATATAGTCAATAAAACTGTGGTGCTTAATATATATATATACATATTCTAATATTTTTAGATTATGTTGCAAAATAAATTTTAATTATTAAATTTTAAATAAATTTAATAATTAAATTTTAAATTAATTTAATAATTAATTTACTTCGAATTGTTGTAGTGGGTAAATTGTCAAACATGTGAAAATCTATCCTGCGGAGAAACGTCATTTATTGTTCCCATCTTCTTATCTACCGACTGCAAGTAAGTTTTGTACATATTTTTGATTACAAAATTTCTTTGATTTCTCCATTTCGATTACATTTTTTCTGTTTTGGTTACATTTGTTTTACAGTCTATACGTCGTTCCTTAATGTATAATTGTAAAATGGGTTTTTGCCTTATGAAACCACTATATTTTTTATTGTCTGCTTAAGTTTTGAAGTTTAAACCATTAATTCAATTCAAAAGATACTTGTTTTGTATTATTTATAACTAAACAGTTACTATAGTCTAAGTAATTGTTAAATCTATGGAACATGTCAAACATAATCATACCTATCTATCTATAATTGTTTAACAAATACTTAGAACATAAAGGTAACTATTAAAATTAGCCATGGTGTAAATTTTGTTTTAAATTATTGTTTAGTTAATTTTTGTTTGTCTAAGTAATATTTTTCAATTATATCTGTAGAAAACTATGTGACCCCTTACTGTGATTTGTAGAATACGTTGGTATTAAAATACTGAAAATGTTCGTCTGTACACTTTGTACTTATTTAAGTACAATAAAAATAGCAGTAACTCCAATAAAAGTTTACCGGAAGCAATACCCCCTTCTGTATTTCATTCAATCTGTTTTGAAAGGATTACAAATGTTAAAAAGTAAACTATTTCATCAATATATATATATATATATGTATAGCAGGGCATGAAATTTCAGTTCAAAAGGTACTAGCCAGACTAAAATTGTTACTCGCCACTACTATTTTACATTTATGAAAATATGAACTATTTTTAAATTTTTACTCGCCAATGGCGAGCTGGCGAGTGGAAATTTCGCGCCCTGTATAGGAATATAATATATAGTATAATACATTTTTTAATAATTAATTTTCCTACTTAAATTCACTATGTAGGCTCAAAATGTAATTAATAGGTACTAAGCACAAGCACGGTATAATGCTACAAGCAAGAGTTATTTCATTGTTTGTTTTTTATTGGTTCCAGTTTAATGAACCAAAATCAATGTATTATTTACCTAAATAATTTATTTAGAAAATTAGGGTACTTGAATTTTTAATTAATTTAAAAACCGCATTGGTTAAAGCAGATAGTTCAACGCCCATGAAAATATATTTGTATAGGTACTCTCTGAATAAAAAATTCTAAGTCATTCCTATGTACCTGCCCACGTGTTGTAATATACGTATATCTTAAAGAATTGCAATTTGTTTATTTAATTTTTTTTTTTCTATACTGTATTTTTTTAGATAACTCAACATTTTTACATTATTACAACATGGATAAAACAAAAATTAAACAACAGTTGAAACTCGCTAAAGAAGAATTTATGAAGAAAAATTTTTCTGACTCTGCCAAATTGTGCAAAACTATTCTAACATCTGATCCCAATAATATATCTGGTTTGATTCTTTATGGTGCCAGTCTTTTAGAAATATCATCGAAAAAGGACGAATCAATTCAACAATTCGAAAAAGTCATAGAATTATCTCCTAATAATGTATTTGCATGGCAAGGTGTTGAACAATATTACGAAAAATGTGACAAACTTACAGTCGCAAAACAGTTATTCTACACGTATGCAAATTTACTGTGTTTAGAGACAGATGAAAAGAAATGCCAATATCGTGCTATAAAATGTATAGACCTATGGAAAAATTATAAAACCAAGTTAGATTTAGGCATTTTTATATCTACTGTTTTGCCAAAACTTGAAAACAAAGAAATGACGCCGCAATTTTTAGCCATATGTAAAGTTTTAATAGAGTTTCCATTTAATGAAGAAACCGCACCTTTAGATGAATATTTAGAAGAAATATATTTAGCCCTATGTAAAGATGATGATTTTGATCAAAAGTTTGAAGTATATTGCAAACTTGTTCCAGTTTTAAAATCAAAAGGAAAAAGACGACAACTTGTTGATACTTGTGAAAAAATGTTATCATTGTATAACAATAATGCTATTGCAATAAACTTTTTTTGTGAAGCGTTTATTAGCAATTATATAAAAACCATAACTGATCCTGAGGACGATGTTCTGGAATTAGTTGACAAAATGAGTTTAACAATTTTAGAAAAATGTGACGTACTACTTTTAGCTCAACCGACAAATCCCAATTCTTTAATAGCCAAAAGCATTGCTTTAAGAAGAAAACATGCATTTGAAGAGAGTCGTAAATTATTACTAAAAGTTCTTCAGGTCACTAGCCGTTCATGGCAATCGTGGTTCATACTAACTGAAATTCAAGTCTGTATTCATTGTTATGATGATGTAATACGATGTGTACAACAAGCTAAAAAAGTCATAAAACCAACATTTTCCTGTTATCAGACAATGCTTTTATGGGAAATTGAAGCTTATTGTTGTTCCCAACAATGTTGTTCTGATCAAGGACGCCAGTTGGCAATTGATTTACTTGATGAAAATTCAAGCAATCGAGTAATTGGTTATATTATTACAGCTAGTTGTTACCTAAATGATCAAATAACAGCCAAAAACTATTTAAATATATTTCAAAACAATAATAATAGAAACGATCAATTTATTTATTTTGAAGCTTTGTATTTTAACCACTTTGGTCAACTTGAAGATGCTTTAAAATCCTTAAAGAGTATAAGTAATTTATCGACAAATACAGATTCATTACTATTACTTGGCAATGTTTTATGGAAACAGCAAAAAGTGTCTGAAGCCGGTAAAATGTACTTGGAAGCTTCTCGTATTTCTCCCTATAGATGTGATTTGATTACAAAATTAGGACATTATTACAGAAAAATGAAACACTTATCTATTGCTATGACATGTTATGAAAAATCAGTTGTGTTAAATCCTGATAATGAAGAAAACGCACTTGCCTTGTCGGATGTTTACATTAGTTTAACAAAATTAAAAGAACAAGAAGTATTATTAAATTATCTGAAGACGTCAAAAAATGTAAAATGGGCTTCTTTAAGATTGGGTGTACATTATTTGAAACTAAAAAATTACGAACACGCAGTTGATAATCTTCAACTTGCTGCAAAACATGACCCAAACAACGCCGACTGTTACGAGTGTCTTGGCGATGCCCTGTTAGGACGAGGTTCTCTCATTGGTGCAAAACTTACATATTCTAAATGTATAGAAATCAATCCTACAATTTTATATCCCAAGTTACAGAGTGCCAAAATTGAATATTCCACTGGTCATGTTGATTCGAGCATCCGATTATTTTACAATATTGTGAATTCTTATCCCAATGACGTAATTGCACTACTGAGTACTGCCAAAATATTTTTAGAACACGCTAAATCAATTTATAACTGTCAAGTACGTGCAAGCTATGATTTGTGCAAAGATGCTTGTAAATATTTGTATAAAGTGTTGCTTATAGATAATCGATCTGCTCTGATATGGAAATTATTAGGAGATTTATGTCTGTTCATCGCTTCAATGCCTAATGAACTGTCTCGCTTAAGTTTTCCGTTCAACGTGTTCAACAAAAGTGAAGACAGTTACGAAGTAAAAGGTTTGCAGTTTTACACATACTCCAGGAGATGTTATTCACAAGCGTTAAATGTGACTAGTAAAAAAACAAAGTTGAATAATGCGCAAAAATATATCTGGCACGACCTAGCCAAATGTTATCTAAAACACGCAATGAGACCAAACATTGATGGAAATGAGCGAACGGAGTTTAAGTCCAAGGCGGATCAAGCGATAAGGAAATGCTTGATGCTGGATCCGCGTAACCAAGCGTTTTGGAACACCATGGGAGTTATTTGGACGATCGAAGAGACCAAGGACCGAGGACACGTCAGTTACTACTGTTTTGTTAAGTCCCTTGAAACAGAAACAAACGCGATCGCTTACAACAATTTGGGTGTGAAGTGCATGGTCCATAACGACGTGGATCTCGCACTGGAAGCGTTTACTTTGAGTCAGCATTTGGACCCTGCGCTGGTGAACAGCTGGATTGGACTGGGACTGCTGGCGCGGTCCGAAGATACAACAAAGTCTTACGACCTGTTTTACCACTCGTCGACATTAGGACACCACCCGGAAAGCGTTTGCTGTTACACCGAAGACAATTTTAAACGGACGGTGGTGGACGCGGACAGCGGGGGAACGTCGGCTCCGGATCACCGAGTACGGCACAACATCGACATACTGGTGTGGCACACGTCCAGGGACCCCGAGGACAGTTGGGCGCAGAACGCTTTGTCCGCGTTGTACCGGCACGTGGGACAGCACCGTAACGCCGCCGTGGCCGCAAAACACGCCGAGCGACATTGTGCACCGGAAACGCTGTCGACCGTGCGCAGAAACTTGGCGTTGAGTTTGCTCCGCGCGAAACGGTACGGGGAAGCCGTGGACAAGTACCGGGAGTTGGGTGGCAACGCGACGAACGTGTACGACCGATTCGGCACGGCGTTGGCGCTGCACAAGACTGGCCGACACGACGACGCGTACGCCGTTTACGAGACGCTCGCCAAACACGACGAAGCGATGGTGCAGTCGGCCGCTTTGCTCGCGATGGCCGCTGTGACGTTTGGGCACGGCGAGGACTACGACGCGTCCACCACGCTGCTGCTGAAGAGCATCCGGAGCGACCCGGGGAACGTGCAGGCGTTGCTGGCCGCGTTCGCACTCGGCATTGTCGTCCGGAACAGCGGCCTGTCCCGCACCATCCTGAACGAACTGGTGTCCCGAAAGATGAGCGCCGCCGACACCAATCCCCCCGCGTACCTGAAGGACATTGTGCGGTTCGAGACGTATTTCCATTATCTGAACCGGCGACCGGCCGCGTCTCTCAAGCTGATCACCCGGTGCGTGCACGAGCGTCCCGGGAATGCACACCTGTGGGCCAACCTGGGCTTCATACTTCTCAACTACTGCATGGCCGACGGATCCAAACGCCGGACAGGGCTGCCGTCGCGCTTGTTCGCCAACGCCACCACGGTCAGCAGCGGTAGCGGTGACGGGGCCTGGCAGCCGGAAACCGCGTTGGTGCTCACCGCCGTCTCCAACCTGTTCGATGGCCAACTGAAAGCGTGCTTGGGTACCGTATTTAGGGGCGTCCACATATTCCCCACGTCCGCTCCGCTCTGGACGGTCTTACTGAACGCAGTTTATTGTCGCGGTCGCATAGACGACGCCCCGTTTCTCCGCACTCACATCAGTTTTGTACTGAACAACTTAAGACCCGACGAGTTCCTCAAGCGCAACCTTGTGAAACTCGAAACACACGTCCCGTGATCGTTTAAATTCCGTTTGTTCTCTGGAAAACGCATTTATATTGGCCGTGTCCCGATTACAAAATGTATTTTTTTTTAAATACCAGTTAAATGTTTGTGTTTGTGTAAAAAATGTATGTTTTTGCCATAAATGTCTATACAAGTAATATACTTTAGTATCTTCTAATTACATCGTATTATATTATGTAGGCGCCTAAAGTAATTTTAATAGAAAATATTTTGTTGTAATTTTTTGAAACAGTAAAGTTTATAGAAATGTTCAAATAAATTTATTTATTTATATTAAAGATTATTCAATACACCGTATATATATATTTTTACATTCATTAAATATAGAGAAAAAAAATTTGTTTGCTAAATTTTACGAATTCAATCAAGTGATCTTATTATGGGGAGGCAGTAATGCAAAATTGATTTCCTCCCTTCTATATGCGGTTCTAACGGGAGGAGAAACATCATTGTTAAAACATTGTTCATTCGTCGCTATTTGCTAGGTACATTCGGAATCCATAAAAATGATCGATTTATATTAAAAATAGTTAGGCGTGTAAGATGAATAGTAGGTTTTTTTTTGGTTATTAAGCTTACATAATTTCAAACGGTGTAAATGATTAAAATTTAAAAGTTACTATTTTATTTTTCAATATTAGGAAGTTTTTGTATTTAATAATTTAAGTCAAGAAGTTTTTTTTTATAAATTAAGTAAGTAATATTAGTTTAAGTTAGTAATTACGTAAGTAATTTACATGTTTCGTTATTTATTAATTGTATTTTACATATCGCAGTAAATGTGTATTTTAAAAATACTATCAAAATCATATTTAAAAATGTTGCGGCGCATGTTATTTAAAAGATGTGATTATGATGTTTATCGTTATTCCATGTCATAAATATAAATATGTACATTCGAGTGATTTTTCATTTGTTTATAATACGTAACAGTATATTTGTGTTATACACCCTTAAAAATATCTATTCTTTGAGATCAGATCTTTAAAATTAGCCCTTAATTAATAATAGAAAATAATGTTCGTCTGTAATACGGTCATGAGTAAATTCATCTTGTACTTATTTAATGATTTAAAATCAACTAATACTTATTGATTAAATATTAATTGTATACTTCTATAAATGGATAACACGGAATAGTTCTATAGTAAATAATGAGTATACCAGTAGGTATAGGTAATTGGATGTTCACATAGTTATAGAAAAAAGTTTTAAAATCTACTGACATTCAGTTGTTTTCAAAGTGTTTGACTTGAATGACTAGTAGGTGTGAATGTTGAATTATTGGTTGTACATTAACTAGGTAACTGTGTGTATCAGACTATTCTTATTTGGTTGCTTTAGTAAGTGAGCAAAAAGAATCTCTACCATTAAAAAACTACCAAGCTTTTCATAGGGTAACATTGAAAATAGAATAAATATACTAGGCTTGCTCGTTACTGACATCTAAAAAACCTTTTTGTTCCAGTCATGTTTCAGACCAAGTGCTTATACAACATATACATTACTGTCTACTGTTACAATCAGGTCTAACCGCATCGTAAAGTAGGTACCTGAGTACATATATTTTCATCTCCAATCTGGAGACTCCAGATACACATTGTTCATGATTGGTAGGTGGTAGTTGGTACCTACTTCAAAATACTCTCATTATGGAGAATTGGGGCAGCTGGACATTTGGCGTGGAAAATAAACATTTGTTGGCCGAAGTGTTGGACAAGTTTGCATCTGATGAGTGCAGTTTAGACCTGCAGAGGAAGTTTGTTTTGTCCTCTTTGGCTGTTCTTCCACAGGTAGATATAAACTGTAGGTATACTCAAGTGGCAAATGTGGAGTTTTCGTTTCGCCAACACTTGACCTGAAAGAACACTTTACCGCAGAAGTACTTTGGGTTCTAAAAACATTCTTCTCCTTTTTTTAACACTCCGAAAAATTTGCCATTTGGCCAAAAGTATAAATTATTTATGCAGAAGAACATTATAGCTCAATATAAAAATTATACATGCATTCTTACTAGAATCATTGTAATTAAAACTGAAAACTAAACATTTTTATAAATTAAAAAAATAAATTTTTGATTTTTTTTAAATTTCACCTTTAAAAACTCGACGCCAAGACAGGGCTACCAATTTGGATTTTTCAGTAGAGTGTAGTGAATATTCGAAAAGGGCAATTTTTTTCTACGTGTTATAGCTTAAGGAGGTACCTATTGGTAAATTTTCCAACATGCCACCCTTACCACCCCTAAATGCCCCCGGGTTACTATACCCACATTTATTTCACATTTTTCCTTAAACACTGCTGTAACGTCCATTGTTACCCCATTGAGTAATCAATTTTCTTTTTTTTTTTTTGCCAAATCGGTTATTGTTTTCTATTAAAAATGAATACAAAATAAATCATTATCAATAATTAATCATGATGAATACAAATAAAAATATCTAATTTGAATTTGTAAATACCTATACCTAACTAGTAACTGACTACTTGTTAAATATTTTTATTTGAGTGAATGATAAAAACATTTCCATTTTTAGAATTTCAGCGTTCCAGATCGTTTACCCACAAATATATTTACATCCCTAATGTTCTGTTTTTTTTTCAATATTTTCTCCCAGTGTTTTAGCACTTGATTATCCTTCTCAAGTTACCTAAAAGACGTTTCGGAGCTATTAGCGCCACATTTAGAAGGGGAAGGGCCGAACTATTTTATGACAAAAATCTATTTTTAGAACGAACGAGAACATTAAAAAAACAAAATTTGGGGGTTAATCGTGGTTTTAGAGGGTTAAGCTCTCCGTAATTGTGTATCGTTACTGAGTCCGTCTAAATCTGAAAAAATATTAGGAAGTTACAATGAATTATTTGCCTATTATTTATTTACGTTCCCTCGTGTCTCTCTTTGTAAATTTCTGGACACCTTTAAAGGAAAATTAAGTAAAAAATTTAGTAGGAAATAGTCCTGCTAACTTTCCGATTTTCGAGCAATGGCGCAGGCATCTCTAATTGTTTTATCGTTGTACACGGTCCGCAGACTCCCGTTGACCAACTGCCGTCCGATACGAGCAGCGATGATTGCAGTGATGTGGACGAGGATTTCCAAGCTTGTCACCCGAAATTTTGCAATTCTGTCAAACCAATCGCCAGCAGCGAACAAGTGACCGCCGACGACCACAAACAGTCGAGTTGCGAAGTCATCCCAGCCCCGGATACATTCGACAACGACTTGTCCTTCCTGACTCAGAAGCCCGGTACGTATACGACGATTGAATCTACTTTTATAGGTATCGGGGACGGGCACATTTTTACTGAGCATTTTGACTGTAGCCTGTAAGGCGTGGTGTCAAAAAGCGCGGATCAAAATTCCCGGAAATCGCAGGGCAGATTCTCTTGATTTTATTTTATTCTACACCAAGTTGAATTACCTAATTCCTAATTATTATTGTATGGAAATCTTAAGAAAGTTCACTAAAAACAAAAAAACTCAAGAATTTCAAAAAAAGGCCAGTTGTAAAACATTTTTAAAATAAACATTAGTTTCTTGATCAAAAATTTGTTTACCTATTACGTACTCAATAGGTAGGTGATATACTCGGTATGTACTATACTAGGTATGTACGTGTTATTTGTAAAGTTTTTTTATCTATTTAAGTTTTAACTTGTACTTACCATTTAATGATCAAAAATCTTTTAATTTTTTCAATAAGAAATGTAATATATAACTATGATCTACTAAACTAAGAATTTAACCCTTACAGTAGGTACTCAGTATACAGTGCTGAGCGTCAAGTGTGAAAATAAAATGCAAATCATGAGGAATTAGAAAGAAACATAGGTAGACATGATAATAAAATGATATGACATAATCATGTCTATGGAAAAAAAGCTTTTTCTAATTTCATTTTGCGCAAAGTTATTGAAAATGATTGAGAATTGCTATTAAAAATAAAACAACCCAATGAAATTTTGTTTTTTTATTTATTTATTTGTAGACTAAAAAAATAGGTACCTATTTTAAGCAAAGAATGTGTTTAAAATAATATCTACTTTATACTTGATAAAAACCGTCTTGTAATCATATACATGCATACCTAATAATATAGTAAGCAAATTTAATTTACTTAATACTGATTTCAATTTTCTTCGGTAAACCATTATGCCCAACTTTTTGGTTATTTTGTTTATTAAAATACTATTGAAATACTATTGTTAAACTATGAAGTTTTATAATCGTTTGTATGTAGGTACCTATAGCTTTTAATCTTTAGGTTTAAGTGTAAACCATACATAGGTTGCTCCTACGTACCTACTGCTATAAATGACCTATTATCCAAACGACAGGCCTGAATAAAAAAAAAAAAAAAAAAGGGTTTTCTTAAACAAACATTTGTACTTAATAAATAAACTGAAAGAAACACACAACAGGCTACAATATAATGATATGCTATATTTTTATAAACCTATTGCAAAAATAGTAATTGCTTGCATTGTTTAAGTTTTAGCCATAGAAGACGATAAAAACGTTACAAAATTAATTGTGGAGCTGTTGAGCTCCAGTGACATTGACACTCAAAAACTGAGCGCGCTGCTGAAAACCGAATTGAACAACCGTTTGGAAGTGTCGGAAATCATTATAGATGTGTGGCCAGAAATAATCACAGATATAGCTCGTCATGGCCTCTGTGAAGCGCTTATCAAAGCTGGTGTGAAGCCACAAATCATCTGTGAACATGTATATTTACCGTGGGTAAGCAAAATCTATATCAAATCATCATGAATCCCCTTGCACTAAATTATGTGTTTGGCAAAATAAAACTATCCATGTAGTATATTTCTATGAGGCTCTGTTTTTTATTTATTATTCAACCGAATTAGCTCTCAGGATTAATTTCTCTCTCATTCTAATGTTATCTATTTATCTTACACGTCTCTACGTTTTTAGTTTTTTTTATAAGTATCTATCTATCTATCCTACCTATAAACTGGTGCAATTTTAAAATTTGAATCATGAGGTGTTCTAGAAAATCACAAATTTATATATAAGTATGTTCGATGAACTGGAATTCTAATTATTTTATTCTATAAATCATCTTCATTAATTTGTAAATTTTATAGATCATTGTTTTTTCACTGGTGTAAAAATTTAAGAATAGATACCTCATACTAGTTACTGTACTAATTATACTTATTAGTTATTAATTATTATAGATGTATTTATGTGTTATACCTTTTATAAATGTATTTTATTTTATTTGCAACCATTATATTTTTATCTCGTATTGATATGTTAAATATTTTTTTGAAAAAGTTAATATTATTTGATAATTTGTATATAATATTTTACATTAAAATGATTAAACTAATGCCTAAGTCTTTATTATATACAGTCATTATACTATTATATACAGTGATTAAATTATGTAATGTGCGTTATATGTTAAAATAATTACTTGCGTGTCATATTACACTATACTTATATAATTTATAATTTTATCTTAAAAAAAAAAAATAAGTGACGTTAAGTTTGAATTAATATTATTATAAATTATAGATTATAATATATTAGCATCCTTAATATACATTAACAAATTTAAAAACTGTAAACTTAAGTACTTAAAACATTAAACATATAAAGGAAATAATATAAATTTATTTTAGTTTAAAATGTGCGAATCAAACCTGACCGGTTTTATCGAGAGCATTTCTAAACTAATTGTTCACTTTCCGGAATATGCCTGCAAGTCATTTCTTGTTGAGCTGCTAAGAGACAAAAATTCTATTCTAGTAAAACATGTTGAGTGGCTTGCAGAAATAATGAAGATGCTTGACCAACATTATTGGTGTAATTTACTGAGGTACCTAAACAAATAGTTTTTTATTTTTATTGATTGATAATACATATAACTTTTTATTGTTTCCATAAATATAGTGAATACATGAAGTATTGTGATAACCTGGATCAGCATAAAATCCCAATTTTGTTGCAGTTGGTAAAAAACTGCAAAAAAGGCTTAAATGTCCATGACACTGAACGTCTTGTTGCGTTATGCAGAAATGCGGCCCATGAACATTCTACCAACAGAGATTTTGTATCATTTCTGGTGTCTGTTATTGGAATCGTCAACTTAGTCAAATTTCGACCAGAAATGACTGCCATTTGTGAACAATTCAAAGGAGCTTCAAAGTTGTTGATTGTAAAAGCTCTAAAGGATACCAAATAATCTTAATATAATTTGTTTTATGTTTACTCTGAAGTGTTTTTATGATATTATATCAATTATCAAATTCCCAAACTGAATTTCTTCTCAAAAGTTACATCAAATTTGTTCTCATTAAGGAAATCGCAGAATATTTATCATTATTGGATCAATTATATTATTGTCTTTTTATGGCTTAGTACTTAATCAATTCATATAATAGATCATTACTATAGTCTATAACATAATTACTATGTGACAAGAATAATTTAATTTTAAAAAATAACTCAACTTATTAACGTATTAATAATACTATCAAATCACTTATTTTATTTCATAAACACTTTCACACCATTGCACAATATTGCTATTTCTTTCTTTTAATTGCATTTATGAAAGTTAAATTTTGTGAAGATAGTAAAAAAAAAAAATGTTGAGTGTCTCATGAAGATCATATAAAAATTAAAAATTTTGAAATCTGTCAAATAATTCCATGTAGGTTGATACTAAAGCATTACATTTAGCTGTAATTTTTCTGTTTAAATTTTGAATGTAGTGTATAAAATATTCATAACAAAAAAAAAAAAATGTCCTAAATAACTAAAGAAAATTTCTTGTTTCTCACAAAAAATTTTGAAAAACCAAAATAAATATGTATTATCCGTGTGATAATTATACCTAGTTAGCTTATAATTTCCATATAATCTAACATCAACTATACATATCATGTGTACAATTATGTATTTTAATATTATTTAAATTTAAAAAACATTATTAGATGCTGAGTGGAACGAGGAAGCTGTTTATTTTACAAGTACAAAGAAGCTTTTAATTTTGTGATCCCAACTTTTTTTTATACTTACAGCTACTTAAGTATCGTTGACACAGTTTTGGAATGGAGTTCCAATATTTAAAAAAAAAATATTTTAGCACGCCCCTTCTAATTTTGTACCCTTAATGGTCTAATACTCTAATATATCCATCAATACAAAGTTTATTTTTATTTTAACTACGCCCCCCTACAATTTTTTCCAAGTCTTAGAACAAGAATAAAAAATCTGAGTATTCTCTCATTGGAAATAGAATATAATATGGGTTAGGTACATTGAGTGAATTTAACATGTCAATATTGGGTTAGTGCTACCGAGATACAGTCAAATGTTTGTTCAAAAACAGCTGCTGTATTGTTTGACACTGTTTGTCTATTATTGCAGTAATACCATGGTAATGTAACCTACTAGATGAACTGTGTGGGTGCATTTAAGCGTTAAACAAACACAATGTATTGTATAATTTAAAAATTGAAACAGGTATATTTGTAGAAAATTAGTACATTGTCAGGAAACATATGTTGAGTATCGCGTCAAGTCATAATATACGGTATGTTGTAGTTCTTTCAACATATATTTTTATTTATGTAGAATTTATATTTTGTTAATCTAATAGGTACTTATTAAGTATTCTTTAAATTAACTCTAGTCTATACTTTAAGTATTGTAGATAATAAAGGTTTATAAAAAAAACCAGTTATACAATATTTCATCAAAATTCATCAGTTGGGTAATATTCACCTATAATTATAGATATATACCAATAGTAGAAAACTTATAATTATACTTAAAACACAAGCGGATAAGTATGAAATTGTAAGTATATTATTATTACATTATGTATATTATTGTTATTTGTTATAACATTGAACATAATGTATGTTATGCACATTTAAATATGATTAAGGTGTTACCAAAAATTATGAAATAATAATTTATACTATTATTCTGTTATAAATAATAATCAAATTCATAGTTATATAGCCTCGTGCAGAGGTAGCCATACGAAAGTGTTTCTTTCTACACCATTGTTGAAAAAAAAAAGTGTCTGGAGCATACATGTTATTATGTTATGCCTAATTGCAAATCACTTTTAAAAATTTATCTGGAATCATACGTTTATGCGAGGTAGTTTATAAAATACTATACTAATTTATTCGTCCTATTTTTTTATAAAAATCTATAGATATTTATATAAAAAAATTAAAAAATCACTTTAACTTTATTTAAATGCAATTTGCAATAAATCCCAATCCTCCAATAATTTCTATGCTAATTGCTAATAAATACTTTTACCCTGACCAATCACCTCATAGACTGAAGAGAAAAAGGAATCAGACATCGGTATAAACCTTTGTTACAAATAAAGTAGAAAAAAAAAATTAAATGAAATAACCATCAAAATTAATTAAAAAAATTAAGTAAAAATATGTGTTTTGAAACTAATTAATGGTCTTTTAAGGTCAACTAGGTCATTATTTTACCAGCGTGTAAAAAGAATAATATAAAATATTAAACATTTTATTCCACAAACACTGCAATGACACTATATATTATTTTTTTTGTTGTTTAATAAATTAGGTTGTTGTTTTTTTTTTTACAATACAAATTGTTAATTTAATTGTTAGCAATCGGAATGCTTTTAACTTTCAAACTATGGTTGCTAACAACAGAATATTAGAATAGGTACATATTAGAATACCGCATACAGTTTTGTATTTTTGGTTAATTTCAGATCGAATCCCGTTCCAACCGGTAGTTGTGTTAGATTCATATAATATATATAAATATGTAGGTTTTTTTTGATGTGCGTATTAGTATTAGGTTTGTAAATTCTCGTTTGTAATAAAATACAGTTAAAATCACCGACTTATAACTCCTTAAAAATAGTAAAAGTTGTATTACATATATTTTTTTTTATAGAACAAATTGTATATTATTTGATAATAATACCATAGATAAAGTCACTAAAATAAATTTTTGTAAAACCTATAATTTTCCACGGATATATAAATCTACAAAATGTACATAATTTTTCAGTTTATAATATCTAAACGTTATGATCATAGACAAGAGTACTAAATATGTTATGATATCGTATACAAACAAGATTACTCTATCGTTTTTCTTTAGGTTAAATAATTTTTAAAAAAATTGTGTTGTATTTATTATTGGAAATAACTTTAAAAATTGATCAATTAATTGTAATTCATGCAAATTATTGAATGAATGGTGTTGAAACACAATTGAAATTTCAAAAAATGTCTTTTATGAGCTAAATATAAGACTTTAAATTTACAATTCGATGACAATTAGATGATTACTCTCAGTTTGATCATAATAGATTTAATATACTTAGTATAAATTAGTAATCAACCCAATTTAGTGACCTACTCCACTTGCGGTTCATGGCTTATATTTTTTTTTTTTAATCAAGCAATATTTAAATGAAGTAATTCAAATATATTACATAAAGTTTTCAAATACTACTCGTGATTTTGAGTTTTGTTTTCCAAGAAGTTCTTATCAGCCTCATGGAAGAACTCGAAATGTTGTAATCAGCCCAACATTTGCCGGATGACGTCGTAATGGTTTTTCTAATCTCTTCAAATTTTGTTTTCGTAACACAAAATTTAAAGTACTCAGTCTCTCCTTACTCCTTACTCCTATAGACTCCAAAGTAGGTATTTAAAAGTTCACAAAACGTTTGGTAGAGTACTCGCCCGCCACACCTTTCAACGTTTTTCAAGAGATTTTAAGCTTTTTTTTGTACATAAAATAGGTATAACAAATTAGTTTTATTTTTTTAAACTAGCTATTGTACCCTGATGTTACTTCCAGTATAGCATTCATAGTATCATGAATCTCAAGTATTGGACGACAGTCAATAATAAATTGTTCCTACTGTTATTTTTTTACGTGAGTTATTTTGATTTTTTATCGAACAAAACATCAACTGTTTCCTATTAAACAGCCCAAATTGTATGTCTTATGTATTCTTTACATGTGTTTTAGGTATGCCTGTTCTGCAATACAGTAAATGGCAATGCCGTCCAACTTACGAGTAAAAATATTGATATGACGTTGGGTAATTATTACTTAAAATGATTATAATTTGAAATTTAAACCTTTATAACTACTTAAAGTTGTTTTGTGTTGATAAGTAGTTGCTACCATAATAGTGATCTACCTAGTATTTGTTACTCTACTCATTTCCATTTTTGGATCATAATTTTTAACATACTAGTCTGTAGTTACTATATTATACCTATCTGTGTAGTTAATTTTTTACTGGTAGGTAGTATAAAAACAATTTTTTAGGTACATATTTTCAGTAAATGTATTATATGTTTTAGCATCCAACGAATTAGTTATAATTAACTTTTATGCTGATTGGTGTCGGTTCAGTGGTATTCTTGCACCAATATTTGATGAAGCCGCTGCCAAAGTTTCTGAACTTTATCCAGATAAACCCAGTAGAGTTGTGATGGGAAAAGTAGACTGTGATGCTGAAAGTAAGTGAATGTGTGCAAATTTTTTAGACACAATAATTATCATATGTGAAACAAATTATAAATGTTTATAAATGTGTTAACTGTCCATGTTTGTTTAAGGCAATTTTTGGTAGGTACATTATTCAACTTTTACGTTAAGTACGTAAATAACATAAATTCTTGTATCTATTATTTATTCGTAGGTAGTTTTGTTATTAATTGCTGTGTTAAATTTTTCAATTTGAAATTAATAAAATTAGGTAATAGAAATGATCACAGTATTATCATATGTTTTACATAATTTTTGAAAACTTTGGTTAATTTGTTAGCTTTTCATTAAGATCCTTTCAGATTTTGGAATAGACGCATTTCTTGTGTTAATTTATTTGTTTTTATCAGTTTATTATTATTATTTTTTTTTTTTTTTTTTAGCTGCTGTAGCTTCTAGGTTTCAAATTTCAAAATATCCTACTATAAAAGTATTAATTAATGGGCAGCCAGCCAAGAGAGAATACAGAGGTAAGCGGTCGGTTGAAGCATTTGTTTCGTTTGTACAAAAACAGCTTGATGATCCCATACAAGAAGTAGAAAATATGTTTGTGTCAACTGATTCCTTAGATGTAAGTTGGTTACTAGTGTTTTTTTTTAGTATTACTAACCTCCATTTGTTTTTTTATTTTGTTATTTTTTTCAGGCCAAAGCAAGAGTCATAATTGGATACTTTGATAACAAACAGTCTTCAGAGTATCAAATATTTAGAAAAGTTGCTACAAATCTCAAAGACGATTGTCGTTTTTATGCTGGAATTGGGTAATTAATAATAAATACAACATGTTTGTTTTTATTTATAAGCAACCCATTCATTTTACTCCATGCAGTAAGAGAACATAACTTGCTTGTGTATCCAAATGAAGGTGCTCCGTCACCCAAGGTTTAATTTTCTTGTTTAAGCAGCAAAAACTTGGCCTTAAGCCGTATGCTGACAGTAAAATGTTGGGAGGAGGGCGTAATGGAAGATATGCAGTTTAGAAACACTATTTGGTCGCTACGGGTTGCGCTTTCTCGTTGCATGAAGTATACATGTTTTGATTTTTTTTCACACCACTTATAAAATTAATTGTTGAAATAGAAAATTTAAATATAGAAAAACTAATAAGAATAACAAGCAGCAAATAGGTCACTGTTTAGATGTTATAGAATAACAATTTAATATTAAACTAAAATTGAAAGCAATGATATATGGAGGGTGTACTGACAATTTTTGGTCTAGGGTTCCAATTTTTTTAAGAGACCCATAAAGACATAATGTAGAGCCCATTTACCTATCAAAAACCTATAAATTGTAGCTTTAAACTTCAATATAGATGATGGCCTGAGGTGCAGATTTATTTTGGCACCCCGCTTCAATCTGCCCTGTGATAAATCATTGCTTTGGAAAATTTATGATTCTGAGCAATGTTTAGTCAATGCAATTTTAAAAATATTTAAATGTCAAAAAACTAATAAAATATTTCTAATATTGTTTGAAATTCACTTATTTCTAATAATGCTTGAAAATATAGTTTTTTTTTTTTTTAAACGCCAAGAAATTTTGTATCTCAATTTCAAAAGTATACAAAACTAAATTAAATGCTTTAAAATAAAGTATTATTCCTGGGTAATAGTTTATTTTTGGGAGGTACCAATAATAAGATGTATAAATATTATGTATAATAATAGATGTATAAAAGTATTTATACTACCCAAAAAAGTATTGACAGAAAAAAAAAACGTAAAATTATCAAAACATTCTTTGATATGCATTTCAATTTTTTTTAATAGACTATTTACCTGTGAATTTATTATTGAACTTTGTAAATTATTCACATTTTTGTTTACTTTAAATACTAATGAAAATATTACAGTGTAAGTCATGCATGACTGATTATGTAAGTGTTTAAATTTGTTGCTATATCTATACAATAAGTGATTACCAAAAATTAAGAACAATTTAAATAACTCTAACTGGCTATGCTATTCACTATAGTTATGAAACTTGTATTTTCAGTGAATCATTCCGTTCTATGCATCCACCTAACGAGTCAATAATTGTATTTCGACCTGATCGAGCTTCTCCAGAATCTGAGCATCACACATTTAAGGGTAATACATCTGATTATGATTCTCTCAACATTTGGGCAACAGATAATTGCCTACCATTGGTACGTGAAATTACTTTTGAAAATGCCGAAGAAATCACTGAAGAAGGATTACCTTTCTTGTTATTCTTCTATGACCCTGATGAACTTGAAGCTGTTAAAATATTCAAAGACATAGTCAGCACACATTTAGTTCAGGAAAAACGTAAGAATTAAAGTGGTCTTTTTTTATAAAGTTGATGGATTAGAATTATATTTTGCTATTAATAAAAGTATTATTGTGAATGTTTTAGAACGTGTTAACTTCTTGACAGCTGATGGCAATAAATTTGCACATCCATTACAGCATCTTGGAAAACAGAAAAAAGATTTACCTGTTGTTGTTATTGATAGTTTTAAGCATATGTATCAATTTCCAAAGCATAAAGATTACAGAAATCATTTGCATCTAAAAACATTTATTGACGACTTGTATTCTGGAAAACTACACAGGGAGTATCATTTGGGCCCTCAGGACTCTCCTGCTGAAGAATCAAGCCAAGGAGAGAACCAACCCATTAAACAAACAGAGCCACCAGAGTCTTCTTTTAAAAACTTAGCTCCATCAAAGAACCGATACACTTTATTGCGTGATGAATTATAGTTAAATGTTACCATGCTTTGTATCGAACTGTAATAATTGTCCCTCATGATACATTTAAGAATT
>CM029360.1:15022161-15096691 GCA_017140985.1 Hormaphis cornu | reverse complement strand
ATATTTTTGTCTGATTTTCGTTCATATTTTTAGTATTTTATCAATCATTCTTTGTATCCCTTGTTCTATTGTTATTCTAAGTTTTTATCATCATTTTTTGGATCATAATTATTATTATTGTAACATAACATTTAAGTTACTGTTGCAAGGTGCTGGTGTACATTTCAACTGTTATGTTTATGTGTACATGGTTTATTATTGTATACTGCTCTGTTCATATAGGCATCTGTTAATTTGCCATCCAATGCCTCTGCACAAATATTATTTTAGAGAGTAACAATGTTATGCTAGGTATTACTCATAGATAATGTTACTATTGTCTAAGAATTTCTCTTTTTATTTTTTTAGAGGGCTAGTAAACATTACAATTTATATCAGAGTCGGACTTTTAATTTTGTTTGTATTATGTAATAATAATAATATGATATTATGCAGTTTCAAATGATGAATGTCCAGATAATGGTATTGTACATAACAATTAGTTGTAATAGTGTATAATTTTGAGTAAAACTAAACTTTGTTGATTTAGTTTTATTAATTTAAACATTGTTATTACTATAATAATTGTACATCACAAACTTGATATTTAAAGGTACATTAATTTACCAAACTAAAATTAAGCCTATTAGAACTAATGAATAGGTATGAAGTATGCTTTATAGGCATATTTATTATGTTGGTGAGTTCCAACATTGTGTTACACACATGACAAATGAACATTCATAATCAATCTGCACGTTTTTTTTAGTAATATTGTTCATTTGATTAGTGTATTTAATTAAATTCAGTGCTCCAATTGGCAAAATAGAAAGGGGACACTGTAAAGTGAAAAATAAAGAGCATTTATATTTTCCTATACTATACGTTTCTATAGTCTATAGAGTATACCATAGAATATAGAGTAACATCACAGCTAGATCTGTAAAACTATTACAAAGTCGACAGTTATCAAACTTTGGAATACAACTTACCATGTAGGGATTGGGCCATCCTTAATCGAAACCAGACGAGACACGTAGAATGTAGATATTTGATGCACAAATGAAGTCTAACCTTAGCTCCGGAGTGCGACTGTGGCCCGTATAACCAGACAATTTCACCCCAAATTACCAATACAATGGAACACTCAAGGACTTTGTAATTGAAAACCATAGCGCCATCAAATGGATACGGAATTTATACATTAACCTATAATAACTTTGATTATTGTGTGCTATTTATAATTTATAATCTGTATTCTAACTCTTTAACTGCTCTACCTTGATCATGTATTAATTGTTACAATGTATAAATATTTTCTAGCCATAAAAATAAATAAATACCGCAGACACCATTAAATTAGTGTATAGATGTGCTTACATATTTTTAAAGTAGGGAAACTCTGTCCGCTACCCACCCCACTCCCTGCCAATTTGAGCACTGCTTATATTATTAAAGAATTTGTAACAGATCGTTAACAATTTATATCTATGTTTAATTTTATCTTTCATAAATTATTTTTGATATTATGAAATTGAAATGTAAACAAATATAATATATTATATTCATATACATATACATATTGTATTGTATTATATATGATAGGTATAATTATAAAAACTGAGGTTTTTTATAATCAATCGATTAAAAATGTATTTAATATGAACCAAATAATTAAGATTTGGCTTCACCGTGTAAATTTAAAAATGTATTTACTTTAACCAGTTGTAAAATTGTGTACCTACGTGGATTAAATGTTCTACCATAGTACTATAGTCTTATGGTATTGTGCAAAAATGTTGACGTTAAACTAGAGAGCCTTTATAGGCTATGAGTTACTTATTGTCTATAAAGGCTCTCTACGTTAAACTACTAACATCAAATGCATACAAAATGTTACGATTTGTACACACTATTTCAAATTATAACCATAAATCATTCTGTACACTAGCCCATTACTGATGCGTGATGCTCGTAAATAAATAAATATTATTTCCTTGAGACTTTAGCAACGGTGTTGAAACATATATTTTAAAAAGAATAATTCATGTTTCTTAGCCAAAAATTTTAAATTCGGAATAACAACGGTTTTACAACTTCTTGAAAGTATGCTGATGGTGGTCTGTGACAGTTTTTTTCCTTGGATTACAATAGTTAGACAATTGCTTGTACTGTATGAATTTGTGTGTAATATTCAATTATAAAAAGTTCAAGCAATACAAGGGATCCGTGGTATTATATTTTTTAAAGATATGAAAAGATATAGTTTAATACGGGTAGCGACAATGAAGGAAGTAAGGGGAATCTGTCAAAACCAGCACTTTAGACTTTAACTCAAATGTTACTATCCAAACACATCGAACAATTATTATTTATTAATTTGTTTCATTATAAATATTTTTGCTTTAGAGGCAGGTAGCTTTTATTATTTAAACAATTTTAAAACCAATCAAAAGTAACACAATTGAAAAAAAAAATTGTAAAGTGACATTTCTTATGCAAGTTCTTGGTAATAATTCAGGACTCAAGATTACAATCTTTTTTCTTTTTAATAGCGCTAAAATAAATTTCGAACAATATCAATTAATACTTAAAGTAAATATACAAAAGAGTTAAAAAAAAAAAAAGACACGTACGGCAACAAAAATACAAACTAATATGACGTTGACGCCGATTCCTATTTGATAACTCTTTGAAGTGAGTTCTAACAAATAGTCTTCAATAAAAAAATTAATAAACAGTACCGGCACCCCGAAAAATTTAATTAACTTTTTGCCAATGGATCTAGGCATTTTTTAAGAGAATCGTACAAAATTCAAAAAGCACAATATGATATTTTTTTTTCAATCCGAAGAAAATGATTATTACGTTATACTTATCTCTGTCCTTATAATTCTTTTCAACTCTCAGTATGTTCCTATTCCGGTATCTTCCATCTCTGTCCTTATAACTCTTTTCAACTCTCAGTACGTTCCTATTCCCGTGTCTTCCATCACTTGCTTCATAAATGTAGTTCTAGGCCTTCCTCTCCCGAGTTTTCCTTTGATCTTTCCCTCTATTATTGCGGTTATCCGAGAATTATTCCTTCTTATGTGTCCGATCCCATACTTTTCTTTCGAATCTGAGCGCATTCCATATTAATTTTTGGGTACTCATTCTCCTGAAAACTTCTACATTTTTTATTTTTTCTGTCCATGAAATTTTTGGCGTTCTTCTCCAACACCATAATTCAAAAGCTTCTATTTTGGGCTTTGGCTTTCTCATATCTCGGCCTTCAGTATTATATCACAGAATAGATGAAATATATATATATTTACTACCTGTCTACCCGTCCTATGCGCTGCTGTTAAACTACCAATAATAGACTATAGATGGTTGGAAACGATTGAGTATAATGTGAGGTTTGAAGGCTGCTGGGTGTGGAAGGTTGAGAAATGTGAGAGCAAAAGTGGCTGATGTCAAATAGTTCAGTTGGGCGGAAGGAGAAGAACTACCTATATAATAATTGAACTGTCATTTTACTCATTTGTCTCGACTTAAAAACAACGTACCTACCAAAAAAGCATCTTAAAAAAAAAACCGCAAATTCGAACCCTCTCCCAACTTCCCATACACCCATGGTGTCTTGAAAAAAAAAAATGTGACATTGCATTGACACATTACGATTTGGTACTTACCACTACTCAGACATTTTATAAACTAGAATTTTTATGTAAAAAAAAAAAAAAAATGTACAATACGATAACTATTGTACAATACTTGCTGTACATATTTTTTCGTTGTGTTTACGTCGTCACTGTAGGAATATTTCAATACGGCCGTTGACATTTTTCGGGCACTCGACGGGCCGTAGGAGCACGGAATTAGATAAAATTTTATCGTGGAAGGCCGTGTTATGTTACTTTTATCAGTGTCCGTTTCCATTTCATCTATTCCGTGATTATATCGGCAACCATTAATCGGAGACAAATGATAACAATATTATTATTTAAGATGATTTATCAAGGTTCGTAGATTATCTATCGTCATACCCGTGAAGAGATCAGCTCTAGACTCTAGTGTTTATGATCGTACCACAGAATAGATCGAATTAGACCTGTTTTTTATTGGAGATTTTTTTACAAAAATTAGATTTATTTCGTCATGCCGAAAACCGATAAAATGTCGAGATTTGAGATCGCGGTTGTCGTATAGAATCTTAATAACGTAAAAGAACAGCGTAATTGGGTGTTATTGAACAGTAGCGAAATCGAACTCGTTCGGTAACACCTACGTATTCGGCGTGCGGTTTTTTTGCCCGTCGTCGGTCGTTTTTCGCGTGTACGATGACGAGTAGTTGCCCAGCCAGCGGGCCGACGCCCGAAATGTTCAACTACGTGAAGCTGAACATTGGCGGGTCGCTGTTCTACACCACCGTGTCGACGCTCTCGAAACTCGACTCGAAACTGCGCGACATGGTGCTGTCGGAAGTGGCCAACAATCGCGAGCCGTCCGAGTCCTCCGAAGGCAGGTATTCTGTTCTTGTTGTAGTCTGAATTTGGAAATTTAAATGGAAAAAAAAAAAAAATTCGTTTTCGTACACAGGATGGGTGTTTATCGACCGGTGCGGCAAACATTTTGGCACCATACTCAACTTTTTACGCGACGGATCCGTGCCGTTGCCCGAAACGTGCGTGGAGATATCCGAAATACTGGCCGAAGCCAAATACTACGGCGTCTCGGAGCTGTTTGACGCCTGCGAACAGGCGTTGCAAAAGAAGAGGAACCGAGACACAAACATAACCAGAGTAACGCTGATAACATCTCAAAACGAAGCGCAAAAATTAATATCCGTAACGTCCAAGGTTTGCGTGAGGTTTTATTGCTGTAATCACCGTATACCACCTATTTTACAGCCGTTTACCACTTTGTTTGAACGCTTAATTTGTTTTGTTCTAGCCGGTAGTGAAGTTTGCCATCAATCGCCACAATAACAAGTATTCTTATACTGGGTAAGTGGTATTGTTAGACATTATTCCAGACCTCCATGTTCCCCACAATGTCCCGGCTTAACTCTGTGGTTTAGGCAAAGTTTCGGCTTTTGTCGTTTCTAAAAAAAAAAAAAGAACTCCATGGGTTAAAAATTTTGTTTAAAAAGTATAGGTATAATAAAATAGGTCGATGGTATACTATAACATTTTATGTACCAAAGATTCGATTTTAAATGGCTTAACCGTTTCAAACATTATATACTTAATATTTAATGTATTTTTAAGTAATTGCGTTTTATCTTCGAGTTATATATTTGTCTCATTAATTTCAAATAAAGTTTTGCAATATTTGTCTATAGGTTAGTTGTAGATTTTTTACTAAAAATTTTTATTTTGTTAATGATTTAAATACTTCAATTTAAACATAAATTATCAATGTAATTTTATTGACGAAATTGCTAAAAATGTAGTGTTATTAAATTTTCAATATGAATTTCTTTTTTAAAACGTCAAAAGCATTTACTTGGTAGTTTTTTGTTTTATCTAGCTTTTGAACATATGTGTAACAAGTGGTTTCGATTTATCAAATAGATAATATCTTATTTAAATGAGATAATTAATGATGTTGTATCCATGTTATCAATCCTTTTATATTAATCCTGAAATGAGTAAAAAGTGAAATAAATGTAAAATTATAGTATTTTAATTGTTTAGGTATGTAGGTGTAAAGTACATTAAAAACTATTTTGTTTTATGTTATAGTTTGCATTGGTATCACTATCTCTTTTGACTAGTTGGTTGGATGTAGTTGATTCTTGGTTTTAACTCGAGGCAATTTGGTCCTAATATTTGTTTCAAAGTCTAGCCTAACCCCTTTAAAAAGTACTCCAAGTAAGTAATGTTAAATCTAACATTACTTACTTGGACAAAGAAGTTTAAAATAATTCCAAGCAGGTCTTAATGAGTGGAGTTTGGCCCAGTTTAAGTTCGGCTTATTATTTATAATGATTTTGTCTTAACTACAGCATCTCTGTTCATTGTACATTAGGGCTTCAGACGATAATTTGTTAAAAAATATGGAGCTGTTTGATAAATTGGCAGAAAAACATAGAAATCGTGGTTTATTCATTAAAGATGTAATTGGATCTAACGAAATATGTTGTTGGACATTTTACGGACCCGGAGGAGCTGTGAAAAAAGTGGCTGAAGTATGTTGCACTTCAATTGTGTATGCTACAGATAAGAAACACACAAAGGTTACTCTTTTACTTTTGTAGTTAATAACTTATTCATATTTTGATGAGATTGCTGAGTGTTTGTTATTAAAATGAAATTTTAATTTTAGGTGGATTTTCCAGAGACTCGTATATTGGAAGAGACAATGAATGTTATGTTGTTGGATACACGAGCAAATAAGTCTGTTCAGGAACACGAGTTAATTGAAGCTATGTCAATCTCTAATGGCAATTTTCGATGCATGTGTTCTGGTCAATGGTCAGATACTCTATCCGAGAACAGCATTTCTAGCAATTTAGAAAATAACTTGTCTGTATAATTTTAATTTTAGATGATTGTCTTTTATTTAATTTAAATGTTTATGTAATACATTATTGCAATAAAATAGTAAGTTTTAAAGTGTCTGTTCCAAATTCATTAATTTAATTGGTTATAATTTATAAAAATTTTGGAGGTCACAATCATGGAATATAAAGAATTATCTAGGCCAAATAGAATTTTACAACTGCTTTTTAACCTCATTTAAAACTATTTTTTAAAAAAATTTAATACGATACAAAAAAACGCACAAAAACATGTTTATACACTATGTGTTCCGGAAAACAAAATCATGATGTATATAAGTAATAAATATAAAATATTATGTTTAACAATTGAAATAAATAAATTATATTTCAACCTATGTGACTTTTCCTATAAATTTTTATTGAATAGTCTTTAGTTTTATTCTTAGTCATTTCTACAACCTCCTATTTGAGCCTAACATTTACAATTGAACCAACACTAAATGATTGTTTTTGTCTTTCATCAAGACTCTACGACGTCAGCCCTTCATTATTATCATAAATTGTTGTTAATAGATTTTTCATTAAAAAATCAGTAAAACTAATTCACTATTTTTTACATGGTAGTAGACACCATGTAAAAAAAAAATATTATATTTGTTTTATCTTAATTTAATATTTATTAACATGTCGATTCCAATTTTTAAAAACTAGAAATGTTATACTCATTTTTCTGTTACAAACACAGTTATAAATTTTACTTACGTAGATAGAAAGTTGTAGGTTGGTATACATGGAAAGTAATATAAGCCGAACAAATTTTATTTTGTTTCACACTTTAGCTAGAACATACTTAAAAAAAAAAAAAAAACAATTTGTAAAACAGAATTAAAAGTTCTTTGAATTGCTAAAAAATTGTGAAAATGGTTCCAATTTTGTTTATGTTTCATCCCAATAACATGTAAAACTTTTAAGTCATTTGGGGAGCACTTATGGATATTGTATCATTTATTCATTTTAGGGTTGCACGTCCACGGTAACTAGTATTTAATGTCATGTTAATTACTCTTATTAAAATAGATACAGTGGCCCTCAATTGTTAGTAAAAATAACAATAAATTAAAGAATGAAATATAAATCATTATTTACCTAAATAAAAGTCTATACATTTATTATTATTCTTGCCAGCAAAGGTATGTTAATTAATGTTTTAGTATATAAATAAAGTACTAAAAAAAACAAACTTAAAGATAAGTCAAACTCGCACAAAAAAGTAAAAAAAAACAATTTTTTAAAAAAATTACTTTTATTAAAAAATATACAGAATTGCATATTTTTAAAGTTGATGCCAGTCATGATGTGAAACAAAAATACATTTTTATAGCATATAGATACCTGCTGCTTGCCACATTGCTGTGGCACACTGCTTGTTCCTTTAAGACATTACATGATGCCACGCGATTGAAATATTGAAATATTTTTATTTAATACTGGATTTGTTCATATCCAGGTTTCTTATTATTATGTTTTACTTGATTTTTGGTAATTTATTTTTATATCTACATATCGTCTGATACCCTCTTATAAAATATTCGTTTATTTTTAAGTAAAAGTATTTAAAAAAAAAAAAAATTATTTCTTTTAATGCAAATAGAATTTTTGTAGGATTTGTTTTGTTTTACAATATGTAGAACTCGATTGAATAGTAAAGTAACACAGCATTCACATTGTATTTTAATATACTATAATATATTTTGCGCTGATGTTTGTTGACAAGATCTGCTCTCTATTTTTGAAAGTTTCTATCGGACTTAGATGAAATTTATTCGGGATCACCCTGCAAGTACCTTTTTGAAAATAAAATATGAAAATCGGTTTCTATAAGAACGCCAAAGTTATGACTTATAACTCATATATGAGTTTTATATTATTAATTACATGGAAATAAAAACAAGTTTGTATCTTGGAATACTATTGTACTTATTATAACTAATTATAGTCGTAACTTTTTTCCAAGTTCTTATTTTTTCATTTATTTATACTTTTAAACATAAGAATCAAATTCTTCTATACACTGTACAAAAAAATACGTATAAAATAAGACAATTAAATATCTATTCATGACACATGTGTTATAAACGGAAAAGGTACAACCTTTTTTTGTAAACTTGAAGACTATTCTTACTAGCTGTGTAAACATCAATAAATTACTTTATTATTGGTTCATGTTGATGTTAAAAACATAAAAATGTAGACATAATTTAATTTTTCCATAAAAAAAAAATCGACTTTGTCTCGAACACTGTAGGTATTTTTTTAATTATACCTTTTTTTTTTTTTTTAAACGTATATTAATTTTTTTCGAATTCTGAGTGTAGCAAAGAAATAAAAATGACGTATTGGTTTTAACATGATGTGTATTCTTATTAGGTACCATTATTAGGGTGCGTTAGCTAACACACGAAAAAAATCGGAATCAATTTTAAAAATTTTATTGCAAAAACATTAAATTTTAAAATGCGGGTAAATTTTGACAGTTATTGTTTTATTTTATTGTTATTGTTATTTACAGTTAACAGTGTTGAAACTTTAATATTATCTCATCTTATTTTAAGTAACTACTGTTAAAGATGCGTAGCACAATTTTGGTTAAGTATAATACCTAGAAGTTTTTACACTGTTATTTTGTTGTTGTTTTTATTATGTTTGTTAGAATTTTTTTTACATTATTAGATAGTTTTAATAATGTTTATTTAGAAATAGGAGTTCTATTCTATGTTTATGAGAGACAAAATAATTGTCACTTAAAATATCTTTATACCTACATAATCATACTAATACATATATGAAATCAAATTGTTCTCTGCTGTATCCAACAGTACAGCTGCACACGGACGGATCAAAGAGAAATTATTATGCATTAAAAACCTTTTTCTTGCATTCATTTATGGGCGATCAACGTTTTCTGCAGTTTTTTTACGCTCGGAGGTCAGCAAAAGATGAAAAATCAGGCAGTTATTCCGTGTTCGGCATCGATTATTAAAAAAATCAATTAGTTTTATCATAATAACTATAGTATACCTATTAGGATAGTATTCTGGTATATTTTAACTGTGTTTTAAATAATTGTACTATGGTTTTTAAATGTATTTGATTATTTTTTTTTCTCTTTTATGTTAATAAAATCAAATCATATTAATAAGTTCAACATTTTAAATTAAGAATTTTGTACGATCACTTTTTGGAATCTGGCCAATATAGTAGGTATTATAATAGGTTAGAGATGATAAAACTGCTGGATGCATGTAAAATATGAATTGGTGAAAAAAATAGAAGTTGCCTAAATTCAAAAAATGTGCATGAAAAATAAAACAAATAGAACATTTCTTTATTTGGCCTTATTACAGTCTGTCGAAAAATGATTGAAATTTATGAAAAAAATAAAATAGAAGTTAAGAAAACAAAGAATTTCGAGCCAGATGAATAATTGACATCATATCTCAAAATTATGTGCTCAACTGCAACAACATGCATACAACTACATGAATAAAATTTATAGAACGGAGTTCAGTTTTGAACGTGGATACCTTTTTGCAATCTCCGTTTGTGCATTTTATTTTTTTTTCATGTTGTTGTATACTGCAAGCTGTTGTGCAAAGAAATTTGTGATTTGATTTCAATTATTTATCTAGCTCAAAATTCTTTGTTTTATTGACTTTAAAGATGTAGCATAGAACCCAATTTTTACTTTTTAAAGTTTTTTTTTATAGATCTATGTACATTATGAAACAACATGCAAAAAACTGATTCATCTTACTATTTAAAATAGATGATGTTCTATAAATAATTAATACCTATATAATTCTCGTAGGTATCATAAAATTTCACAGACTATGACTTCTATGTTATGTTGTATAATATAAGAAGTGCGCGTAAAATTTTAAACAGATAAGTATAGGTACAACATGAACGAGAATACGTCATTGGATAGGTACTAATATAAATTGGATAATACATCAGCGTGAAGCAGAAAACAGGCTATCAGAATTTTTTGATTTTTGAAAAATTGTAAAGTTTTGTATTGAGCGTAGAAGTAATTTTGAATCACAAAACTTGTAAGTTGATTTCTTTAATTTTAGTTAAGTTTTCTTATTTTTTTTTTTTTTTATAGGTCACACGATCGTTTTTCGCTGTTATTGCGATTCAACACCGATAACGCATTAGATACCTATCTATATGCTGTGGATAGCACGACTATAAATCTTCTTTATAATGATCGTGGTTGCTTGTTTTTTTTATAGTTATTATTATTGTTCACAGCCAGTCTTTTGCGTACAAAATAATACAAGAATTAAGTAAATATTTTTTAAATTTAATGAATTTGACTTTGACATTCACAATGTTTCCATTTAAACTATTAGTTCAGTTTGTTGTGTACCTTAATTTTACAAAATTTATGGCATATTATTGTTTGCGAAACACACTTTTTTATACTCGTGCTACAATAATTTAAAAAAACTCCGTAGTTAACCTTGTTAAGGTCGCCGAAGTGTTTTTTTTGTTTTAAAAGAATCTCAGCACAGTTTCAAATCAGTTTTACATGAAATAAACAGATCTGAACAAGAAACATGAGAATTTTGAACTCTTTTAGATTGATATTAATTATTTTGATTATGATCTCATTAATAATGATCTCATGGTGCTTTCCTTTTGGAAGTAAGTATAATTAATGTTTTGACTCCCTATAATAATAATTTAAGAAAAGAAAAATTTTAATTTTACACCTAAGAACACACATGTGCTATATCCATTTTTCAAAATTTTGGCAAACCACATAAGAAGATTTGCCTTTTGCAAAAGTTACAAATTTAAGGGATTTATTTTTTTTCTTTGTATTTAGTAGGTATCAAATTTCTACCATTACTGGAGTGTTTGAAAAACAAAACAGACATTTTGATTCATTTATGCCTTTTGAACTGTTCGGTTAAAAAATAATATGGACGTAGGACTTTTGTACACAAATGCAGATATATAGTTGCAAAGTAATTTTAAAATTAAAAAAATAGTTAAATTTTAATTTAGTAATTTTAAAAAGTAGACACAAGACTACAAAATTAGGTACTTTACCATCATGTTTTATTTTTTTTATAAAATGCTAATTATATTCTTACTTAACATATTCACTTCTCGCAAAATCAAAAATCAAAAAATTCCAGAACTTTATATTACATATTACAGGAATGAGAAAAGTAACAAAATCTCTAGGAAAGATAAGAAAAGGTAATTCTTAAAATACATTTTCTGAGAAAGAAAATCATTAAACTTAGTCAACATTAATGATCATCTGTAGTTTTCTTCTTTATTGTTGGAATTTAAATTATTTTACTGTTGTAGCTGAAAAGAAATCATTAAAAAAGGAACAATTATTTTTAGGGGTTACCTACTCCTTTTGAATGACGTTTATTAATTCTAATTTTTGAGCTATTTCCTTTTGGGAGTGCTCCTCAGAATCCTTTAAAAACATTAATAGAACTCTATAAAATTTTATTGCCATTTACGTTTTTGAATGCAGAATCTCCGGCCGTTACTTACATTGTATTAAATTATTAAATACTAATATCAACCGACTTTTCGTTTTGCCCAAATTTCAAATCATTTTAACTGAATCCATTTCAGAAATTTGGTCCGTGGGGTCCTTCATTATGTTTGTCATCTAATTTGTACTCAAATCTTCAAAGTCATAGGTACACATCGTAAAACAATTTTGGTAGTCCACCTAGGGTATTTTTCTACTCAATAATTAGTTGTATTCATTTATAGTGTATTAAATATACAGATTTCTATGTTGCCACAATCTTTCAATTGTTTTGTGGACACTATCTGTTTCTTGATAGCTGTGCAGTTTATTTTATATATTTTTCTAACCAATTAGTTTTATGCATGGCTGGACAAGTTAACAACTTTTTTTAACTCGTTAAGTTAAGTTAATTAAAAAAACAAAAAGTTAAGTTAAAAGTAAACTTTAAAAATATTTCTCTAAATTAAAAGTTAACTAACAAAAAAATTAACTTATCTTAAAATGAAGAAAATAGTTCACATTTTTAATTTACATATTTTTGTATCTAGTAGTACCTATTTCCTCCGCTTTAAAAATATTGTATTCTTATTTTATTTTAAAACTTTTTTCTTACAATAAATTTTTTTTTTAAAAATAATTTAAATTATTATAAATTAACGCGTTATATATAAAAAATTTAACTTATTAAGTTAAAAATTAACGAATAAATAAGTTAACGAACTAATTAACTTAACTTATACCAACGAGTTAATGCTTAGCCACGGTATTATGATGCCAACAGTGTTTAATGCGAACAACTAGTAAAGTACCAAAAAACCATTTTGGTTGTGGTTTCGCCCAACAAGTATATCCGCATAGAAACAAAATTTCATCAAAAATATTTTAAATTATCCACTCTTCCTTTTTTTCCTTAGTTCTTGTCCCACAAGAAGTACATGCCATTTTTTTTAATTGTAGATAGTGAAGTTAGATTTGAGCATCACCGGTGTATGCAAAGAAAATTTGCACAGCCTGTAAATCGAATGGGGTGTCGTTTTAGAAATTTCTGCTCGTTTTTATCTTTTTATTTCATGTTTTCGGTATTTACTTTTTCCTATCTACATGTTGTGTTCTTTATTGTTCTCTTTGATTTCAGTTGTTTTTGATAACACTGGAACCAAAAGATTACCATTGGTGCAAGCTCGAGTTTACCGAAAATTCTCCAGAAAACGTTCTCGTTTACTACTTCAGATTTTTCTTGTTTTTTTGTACAATTCATAAAGTTTTGGTTTAGATAATAATGAATCTGGTTCTACGTATAATCGTAAGTTTCATTGCTTTTAGTAGGTATATAGATAATGTAAAGGCACGTTGGAAACTCTGTATTCTCCCATCTTCCATTTTCTGGATTAGTATTATTTTTCTGAAGATAATAATTCTACGTAACTTAAAAAATATATTGTGCCCAGGCGGAATGAAGGATTCATTCCAATAAAAATAAAAAACTCACTAGGAATGGCGTGGATTTGGATACAACAAAACCATTTTTATAAACAAAATATGATAATCAACAAGCGTGAGCCGAGTTTTAACAAGTTTGTAGGGACACATACCTTTTTTCTGTGTGTATAACCTTTTTTATCATTAAATGGACACATTTTCGCATTCGATTTAGCTTCGATTTCACAATTTCAAAATAATGGACCTACTACACGTGTGCTCTTAGGTAGGTATCTATAATTCAGTATAATAATAACTAAATTTAATAATTTTTTTTAACAATTTTGCAACTGTTGGTTGACAGAACATGGTATTGGATTAAATATATATTTATTTATTTAAGTACAGTATATTTTATCAATGATATGGTTATAGAAAAATAGACTATACTTGCATAGTCAAATTAGTACTACCTATTTGATTTATTGTATTATTTTGGTTTGTTCGTATACAGAGAAATCACGTGAGTATTGTACAAAAATATTAAACAATAATTTGGCTACTATAAAAAAAATAATGGAGTTTTTTTACATTATGAATTTCATTAGTACAATTATATTATTACTTAGGAATCATACATTTAATTAAGGCGTTTGGAAACGCCGATTTTCTTTCTCTGTCTGACACACGTTTATCATAGGACTTTTAACGATTTTGACTACTAACATACCGATCAATCTTTTAATGCTATTGGCAACTTACGAATGAACTTACAATGAATGAAGCTTGTTCTCGCAAAGTTATAAAATGAAAAGTATGACAATGTAAAATGCAACTGGTAATTATTATTCAAAACATTATTTTATTATGTTAATTTAGTGACAAATGAGGAAAAATTGATGATTGGTACGCGATTTGATAATAGAACATTTTATCCATTATTCGTGTTTTTTAATACATTTCTGATAAGATTTTGTTATAAATAATTAATTAATAAAGTAATTATTAATAATAGTTTATTTGATCGCATCAATGCATTGATCAACTCATATTATAATGTTCATAGGTAAAATTTTTTGGAATTTTCAGGAATTTAAACGTTACCTAATAAAAAAATAAAAAAAATTTAAAAATACATAATATTTTTATTATTTTGACACGTAATAATTTTTCAACAAAAACGATTATAATTTATATTTAAATGTTGAATTTTAATTGAAGACTCATAATTTTATTATTAACTGCATAATGATCCACATTTAAGGAACAATTATATTTTTCACTAATACAATTTTTACAATGCCATTTGGTGTAGATTCTCATGCATATTTCGTGTTTAGTTTATACAAATCATGTACAATAGATGATCAATGTAGTTTTTTTAAGTATAAATAATAATTGTTTTTTATCATGAGCGGTGTTTGTGTATTTGCTCCAAAACGACACACCCTTCAACTAAAGAAAGTACAAATAATAATTTGAAAATTGATAATATACTTTCTAGTTTGCAAGAATAATATATATATATATATTGAAAGTAGTTATAAATTGTTTATGTAAAAATTATACATTCAAGTAAAAGTACCTAATATAATTATATATTTTTTGTATATTAGAATGTAAAAGTAAGTTGGAAAATAAATAGTTTTTAGTCACAGATCATACATTTTGTTTCGCATAACATGTAACATATTATGAAGTTTTCAAATCATATTTGACCAATTTTTGTGAATTTTCCATACTATATAACGATCGAAAAAGAACTGTGACTAACAGATTTTGGTTTTTTATGTAGCATATTATAAAACTATACGTTACCAACCTTGTATTAAATTGTCAAAACCTTTATCAAAAATTTAGTCTTTATTGAAAACAAATAATGAACATTTTTTTTGTTGAAAATAAAGTAAAGTCTTATCATAAGAAAAAATTAATCAATTACAAGAAATGAATTTTTATGTAACCTATTATTGTTATTGTAATTCTAAGCTCTATACAATATTTAAATCGTGTTGCGCATAAAAATGTTGTCAGAATAAACAGTGGTGTATTTGTGAGTTCATATCGGGGGGAGGGGGGGGGGATATTAAATAGATAGGTATCCCCCAATGGCCAAGTGGCAAACTTTAATTATTTTAACCAGATGGTATAAAAAAAAGCTCTCGGAGGAGAGGGGGTGATTGCTCCGATCGCCCCCCTTAAATACGCCACTGAGTATAAATTAATCAGTCGTTATATTGAGTTATATTACTTATACTATATACTAAATCCATTTTTTTTATAAGATGTTCTAGGCATCTACTTTTTGACAGGTATATTTATAATTTTGATTTTCTTAGAGTCACATTGTGTTTTTTTTTTTTTATTTTTTAGTCCATGAAGTTATGAATACGTATTATGTATTTGTTGAACGTTGAAATTAATTTAATTTTTATTTTAAGGTCCTTTTGACGGAATGAAGAATTTCGAAAATGCTTATTTAAACATGAGTAAGCAGTTAATATGTAAATTCCATAGGACATTTCATACAATTACATAGTTATAAAAAAAAAATAGTGATGTTTATGATAAAAAAAAAAAAAAAAAAAAATGTTAGATTAAAATGTTTAGTTTTAAGAATGGAAAGAAAGAAAAAGAGAATATTTTAAGGAAGTAAAAGACAAAAGAGAGTAAATTTTAAGAAAGGAAAGAAAGAAAAGAAGTTCATTTTAAGAAAGAAAAGAATAAAAAGGAGTACATTTTAGGTCTGGTAAGAAGTTTTTTGGAATAGTGACTACAGTTTGGAGTTGGTCACATTTTGGGTAGTTAGGTCAATGGAAATTGAGATGCAAATTTATTATTTATAGTCTTTGAAGATTACAATTCTGAACTAGCTCCGTAATCTTTTATACATTTTTAGGTCTACAAAAAATTGATAGTTTATTCCGTACGTATTATGTTTCAAATAGTAAATGACTTAAATTTGTCAGGGGTATATTGTAAGTTGTTTTACAAACTCTCTTTTTCTTAGTATAATTCTTGCAGATTTTACTATGTAAGAAAGTATTAATTGTAAGGAGTCAGCATGATGTATTAATTTTACCAAATTTAAATATTAACCGTTCTTTTTTTTTTTTTATTTCTGTACAAAATAAAATAACTTTTATAATAATAAAAGAACTTTATGGTAAAATCAATATATTACTATGTATTATACGAGTATTATAGCTGTATATAGCTTGTTTGTTAGGCTCAATATTTATAATCGAATGAATTGGAAACTCCCCTATGAAAATTTTGACTACACATATTTGAAAATTTTAAGATTAAACACTCAATAAAAACAAAAAAACAATACTACATGTTTATTATCTATATTTTAAAAATAATGTTTTATTGAAATTTGGTATCATTTATTTGAAAGCCAAAAATTTTGACATTTTTAGAGTTAGATAACCAAAGAGTACCAAAAATAGGTAAATAACTTTACTAAAACTATGAGACAAATATTTTAAAGTTTTCTATTATTTTTTATACATTTGAATAACAAAATAAATAATGTTTTTTTATTATCACGTTTGACTATTTTAACTCTAAGTATAAAAATGCCAAACATTTTGGGGACGGTTTGATGAAGTAATGACTATGACTTTGCAGTAGGTTAGTAAGGTTTATTTTGAAGTTTTATAAAATATTTATAAATTAATTATAAAAATAACGATTCAGGGCAGATTTTGGTTAACTCAAAAATATATTTTGGTCATTACAATTTTATAAGCATTTACAAGTATAATAAAATTCTTTTAATATTTTTTTTTGTTTATATCTATGGTAACTACAGACAAAAGGAGCTAAAGAAATATACAGACCTCAGAAAAAATTATAATTAATTAATTTTTAGTATTGTATAGTATTAAGAACGTTAACAATGATTTAAATTGTTGACATTTTAAAATTTTTTAATTTTATCAGTAAGAAAATAATTAAAAGCCTATTCCCGAAACCAATAACAATAATATCAGAAATCATCAAGTAATTGAATTTTCAATTTTTAAAACACGGCATTGAATAACCAGAAAGTTTCTAAACTTGTACACACATTTTAATATATTACCTAATTTATACAACGCATATGAATTTCAAATAATTCAGACAACTATTTGAGGAGTTATAAAAATTTTAGTGTTTCGTTTACTTATATATTTCTTAATTTGATTTTACCGTGTTACATTGTTTCACGATGCATTACATCTTTCTAATGAGTAAAATTAAATGTGCATGCTATAAATATTCTTAAAAACAAATTTATGTCTCATACGAATAGTTATATTCTTTGTAATACTTATGATTTATATTCTTTAGTATTCATAAAGGGATACTTTAGTCGTCTATTTAATTGCCATAAATTAAGTAAGTATTGCTAAAGTGATTAAATAAACATTGTACTGGCAAAAATTAATAAAATTATTGTGTACCTCATATACTATACATTTATACGTGTTTTAGTTTTATATTTATTCACAACACATTAAATTAATTCATAGTATATCGAAAAAAAAAGTCATTTTTAAGAATTGAGTTGGAGCAGATTTGATTGTCTTTATTGAGCTTATCTTACGGTGCAACGAGTGTAGGGATCTATATAAAAAGGGTAGATCTATGTAAACATAATATAATAGGAGTTAAACAAATTTTAAATAAGGTGGAAGTGGATTTTTAGAGTCCATCGTTCAATACGCAATGACATTTCAAAATTTTTAGCAGATCTTTTTTACTTGTTTAAATATTGTGTGAAAATTTAACGCCTTTTTATTATTTTAGAAGTTATGACCAAATTGATTTACTTAAATTCACGTTAGCCGTACTTTTTACAGTTTTTCCTATCATATCGGAAATTAAAGAATTCAAATTTATTTCAATTTAGAATTCATGTATTTTATCCTTCTTGTATAAATTGTAAATATTTATGAAACTGTAACGACCAATACAGTATGTTATGTATATAATTGTTAATTATTAATAATTCATAGTAAACCGAGTTTTGCTCAGAATTGTTAATTTTGTAAGCAATGATTTATTATTTATTACAAATATCAACATCAATTTACAACTTTTTAAACCAGAGAGACCTTCCCAAAGCTGCTATCTAATTTAAAATGAAGTCATAACCCCAACAAGTGACTCACCCGATCTTTAGCCGTTACTTCCTTTTCCATCAATGTATTTTACAATCATTTTTGTATTTTGTCGTTTTAGTAATCGGTAAATAATAAAAGTAATTGACTGTATAGTTTACAGCATTACTTGATTAGAGATTGAAAGTTATTGAACTTTTTAGTTATATCACAGAAAACATATAAAGCATAAAATTGAAAAAAGTCGGAATCAGTAAAAGTCGCGTGAGCAGTTTGATGAAGTAGTGACTACGCTTTGAATGGGTTACTAACTTGGATGTTGTGGTATGAACGTATTATTTAATATCTGAAAGTAATGATAAATCATTGCCTTTGAAAAAACGATTTGAGCGATATGTACAATCTAATACGTTCAGGGAAATGTAAGCTGTGGTAAAAGTACAGGTATAACTTTAGCGTTATAACTTATAATTATAATACAAATTATAATATGTATGATATTAGTACCTACACAAGTTGTCTCTACCTATATCCGTCATAGCTCTTTGAAACCATCAAACCGATTTTGAAAATTCTTTTACAAATAGAAACCTACATTATTCCTGAATGATGTAGACTACTTTTATTTGAAAATTCCACCCCTAAAGGTAATCTCAAACACAAATTCCGTCAAAAATTCGATTTTTTTTTTATATTTTGAGCAAAAGCGAGGAAACTATTGATTTTACAAAGATGTGTTTTTTTTTTATTTATTTATTTTTATTTTTTTTTTTTGTGTCTGTGACATGCATGGATCCTAGGATATTGCTTCGATGTTGTGTTAGAGTAAGGAGTGGAATTTTCGAATAAAAAGTAGTCTTTGTCACTCAAGAATAATGTAGCTTTCTCTGGTGAAAGAATTTTCAAAATCAGTTGGACGGTTTCAAAGCCTTTGACGGAATAGGTAGAGACGATTTGTGTTAGTACTTATATCTTACATATTATAATTCGTATTTAATTATTTATTTATTTTATAACAAAACGGGCTGCGGCCTAAAGTACAGAAAATAATACTTAATACTATAACAATGTCTAATATCTATGAGTATAAACAAGACAATAATATCAAAAATAGAGTGGAAAACATATACAACAAAAACAAGATAATATTTATTAAACAGATAATGACGAATTTTAAATAATACGTTCAAACCACAGCATCCAAATCAGTAACCCACTCTAAGCGTAGTCGCTACTTCGTCAAACTACCCACGCCATTTTTACTGATTCCGCTTTTTTAGATTCTGAGCGTAAACGAAGAACGTATTGTTTTTACAATGTTTTTTTTTTTACTAGTTGAAACTTTTACACAATATTGAAATAGAAAAAATACATAAATGGTCCGAGTTTCCATTGATTTTGAAAATTTTTAAAATAAGTATATAACTTTAAAATTTTCAAAAATTTCCATTTTCTTTGTGATTTTTGTTCGGTAACATTTAATATTCAAGAAAAAGTTTTAAAACTTTAACACATGGTTAAAAGCAAGTATATATAAAAGATACTAAACAATTTTGAAAATCAATAGTCACAATTTAGTTTTTTAATTGTTTAAAGTTGAAAAATGGTCTTGAAAGAACTGAAGTTGAATTATAATTATCTAAAACAAAATTTAATATCTGATAAAAAAATTCCAAAAAATCTGCCCAATAGATTCCGAACGCATACAAAAAATTGTTGAAAAACGGTGTAATTTGGTTTTAACTATGAAATTACGTGCACTATTGCGCAATTGATACTAAAATCGTATTAATTCCTCAAATAATGGTCCAATTGGTTTGACATTTTCACACATTATTTAAATTACTATTCTTTATACGTGGATACATTTTTCGAAATTGTGGATCATTTTTATTGTTAAATTTGTTTTTACCAGGACGTATTCTAGACAACTGAGCTCGCTCAGAATCGTATTTTCAAAGGCAATGATTTATTGTTGCTTTCAGATATTAAATATTGTGTTTGAACCACAAATTCTAAACTAGTGACTCACCCAAAGCATAGTCGCTACTCCGTCAAAAATCTACGCGACCATGAGTGATCTCGGCTTTTTTTTATTTATAATTGCTATATGTGAAATTTCAGTTATTTATTTTACTGTAATTTCTACGTTTTTTTGGGTGTAACTTTTTTGAAACTAAAATTTTTGTAAAACAAGTGCACAATGCATCAAGGATATACGTTGATCCTTTAGAAAACGTTCCAAACCGTTTAGATTGGAGTAATATCCTAGGCGCCATCATAAAGATTCTATTATTTATTGTTTATTTATAGTTGCAATGTGTCAAATTATACCTAGTTTTTTTATTTGTTCATTTGTCGTACTTTTTACCGTTTTTTTTTGGTTTTTTGGGTATTACCAATGTTTTTTTTAATATATTTTATATTATAAAATCAAGGTATTACCTTTTTGGAATTGAAAGTTTGGCTAAACATTGAGTACAATGCACCAAGGATAATGAGGATATGCACAAGTTGGGCTTTCAGAAAACGTTTTAACCGTCAAGATCGGAGTAACTACCTAGGCTCTATGCAAGTTACAGACGCAAAAAAAAAAAAAAAAAACAAAAATAAAAAAACACACATCTTTTGTAAAACCAATAGCTTCCTCGATTTCGCTCAGAATTTAAAATGTTTACATAAAATAGTGTTGTCCGTGGGCTTATTATTTCGAGTGCCTGTAGACATCTACACTTATCATATAATTATTTACAAAGGTTTTATTTTAAGTTTATAACTTAAATTAATCGTTTGAAATTCAGCCTTCAACAAGATGGATCTTCCTGATGAATGGTGCAAAGGAAAAGCGGAATCTGGTTTGTAATTTTTAAATGTTTATAAAAATATATAGCAAATATTAAAAGTAAGAATATTATGGAATATGGAAATTTAATTATAAAATCGTTTTTATGAAATAATGTTTAATATTAGTGTTTAATAACAAAACTATTAGTACCTACAGTTTTTGCATAATAATTAGAATATTAAATTTTTAAAATATTATGAATCATTTCAAATAGAATCACTTCATTAATATGTACAATTTTTCAAAACAACATGCCAATACATTTGTGTGAAAATAAGAAATCGTTGCATTCTTAATTCAAAATCGATTAAACATAGGTACTTGAGAAAACTTAAGACAAGATAATAAAAAATATTGGAAAATAGTTTTCAAATATACTTCATGTAGAATTCAAATAAGTTTTCGCGTCGTTAGTTAGATACGTTCGGAATCAAAAACTTCTAATTCCCTAAGATTGTAGTGTGATAGACGAAATGAAATTTGAGGTCTCAAATCTTTTTAACAGAAAACTAAGGTTTTATTTCTACAAAAATGTAAAAAATTTACCATGTTCTAAAATATTAAGGTTCTCAAAATTCGAACTGATATTATTTGTACTCATATGTTAGTTTTAGTGTTTTATCTATCTTAATGTCGTAAGAAAAGTATTTTAACATTATTTGAAAGTTGTTTTGTTTTAAGATCATTAATTCAAATTTTAGTTTAATGTTAGCTTCATTCAAAATATTATTTAGGCTAATTACCTATTTTTAAAAAATATTATACATGCATCTAAAGATTGCAACAATTCTACTACCCGAGAAAAAGACGATAAAAAAATATCATTGTTAAATGAATAAATTTTTTGCTACGCTTAGAGTCTAAAAATGATTTCTTTAATTTTTATTCTAGTTTAATTCTTTTGGTGAAAATACAGTTATCAAAAAACATTCCTCATTTAGCCATTGTTAATTTAAAAATAGTATACGAATAATAATAATAATAATTATATTGATAAAAAAGAAAGAGTGTAATTTAAAGATCGAATTGGAAACTAGTTGATTAGCAACTATGCTTTGGAGTAGGTCACAGCTTTGAGTGCGTTATTGGTTTGATGTTTGTATTACATTTTTAAGTAATATGGGATGTTTACAAAAATGTATGATTCTGTGGGATAAATCAGTAATTGAATAACTTCATAAATAAATGGTCATATTTGTTAATGGATTTACAATAGGTATTGACAATTTTTGACCAAAATATAACTCTTAGTTGATAGCTATTTTGGAATGATTCGTGAAATTGCATATTCAAAACTCAAATAAAAACAAGTCCTATTGAGCAACTATGGAATGTAAAATGTGTTTTAAATTAAATTCTTAATTACCATACCTTTTGTTTGAATTATGTGGTGACCCATCAATTAATCGAAAAAAATTGATCACATTAAAAATTTGTCTAAAATCAATTGATCGCATAAGACAATTTATTGAAAACAATTGATCGAATGTCAATTTATAGATATATCAATTTTAATTTTAAATATAAATAATAAATTAGCGTTGTTAACTATATTTCGACGCAAAAATCTACGCCTTAAGTATAATTCATACGTATAAATAATTCTAAATTACTACGTTTCGCTACGTTTTAAATACATTTGTATGGTTAATATTTCTAAATTAAATTAAGAAAAAAAAAAATAATTCTATGTCTAAAAAAATAGATAAATATAAATTGAATAAATATAGTTTTATAAATGATTAGGTATGAATTAAATTAATAACATAAAGCATTTCAATAATTAAAAATAATTAAAAATAAATTTGAAGTTGGAAGTTATACACAAAAAATAATCTTTGATGTTACAATTTACGAACATTTTAGTCATGGCTAATCCTTATTAATATTTCGGTTCTATCTAGGTACTTTTTTTTTTAAAGTTGTTTCCCAGAAATATAATGTAGATATTTTCAATTGATTTATACTTTCTTCTTTTTCTATTGCTTCAATAAATCTTCATATGGATCAACGTTTCCCGCTTAGAATCAATGTGAAACGATTGTGCCATTCTTTTGCATAATTATTTGTCGTGACTAAGTATAATAGCAGTATTCTACTATCTAGAAAAATAATTCTAAATCTCATGTTTAATGTTGTTTTTTTCTTCCTTGTCTGTCTATTATTCCTAGTCATATATTTTCAAAATAAGCTATGAAAGGTTCTTATAGTTCTTTTTTTTCACTATAATAATGACTTTAAATTGATGCATTGAACGAGGTTATGACTTTATAAAAAACCCCATTAAAGATATTATTGCTTTTGACTTTGTAGTTTAAAGAAAAACTCTGAAATGCATCCAAAAATTGTTTTGATTTAATTGTCAGGCGATCAATTGGATTTCAATCAATTATGATGTATCCGAATTATGTGCTTCAGAAAAAATAGTGATTATTATTAATAAATCCTATGATTAAAACGTTAAATAATTTTTAAAATCTCTTAACATTTTTGGGCCGGTTGTATTGAAATGATTATGTAAAATTATTAAACTGAAACGTTTGAATTTTTTGGGTTCCGGACTTGCTAGTAATTGACAATCATTCATATTATAATATAAAAAGTATTATATGCAATGCATGTATATTTAATATTAAATTATTACTTATCATTTTATAGTTATCGAAAACTATAACAGTAAGTCGTGAAATAAAAATAATTGACAGTAAAATAGAAAAGTAATTTAAAACTATTATTAAAGAAATAATTATGAATATAAATATGAATACATACAAATATACAGAATTCGTTGTTAAATTTTTATTTTTATTTACCTGATTATAACGATTGTCGAAATTGGTTATGCAATAAACAATTTTCTTAATATCGATTTGTTTAATATAGGTACACTCTTACTTCTTTAACTTATTGTAATTTAATGTAACTAGTCATACATACATATTTATAAGCAGTGTGTGCAAAAAAATCTTTTATTAGGTACATAAATAACAAGAAAAAATATGATTTTCTGGTAAAATTACTTTTAAACTCAGTTTTAAAACTATAGATTCCAAAAAATTTTATACCCGAAAACCGAAAAAAAAAAAAAAATTCGAAAACTCGGTAAAAACTATGAAAATGTGATTTTGATAAAATCGATTTTGTTTTATTAACCATTACTTCCGTAACAATAATTTCTTGACTTGCAATTATTTCAAAATGTTTATATCGATAATATCTACCATTATATCCAATCTACCACGACCGCAAGGGCGTCTCTGGCCCTGTTTTCAAGGGGGGGGCGACTTTTACACAATTTTTTTTTAAAAATATAGGCATAATCAATTAATTAAATTCTAATTTATAAGTGAACATAGCAATTAGTAACTGGTCAAGTCATTTCGATCTGCAAATTTCATACATACAAATTATTTATAGGTTAAAAAAGATACAAATATGTAACCTTTAGTTAATAATAATAATAATAATAAAAATCTAATTATAATTTTTAAATTAAGTACCAAGTAATTATTTATTTTCATTCTATAAAACAAATTCTTTAAAGCGATTGAGTTCTGCAAACCAATCTATTATTTTCTATGCATCTAATTCTATATTGCGATGTACATGCAACAGTGTCAAACCAGTCAATCTTTCCTGTCCAATTTGACTTCTTAACCAAGCAGTTACCACTGTAGAACTATTGTTCTTTTTTTTATTACAAAACTCTAGAGCGTAGACTTTTTTCGTTTATTCATTTTAAAAAACGTACCTATATTATTAACATTCACAAAAAACTTATTAGTCTGTATAATATTAACCAATAACTACATTGTAATACATAAACGTCAACGGCGTCAACCAGATGATAAACGAAAAATATAAACTATATGATAAATTGATAACCACTAATCACAATCACAATCACGATATTTCTATAACCATGTTAGACTCTATGCTAACCATAGACTTCTCACTGATAAACAGCGTTGCAGTGTTACCATATTCTAAAATTTTAAATTATTTAACTATATTCGGTGTACACTTTGTGTATCATAAGTCGTCATATTATTACGAAAATATTAAAATAATAAAAAGAAAAAAACAGAGGCTCAGGGGGGGGGGGCAATCGCCCCATCGCCCCCCCCAAAAATACGCCCTTGCACGACCGTCCAAAGTGCGAAAATTTAAGCGATAATATAAACAAACAAGAATATAAAATAAACTATGCTATGCGAAAATACTTTAGTGCTCTGATTTTCAAATTTTTTTTTAAATATATAAGTGCTCGGCTACGTGACTACCGGAAAATTGTATAATAGGTAATATAAGTTTTAATAATGTTTATCTTTTTATTCAACTGGATTCAGGTTTCTTCCCAAGCGATATCTGTAAGTTTTAACCAAAAAATATAAAATGTTATGAATATTTTATCATTTAAATTATTATTTGGAATAAATTTTAAAATAATTTATAGTGTCATTGAACGAATTAAGTAAGTTTAAAATAAAACCATGGGTAATCCGTAATTTAATATTTCCCAACATAGTTGAAATGTTACTACTCCTGGCCAGTAATTTTGATAGGAGGTTAATATATTTCAATTTTAAAACAGAGTAAAGAAATCGTAAATTTGTTGTTTGTATGATTATTATTACAATAGTAGTAGGGTATTGATAGCTTTTTAAAAACAGTAGGTACAGTATCTTTTATTTTGTATTAAGTAATTGCATACTTTATGTTAAGCCTTCTTCGTTTTAAAATGCTTTATTTATTTCAAATAAACTATTTTTTTTTTAGTGTTTTTGAAAATATGGCAGAATCTTTACAGATTGTACCAATCTATATCCATCCGTAGTTAAAAAAGTTGAAAAATGTAATTCAAATGTTTTATAAAGCAATAAAAAAATGTATACTACTTTTACTAAATATATCTTGTCAAGTACAAAATAAAACGTGTCATGAGCATTCGATTGCGTTAAAATAATCAGTAGTTTTCCAGGTTATAATTTTGTTGTACTATTTAGTTTTTAAAATTTAGGTTTTTCCTTTTTTTAAGATATAAGGGTTTATTTTGTGCCAATTTTTGACACTCTTGGTCAGTAAATAAAGTTTTTTATGTTTTACCGTGTGTACTTAAAATAGATACTAATTATCAACCAATTCATGTAATTTATAGGCCATAACTTTTTGATGAAACAAGCTAAAAGCTTTGAGTTATTTATTGGACCAATAGTACTTTTTATTAATTTTAACTGTTTATGATATCCAGATTTAACGAAGAAAAGGGCACTCACAGAGAGATCACTTAGTGATGATCGAAAAAAATTATATTTGCAAACTATAGGATAAAATATTTTGATTACATTTGCTCTGACCATCAGAGGCCCATTGATTATCCAACAAACATTTTTTAAACTACAAATTATATCTGCTAACTACCTTAATAAAATGAATTATTAAATATATTTTTCCTAGTTAGTAAATGCTTAGGTAAGTAATATAATACATATTTTATGAAATCGTGTTACTCTTTTATTACGACGATAATAATTATGCATTTTTTCATAAAGTTTGTCCAATAAAAGTGTTTATTTTTACAGTCAAAAGACACTTTAATGTTTGCTTAAGTATTAGTTTTATGTCTTTACCTACATGAGTTTATCTAGACAAACACGTTGACTGCGTATTCATTTTGGTAGTAATTTCTCAATGCAGTGCGTACATAATGCTTTCGATAATTCATAAATCTGTAATTATTTCTATAGTATCATTTCAATCAGTACCTAATTGTTTTATAAAATAAAATACATAAACATTTGTAAGGGATTGAGCCCAAAAGCCTATAAGTTACACGGTTAAGACACGGCCATATGGTTTTTTTAAACAGTACACAAGGTTCTCCGTTAAATCCACTAATGAAACCATTTATTTTTTAAAACTATTAAAATTACATTTTAATTGCTATTCCAGAATACACCGTTGAAAAACTTTTAGGAAATAAAAGTGTGTAAATTAAGAATTTATTTTCATTTTTAATATACTTATGACTTTTTTTTTAGTGTTTTTGAAAATATGGCAGAATCTTTACAGATTGTACCAATCTATATCCATCTGTAGTTAAAAAAGTTGAAAAATGTAATTTAAATGTTTTATAAAGCAATAAAAAAATGTATACTACTTTTACTAAATATATCTTGTCAAGTACAAAATAAAACGTGTCATGAGCATTCGATTGCGTTAAAATAATCAGTAGTTTTCCAGGTTATAATTTTGTTGTACTATTTAGTTTTTAAAATTTAGGTTTTTCTTTATAAGTTACGACCATACTTATTTCTTCCTTTATAGTACCTACCTAGTGCGCTGTGTTCATTGATTAAAGGATAATATAAAGGGATAGTATAAATACAATTTTAAAAAGTACAATTATTACTTATTTTTCATAAGTAAAATTTTCTAAAAAGGCATAGTTTTTAACCCTTTGTGAATCATAATTAAAAATTTTTAAATTTTGTTAATGAATTGCATAAAAACTCATTAACTTGCCCTTTATCAGTCAATTCTTAAAATAAAGAACAATCAATTAGTTATTGAAAAAAAGTATTAGTATTTGAATCCGAAATCATTGTGAGGGTTATAATTCAAATGGATTTTGATTTGTTGCTCATGCGTAGACAAAAATGATTAAAGTTTTAAAAAAGCCGGAATTACTCTTGGTCACGTGTGTAGTTTGATGCTGTTCGTTACTGTTTTGTAAGGTTAATATATGTTAGATGTTATATTATAATAATTTGTTAGTAACTTCTAATTGCTTACAAAAATACTGATTTTGAGAGGAGCTATATTCAACCAAGCTTTGCTCAATAAATCAAAATACACAACTTTGTAAAGTTTTGCTCAAAATCTAAAAATGTTACAGTAAATTTAGATTTTTAAAGTGAAAAAAATAGAATCAAGTCTTGGGCTTAAAACATTTCATGCTAGGTATACCCTTATTGTTGAACACGCGCTGTAACTATATAATATATGTATATATTTAAATGTCTCATCTTCCGAGAAAAATCAATATTTTCACGAACTGTGATTGTGACTTTTTATGAAACTTCATAATATTACGGACATCTAGTTATTTAAAAAAAAACATCCAGTTTATAAAATGTATAATTTTTTCACAGAATGTACATCTAGATTGTGACATTCATTGTCGTGATCATGTACTATGGCAGATTATAACCAGAAAAATATTTTTAGAGTCAAATACTTATTGAGTCTTGCATAGACAAAAATGAAGGTTCAATGGCTATAGTTTGCTTGTATAATTTTTTAGAATAAATGTATGTGCTAATTTATATTGATTTATATTATATATTTATATATATATATATAAGTATACCTAATATGACAGTTATAACGATAACTTATATAAATCTATTAAAATATAAATAAAATATTTTAATTCAATTAAGTTTTATAACAAAATATTTATATGAATTAACAATAAATTAAAAAAATTAATAGATATAAATTTTTTAAAATCTATTAACATTATGTATATAGTACTCGTAACAACAATTTATGGATATAATTTTAATTTTTGGTAATGAACATCACAGCGGTTAAAGTGGAAAGGAACGTTGAGGAGTCCAAACTTGTAACTACTGACTAAATTTTAAAGCATTTTTCTTAATTATCCCCCCCCCCTCTCTCCGTAATGAGTAGGTAGTAATAGGACACATTTGATGCTCAAAAGTTAATAACTACATAATTGACAGTCTTACTTTAGACTATTTTTCAATTTAGTTTTGTTTGTTCATTTTATTAAATATCATTATAACATTCATAATCTGGACAAATTAAAAAATAACAATCTGTTTGTGCATTTTGTAAACACATTTTAAGAACTGCGTTTCTATTGTCCTTTATATAACATTTTAATGAAATTAATAATCTGTAGAAAAGATTTAAAATCTGGATATCTATCTCATTAAAAATGTATTTAAGTGAACGCTACAGTTATATTAATTATTTGTATTTAATCATACACATGTTTTAAGGTGAAATTTTGCAGAACGAAATTTTTACACATTTTTATTTTACATTGTGTAAGTAAAACAAAACAATTTTAATTAGGTTTTTGAATTTTAACGGTAAAAATGTGAATAAATAGTGCGTACATTTTTGTTAACTTTATTTGAATTTAAACCCTCTAAAAAAGAAAAGTGATTCGAATGTTAAGGGCCACAAACCTTTTGCCAACTATTATTACCGAGACGATTTTTATCAGCATTTTTATTGAATGAAAAAAAAAATTTAGAAATAACAAACAAACTAATTTGTTAATGACAAGGCCAACGATAGAAATTAGGAAAAAAAGATTTTATGTTTTTAATTAATACTTCGTAGACATCATTTACTTCACCAGGTTGTTGGAGTTTGTAGTAAAATTATTATAAATTTTCGTTAATTTGTATAGTTAGTAAGAATTCCTTTTAATTAAAATATGATTTATATAATTAAAGAGTTAAGACTCATTGAACTCGTGTTATTGAACTGTCGAAGAATACACATTAAACATTTATAAGTGAATATAAAGGGGTTTATTTCCTATTACAACTCATTGTCTACAACTGTTGAAAATAAATTGGAAAAATGTAGGATCTCTTATGAATAAATGTGAGTTTCTCTGATTAAGTTTTAATGTTCAATTAATTACCAGTGTTGATAAAATGTTTTTTTAACTGCAGCACTAGATGATATAAGCTATGAGTCATGTAAGAATTTGTATTATAATATTTTAATGAACCTATTTTAATTGATGTTACCTATCAATCACTTTTTGTCTTTTGCAGTTACGGGGAAACCGTCGCCTGAAGTTCTTGGGCAATCAATGCAAATCAAACAAACTATATTTTTTATTACACGTACGTTATTTTTAAACATATTTTTAGTACCTGTATACTATCACTGTCTACTATCTACTATCTACTATCGCTGTGTGGTTATTGCCCAATATCAAGCTTATGTTTTTGGTTGTACACTTGTACTTATGGTTGGTATAACTTTCTTTATATTATTTTTCAAAGTAATTTTAAGCATAATCAAACAAAATTCAATGTTTTCCGCTTATAGCGAAGTGCTACAAAAATAAATTTCGTCGCTACGGATACTATTATAAGATATATGATTAAGGGAATTGGAGAATTCAACTTTTTTTTTATTTATCACTAATAATTTATAGGAATTTTGACGTTTCCATTGTATCGATTTGCCAAATGTACCGATTGATCATCTATTGATTCAATACAAATTCTGAAAACTGAATTTTTATGACGTATACTTTTTATCTACACTCCCACATTTTTTATTTATTTTGTCGTAAGTTTTCTAAAAATTAAAAATTAGAATTTTTCAAACTTTTTTTACTTGATTTGTAAAAATGTAGAGAATAAAATCAAAAATCTGAGAAATACAATACAAGTATCATGAATTCAAATTAGTTTTTTGGATTCTTATTGCGTTAATATAGATACGTTGAAAATAAAAACCATTAAACGCCTTTAATTGTTGTGTTAGACGAATGATGCTTTCAATTCTATAATTATTGTTATTCTGTTGTATAAGCACTCTTTACTTATTAGACTTTTATAAATGGAAATATATGAAATTTTTTTTTGATAAGTAATCTAAATTTTTGAGAGATGAAACTTTAAATTTCTCATGGATAAAAAAAAAAAAAATTTACTTACTGCGTGGCTCATCCACAAATAATTCACATTTGCGATGATTTCTTTTATCCGTCTTCCGGAAGAACATGGAAAAAATCTTTGTATTGGAAGTATTAAGTTAGTTAAATATAGCTCCCTTAACATTTAATAATTATTAACCACAACATTCAAATAGTTTATTATTATTGTTCATTTTTGGAACACAAGTTAGTCAATATAATAAAAATATTTTAATTTTCAGATTTTTCACGAGCTTACTTTAAACAGTTTATTTATGAGATAGAAGACGTTAGTAAGTTACTTTCAGTTTAAAATCATAAAAACAACTAAACAAGTGTTTGTATGTATAAACATTACCCAGAAAGAGCAAATCATTGTATTTTTAAATGATCAATACTCTGTTTCGAAGCAATAAATTATTGGTTCCAAAATAAGACTAGTTTCTATACATAGCAATTAATTGCAGTGATCCATGTAATAATCATAGTTAACTAGTAGTTAATATTCATTGTTGTATAATTATACATAGGTGTTTAGATATATTTAAAAATGTATTAAATATTACAATAACTGTTGCTTAAAATTAATTCAGCAATACGAATCATCTATAAAAATTGTAAAAAGTGAAGCTACAAGAAAATTATAGTTCCATTTAAATAAAATAACTAAACATTTTGATTTATTACTTACGTACCTCCAGGAGGGATGAGATTAATGTCGTAGCTAGATGTGATTTATTTCTGATATGCCACAATTTCGGATAAGCTGATTTTTTTAAACTAGGATGAGTTAAGAAATGAGGATGAAAAATTCAATTAAGTAAATAACAAAAAAATATGTATGATATTTACTAAATTGTATAAACTGTACTGAATTATAGAATACTGTGGTCTATCCAAACCAATAGGTAAAATAATATATTTCTGTATCTATAAAAGTATTCTAACTATCATTATAAACTAAAAAACCAGAATCTTAAACATAATACAGTATAAAATAATTGCGTTGGTTCTTTAAAAATAAATATTAATTAAAGTCAATATAGCATTTCAATGTGCAAAGTTATTTGGAATAATCTTGCATGATTATGCATTTTTCACTTGGGTATACATTGTTTTCGATTTGTTTGATAAAAAATTTGATTTTCGGTTTAAATTCTTCAAAGGCTAACATAAGCTTGACAACATGTATTTATAGGATTTTCAAATTTTGCAATTATATTATTTTTATACAATAAATTTAACAATATGCTGTTTAAATAATTTGTAAATATTCTTGAAATCGTAAGTTTTCACAAACAAAATATATTTTTAAAAAAAGCAGAAATTTGATTAGAATCGTTATTTTTATAATTTCTTCACATGTCATATATTACCTACTTCTTTTTTTATCTTTTAAAAATAAGTCACGCAAGATTTAAACCAAGATGAAAGTGTCATCAGTGGTTGGCTTCTTTCCCCAAATTTAAGTATATCATGCTTGTTCAATGTTTATTGCACATTTACTTATTATGTCTTAGATATAGATTGTATATTTTCTTCTAAAAATAAAAATTAAAAAAAAATCTTTTAAAACAGTGATCCAAGACAAGTCGTATACGTTGCTCCACCAAAACCTGGTCCTAAATTCCTTGCTTTTTTTTACCCTATAAAAAATTACTTTTCATTTATTATTATGTCTAGTTATTAAGTATTAATAATTTGAAAAGTTTTGTTTTATAAATTTTTATAGAACATTGCATTGGAGAATATCTATCTGTAGAAGATTATTGTCGAAAATAGAACTCAGAGAATAGAACAACACAAATTAACGAGATATGAGTTAAAAATTAAATTAATGAATGATGTATCATTATAAAATATGTCGGGTAGAATTAAATAGGTAGGTATTAATTACAAATTCATGGAGATTTAGATTATAGTCAATTCTATTATAAAACACTTGCAACTTATTTTGATGTTTGTAATTTTATAATATGTTTGGGGAGCACCATAGTTTTATTATGTGAATTTAAACTTAAATGTTTTTTCTGTTTTACATTCTATTAAACCTATTTTGTTTAACATACACAATTTTTATCTTTGTGGTCTCAATCACCGAACATATCATGCTGGTTATATTACTTCATAACTTTTTGTTAAAAATGACTCTAAATGTTTTATTTTTACAAATGTAGCTAATTTTTATGAAAAAATGGTCTACCTATTACCGTCATAACTATAACAGTTACTCCATTACACAATAGTTCTATAGTGTTCCATTACTATCGTAAACTATTGTAGACATAATACATAATTTTTTGAGTTTTAAAATAATTAAAAACATTTTATCTTGATTTTATAAAATAATAATAAGCTGTATCGAAATGTTTGCTCTTTGTCTAAGGTTAGTATTAATTTTTTACATACAAAAACATAACAAACACACTGTCATGTAAATATTGGATTTTAATATACTAAATATGAAAATTAATTTTGATAAAGAAATTAGTTATAGGATATTAGTTATAGTAAAATAAGCATATAATTTGTTTCATTCAAAACCCATTTTCTCAAAAATTAAATCCACTTATGAAGAGACTTATTCGATCTATTAATTTGTTTACAACATATATTTAGACGAGTAAAATTATCTTTATTTCATAAAAGTTTGTTTAATTATTTTTCACTATAAGAAGATATTCATAATTGTTTTCTAAACGTAACTTACATAATGAACACCACCTACTAAAATAATTATTGATGAATAAATAAGCAATACAGTTCATGCAATAATATAAGTTTATTTACAGATTATAAAATTTTTTTTAGAATTTTTAATAGCTGATTTCTTTCTCGAGGATAACTAATTTTCATATTTTTTTCTTTTAACATTTTATAGCTTTTGTTTTTATTAATTGGAAAATGCCATAGTTCATGGATATATAAAAATCAATTTTATTAATAATCACTGTTATTATTATTTTTGATAGGCACTAAGTTATTATATTTGATGCTATTTTGTGTGTATACTTTTATAATTTGTTTGTAAATGAACGACAAAATTTGTATTAATGTGTAATATATACAAAAAAAAAAAAAAAAATAAACTTTTTGACACTTTTAACCACTCATTCAATGTTAGAATTAAACCATGTATCCCATTTTTAAACTCTTCCTTATTTTTTTCCACGGCAAATGCTGTTAAAACTTCTGAACGCTGCACATTGAAAATGTTGTTATACATTTCAAAATTTCAACTCTTAGATAAATAATAAAAAGGTTTCAAATATAAATTTTTTTCAGAAAATAAATCGCAAATTTACCAATTTATCTCAATCTCCAAAGTTTAAATAACAGTTAAAAAAAAAAAGTAAGCTCCGGGATCAGTCTAGTTAGCGTGTGTAGTTTGACGGGATAACGACTACGTTGTGGGTGGGTCACTAGTTTAGAGGTTGTGGTTCAAACGCATTATTTAATTTCTGAAAGCAACGATAAATCATTGCCTTCAAAAATACGATTCTGAGCGAGCTCAGTTGTCTAGTATACGTCGTGGTAAAAAAAAATTTGACATGAAATACCCTTGTCAAATCTGTATTTTTTCTATTTTGGTATTGTGTAAAAGTTTCAGCTTGGTCTGATCTTTATTTTGGATGTTATGATCAAAAAAATCTAAATTTATGAGGAAAAAACACGTTTCCCGTAATTATTTGTCCCCATAAGAAATACACGGCCGTCCGGAATGACGAGTTTTACGACAAAATAACAACTTATAATCGGCTATACATAAAATTGTGACAACAAATTGTCTAAATTTTTCAACCACATATGTAAAACTATCTTGTTTAGATTGTATTAAAGTTTCGAGACTTAAACGTAAAAACTAGAGGTTTTACGGAACAATAACTGCGTAAAATTCAATAATTCAAAAATTTCAAAAATTTCATAACTCCCTCAAAAATAATCAAAATCGTTTAAAAACTGAGCAGTAAACTCATTAAACTCTTTTTGATAACGCACTTAAATTTCAAGTCAAACATAGCACTATTGAGAATTTGACCGTTTTCATTTTTTCCTCAGAACTTAAAAAATCATCAAAATTTTAAAAAACGCTTCAAATAAAGTACCATTTCGGATCAATTATCTATCTTTTGAGATATCATACGTTAAAATTGAAGCATTCTTTTTACTAGAAAAAGTGATCACAAAAATCGAAAAAAAATAAATCGAAATCGACGTGTAAAAAACACGTTTCCTGAAATTATTTGGGCCTCCCATAAGAAATACAAGGCTATCCAAAATAATGACAATTTCAAAGTTCCATAACTTCCTCAATAATGAACGAAATCGACTGAAATTTCAGCGGTAAACAAAAACACTCATAATACCCTCCTAAATGACATATATGAATTTCAAATCGATCGGAGCAACTAAAAAAATTGGGCCGTTTTTTGTTTTCCTCAGAACTTCAAAAATAATCAGTTTCAAAAAACGGTTCAAATAAAGTACCAAATCCTATGCTATACTCGAATCCATTATCTTTCTTTTAAGGTATCATGCGTTAAAATTGGTGTAGGTTTATTATAAGAACTTTTGATCACAGAAAAAAAAAAACAACATCATTGTAAAACCAATCGCTGACGCTCAGAATCTAGGAAAAAGTTAACTAATGATTTTGGATTGTTTTCTAACTCAGATAGATATCTGTGTCTTTAAGCTTGTATGAATTTTCAAAACGTTTAAAATGAAATTTATGTTATTCAATTCAATTAAAACGACAAAAAGTTTGAAAGTTTTCCATATGTTAAAATTTCTACAGAAAGAACCAAATTGTTTTGAAAAATTTGAAAATAGTACAAAAAAATATATAACACTATATTTCATAATGTGTGAAAGTTTCACGATTTTGTGAGAGAAAAATCACAAAATAAATTGATGTTCAATAGGTATACATGGGCGACGTCGGTAAATAAAACAGCTGGTACAACAATAATATGTTTAGCACTAAATATAATAGAAAATTAAAATACTAATTACGAATAGTGAAGAAAAAAAATGTCGTGATGTAAAAACGGAACGAAATAACAAACCAAAGAAAAAACTGTCTACTGTCATAACATGGCTTTTCCACCTACGAATTTTTACACTCCAAGGTTTTTAACTTATCAACTGTGAAAGTCAAAAACCCAAACAAAGGTCACACAAAGTAAAAGAAATACACCAGAAAGCCGCACATCCATCCACCTTGTAATCATTATCCTGTTTTTCTTGACAATCACTTCTCCGAAAATATTTCAATAAATCAAAATTTCGACACTATTAGAATCAATAAAGTAGAACGTGATGACAGATTTAAAATAGTATATTTTAAATAGCATAACGTTTTATTTATTCAGAAATTTAAATTTTGAGATAAAAATTGAATTTTTAAAGTTCTAAATTTTTTTAGCTCACTCTATGGACGTAAATATCTTCTATACGTCGCGTGTGACACGGGACGTGATTTTCTTTTGATTTTGGTAATTTTTGGCCTTTTAGCTGAGTATAATATACAAATTTTAAAAATATATCAAACTTTGGTATTCTTTTTTTTAATGAAACTTAAATTTTTAATTTAAACATTTTTAGTTTAAAGTCTTTAATATATTTTTAACAAAAGGCTAAAATCAAATATATATATTTTAATAGTTTGTATCACTGTCACGCCAGATTTTTGGACAACCCTACCCCTCTCCTCTGGTTAGATATGTTCCGTCTATGAACATACGGTCCATTGACGCATAAATATATTTTGCTCATACAAATTTTAAATCGTATTTTTTTATTAAAGCTAAAAGTCTTATATTCTTGTACTCATAATTTTTATATATTTTCAGGTATATTAAAAGGGGGTGTAGTGACTGGTGTATAACCACTATTCAACACTTAAACTTTATGGACTTGTGCCCGCTAAATTGTATCGCGCTATTTACTTTTGTGTCTCACTCAAATACGATTTTCTTATTTGCAATGATCCGTCATAGATTTAAACTTCGATTACTTTCTCCACGGTCGCATAAGCGGTGTTTTTTTTATCTTAGTACCTAGTATGTCTTATTAGTCTAAAATGGTTCATGTTTATTTATAAGTAAAATAAGTGGCGGTCAAATGACATGGGAGGGATAAGGTGAATTTTTTAAAATTTTACACGGTTTTTTATGTAAAAAAAAATCTTCTCATAAAAATCAACTTCATAAACATTATTAAAAATGAAAAATGATATTAAATCGCGTTGTGGATTGTGGACTATGAAATTGGTCACTGCTTAGGTTAGTTTCCACTTTACAGTATATATTTGAACAATTATAACAATTATAAATTATTGCTCACTTACGAAAAAACTCTGATTGAGCTCCGTAGTGAATCAAAGAATATTGAACTATAAAGTGTTCTTATAATCAATTAAATTTTGATGATAGTGTTTTAGTTTTAAGTCTGAAAAACGTAAATTAAAGATTTTATTTTATTTTATTTTATACACAAAACGGGCCGTGGCCCAAAGTACAGTGGCAGTAGATAATTATAAAGCGATATTGTGCTATTGAATAGTGTTAGCTCTTCAAAAAATGGTCTAAATGGTTTGAAATTTTCACACGTTATTTAAATTAATATTCTTTACACGTTGATAGGTTTTTCGAAATTTTCGGCCCATTTTTATTGTAAACTTGGTTTTTACTAGACAATACTACGCTCAGAATCGAATTTTTGAAAGCAATGACTTATTATTGTTTTCAGATATCAATTCATGCGTTTAATCCACAACTTCTAAACTAGTAAACCCAAAGCATATTCACTACTCTGTCAAACTACCTACGCAACTTAGAGTGATCCCGGCTTTCTTTTTTAGGTTCTGAGAGTCAGCGAAGAATGTATTGTTTTACAATGATGAGTTTTCTTTTTACAATGATATGTTTTTGTTTTTTAAGATTCTGAATTTAGCAAAGAATGTATTGTTTTTACAATGATGTTTTTTGTTTTTTTTTTGTTTCTCTGTGAACAATTTTAAGGTTAAAAGAAATGCTCCTATTTTTACGTTCAACACCTCTAAGGCCTTTGGACTCTCATTGTACATATAGAGAAGCCTTAAATTTAAAAGTACAAAATTGCAAAAGTTACAGTAAAAAACTAGGTAAATATTGACCATAAAATTTACGGCTTACGTGTTTTTTGACTTAATTGATTTAGTTGTTTGGCGATTACTTACAAATTAATTGACAAAACTAGCTGAAACTTTCACACAATATTAAAATAGATAGGTGATGTATAGATTTAGTTTAGGTTTTAAGTGATTTCGAAAATTTTTGAGCTAAGTATAGAATTTAAAAATTATTGACAATATCCATTTTCTTTGTGGTTTTGGTTCGATAAATTTTGACAGAAAATTTTGAATTTTTAACACAGTGTTAACAACATGTATATACATATGCTGCTTAAAAATGTCAAGAATCCATTGTGACAATTTTTTTTTAGTCGTTTAAAGTTTGGAAATGTTTGAAAATTGATCATACCTTTGACCTATTTTTAGAACAAAACTCATAATTTTCACAAATTTATTATTTTAGAACTGAAATTAAAATATTCAAACTGGTAATTGCGTCTATTTAAATTGTTTTACTCTTTGTCATATCGATTTTAATAAATATAAATAAATATCTATATAGGTACCAATATCTATATATTGTTTGATTAGATATCTTACTTAACAATGCAATCATGAATTATTGTTGTGCTGATGAATTTTTTTATCATGAAATGAGAGACTATATAAAAGGAAATAGTTGCATTCAATGTTGTAGTGAAAAAAGTTTTTTACATTATTCCGAACAACCGAACATTTTTATCATATAAAAATAGTATGCCCTTTTTAACGAATTCTTGGATATAAACATAGAAATGCCAGCACTATTTAACATTATAACTGATTAACTATTATAAATCAATAATTATTAACTATTTGATTATTACTATTAATATTTTGCTATTTATTATGCATTAATTGATCTACTTGGAGTCTTGGATGGTTAAAGGCCGTGCCCCTTAAATAAAAGAAATAAAAAAATGTTTGAATTACCTACTCACAATCCTCCTTTAACAACAATTAATGCACCAAGAATTTTTGTGTTCAATTGTCAATTCAATTGTATATTGCATAATATTGTAATATGGGAAATTTTTACGTACAAATTATTTCTTTTGAATAAGGTTCTTAATATTTTTTGAACTAAGATAAAAAATCATTGGAAATATAACTTAAGGATATATTATGTATAAGTAGATATACTAATATGTAAATTGTCAAGTATCATGAATTCTTTCAATATTATATAAACTTGATAAAACAAAATGTTTTTGATTGTAGCAACCATTACAACTGATTTAAGTATGATAATAAAAAAATTTTTATGAAAATCTGTAAAAATTTTTTTTTACACTATTTACCATTGTACAGAGATTATGATTTAATCAACTTTAAATGGTTGCTCATAATGGATACTATTTTATTTGAGTGTTCTTTTAATTATTACTTTAGATCCGTAAAAATAAAAAAAATAATCGACGATTAAATTTAGTATCAAAAATTTAACAAAAATAAAAGTTTTTATTTTCATTTAGATAAAACAAGCGAAAACTATAACACTATAAATCAATATTGTGCGTCCGAAGGAAAAAAGTTGGTAAAAGATTATAATACTAAATATAGAAAAAACCGAATATATTTTGAAACAAACTTTTGAAATTTGTACATGCAAATCGAAAACAGATTTAGTTCTAATTTATTTTTATTATAATATAAATATCACAAATACCTATATATTTTTTTTTTTTGATACTATACGATATGATTAAATTATATTATTATATTACATACATATACGTGTATAATACTATTCTATTATAACTACTATTGTTTATTATTTAATACACATGTGGAGCAATGGATCCATTTAGATTCTTGGAGTAACAAGGTTCCTTCTTATCTTCCTTTCCTTCCACCATGTTTGTCATTACCTATATTTTTTCTTCATTTAAGGTTTTATAATATTGAGGTGTAGACTTTACCGTAGATTTTTTATGATATCCTACCGCTAATTTTTACGTAAAATTCACTATAATGTCTATCTAACTATATTGCTAAGGCATGATTTAAAACTGCTAAGCATTTTATAAATAATTATAATGAATTGGCATTTAATTTTTTTGGCCAAAATGCACTTCAAAAGTTTTTTCTTTGTATAATTGTCATTGTAATTAAATTATAGAATTTGCATATGTGTGTTCATATATTATATGTAACTAACCAAAATTTATTGTAGATACATTTTAAAGCATTTCAAATGAGGGTTTATTCAAACGTAAAAGTAGTAAAATATCTTTGCAAAATATGGCTGGAGAAATCCTCTTTAAAATTTACCGATGAAACATACGGTACTGAACTGATGTCTCTTTTTAATGCAGAACAAATACAACATACAAAACGTCAATGTAAATAATAGCTAAATTTATGACCCACACAAAAACAGTTGCCAACTCATAAATATAGTGATCAATACAACAACTTGCTTTTGGTCCATTTATTGTGACTAGTAAAAACCTTCACAAGACAAATATTGTAGCATTTTTGAAAAATGTTTAAGTATTAACAATAATTATTATTTACAATTTTTAGATAAATATAAAACGTTTATGTCCTAAAAAATTTGAGAGTAAATCTTTTTATTCTGATAAAATCCCAAAAATAACTATTTTTCAAATTTCAATGTTGTGAAATAATTACACATTGTTGATATTAATAAAGTAAATTATATGTATAATATTATTATACAATAATAATATTATACGTATAATAACACACATTTATAAACATAAAAAACCAATTTTAGATGCTGAAGAAAAATGAAATTTGTACTAATAGTATGTTACTATTTTTAATGTTTTTACGTTTGAGTTTTTTTGTTTATTTCAAATTAAGAGCACAACAGAAAAATAGGTTTTTAGTTCCAAATACGGTAAACTGGACCGAAAGACGATGTTTTAAAATTTTTGAGTTTTATCTAAACATTTTTAAAAGTGTCTAAATGACTAGAAATTTGCTCAAAACCTTAAGAAAAGTTGAATGTATTTGAGTGTGAAATTAAAACCAAAACTAAAATTTTTTAACAATTTACAGATTTTTTTAAACTTGTAGATCATCTCAGTTATTGTTCCATACAAATTTCACTTTTGATTTAAAGTTTTGAAACTTAAAAATTTGGAAATCAGCTTACATATTTATGGTTTTTTGGTTCTGAGCGTAAGCGAAGGATGTATTTTTTTTTCCTTTGAACAATTTTAAGGGTATAAGGAATACTCCAATTTTTAAAATCAGTACTTTTAATGATAGGTTTCTAAACTCTGATTTTACTGTGAGAAGTTTTAAAATTAAATGTTCAAAATTGAAAAAGTAACAGCTTTGAAACCTCGCAGAAACTTTACAGAAACTTCGGATAAACATAAACAGCAAACGGGTTTTTACATATCGATTTACTTTATTTGCTTATAACATCCAAAATAATGATCGGAACAAATTTAAATTTTTACATAATATTCAAATAGATATAATACATACCAATGCAAACATAGGTTTATGAAAAGTTTCAAATGATTTTGAACATCTTCGAGCTAAATATAGAACTTTAAAATTCTTTAAAATTTTACCAGGACGTACACTAGACAACTGAGCTCGCTCACAATCGTATTTTCGAAGGAAATGATTTATAATGAATTTGAACCACAACTTTCAAACCATGGATCAACTCAAAACGTAGTCTCTACTCCATCAAACTACAGCTAACGCATCCTAGAGTAATTCCGGTTTTTTTTTAACGTTTTTACAGTGTCATTATGTGTTTTGAACCAAAATTTTTCCAAAACATAATTAAATGTATTGCAATTTTTACATATAGTGTTATAATATAAATTGATATATATACATATAATATAAAATAAAAGCAGGGCAGTTAGAACATTTTATTCTTAATAATTCACGATGTTATGAAAATTTATCAATAAAAATTACACTTAAAATAAATGTTAAACTTTAAATTTGTAATAACATGTTGTCAATTTTTGTTAAAAAAAAATTGGCTGGTCTGGTTTTCAAATTTTTTTAACCTCACGTATAAAAGTATCAAACTAGTATAAAATTATAAGGTTATCTACCAATGTTCAAAATTTGTGTTTACACTTTCAGGCTCAAGAAATAATTTTGGTAATTGTTATTTATTTTTGTCTCTGTCGTTACGTATTTAATTAGGAGCGCAAAACGGTGTGACTAACACCAAAATATTGTAAGATTTATTGTGTTTTACCGGAATTTTTGTCAACGTCAACATTCACCCAGAATCTAAAATCAAAATATCCAATGAAAATGTGCGTTTCTCGTATTTGTTATCGATATACGTATTCTAGAGCGTTTATTAGCTTTATTTATAATATATATATATTTTTATTATAGATCGGGTACATGATAAACGTGTTATGAATGTTGTATAGAGTAGTAACTAATAAAATATAAAATAAAACTAACATTACACTCGGAATTGTTGACGTGTGACCGCGGTGGTCAATATAGAACACATTTTCACATTTTTCTTTGTTTTTTTTTTTTTTTTTTTTTTAGAGACAATCGATAAAATATGCATTACGGGTACAAATTCATACAATGTATACAATAAATACTCGCTATATTTGGTATCATCATTGCGTCACGATAATATTTGTTAGGTGTTAATTAATAAAAAAAGAATATAGAACTCAAAATCAATCACAATGATATCATACTAGCCTACGTACTTTTGTGTGGCACAAAAATCTGAGAAATATTATATGAAATAGGTTTCTTGTCTAGTTTTTTTTAACGAAAAAAAAAAAAACAATGATAATTATCATAATATTAGTTCGAAGCGCAAAAATTGAAAAGTCACCGGATAGCAAAAACATCGATCGCCCGGTGACAAATAGTATATTTATACACGATATTCAAGCACTTTGTCCGCTATTACGATCACGCCATATATCTAATATTGATGTGAGCTTTGTTGTCCAGCACGATATACAGTATATAACAATGTATAGATAGATACCTAGGCGATAACAAAATTCATCTTATTGTTATTTACATTACAATTTATAATATAAGAATATATTAATAAAATCGAATCTACCCTAATACAAAATGTAATATATTAGTTTAGCACTTAATAATAACAAACAAAATCCTACGTTCTAGCAACGTAATAATTATAAATAAATAATAAAAACTACAATAATTTACATGTTAAAAAACAAAAATGATTTACGCCATTGTAATAAACACAATCGGTGAGGCCATATTTCGGTAATTTATACGATTAAAATATATGTGTGCACGTACCGCAGGTTATAGTATAAGGGTAGGTAGTTGTAGAGGGATATATTATTTTAATTACGATCATTGTATAGTCACACAGTTCCGGAGATGAATGAAAAATTTAAAAAAAAATTCATAAACATTTGTAAAAAATACAAAAAAAAAAAATCAAACGGTCCTGGTGGTTCACTGCAAAAATTCCGTAGCGTATGGTTGAGGACGGTTTCAGGAACGGTAGCGATGGTGACGAGAACGTTTAAAGCAAATTGGCGACCAAAGTGGAGGCTATCGCAGTGAGTGCGGTCAGCAGCAAAACAACGTGCGTAGCCGGACTCTTGTGTGCCGAAGACTTGTCCCACGGCGTTGCCGGATCGCTGTGTGATCGAAAAAGACACGATTAGTAATTTATACGTGCACGAAAAAGGGGTAAGTACATTAAAAAAATAATAATGACAGTGAAAGAAAAGGGTAAATTTTAAATCCAGAAAGAGAGAGAGAGTAACTAATGTGGAGAGAATTAATGAGAGTAGAAATATTCCAGGACGGATTAACTCGGAATCTAGAGCGGCAAACGCCAAAAACGACGAATAAAATTGTTGCATAACAATATTTGAGGCTAGCCGTGTCAAAAAATTTTAACTCGTTAATTGAAAAACATACAGGTGTATCCATTTTAAAGTTGTTGTTTTTTTTTTAAATTTATTATATTAAAAGTTAACTATAAAAAAAAAATATCAACTAATTAATTAAAATATTTTTAATTTACACGTTTTTGTACATATTAGTATGACGACATAGTTCCTTCGCTTCAAAAATTTTTTCCTATTTTCTTTCGAAATCGTCTTCTACTACCAAATAAATTAATTATTATTGCAGATTAACTTTAGAAGATAACCTAACCTAATAAACAATTTAGCACAGGACGTCGGGTTATTAATTATTTATTTTTTATTTTTTGTATTTTAATTATCTGCTCAAATAATTTATTATTTTCCACTCTGGACGCTCAGCCGTCTGAGTTCTTTCTTAATTTTATATTATATTGTTATAAATCATCGGTTCGTCACGTATCCTTGAATCGTGTACTTGAAGGCCGCGGTAAAAGATAGAATATAATATGATAGGTTTTTAGTATTAGTGCAGTGCGTCTTCGGACTTCAGCAAACTTTTTGCATTTTCCGCATAATTATACGATAGTTGTATAAACTTTATTTTTTGTGTAAATTCTACCAATTCGTTACGAATTAATGTATACTATATTATTTCCCACGAGCCAGTCGAATAAATTTGACTGACACTATAGTTGTATACAATATGACATTGTAGTTCGACTATTTTGGTCCAATATTATCTCACATTTGCACGTTAAACACCAGTTAATCAAAAAAACTTTTGAATGTATCTTTTGCGCATAAAATATGGTATTCGTGTAATAAACATTAATTTTTTTATTCCGTTATTATTGACATAAAAGTATTAACAAATATGGATAGTGTAAAATTGCTGAAAAACGTGAGTTAGTTGCTTTTTCAATGAATTACTCAGGATTCTTAATGGCACTGTCGCCGATGCTTCAATTTTATTAAATTTATCCGTTTTAGCGTTTTAAATATTTGTAATTAAAAAATTTGTTTTCGGTACCTAGTAATAATGGAAGACGGTATATTATGTAGATAAAATAATAATGTATCATAATATCATATTAAAAATTACTATTTAACAAGTGAGATCCAAACTAGTTATGTCAAAAATATATTGAGACAAGCTTAAAGACCTTACCACCATTAATATTTGCATAATGTTTGAAAATCATTGAATATTTTTAACGATTTTCATTCTTTTCTTTTGTTTACTAACTGCGCACAACAGTACTGGTTTTAAACTATACTAAGGCGTTTGTGTAAAAAAAAAATATTGTAAAAATAAAATTTACAAAGAATTACATTTTCAGTAAATCACAAAACGCGATAAGTAATTTCAAGGTTGTGATAATTTTAGAGGTTATTCGTAAGCTGCGGTTATAGTGTTCTACACTATCAATTGTAGCAATGTATATCATCACAGGCATACGTAAAATTTTAAACGGGGCGTGATCAATTCAATATGCATTGCATCATCAGAAAAACGTAACGTATTTTGATTTTTCTGATTGTTCATCAAAAACTACTATTCTTGAGCTAAAAAAATAATATCGTGACGGATTAACGTGTTTGATAATATCATCTGACATAACTGATACTTGAAACGCGCTTTAAAATTAAGTCCAAAAACAATTGATTGCAACTCAATCAGAAATAAGTCGAAATTCCACTCGTTTGTACATTTTATAAAATGAATAAACGACGTAATTTGTACGACAGTGTACGTACCAATCAATATGTTTTTTTTTTTTTTTCTATCGCATAAGTGTTACAAAACGTAAAACCTGTTACTTTCTTGGGAACGTTTATCGAGTACAGATCGGAGTCAAAATAAATCGGTTCGCGTTTACACGTTACGCACGTATACCCGGTACTGAAATAATTTGATCAGAATGGACGATAATGTTTGGTGAAATTTTACTGTGACCGCGACAAAACCAGCTTGTATTTTGTGCAAATTTTAAATGACTCGAAAATGCTCTACTCGAGTCGTTCGGTGACAATAATTATTATTAAATCGTCGTATAGTTATAGTTTTTGAATCGTCGTCCTCGAGTGAGATACACGTCTTGCCGGTATATTCGATTTGCGTTCGTTTCAATCCGTTTTAAGAGTAAGCGAAATCTTGAATGATACATCGACCTCCACGCAATATCTATCTACGTTACAAGCATATTATTATGTTATAGTTATAATTATTTTTTCTTTTTATCAATATCAACACCGCGTTCCAGGAAATGGGTCAAGGTCACCCGTTAAGGTTTTTTTTTCTTCTTCCGCGATTCAGCGACTGCGAAACGCGTGCGTGAAATTTAAGGCGCCGAGGTAAGACTTCTCGTTTTTGTAAAATTGAAGATATCGACAGTTATAATATTTATCGTACGAAATGTACTGCAATATAAATAAAGCCCATCTCGTGTTTCCTGCGCACGGACAACCCGGATTCAACCAGCTTGACTCACTTTTGACGGCGGAGTAATTTTATAGTTTCATCATTTTATTAAATTTTTTCCCTCAAAAAAATTTTTTCCCTCTTTTTTTTTTTTTATCGCATGTTTAAACTTTTTCAAAATGTTTCCAAATGAGTTATAAGTTTTTAAATGCCAAATTAACTTATGCTAGCCGCAATGAGACGACCTAAACGACGAATATAACTCTAAACAAATCCAACAGGTACATTTAACGATAGTCTTAGTAATTATTGTACAACGAGTTTGATATTACACAATTTATCTTTACATAATGTAGGTTGTTCAATCATACTTATATAATGTTATAATTCAACAACTTTTAAATTTACAATTTAACATGATTGACAACAAGCCAATGACGCGTACTACGAGTTATAACTGTCCACTTTGCGCCGTGCGATTCGTATTGATATCGTATACGAATAAGTATATTATTAAATACGCTATAGTATATAAGTGTTTGAATTGAACTAGGGTCATGGTTTTGATTTGCTTTGTCATTTTTGGGTTTAATTCTAGTCTCTAACTCGTTAAATGGTGTTCACTTTTCTAGAATTTTGATTTTAATTTTAATTTTTTTTTCATACTTGCGAAAACAGCGATTAATAATATTATACATTTATAATAAAATTATTATTGATTAATCAGATTCATTGTTACACAATGACACGCAAGACTGCCATCGAAATAAATTTTGTGAACAATAATAAATAAAAACTAAAATTTGTCAGGCCAAATTTAAGTCTGACGACTTTGATAAAAATACTTTGGATTTTTCGTGAATGTCACCGTTCAATTGGCTGATGCGATGGGAACGTAGTATGAAAAAACACTCAAACATAGTCTGCTTTTAAAAATCAGTATTCTGCAAGATTTTATTTTTAATCACGCGAGACTCTCGTGAATCGCGGGAGGGATTTAAAATAGTTTCTCCGTGAAACTTTTCCGCAACGTTTAATTCGAGTGTCCACGCAATCAAAATAATTTACATAAAAACCTTAACTATCTTACCGAACGGTTTTCTTCGCATAAAACTCGCAGTCGTTTTAAAAACGGTCGTCTCTTATTTTTCTAATTTAACTTTACAATATTATAAGCTATTTCATTATAATATTCGTTGAAAAAAAATACCGCGAAGACATAAATTTATTTTTGGGCAAAAATGTTTAAATTTATTTTGTGTGAGTGGCTTTTGTGTCTACTGTAAAACAAATCGTTATAAAAATAAAATTATCGTTGTGTTGATAAATTTGAATGGATAACCGGAAAAAAATACTACGCGATTTTAATTTACAACACGTCATTGTTTAGTATGCATTAAAATATGGATTATATTATATTGTATATTATTAATTAAACGTTTTTAACTTAATGTGAATTGTGTATTTATAAATACCGCAGTTTTCACGGCTCAAATTCTACCATCAACAAAGTTTTAGAGAACTCAGTTTTACAAAGTTTATTCAAAGTGAATAACGATCAGAACTCAACTTTTTCAATTATTTCTATAATATTTTCTATTTAGTTTGTATAGAATTTGTGACGGACATTTACAATAACACATCTTAACGAAACGATTTCGGTTAGTTAAGTTTAAAATTAACGTTTTGCCTGACATTATCGAGTTTTAGTCTCGAAAAAAATGGTTACGAACACTTTTTTTTGTTTCTCGCCCAGTATTTATTATGTCAGCGTATTTTTTTTTTTATCTGCAGTCGGTTGATCTACAACAAATTGCTCGACAATAACCCTGGAGTGGTCGCGGACCTTAGGAAACACGCGTGTTTTATTGTTTTTTTTTTTTTTTTTTTGAAACGTAAACGTTGTTTTAGAAAAAAAACTAAGCTAAATTGCTCAGCAGATGTGGGCGAAAAAAAAAAAAAAGAACAAAAATCTTCACTCAGAACCCGTATTTTCAAACGGTCGTTAGGTGACGATGTTTTGAGCAAGTGTGACAGTTGTGCGGAATTGTAAACACACAAAAACAAACATATTATTTTACATTTACTTACGCGTAAACATTTTTAGAGTTTCAATCGTCACCGCGTTTTAATGGCGTGTATAAGTCGAGGACCAGATTTGTCGGGAAATTTGATACTACGGAATGGGTAATGTAAAAATAATATCATAAACAGAGAATGAAACGTACGATTCGAGCTAAGGTTGAAAAAAACATGGTATAATCGCGTCAACAGCTAAGCTTATTTTCATACGTTTTGCATCCGTACAGTGGGCGTAAACACGTCCCCGTTATAGTCCGAATATTATGTAACAAACTAAATTAGAACCGTAGAGAAGAAGGATATTAATTTCAAATGTCAAAATAAAAAAAATAAAAATAAAACGAAAAGTAAAAGAATTAATATGTCGTCCAAATTACGTACGAGTCTTCGTAGGTTTCGATGTAAGGTGCAGCTTAAGAATAATATCAAGTAATTTTCCGATTGCAACCAAAACATATTTTTAACCATTGATTGAGAATTTACGTTTAAAATACAATTACAATTAATGTTTTGATGTATCGGAATAGCTATATTTTTACAAACAATATCTCTAGGGATACAAGTCTTTGGCAATATAGTTATTATAATACATATTTAAAGAATTTTGAAAATGTTGTTTCTTTTTTTAAGTTTATGATTATATACTGCAATTGAAAAGTAAAACAATTAAGGTGCCTCTGATTACTAGATCATATCGAGAAATCATTGATGTGGGTGTAACTAACAAACACAAAAAATTTTATTTTGTTATGACCTATTTTAAATGAAATATAAAACATTAAAATTTTGGAATTTATCAAATTTGCAGCTCCAGTCTGTTATTGCTTCATAAAATCTTTAGTTTTATGTTTAAAGTCGTAAAATTCAAAAACCTCGTGTTCTCTAATAGTTGATTAAAAATTTCAAAAATCTGTTCGCACATAATCATTTTTGTTTATTATTGGTTTAATTCGTTATCGCGTTTCGTTCTTTCCATCACTTTTTTAAAAAAAACTTATCCAAAAATCTATCAAAATGTTTAAACACAATTGGAAAGTTCGAAAGTCAATCAAATTTCAAATAATCATTTTGACCATTTCTGATTTGTATACAATTTTCGTTTAGATACGTGGTTTTTTTATTTAAAAAAGTACTATATTGCTTACAAATTTTACAGAAAACTTGACCTACTCCATCCACGGCTCGCTACTCTACAGTTTCTATTAATATTTTTCTTATTCAAAACTATATTAATCAACGGTGAAATGTCCAACCGGATACTTTATCAACAAACGGATTAAGAGCATATCATTAGATCGTTACCGAAAATTTTAGATAAAAGCAGAAACTTAAAAATGATCAAGTAATTTAAAACAGATTTTTCATTTACAAACATATAAGTGTAATTTTCACAGTGTTCCAAAAACTTTAAAATGTTTTATTTGCTTTTTTGTTATACCCTTGTATATTGTTAAAATATGTTGGGTTCGCTGCGGGAAAAAGTTTTTTCATTTACTTGACCCTCGGTTTTTGACGGTTTTGGGGTTTAATCTGAGTCGCGTGTACTTAACGTATAGTTATGATTTCAGTTATTTTAATTAGTGACGTGCGCGAAAACACGTTGAAATGCTTTTAAAAAATTTGGTTGGAAATACTGTCCAGTAAACAATGTAATAGTCGTTGAAAACCGTAGGCGCTTATGTCGTTGTGTATACTACTATACTCACTATATAGTCACTTATTGAAATGGGTTGTTTGGCGCCTAAAAAGTAGTTGTTAAATAAATTAAATGCAGACCTTTCGAAGACCTAACCGAATTGCGTTAAAAGACTGCTGCGTCATTCATATTTTTTTAATTCCATAAAACTAGCTTACGACTCGAAACAGCACGTTATCACGATTGAAAATCGCTGCACATTTAAAAAACATTAAAAATTTACAGAAATCTTTTGTAAGATTCGAAATAATTTCGTTATTTTTTTTCAAAATCAATTGTTTTTTTTTTCTCACAAATTTGTTAATTTTTTGAGTTCTCGTACACGTTTTAAACTTATACCCAAATCGTTCAGGGTTGTGCAGTTATATATAAATGCACTAAATTAGCGAACAGAATGTTTTTCGACTATAAACGGAAAACGTTGGACCGTAGATACCAAGTTGAACGAGAAAAAATATTTGATGATAAATGGCTCCCAAGTGAGGTTTATTACGTCCAATTCACACGGTAAATGTGTAATTCTCCCTCGGTAAAACGATTAAAACTAATTTAAACAACTAGTATTGCTTGAAAAACAAATAAATCTAGTGATAGCTGACATAATTTTATATATAGATAGAACGTCAATAACCAAGCTAATTTTTTTTTTTATTTTATTAAAAATACTAAATTTATTTTTGTGTTACGTCTTTTTATTTTTTTTATTTTGAGTGCCTAGTTTTTAATTTTTGATAATAATTTAAAGATTTTATAATCTGACGTTAAATCATATTTTTCGTTTTTGCATAATATTATATACATAGATACGAGCTCAAAATATAGAAATAGAAAATAACAGTGCGAGGCGATACCTGCGTTTATTTATAAGTAAACATACTTGTATAGGTACGTAAAAATATTGATAAATTTAATTAAATTTACAAATAAATAAATAATGAATATTTATAAGTTTAACGTAAGATAATAATTTTAAAATTAAAATTTGACGGAAATAGAGTGCATAAAAAAACTCCACCCAACGCTTATTCATAGAGAAACGATTTTATGACACATTTTAATCGGATGGTCCCATTGTTCTTTAGAAATATGGCGATGGCCACACCGAATATAAGATAGCTCGATGATTTGTTTTTTTCACAAACAATTTACATAGTGTTCACGAAAAACGACGGGAATTTCCGACCATATTTTTCAAACTAGCTTCGAGTTAGTCCAACCCGACTTAAGTTTATAACGTTGTTTGTACGTTCAATTAACTAGGGAGTAGACTTTTTTTTGTTTGCATCTATGAATAAGTAGTTTAGGTAAGTTCACCCGAGAAGACAAAAACAAAGTTTTTTTTTTAAATACCCCCTTTAGCGTTTTAAATATAAACATATAGATAATTGTGCTTTTGTTGGACGTGCCAAATATAGAGAAAAAAATATGAAAAAATAATAATAATAATTGCTTGAAATGTATGCGAATCGAGCCTACAGGAGTCCGATGACGCCGCACGCCAGCCTGGAGCCGGCGTGTCCGGTGGACAGGCTGTCGGTGAACCCTCCGCGTCCCAAGTCGTCGGTGTCGGCATGCACGACCACCGCGCGTCCCAGAATGTTGTGGGCTCCGACCAGCGAGATGAACGAGTCCACGTTGGTAAACTGAGCTACGCCCGTGTTGTCAGCGTGAATGTTTCCCAGGTCTCCGGCGTGTCTGACCTCGTCCTTTGGACCGCCGTGTTTGTGCTGTGGAAACGAGAATCGTTTAGTGACCAGAGCGTTGTAGATGTGGTAAAAAAGTAGCACCGAATCGCCTAACATTTTTTACAGTTAGTGAATTCACGAAAATTGATATTTAGGGCATTGTAGATTCGTTGAAGCTGTGATGCTGGACAGTGAATTGCCTGAACGTTTGTGAATTAACGTAAGGTAACCTACCTATAATACCTAACTAGGAAATTGTAGATACGGTGAAGATGTAGTGCTAAATTGCCAATCTGACGGTTAAAAAGTTCACAAAATTCAATGATTAAGTGCGTTGTAGATGCAGCAAAGGTGTAATTGTCTAACCTGACCGATAGCGAGTTAACAAAAGTTAAACAATTTGCTAAAACAAACGAATATGTTGCATTGCATGTCGCTTGTAATAAAAACTATTACTATTAGTAATTCTCCTTATTCAAATGCGATTTTCGATCGAATATTTGTAAGAAAATAATCAATACATGAAAAAAGACGAGAACTAGCTCTAATTTTAAACGTCCTTGTGTGCCGAATGTGTTGAAAGCTCACGTACCATCATGAGATGTTGAACTGTCCGAAATTATGAAAGAACATACCGGGAACAACCGTTGACATTAACGGTTTTCGATGAAAATCTAAATGAATCTTCCGTAGACCATAAAGAACCATTTCTACCAAATTTAATAAAAATGATTAAAAACCGTGGCCCGTAGAGCGTGAACAAACGGACGGAATAAAGACTGAAATAACTATAAAATATCACTTAAAACCACTACATCCGTCGACCTATTTAAGTGTAAAATTGTTACTAGTAAAATTTTTTACATAATTGTTCTCACGTCTGCCTACCGTAAAACATAACGATATTATGTATGAGCGCCCGAGCAATTGAACATCCTTAACAACGTCGAGGCGCTGCCTGTGCAGCGGTAATGATCAAACAGACGTGGAACCTTTCGAAAGGCATAAATCAACTATATCTCGCGTACGAAACCTGTGGCGAGCGAACGTATTAATCACCCGTGCTACCGCAAGCAAAATATACCATTTCCGATCGATATCACCCTATCGATATTTATCTCTAATAAAGTATCTACATGATATTTTATTCGGAGAGCTGTTATAGTGTTTTGTGATGCTAAAAAACGCCGTCTAAACAGCAGCTGCCGTCGCACCAGTCCGATTGAGACACCTTATGGCTCAAAAACGGATTGGAACAAGGCCAAAAGTGACATTCCTACTATATAGTAGTACCTGTAGGATATGTAGACTTTAACGATTGTCTATTACTCAGTACTTTGAGGACGGACGAATGACATTTATTAATATGACCTCAGACAATATTGACGCTTTGGCGGTTCTCGATTAGTCCTAATGGGTTCAAAAAACGCAGATAGTTCTCAACTCAATTCGAAACGGGTTTGATTTGAGTTCAATTGTTTGGTCCGAACATACGGCACCAGTAAAATATTGTTCCAACTTGTACTGAACTTAGTGATGAATAGCGTAAGACAAAGTTTAAAGTTCCATGAAGTAATAAAATATTAAATTCGTGTACGCATGCAAAAGAAAAACCTAAAATTATCACGTGATCATTCATCGACCGATTTATTCAAACTTGGTTGAGTTTTTCAGTTACTTACTTAAAAATAATTCGTGGATCTTATTATAAGAAGCTTCTCTAACAAACGCATGGTAATTTATGGAGCTAAATTTGTGTTGGTTGTCACTGAAGACATACACACACACATATATACATATATATAAATGGTATGAATACATTTACATATCATATTTTCTTTTGCGACGGAAGAAACAAATAAAATTTATATGTGATTTGTCACAAACTCCACTACTGAAATACAATTGAAAACAAAATAAAATAAAAACTCTCATTTTTTTTCCCCAGATATTCTACACCGAGTTCTAATTTGTATTTTGGAACCCGTTCAATAGTACTAACAACAATTTAATATGATTATTCGTACACAATACAGACCCGAATACGTACGTCTTGTAAAATGTCACGAAAACGCGGTAAAACTCAACTTATAGCACCCAAGCATGATTTTCACGTATACAATTTTTATCTTCATTCGCATTTGCTTGCAATGATAGCGGTATATCGTTTTGTGGTAGAGACACGCAAAAACTTTTGAAAAATAAATCAAATCCATCTTACGGGACTAACTTATATCATGGTTGTTAAATGACCGCTATAAAGTCCCTTTGAAAACCGTCCCCTAACGACGGTTTCGATGCGCGTCAACTGTTGTGATAGTTACCGTAAATGGCGATGTATGTACTTTTTTATATTTACTTTTTTTTTTTACAACCAGAGTAAACATTAAAATTTAGGGTGGTTAGGATGACCGTCCTTATCGGAAAAACGCTCGCACCGTTGAATACTACGCGACAGAGATGTCTGCGTCTGAGAAGGGCAGTTTCTCATCAAGAATTATATCCACGTTTCATCCGAACTTATTAATGACCGTGTCCTTATCACTCGAAATCGATTATCCCACAGTTTGTCTTAGAAATGAACCGAACGGAACGATCAATCAGCCAGAAACGGAGGTCAAACGACATTGTTAAACCATTACTTACAGACAACACAGTTGTCTAAAAGAAACGATCAGCAATTTACCAGCTACAAATCAACATTTTTCTAACGACAAGTTCATCCCTACCGCCAAACTCTCATTGTCAAAGTGGTTTCGTTTATACACGCATTGTTTTTCGATCACGTTTCGACCACTTGTCCACGTACTTGTGAAACTTATCCAAAACTTGAAACAGAAGTTTAACGAGCTCGCTTTAGGAGTGGCATATCCCATAACGATACGCAGCTTGTCCGTCGTCCCTTTAGCTGAAACTATTTCGAATCTGAAAATTGAACCGAGGTAAATCGGTTAGCCGTGATTACGTCTACAACTTCAACGCGTTGTGTATAGGTTTCTTTTTAAGAAAATCATATACATTGTGTAACTTAACTAAGTATACATCAATCCAAACCAACTAAAACGTTAATACCAAGCAGTCTCGTAAAGTGTTAGGGAAAAAGAGTATTCAAATATTAAGTAAATTTCCCAAAGAATTTGTATAATATCATTAATTTGTATAATACAATAGGCAATGGCCTATTGTATTTGATTCAATGACTATATACCGATATTTATACACGTGTGAACATTTTTCATGGTAACGATTTGTCAAGAACGGTTGAACGCACATGATTTCTGTTTTCGGCAAAATAAAGTTACATATTTCAAATTGTACATTGTATAATTTTAATCGAAATCGGTCAATTCGTTTTTGAGAAAATCGAGTTTGAAGTTTTATTACCGACTGGAAACGTGTGGTGGCGAGTATGTAATTTGTTTAATTCGACAGAGCAAAAAAGGTTGAACCTATTTGATTTATGTTTTCTGAAAAAAAAAATTTTTTATTTTAAGTTTTTTATCGTCCAATTTTTCCGAAAGCAATGGATAAGTTTTTGAAAAAATTTAGTTTAACGTTATCACCGATTAGTGTTGTGTGTCTGTGTACATCATTGGTTGGACCGATTTGACTTCTGTTTTTGGATCAATAAAACTACATATTATTCGAAGTGATTGTAGAGTATTTTTTAAGGCAATTTAGTGGAAAATCGTTGTGTTGTGTGGCAAGAAATCTACCTTTACTTGTGGCCCTGCCGACGGGGTTTTTTGTTGGTATTGAATAATTTTTAAATACTTTTATTTTATAGTATGTATTAAAACAGTATTTAAAATACGTCATTCAATCGATTGATTTTAAGTGTTTACAATTAATTTCTTCCTAGTCGAAAAAAAAAAAGTTTACATTATAATAATTTAAGCGGTTCGTCAATCGTTTTCTGCGTCTATCACGCGCAAATTGTCGGTATTCAAACGGTTTTTATTTCAAACGTTACGATCGGTATGTTAAATTGACGTGACGAAAATTCTGTAAACAGTTGTGTAACTACATAATCATCGAACGTGTTGGATCATTTTAAATTTCATTATTTATCATTTTTCGTTTGACTTGCTGGGGAGAGAATATTTCAAATACTTTCTCAAAGTATGATATTCGAGTGATATCTTAAAGATGAAGTAATTCGGCAGAGCTATATAGATACGTTTAAAAATAAGTGTTTGACTCGAATATCATTCAATAACATTATTAAACACTTTTAATTTTAAAAGTATACTCTTTACGACGCAGCTAAAACCGGGATGTCCTGTCTCGTTGAGAACGGTTTTGAGCTGTTTTTGTGTTCGGTTCCAGACATTAAACTAGATGTTACTCGTCCTTTTATTCCACATTGATATGTGTGCGGGGCGGTCGTCTCGTGTCGAAAAAGAATAAGAGAGTTTCCGATTCGACGAGGATGACGGAGAAAGAACGCGATTCACCACGCAGCTGTGGTCGTCACCCGTAGTGCGAGATTGCTTAACGACCATGACGTCCTTATATTATTGTTATTATTATGATGTGACGACCTCACAACGTCAAATCAGCTCCTGTAAATTAACTAAGTGAAAAAATCAATAAACCGTAGACGGCGGTCTTCCCCGAACAATGGCCGTTCGTCGGGTGTACAGAAGAAACGACATAATATTAATGGGCTATATAACATCCAGGACACGTGGTTATAACATACACATTGTTGTGCAGTGTTAACACAATACAGCTCGTTTACGGCATAAAAAAAAAAAAATCCCACAAAAAAATATAACTCGAAAAACGAATTATGACGTGCGCCGGGTGCAATCGAATGAGTTTTCGGATATTTTATATGAGGCATTCGTCGATTTGAACGATAAATAACTGGTAGAACATGTACACTCGCGACTCAAACGCGGTGTTCGGACGACAAAAACATTTATAGACTCTTACGATACGCGCGGGTAAGGCCACCATTCCGATATTACGCGAATTAGAAAATGCTTAAAGGTTCGGCGCAGGAAACGAAACGAGAACGCTGTAAATACATTGAAAAGATTTTTACCAGTGCAACACGGATCTAATGTACTCGTACGAACGAGTAAAATGTAGTAAAATGATACGGGGACATATCGTTCTATTGTAAGGCCGGTTTTTCAAATAAAACCACGATTATTTAACACGAACCGAACTATGTTGTATCGCCAGACACGTTGTAACTACGCTATTACCGTTATGGCAATCAAAAGACTATAGCTACTCGAAAATCGGTAACAAAATGGTGATCAGACTGTTCTTGAGATTGCACATAAATGATGAAAACACTTGTCGAACAACGCGGTGTTGCTGTATTATTAATCAGTATAAAATATAATGAACGTAAAATGTAGTAGTTTTTAGTTTAAAACATCTTTTTTAAACAAACGATTTCAGCGGTTGTATTATTTTAATATCAATTACGCGAGTATATCATTCGTTATACTCGTGAAATAAACAGCGAGTTTTTTTTCAGTGTTGATTTTCGTAGAGACGAAGCGTGGAATTTTTTTTTTTCATATCGAATTTATTTTCAATCGAATCGGAAACACCGGCCGGAAGAAGGTTCACGCAACAAAAGAAAAAAAACCACCTCGTAGAACTAAGAAATGTCGAACGGGTCAAAAATGCGTGTTGGATTATAAGAAGATTTCTCTTACTCGAAACGTATTGCACATCTACCGACTGATCAAACGATGTGATGAGGATTTTGAAAGAAAAAATCATTTAAAAATTTTCGCGATTCGAAAACGACACTGTCTGCAAATCGTAATTCACAAGAATATAATGTTCGCTGTACTTGTCAAACGAAAAACGTTTCGCCAAAAGCAACGGAAAAAATGAAAAATCCTCGGGGATAAATTACGGCTGGTGAAATATGTATACAACAAAAAAAAAAAATAACTATGGTAATACCGAATTAACGACCGCCGCGGCAACGCTCGTCCGGACTCAGCGGGACGCGTCCTATTATCACCGGAGGATTCCACTATCGCATAAATAACGAACGGTTCTGCTCCCCGATACGCCCAGCTTGCTGCTTGTCACAACATCGTGTAATAACGCGTAATCATATACCTACGTTTCGTCGGACCGATACACGTTTTGAGGGTGTTTTTTTTTGTTTTTTTCAAGTATAAGTAATATAATATCAATTACACAACACACGGGGTGAGAAGAACACGTTTCGTCTCTGGACCGCACGACGACACCCGTATTATTGACGCTGCACAAATTTTAATTTCTACCGAACGACTCGTTCGAGCACCGTAAAAAATGTCCAACAGCTGGGTGTCCACAGTGAGACAGATGTCGATACCCGTATTTGCTTGAAGCGTTCGAGAACATAGAAATTTTGTACACAAGTAGTAGTCGACGTCACGACATTTTTTCGTCATCGTTTGTACGGTTTTGGCGAAAGAAAACTCTTTTTTTCCTGAAGAATTTTCAAATGTTCTAACTATCTTTTAAGTACGAATAACTAATTTCACATCATGATTTGATTGCGATTGAATTGTTCAAGAAAAATTTGGATTTGACAACGGCGAGACAAATACTTCATGGGCCTTAACACACAGTTTTTATGTTAAATAAATTGGTCATCTGATTAAAATGTGTTTTAACCATTTTCTGCACTGTCATATTAATGTTGAAAATTTTTTCTTTTTATAATCAATCATATAGTTATGTATATATATATTTTAATTTTCATACAAATTTAAATCAAAAGTAAAAATTTAAAAAAAGTTTACTAAAAAAATATCAAAGTTTCACTGTATAATATATGGTTTTATACTTATATATAATATATATATACTGAAACTTTGGTATTTTTTTCGGTAAACTTTATTAAAACTTTTACTTTCGGTTCAAATTTGATTACCTAGTTCAGTGTTCTAAGTATTATAAAAAACCTTTATTGCATTTTTATTTACTAGGAAAATTCACAGTTCGTCTCACAGTGCGCCAATCCGCGTTTCACCGTGTATAAGAAGCCAACTACACAATAAAACATTTTGACTTTTTTTTAAAAAAAAAAGAAGTTTTTAATAAAATTAAAGATCAATAAATCAATTATTAAGTACTCAACAATATTCTGTATGTTTATTTGTTCGTATTTCATTAAAATACCGAAAAAGATTTTTGGCTACCTCTCCCATACTGAGTTTAAGTTTAGGGAAGGAATTAGGTTACGGTAAGTGCCCCTACCACTATCAAAATATTTTCGAGCACCCCTACTAATTTATAAATGGTCTCTATAGTATAGGAAAATAGGAATTCAATTTTCACTTAAACGGCGTCCCTTTAATATTATTTTTCGAATTCCAGCATGGGTTTAGATTTTAATTAAGTCATGAACAGATTTGGTATTGGACGCAAAATACAACAAGTCAGAGGTTCGGTTGGAGAAGTCCGCAAACGTGGCGAGCTCGATCTCGCCTCGATAAAGTTAATCTTCAAACATTTTAATTACTTCAAATATCAATTAATTTCTCAGGTGTTATAAATCTTAAATGTAGAAAATTGTTAGTGCAAACAATATTATAGGTTATATATACATAGGTACTGTCTACTTTAAAACTGTCTGCGCAAACGAGTCGTATTAAAAAGCTACGATAGTAACGAACAAAAAATGGCCTCTTTATATTTTAAAGGCGTTTCGCTTGGGTCGCAAATACTTACAACACTGCAAAAAGCTCGTGATCACCGAAAAAATGATGGGGGGTTTCCGCAAGAGTAAAAAAAAAAAAAAAACTTATACAATTCTCACGAGATATTTTAATAAAAATATTATCGTAAATGTTCTGTAGGTATACTTATTGTAAATACGTGAATAAATATTTTATACGCTTTTGAAGTGTACGGGAATACTTTTGCGAATCGCTGGAAAACGTTGTATCGCTTATACTTGGACGCTGACAAACTTTTGGATTTAATTAAATTTCGTTACGATATTACAGCCCTCGTCGTTTTTATAATCGTCTATAAAACACGTCGCGACGGCAAGTTTTCCCTCTCTCTCTCTCTTTTTACAGATAATATTTTGCTCGGAGTAAATACGTATATTATAATATTACAAGTAATCGAAAACTTGGTGAACTACGTAGAAAAGTATACGTTCGCAGTTATTGCTCTCAGATGTCTAAAATTTTAGCATAAAGTAGTCCGACAAGTATAACAATAACATGCGGCCGTCAGTAATATTCTGTTTGATTCAATTCGAACGGTTCGAACACGTACATTTTTCGCACAATATTCAACAGGTAGGTAGGTTTGCGTGATTTGGCGAATTGCGTTGTGATGATAAAGTTTTCTGCTAAAAGATCTTTTAAGCTCATCGATTTAAAACGTCAATACTGATTACAGGACACATTTTCTGTTTGGTATTCCCATTTTTACAAAAAAAAACTAAAATATCATACCTGCAAGCACGGGAAACGATTGATTTTTGGTGAATGAAATCCTAAACAGGTACTCAATAACAAACACAAAATGTTTTTTGACTGTCATCATATTGAAACTTGAAAAATTTCAAAAAATCCGTCGCTAAAAATATGTAAAAACTTCGGTATAACAAAACGTATGCGTGAACGGACAAATTTTGTGGTAACGATCACTCAAAAACGGCTGAACCGATTTGACTTCTGTTCTCGGATTAACAAAACTACGCGTTATTCGAAGTCGCGCATTTAAACTCGTAGAGTATTTTTATGAGATAGTATGCTCTGTCGAAAATTTTCGTGTTGAGTGGTCTTGTGTACCTTCACTCGTAAGCGCTGCCGACGGGGTTGCTAATTTAAATAAACGTGTTACGCCGGAGACTCTTCGGAGACGTAGTCAACTCGTTCTTCTCGCAAACGATTGTACCCAATAATTTTAGCTTTTACAATGGACGCAGCTCGGACATCGATAGTCAACATACTACTCGCGGAAAATAAATTAAATACAAAATGATAAATAAGTTCTATCCGAGCACGATCCGATTTCGTGTGATCAGCCTCGGCCGTCAGTCATCACGTCCATCATCGGCCTCCTTGATAGTAAAATAGATTTGATAGTACGTTGTAATGGACGATATTATACGCATAGCGTGTTTATAAGTAGAAAACATATAGTAGAAAACAGATTAACACACACGAGGCGACGCCGAATAAAACGAGACGGCGCCCGACGGCGATATAACGACGGAAAAAGACGACGATATATTTTGGTTGTTCGGATACACAACGGTTTCGCCAGTTAAAGCCGTCGCCAGTACCCATATAATGGACTGAGCAGGGCTGGGCGAGTCAACAACTTTTACGTTCTGAGCGAAACGAGGCACCAATTGATTTTACAAACAATTTCAGATGTATTGATGTGTGTGTGTTTTTTTATTACGCCGCTATGTTTCTTGATACAAACATGCGTCGTTTTCAGAAGAAAAAAAAATTCAAACTTAGTTGTATCAGAAAATCCACGAACAACGAAGTTCCTTAATAATGACTAACTGGACACTTAAGATTACACAACTGTATCAGAATGAACTTGAACACACCGTATATCATATATTTTTTTAAGCGTTTTCGCAAAAACTATCTTCATCTAAAACAATCTAAAATCTAAATCGTATGAATTCCGTTCCAGTATATATAATATATAGGTACTATTTCCAGATAATATTCTTTTAAGTTATGATGGGTTCGTAATATCGGTTATTCGTGTGTCAGTCGCGGTAGACGCGCGGCTTCTCGTGTAATCGAAAACCGGTTGTCCGATCTCGGTAATTTCGGGCAATAAAAAAAAAAAAAAATCCGTAAATTAGACACGTTCGTGTAGGTGAAAATCGTGTACCAATAAAAATACTTACTGCGCTCGTAATCTCTGTTTTTTTTTTTTATCGCTATTTAATAGTAAATTTATCATACGGTCCACATCGTAGTGAGAACAAAATGTAAGTACACCTATTTTACTTTTATTAGACAGAAAATCGTATCTCGAATGTCGATCGTCTATAGTACAAACTAGAAGGTACTTAATATAACACTGCGCTATCGTGTGCACAGAATATAATAATACTATACCAACATTGCCGTCACGTACCGCGCGATCACGTTTCGTTTTTTGTATAGGTACGCAGAGGATCGGCTTCTCAATTTGTTCAGATCGAAGATTAAAAACGTTTTGAGACGAAAAAATCCGACTTGTTCGCACGAAATGCGCTTTGTAAATAACTACACGGCGAATTGTAATGTTTAGGAATTTATTTTTCTTTTATTCTTCCTTTTATCCGTAACAATTATAGTACAGGCTCTTACGTGAGGTGGTCAATAGGGCGTCAAAGAGCTTTTCACGAGAGTCTATAGAAGTTCAGAATTGTTAAGAAATTCGAAATTAAAATTTTAAAATTTTTGTAATCACTGATAAAATGGGGTGTGACGACCACAAACTACAAGAACGTGCACGATATATCGAATATTCTATAATAATGCGGTAAAATTTGAGTAACTGCACATTGTGAGGAAAATATTGGAATGACGGCTAGACGTGGGCGAGTTGCGGTCCGATAGTACGTTATATGACACATAATAGTAAATATTTAAGATGTTTTTATTCAAAATGTCATTTTGGGATTCTGACAACGTCATTGATTGTTGACGATTCGGTCAGCTGAAGGTGATAGTGAATAATGTTATGAACTTCACAAAACATTTATGTTTTCGAAAAATACATTTTCCTCCTAATATTCGGACACAGTTTACTGTTGGCTGCATCTACACCAGTTCTTTCTTCCCTGTCCATCCTAAAATCTACAACATTATTGATGTTTTAATCTACAACTTACTGAAATCTCAGATGGATTAAAAACGAAAACTACACGTGGGCAAAAAAGCGCAGATAACCTGCTCGTATGGTGTCGCCTGGGCAACGCTATAACGAGCTGATGACGTGTTGTGGTATAATAACTATTTCGAGGCCGAAATTAGTTCATAAATTTGGTAAACCAGAACCGAAATTCTAATGACGAACCCGGGTGACAACTCGTACTATCCATATTCAGGAATCGGGTAGCGATTCATCGGGAACGACATAGGTCCGTCCCCATAATTTTTTACGGTTGTTTTTGGTAATCAAAACGCACACACGTTTTGGAAGCTCTCGTGAAATGTAAAAAAAAAAAAAAAAATACAAATTAAATGAAAAAGGGCCGCGTTGATATATCTCACAGAGACACGAATGCTCACGTTTGTAAAAGCATTACGGTGTTTTCGACGGTCGGCTATTCACACGTCGATAACAATTATTATATTCGTGTACTACCTCTACATATATGGATATCTACGCACGCCACCGGTTATTTGTGCGACGGACTCCACGTCACCACAGAGCAACATAATTCTAATCTGTTTACACGAAAATCGAATTCGATTTTGGAGCTGGACCATTGGTTATGTAATGAAAAAAAAATTTCTTTTTTTGATAAATCATAAAATTTTAGTAAAGTTTAAAATCTGCAGATGACAAAATTATCTATAGGTATTACACAAAACATTCCATACACAGTTAAGCACCATTTGCACAAAAGCACCTAAAAAGTCTATCCTCTTGGTATACTGAACAGAAAGTTAAAATTAACAACGAAACGTCGTCACATACTACATTTTCTTCAAAACGAGGTAAACTTCCATCAGTCGACCTAACCAATCAAATCATACCAAAAGCCTCAAAATATATCTGTTAGATAGGTCTAACGCTTGACAAACGTCTTACCTTGGCGGAACATGGCAAAAACACAAAAATCACTATAAACTTCAGACGTAAACTACATTTCTTAGACAATCACTCAAAACTCATTACGAAGCAAATTCTAATGCCTCTCTGGAAATATGGTATTCGGCTACTGGGTGCGGCTAAATCATTAAATTTGAATTATACACAAAAGTTCTAATCAATTACTTTACACACGGTGACTACAAAGCCTTCTTCTACGTACCGAACCATACACTTCTTATACACAAGCCTAAACATCAAAACTGTCTCTGAAATGTCCACAATTTTACACAAACGTTTCTTTTACGTCGAGTTATATTCAGTGCTTGATTTGTGAGAGGACACGTGGAAAGACGGAGTCGCTCATCTTTTTAAAAACATATTCTAGCGTACCCCATTTAGTTTGGTAGGTAGGCACATTTGGTTTAGGCGCATCATCGCATCGCATGGATCGATGGGACGTGGAGAGCGGGACAACAGCTTCGTCGGGTCTACTACTAAATAACCACAAAACGAGAGTGATTATTATATTTTATAGAAATGATATCAACGGAAACGCGTATTTAAATTTAAACAAATACATAGTTGTGCAATGCGTTGTTAATGACAGAAAAATAAAAAATAATAATAGTCATACATCTAATGGAAACGGGTATCTCGGACGGTGTCAAAACGTTTTCGTTTCGCCCGAGTATTTTATAATCGACCGTCGGGCCATTAAAAATTCGAATTATTACCTACACGATATTTTATAAATTATTACTACACTAACACACCGTCGCGTCGTCGTATAATAATATTTTATTTATTAATACTTTGTACATCGGCAACGATTTTACAAAACGAGTCGGTCGGTAACTGGCCAACGGGTGTAATATAATTCGTTGTAAATACCAAAAAAAAAAAAAAAACCAATCCTATTTTTCAATGATAAAATTCGTCGAGTGCGATTTTCGTGAAATAAACGATTCAAATGTGTCAACTACATTATAAGTTGGAACTAACGTCATAAATGTTGACCGACCGTGTAACGCTGTTTTGTGAATATAGAATAAACGAAATCGAAAAGCGTTAAATTATCATACGGGATAACTTATGAGAAAAAAAGTAACGTAAACGGTTGTCATTCTTTTTGAATTATTATCCACATTGAAAATATCATATCATTTACTCAGTGTGTATAGTATACACTGTATATACTGTATACGTAATATGAAATATGCCGGAAATTTTTCTTTTTGACTCCGAACGATCAATTTGTAAGCGTTCGCTAGAGTCGAAAACAAAATAATAGTAATAATAATAATAATGTATGGACTTACAAGTAAGTAGTATGAGCGTAACCGCGGGCGGTCTCGATTTGGCCGATATAACCTTTTGGCCGATCGATACAAATAAATAACACGAAACGATGAATATTATAATCGTCGTAACGATATTGTATAGTAACGCTCACAACGTTACGTCTCGAATACGATGAAAACACTAGCAAAAAAATGGTAATCACTGTGGCAGGTAAAACGTTTGAATATTTCCACAAGATAAAATCACACTGTTTGTTTTGGCATCTGAGCTCAGCCAAGAATATTTTGTTTTCAAAATGATGTTGTTTTTTTTTTTTGTCTGTCAACAACTTTTCGTATGGAAGGAATGATTATCAAAGTCATAGTGACTTTTCTAAAAGGTATATGGACTCCGGTAGTAATTTGGTTGAATTTTTTTTTTGAAATTCTTCTTACTCTTTGAGTTTTACCCCAAAATTCAAAAAAGAAAAAAAAAACTGTAATGCTAAAAAGTTGAAAATTTCAGGTTTGTAATGACGTTTTCGGGTAACAAAAGTTCTCCAATCGTTAATGAATACATAAAAGTTGGGATTTTAGATTTTGTATTTTACTTGAGCATTTTTTCGTATTTTAATTATTTTCTGAATTACGTGCCGAAAACGACAAAAATGGCGAAATCGTCAAATTCAGCGGCAGAACGACACTAACTATGAAACTAGCGTTATAAAAAATTATTTCAAACTTTTATGTACAAAATTAATTTAATACGTTATAAAAAATTTTAGAAAGTTTTTGCTAGGTATAATACACTATTTTTTTTTTTTTTTACGAATGTACAACAGGAGTGATTAGAAATTACTGAATTAGAAAGACTAGATTAGATTAGATAGCTCGCTCAGAATTGTTTTTTCTGAACGCGATGATTTATCATTGCTTTCAGATATTAAACAATACGGATAAACCGCTATTTTGAAGCCACCCAAAGCGTAGTAGCTACTGCACCCGTACCGTTCTTTTTAATCATATTATGGAATTTCACCACATCGGTCAACATAACCATTAACCGTTGTGTGGAAGAAATAACAGATTTGCTAAGAAGTATTCGAGGTACAGTATCTCGAGATTATTAATTTTTCCACACGACTCACGTTTGGAAATTACTTTCGAACAGATTACAGATAAATGTATTTTTGAAAATAGTCGCCGTCACGTTAAAATCGAGTTAACGCGTTGAATTTTCAAAAAAAACATTTTACATTAGAAATAAAAAAAAAATTACAAGTTACTAACTTAATTAATATCGATTTTACGTTTTGACGGGCCAATCGTTATTATACGCTGGTCGTAAAAATGATGTATTCACGGAGCTATTTGGTATGTTTTACGAACGAAAGGTTTACTTTATGCGAAACCGATTATAACTTATGAGCATTTTTACTGCGCATATAATAATACTAGTTTTGTCGCTGCGCAGTTTCATTATTCATTATTGTCGATCGGTGTTCGTGGTTTTACACGTCGCCTACATCGGTAGCGTTGTAACGACTACATATTTTCACGATCAATATTAGTAACGATTTTCGCTCGATAATAACGGTTTTTGTTCGTTGGTACACGCCTCACACATTATGCGTAATATTAAAAGAAAAAAATCCATCGAAAAACTTGCCAATTAGCGACGAAAACACGCATTCGAGTTTTGCACGATTCGGATTGATAGTGTATTATTTCGTGACAAGAAAATACCGTGCCGTTCCTTGCGGTCCTTTTGGCACTTGTTGAAACGAAAATAGAACGCACAAACGCTCTAACCTAACCCGGGAAACTTACGCGCGGGTATAACGATGCGGGTCGAAAGGTTTGACGGGATTTCTCTCCGAGGAAGAGTCTTTATAATAACGTTACATTATAAGGATTCGAGAAGGGTACATTCTACTATAGTGGGTCAGTGGCGAACACAGAGGAGCGGGTTTATTAGGGGTTTGAACCCATCCCGAAATATAAAATGGTTACTTTCGGGTATGCACGTCTCAAAATTTCAATGAACCGTTTAATGATTTTTTTCAAAAACGGCCGAGAAGCATCCTCCGTACGTTGTGTACATATGACATACACCTACCTCTAACGGAAAACAATAATGTGTTACAACGGTGTATGGAATTTCTCTACACGTAACGCGTTAAAAAGCTGGATGAGCGGTATATTATTATAACGATCGTGAAATAATTCTCCGAGTTCGAAAAAAAAAGAAAAAACTTTGTGGAGTGACGACGAGTGACGACCGCGCGGAGAGACGTATTGAATTGTGTGCGTACGTATTGTACGTCCGGACCGCGTGGGAAGCCTATTATAATTTATATTTTATTTTTATGTTACCTATTATCACCGTTCGTGTGTTATTCGTACTATTATTATTCCGCGCTGGAAGTGTCTGGCATAAAATGTTTTGTTGCTTTGTACAGTAAAAACTAGCCATTGTTTGTCACGCCGCCGGTTGTGTCATCGGCAGCACAAAGCCTCCGGAGGATTTCAATTGGACGTATGGACCGCGTGTACACGGACGCGCGGTTTCTCGGCTTTTTAATACGTATCCAAACCGTCAGTACAAAAAAAAAAAAATTGATCGTCTAGATAAAGATGACAGATAGTACAAAGAACGGAATTTTCTGTCTAGATAAAATAAAAAAAAAACGTCTCTTTTACCCAGTGTAAAAACAGAAAATTTTTTAAAAAAAAAACGATTCCGTCGAATAAATTTTTTGAACACAGAAAATCTATACACTCTGACCGCGGATACAAACGCATTTTTTTCTCTTCAAATATTGTTAAAATTCAAACATTTGATTCATGTTTTGACGATTTTCTCCCGAAAAAAAAAAAATTAACGGAAGAAAAAAAAAATGTTTTTTTTTAATCATACTTACGAAGATGGCACGGTAACAGTTCGTCCGAGACAAAAACGTAAATAACCGTTTTTCTGAAATTTATCCAGACAAAATAAAAGATAACGAAAAATTATACAAAAATAAAACACATCACTGCAATAGATACGAATATCTCGTACTATCATTTTCGATTATTTTCATTTCTTACTTCTTCCCCTGCTTTGTTTTTCTTCAAAGTCCGTTTACATGACCGTTCTTACTGCTCCAGACACACATCTCCTAATGGCATGCCCAAACCCTCAATGCAGTCGATTCTCTCTCATATTGTCCACAACTCGTGCAACACCAATGCTATCTTTTACGCCTTCGCTCCTTATATTTTATCTTATCTCTTGTCCGTTCATCCATCTGTGCTTTTTCAATGCCGCCTCACTCGTACTCTGTTCAATTATCCTCTTATTCGCCGAACACACCCGTAAAACTTACCTATTAGTCTTATTGGAATTCTGTTATCACACGCATAAAACATCAGACGCTGCCCTCCATTTCATCCGAACGCACCTAACCCTGTGTTTCTCGTTCACCCGTCCCTTCGTAGGAAAGATTCCAGATACTTAACGCTCCCTGCATCTATTATTACGTCACCGCTAATTGTCATTACTCTCCACGTGTTACGCTGTTTTACTTCTACTTTATGCCTCTTCCCTTCAGGAGCACAACTCCACTCATCCACTGCAGCCTGTCATTAACTACTTTCAGATTTACTATAACCAAAACTGCGTCAATCAGAAAACATCATATACAGCGGGACAACTCATCTTGAATCTGTTCTGTAACTTTTCCCGTTAAAACAGAGAACAATTAAAGGCTCGAAAACGTACACTGAAAAAGGAGTAGTGTGACGGTGGCACGTAAAAAACGACCAAACGAAAAGAACTCGAAGAAAACTGAACGGTGCGGGCGTGAGAAAATTGTTGGTACGTGTACGGATCTCAGGACTCTTTTGAAACCGGACAATGTAACGATTGTTAGGGCCGTTCAAAAAACATATTAAACGATTTAAAATTATTATTGTAAACCGTTTTTATCATTACGATTGTAAATAAACGAACTGAGAACCTCTCGCATTTGCCGTGCGTGCGTAACCGAACGCGTGCCGCAGTCCCGTCACGGCTCGTACGAAGTTACAGTAATTAGTTATGCTTCATTGGTCAGGAGTTAAACGAACAACGACGAGCCGAAATGGTATGCTTGTTACTTTTTTTTTTTTAAACTGTAAACTTATAAGATAAGACCAAAAATGTTTGTTTTTTTACTCAATTACAGGGCAAATAATAATTGTTATAAATAGATTAGCGAAAATAAATCGAAAAATTGTTAGATTTGAGGCGTATGTAATATGCACCGTAAGTGCAAAATCCCAAAATGATATCATGTTTTAAAATACTCTTTTTGGCAAATTCTTTTGAAAACCGACCATTGCGCAGGATTTTGAGATTTTTATTTTTTACACGGATATGAGAAAACAGATGTAAGATTGACTGGTTGGGAGAACAACCAAATTGGTCAAAGGAAAATGTCCAATCAGTTTATTTCCTACATATAAGTTTCATAGCATAAATAAATAAATAAAGCTTGGCCGTTACTAAGACAATTTATACTAACTTCAGTTGGCAACGTTTAGCAACTTCCGTTGATAAATACAAATTCTTGTATATATATAATAATGTTTAAGTATTTATATAGATGCGTGTGAGCAACTCACAGTATGTATACGTTTCGCGAAAACTTTTGGTTATCAAAAACTAAAAATAAAAAACAAATAAATTCCGAACCGGATAAAATCGAAATATACGCTTTTTGTAATTACGTGTCATATACTCGTATTTTCCGACGGACACACACTTCGGTTGAATTTCAAAGTGAAAATAAAATAATTATTAATGTGTTCGATTCGAGTTTGGCGCAGACGCGATTTTTTCTTGTTCTTTATAAAAATATTATTATAACATATTGTATTCGTGAATATTCTATCGTGCAGGACATACACATAAGTGGATACTGCACGTTCGTCGTACTGTCGTCGTCGAATAATCTTGAGTTTATGACGGTGAAAATAATTTACGATTTTTGTGAATTGCTTTTGTGGACGCACCGCGGGATCTGTAATACTATGCACTTTATGACCGTTCAAAGGATTACACGACCAATAAACAAATATAAATGTGTACCGGCTGTATAATAACGATATACGTTTCTCGTTAGTACATTATTACCGTACACGCTCTTCAGTAAGCAGGTATACCTCATTATATTGAAAGCGTGTAAAGAGCCAGAAAAAAAAAAAAAAATTATAATATATAATACTGTTAAAGTATAGAGAAGGAAATACGTGGTTTAAATAAAATTCGACAGCGTTATCCGAGTGAATTTTGAGTGTTAAACGGTGGTGTGACTCTAGAGAGTCTAGCGTTTTAGCGATTTTGTGACTTTTTTTTGAAAAACATGCACGATCGACTCAAGTTTTTTTTGACTTTTAACACCTTACTCGGTCAAAAAAACCAAATCTGGTTACCAAATTAAGTACGGGGATCGTTCTTTCTGTCCATCAGATACATGGCCTTTTATGAGCCTTTTGCCGAACGTACAGATATTTGTCTGAACACGTGATATCGACGCATTGAAAACTGATTTGAATCCACCGTGAAACGTGCTTAAAAACTACTTTCCGACATTTTCTCGTTTTCCAAAAAATTTCTTCGTGTTCGGTTCGTACCTGTCGATTCTCGCGGAATGCCGCGATAAAAAAACGCGGGGGTATCGTTTTCGAGTCCGTAACTCCACAGCGAATTCATATCGGTTACCCTATTGCCACGTACCGCAATTAATTTAATCGAACAACGTCACATTTGGCGGCAGATAAACGTCTGAATTCGTATGATTTGTGTACGATGGACGGAGAAAATGTGTCCGATCCCGTTCGATATGGAGTTTAAAAAAAAAAAATAATAATTTACTCTCGTCAAAAGTACGCGCGAGCGCGGGGTTATAATTGCCCGACCAATTTACAATATCGATTCTGGAACCTAGTTTTACGCGGTGGACAAACCGAGTTGCGGAACCGCCGGAAGGGATTTTAATTAGAAACGTTCACAAACGTTGCGGGGGTAAATTAACGGAGGTACTCACGCCCTGCGGGTTGAAATGCGGCCCTGTGGAAGCGCACCCGTTGCTGATGTCACCCTTCTCGTGGATGTGGAATCCGTGCGGGCCCTCGGACAGACCGGAGATTACTCCGATAACGGTGACCGGGCCGGCGCGGTTAGACTGGACGAAAGTCACGTTGCCGGTCACCGAGTTGGGTCCCTTGAGCACCACTATGGCTTTGCGTTCTTGCTGTTTGTTTGAACAAAAAAAAAAAAATTAATTATTTTTCGCCTGAAAAAACGTGCAACGCTACAATATGTGTTTTTCTTTTTTATACACGTACGGAGGGGTCGACAGGAAAATGGAACGGAGTGTAGCGGGAACGGGAATGCTTAGATGGACGCGCGGTGTAACGAAAGGAGATAGAATAAGGAACGAATACGGAACAAGTGTTGCATCGTTAGCGGATGAAACGAGGGAAAACAGGCCGACGGTTTGGCCATGCGATGAGGAGAGAATACATTGGAAACAGTAAGAGTGGTTTTGAAGGAAAAAGAGGTAGAGAAATGGATGGAAAAAATTGAAAAAGATATTATTAATGTGTGTGTGTAGAGGATGTGAACGATCGGGTAAAAGAAGGAATCGGACGAACATGGCAGACACCAAACAGTTGGGAGAAAGGCGAAGAAAAATACGTTTGTTTGGTTTGGTCCGATCGTTGTATATTGAATACACGAAAACTATTCGGAAAATTATTTGATTTGAATTTAGCGTCAGGTCAACTCGAGATCGATACGAGACCACTTTTTCAGTTTTATTAAATACGTAATTTTTTAAAACACAACAATAAGATGTAAAATTTTTCAAAAAGTTGATATCAAGCTGGAGTAATTTAGAGTACAAAAACAAAAAAACGTGATCAATCTTTCAAGCATGCCAAATTTATACGTCTATATTCAGAAGTCTTTCGTCTACAATGATCGAAACGATTTAAATAAAACGAATAGTTTTTGGTAGACGTTTCGACCCAATAGCCTTAAATTAAAAATACCTAATCCGAACGAAAAAATTACAAGATTAAAAACAATTAAAAAAAAAAAAATTTAAAAATACTCACTCGGCATTCGTTACGACACGCTACATGTTCAAAAGTGTTTTAATGTTAATTATATTTTTTATAGTCGATGCAATTTTTCTACATCGCAGCCACATTAATTCATAGAAAAAATAAATTAGTTCACGAGCCGATAGCCGAATGTCAACCTTGTCAGAAGAAAATTAGATGTTCAAATAAATTTAAAAATTATTTTTTAGCTTTGTGTGAATAATGGATTGAATAAGTCTACGCGCATAACGATATGACTGCCGAATAGTATAATATGACGTCAAGACTTTTTACGATTTATACAAGAAATAAGGTCAAATATATATGTTTATACATAAATAATAAACATTCAATCATTGCTGTACGCTGCAGATAAACAAATGTGAGCAATTTTGTTTGACATTTTGTAAAAAATAACTTTACGAAAACATTTACGTCATACGCAATGATATTTTAAATGGAAAAAAGCGTGAATATGTAAAATATGGACTCCAGAAACTCTGAAGTTTTACAAGCCACGATATTTTAGTTCATTTTACATGATTTTATTTTAGTTGATGATATTGCATGTATATTATTTACTATAGTACAGATGTCATTTTTAAAGCCTACATAATATTATTATGTTAGTTATTCGAAAATATTAGTTTTACCTTTATATTATTTTTCATACTTACTAATTAAATTGTAAATTTCCAAATTTTAACTGATAAAGAGATAAAATTTTTTAAAACTCTTACCACAATTGAACTTTGTTCATCCAATAATTCCTATGAATTTCGATAAATTGATTAAAAGAGTTATTGCCTAAAAAATAGTACAACGAAACAATTTCAATGTAAAAAGTTCATAATAATTTTCTTGATTTTTGAATTGCTTTTACCTAGTATAAAATAAAATGGTTGTATAGATTGTATCCACTACTGTTTAGACATTCTAAATAAAATTCATAGGTCCTACGAATTTATAGGCAGGTACTGCGAACATTTGAATTTCGGATCATTATTTTGAAAATAAAAAACGAATTAAAAAATGCTTCGAATTAAGTGCACCGTCTCGGGGAGACATCACTTTTATTTGGAACTTTAAAAATTCCATACAAAAATATTAAGCGTAAAAAATAATTAATAGAATCAACAATTTAAAAAAAATTTAAAACAACTTATTTATAATGAACTGTATGTGTAATAACATAACATAAAATGTAAATCTTTTTCTAATTGGGGCAAAAGCATCTGCTGCATTTAGCGCTTGCATATCAGCAATAATTATTTTAAAAAAAAAGTAAAATAACACGATTTTTGCAAATTATATTTCAACACTTGTTACAATTTTTCAAAATGAACGTCAAATAACTAAATACGTCCGACGAGTACCATGGGGTTCAGACTATATATATATAAATATTTTTCGGGAACCATCTCAATTGCACCGTGACAAACTAAATAAAATAGTAGCCGAAAATCTGTCACAGAGCAGCGCTCTACGCACAATAAACCTAGTTTTCTAACTATGTTATTATCACACCTACTTTGAACACAGATTATAAAACATTATTATGCATCCTCCAATGTCCACATCAAGTCCAATTTAACACGTGTATACGATTAGAAAATGAGTTTCTCTTGCGTCGTAAAAACACTATTTTATACAGTCAAGTTTTAGTTTTTATTTTAAATTTGTGTTAGTTTCAATAGTACCTATTTAGTAAAGCAGTAAGCGTATCAATATTAATATTTGAACGCCACTATAAGCGTATGAAAAAAAAAAAAACCTCGCCGTCATCGATCCTGTCAATTTCAGTAAAAGCGACCTGTACGATTTATAACGCTTTCGGGCGATTTAGCCTAACGTCACGCTAGATTAATACTATATATATTTCAGGTACCTCTAGAGGAATAACAATTTTTACTACTCTCTGTCGATTCGTAGTGAATAAATTACCGTCAGATAGCTATGAAACGACTTGTGGGATAGTTCTAGTCTGTGTGTGGACGTGTTTTGCGATGAATGCTCCACAAGATCCGTGAACACTAAACACTTTTTGTTTATTTATTAGAAAATACGAAATATTCAGGCGTGGAGTTACACAAATCACAAGTGAGAGGGGCTAAACCTAGTGAATTGAAAAATATGACGAAAAACTCGCTCGTTTCTTAACCAAATTTTATCATTGCAACATAAGAACAAAAAATGATTTAAGCATCTTGATGAAAACGACTGTCGTGAGCCTGAAATAAACGCATATTGTATAAAATAACAGGTAATTAATATGTGACAGTACTATAGTTTAGTTCAAATTGTA
>CM029360.1:14984516-15008714 GCA_017140985.1 Hormaphis cornu | reverse complement strand
CACAATTTAATTTTAAATCCGATATTGATACATTGGAAAGGTCAATTTTTTTTCCTCTGTTATTACACGCAATTTATAGCTAGAATTTGAACGTTAGGCTTTTTGCATACGTGCAGGTTGATCAGCTAATGACGGGATAAGGATTCTGAAAACCGACACGAGTTCGTCATGAAGTCTACTACGAAACGGGATTCCAATAAAAGTTTTCAAAAATTTAAACTGAAAATTTGTTTACAATTTTTGTTTCCTCCTTTCGATAGTGTTAAAAAAGGAAAAACCGTAAGGAGGTACATAGCATATTACACCTGTTATCGAAAAGGACTTGCATTATTTTCGCATAAATATTATATTATACAATTCATGGTCGCGTTTTCGAGTTCTACAGCAGACACTTCAGACGTTCTTGGGTATGTCTTTTATACTCACGCGGCTACTCTCCTCTATCTCAATCGTCTCGGGTGGAGCGCAGGAAAGTCTGAGCAATCTATTTTCTACAAATCATAAATAGTTTCACGACGACGATGGTCTTTTCGGAGAAAAAGATCCTAACGAGGTACTCAAAACGTTCTCCAGCGCGATTTTGAACAGAGTTAAATTACGTCCGTTCTGGCCGGGTTTCGTTCGACTAAAAAGTACTCAAACACTCATGTCGGTCTAGCACAATTATAATTTATGGGATTTCCAAAACAGTTTTAAATTTCAGTAAGTATATCTACGAAATAACTCAAACTACAGCTTAAATGTTTTTTTTGACAAATTCGCGTTCTTTGTCTCTTTTTTTTTTTTACAAAACTCCAAAGGAACTAAAGTGTGTGTGTGTGATAAAACGTCGTCCCGTGATCGTGTTACACGATGTAAAAACTTCTGACGTTTTTTTCGTGAAAACAACCGGATTCTAGAGTCATTAAAACGTTTTCGATCAGTAACCCCTATACGGCTTACGATCCGTAATTTTGGCGTTGTAAAAAGACGTATGCGCATGACAATTATTAACGACCGAACACCGTCTTCAGACCACTTTATGATAAAAAAAAAAAAAACGAAGCTTGCATAACACTGTGACGAGTCCGCTCTCGGGTAATTATTTCGAGACGTTTTTTTTTATTTTTTTTAAATATAGCGTATAAAAGACAAATCCGATGCGATAAAAGGTGCTGGTCTCTACGTTAAAGAATATTATAACAATAATATACGTACAACGCGATCGTATCGATACATCCCATTAAAATCGTATTCGCGTTTTCTTACACCGCGCGTGAAACACTGCGTATAAAATAATATATATAGTTGGGTGTGATCGAAACGCGTCGCCATAAGTTGTTATAGTCAATTAATTCGTGTTTCTCGCCATAAAAACGTACACGCGGTTCGTTTGTCGTACGAAATTAATGTGATTTTCGAATCCAGTGAGTTTGTCGTCCCACATAATATATACTGTTTTACACTACCGGCTGCTGACAATAACTAAAAGCTATAGTGTGTTTGACTGACTAATGTTTTTATAGTGTTCACCATGGAGTCACGTTGAACCTATAGAACTCACCGTTCACACAATGGTTATCATCATAAATCAGATCTCCAGCGAGAGTCGATAGTATAATTTAAGTATAAAAAACGTTTACGATTGGAAATTATGTTATACAATGATGTACCACCGCGTTTTAAAAAGTCAATCTATATATCGAGGTAGTCGTCAGCGACGACGATGAAGTCGCAACAATCGACCGTCTTTGGTATTCTACGGAGCTGCCGAAGTCTCTTCGAACGCTCGTCACGGGTATTGATGATTGATACCGAGCTTTTTTCTTTAATAATTTTTTTAACTAACATTTGTTAGTTCGATGTTACGAAAACAAAACGCATGGACTGATTTACAGCGGATCTCAACAGAACACGTTGGATCCGTAGTAACGTGTGTAGTGTGAGTGGTGCCGGCCGCTGCAGACAAACCGTGAAAAGTTGATATCGTAAATTGTTAGTACCTATTCGCGCCGTAATGTTTTTTCGAATTTTTAAAACCGTTTCAGAGGGCGCGAGAAATCAAAGGGTCTTCTTAAAAGAGCGAAATCAGGGCGTGCGTGGTGAAAAGATACCCAGGTACTCGGGAGAAAGAGATAGTAAAGTAATCGCCACCCCGCGGTATGCAGTGTACCGTTTTATCGATGAATCACCACCATCCCGAGCAGGATATATCGCTCGCGGTCAACGGCCGAGTGTTCGTCACTGTTCCAGTCAAGTGCACCACCACCTCAATCCGAGCGCGTGTGAACGTCGACCGGGCGCGAGGACCGCCGCGGTAACCGTCTCGCGGGACTTACTCGCGGATTACTCGGGTGCGCGACATTATGACATTACTACGAAACCGTCACCGACACACTAGGCGAGCGTGTCGTGTGCAATTTTGGGCGAATAAAAAAATCAACCGGGTACTCTCAGTTTGGTTGGGTTCGATTAATTCGGTCAAAAGTTACCGACGAGAAAGAAAAACTATAACCAGATAAGTTAAGAATACAATCAAGTTAGTATCTCTCTTTTTTACTAAAATATTTACCACTCGTAAAACCTACGTAGTACATTTGTAGTGTTTTCAACTTGCCCCGAAACAGTTCGGAAAATAAATAAAAGTCGATGAATTTGGTCGTAGGTTCCGTCCGATAACGAAAATAAACAAAGGCGATTTTGCGAATTCGAGTCCTTGGAGTCGATGTTATACAGAAATCATCGCCGAATTAGCGTCTACGTGATTGCTGCTACATTACTACTATCAAGAGTGTGCAAGAGCAGTTGTTACGATTTACGTAACAAGACGTGACCGATATTACACATCCGTTACAACGTTTTAAAACTCGCCAAGTGTTAAGGCAATAATGTAATTAAGCGTCGATCGCCCAAAGTAGCAGTGTTGTGCAGAAGCTGTTGCCTAAGGTCTAGGCTAAAATTTATAGATCTCGTTACATCAATTTTTGGAGAAGATCTGACCCATTTAAACCCTTAGGTGTTTGTCGTTTATTATTTTTGTTTTTTCAGCACTGTGAGCGGCTGTGTCGGTCTTTCACGAGGCACTCGTGGAATTCTGAGCTTTGTGCGAAATTTCAAAAGCCTCGTGGAACGTAGAGGATTTCAAAAACCGGGGGTTCTGGTAAAGACACCTCAAATCAAAACGACCAACGCGTCGGAAAATAAAATTTTTTTTACTAACGTGGTAACTGCAAAGTGCTCGATGAATCGAATACGATAAGTCCGATCATATTTCCGCCTCCTCCTCCTCTGTAAACGTGTTACACCATAAATTGTTGTAGCTTTTGTCGTACGCACTTGAAACGAAAATGCGCAAAAAAAAACGAGAAAAGAAAAAAACACCGACTGTGTTCACTACAATATTCCTACGAGTTTGAAAAAAAAAACAACAACAGCGTATTATCAACGCGGTCTATCTACAGTCTGTGCAAAATTAATTGACGGACGGCTTATATTATAATGTGAGGGAAACTATAGAAGAATAAAAGTCGTTAAAGCGAAAACTTTTTTCACTTTTCATCATTGTATTTTTTCTTCGTCCTATACTCCTACATATATATATATAATATTATGACAAAGAATAAACAACACTATTATTCTCGTTATCGAGAACTATTAATTTTTTTTAAAAAAACATTTTCCGACGAAGACAAAGCGAATCCATAAGCATAAATATATGACGATTGAAAATTTAAAACAAACCGTATTATACACCCGCGTACAATGCATACCGTGTAACAAACCACACACATCAACCTGCGCGGATAAAACAATTTTTTTCAACAAAGTTTTGTGAGCGCGCAAGACTTCAAAATTTTCAGTGCGCAGCGACTGAATTCGAAATGTGTCTGCGTTTGGAACGCGTTCGACGTTTTTCGATGTAAGTACGCGAAACAGAATTCATTTTTTTCTCCCCCGTCGGAACCCGTCGCATTTTACGACACGACTCCTTTTGGCGCGCGCGATTAGAACGGCGTAATTTCGTTCTAAACGAGCCGTTTGAAAATCGTGAAAACCAGTCGACGCGGTTGACGACACGAGAATTCTCGTGGAGAGGTAAAGAAAGAAAGAAAAAATTCGTGCTCCGTCGGCGTACGTCGTCGTCCTGCAGATAGTTTTTATTTTTTATCGCCGACGGTTATCTCGCGCGCCGGAAAAACGCGCTGCCCCGCTGCGACATCGTCTCGGACAAACCGCAAGTCTAATGACCCCGCGCATGTGTCATTCGAAAAAAATAACAGTCTCTCCAAAAGTGATATTTCAACGGAGGTTTTTTTTTTTAATATAAATCATAAAACATATATAATTATACTGCAGTGGCTTGATCACAGCTATAATATTGTGCGTAAAGTCTATTCGTAAAATTTATCAAATACAGTAAATTTAATTCACAAGGGCCATCGGATAAATCGTCATTTCAACCGCAAAGTACCGTAAAATTAGGATACTTACGGGGCGGGTAACATCGTTTTGATTTTTATGATCACGCTTTACAAGTGTTGAACAGGTCATCCAAACGTTTTTTTACACTATCGATTATGAAACGTCTGTAATGTGCAGTGGATTCAAATCAGAATTTGAAATTTGATAATTTTTTGTTTTTTGCAAAACGTTTTCTCCAATGGACCACTGTCAACGATAGGAAATCAACGTTGAAAAGTATACCAATAAAAACAAAATGTAAAAAGTTAATTCGTACATGAAAAGGACGTAACATAGTATTATCGTTACGTTTTCTTTGGAGAAATACAAACGTAGGTACGAAGTGAAAACGCGAAATTGACCGAAACGGTTAAAAATCAAAACGGCGGTGGCGGCGGTGCCGAGAAGTAACGTGTCGAGTGACGAAAACCGACTCAAACTATAATCCTTCGAGTATGTTATAATTTGACCTAAAACTATTTCTAACCTCTACCGCCTGCGAATTCGGATTGCGCTCATCGACGTTGTTGTGATTGTTTCAAAAACGGGTTGAAGTTTTTGGTTCGTTGTTCTTCGGAAAGTAGAAAAACTCCGAACCCCGTTGCGCTCAAACCCAGCATAATCGACGTTTCGACTGCAGAAAATATCCGAAATTCGTCCGTCGAGCGCGCGTTCTGAGCGGTTCTAACGTGGCCACGAGAACACGGGAGAAAAACTCGCGTTGTTAATCCGTGCACACGCGTTGTGGTTACGTACATCGACGTTTTATGCGTAAAAAAAAAAGATTTATCGGACGGAACGCGCGGATCCGGTCACGATCGCGTTGTCCGAGCAGCGAGAATAAAAACCACTACTTCGCCTCCACGGCATTTCGCCGTCGCCGCGACGGTTTTTTTTTTTGTTGTTTCCCGTAAAATATTCTCGCAGTAGTGCGTTCGCTTCCCGAGCCCTTTTATTCTTTTTCATTACGACTAATAGACCTCTCGTCGTTGGCCCCTCCGGCCGCCGCCGGGCGAATTGATAAACAACACCGACGATACGAACATCGCAATACACAGTACACACCATTGCCCGTCGTCGACGATCTTTTTTTGTGTTTTATCTACCTGATTACACACATCAGTCCTGTTGACGTTTTGTTCTCAAGACGGGTGGACGTAAAAAGTACGCGTACGTCGAGTGTTTAGAGAAAACCCACTCGATGGGTTTCCGTCATTCGCGTGGGTACGTCGGTCAACGGGTTCCGGCGCTTATCGTAGGTTCTCTCCGCGACAGTGGGAAAAACGGCGACCCGTCCGCCGCGACGTCGTCGAAAAAAAGCGCGTAACGTTCATTGAAAAACGGTAGGTTTTTTTGTGATAACCGATTCGACGGAAGAGATCGCTCACACACGTACGATATTTTTGATATCAAGAATTTGAAAAAAACGGGAGTCTATTGGTCTGTATTTGAAAATAAAACCAAATTTTACGTTTGTTACATGGAATCACTCGGCCAATAACGACCCGCGTTTTTGATGATTCTGTTTTTTTGTTTGACGGTCCATGTTTAAAACGCGGTCCCGTGTACATTGAAACTGTTTCAGTGATTTTTGAAAATATCATCGAAAACCAAAAATATTATACAGAAAAATCGCGACGCCTTCGTTTTAACCAACGGTAACATCAATTATTTTCCATCAACAGTCACCTCATGTTTTAGTATAGATGGTAACAATATAGACATACTATATGAACCACGTAGATGTACAAACAATCCACTAAAAAATATGAAACAAAAATAAATTATAACGAGAAAATACAACCGACAAACAAAAAAAAATACGAAAAAAGCACTATAAAATATAGTATATTTAAAAGAAAAAAAAAATCACTTTTTTTAGATTTTAAACGACGAGCGAAAAATGTACTGTTTTGCAACAATAATGTTTTTTTTCTTTCATCAACTCTACGTATAGAAGGAACGCTCCGATTATTAAAGTCAGTGACTTTTCTAAAAGGTTTACGGACTCTGGCGGTACTTTGATTGAAACTTTTTATAAATTTTACTAAATTTTTGAGGTTTACCCCAAAAACTCTCTCCCAAAAAAATCGACAGTTTTACGGCAAAAAATTTGAAATTTTCGGGTTTGTAATGACGTTTTTCGGGGAGAAGGAGAGCTCCAATTGTTATGTTGAATACCACATAAAAGTTGTGCTATTTTTGTTTTTTGAAGTCGGTTTTTAATACTGAACATTCGTTTTTAAGCTGAATTCGTACGGAATAAATATGTATTGCATAAAACGTTGGTCTCAATCTCATAGTATTATTTTTACGTATTGCACCAACGATTTAAACATAAACTTTTAGATTACTTTTCAGAATATTTGATAATATCTATGCGGTATTTATTTTGAAATCCCAAAACTATAATATCGTACAACAGCGTGTACATATTCGAGTGATCTCAACTCAAATAATATTACATAAAACGCATACAGGATGATATCTTTCTGACGAGGTCGGTTTAAAATATTTGCGTAAAACACGATTTTTTTCCCTAGAATTTACGTAGTCTGGTACTATCAGTATACTGCACGTGGTTATTTTTTGTAATATTTTTTCTACAATTCGTATGTCTTAGGTATATAAAAAACTACGTACGTACTTTGTAAACAAAAACATTCTGTTCTCGCATTATGCGGAGTTATACTTCGGATGATTCGATTTTGTTTCAATAACACGTTTTAACCAATATTTTTAAGTAATACGATGTAATATAAAATACTGGTGATATTCGAACAATTTTTTGACAAGTTTGCATTTTGGACGATTGACGATTATTCATCCTGTATCAAAAGAACCAGTAGCGAGATGATGGTCCACCAAAATAAGAAGAAAATCGTAAAACGGTCCCTGTTAACATCGAAATCGTGGTTTGCGCGCCGCCATATGTTGCGAGAGATAGGATACACTCGTAATAACATCCCAAACGACCGTGCTGGGTGCTCGGAACACCCCGAGGGTGTGATTTCGACGCGACAAATTTGATAATATGGAGCAGCGCGTGGAGCGGTTGTGTTAAATTTTATATCTAACCATTTGAAAATATCGTATACGACTCGATACAATTATGATTTCTTCTATTTATTGAATATAAGTGAAAAAGCGTACAACTCGGTGCGAGCGCAAAATAAACGTTTTACAAATTCATTATTAAGTTTCGGTGTTTGACGAAATAACCGTGGCAGGCGTCTTTGGTTTTCCGAACGAACGTATTTTTCTGCTTTTCATTTTTTTTTCACAAAAATTATGATTCGATAAAATAGTAAAAATCCAAGTAAAATCAATATTCGACTGCAGAATCGGGGGAACGAGCGCGTTTTCATTGTTTCTCACATTTCTGAAGGTGTAAATATAACTATTGTCGTATAGGTGGATTCGGGTAGAAGTGTATATAATATAAACAGTATATTATACTGTTGGACGGGATACCGAGAATTATCATTCAGCACGAGTCGTTATGATCTGAGTAACGGTTACCTAAAAAAGTCTTATTTTAGGTGGTATAATGTAGGTAGTTTAACAAAATTTTTTGTTAAATTTGGTTTTTACTAAGCACGTATCTTACTAGATCTAAACTGTATTCGCTCGATTCTTTGAGGGCAACGATCTATCATTTCTTTGATATGAACAACTTTGAAAAACTTCCGTCAAACTTTACCCACGTGACCTGGATAGTGATGCCGGGTTTTAAATTTTATTTTTACGACTATATTGTTATACAGTGTTATACGTTAAAACCGTTACTGCATCGGGGTGACGTTTGTGAGACGAGCTCGTGGCAGCTGTCCACAGTTTTTCTCAAATCTAAGTGGGTGAACCCCGTCATTTTTACAAAATACTTTAACGTGAGCCCCTTCAAATTTACTTCCCTTTATTGTAGTCCGGTATAGGGAAACGTCGCCGCGATAATCGACAAATGCCCGTCGGGATTATGAAACGACCGTTTTTTTTTTTTTCTATACACATATTTATATACGTCAGCAGCTAATTTCCGACGGTAATTAAACCCGTTCGAGTCCTTCGGGACCCTAGGGGCCGGATGTCGTCATACATTGCGTGGTACATATTATAGTCTATGACTTTTTTTCTGTTTTGTTTTGAGTGCAGAGGGCCAGTTCGCTCGTCTAGGATCGCCCGCTGAGTGTAAACGCAGTGTGTACATAATATATGCTACATATATGTATTGTACGCCGAGGGTCGTAAAGAAAAGACATCGTAAAAACAAAACAAAAAAAAAAAAAAAAATGGGAAAAAAACAAAAGTGGTCGTGTCATGAACGCGTGTAGGTTAACCTAACCCTTTTGTTCGTCGGACTCGGGGCTAATAATAATGCTGGATATGACGTCGAAGAAAGAAGCCCCGAGTAACACGAACCCCTTGTCTATTATTTTATGGTATGTATTGTACACGCATACCGGGTGTGCGCGGAAACTGCGCGTCCGGCGTAACTCGAGGTGGGCACCCACAATAATGTACTGTCATGTTTGGCATTTAATTTTCCTTTTTTTTTACGTTTTTGACGCACATTTCAACAAATCAAAAAAAAAAACAACACATTTCTAGACACACGGAACTAGCCGGCGGTTTTGTTATAATATTGTTTTTTACGCGACAATTTTAGATTATCGACACGTTTTAGGTTTCTGCGAGTAAGTTGTCTGCCGATGCCCAGCACAGTTTTGGCAGTTAGTTTTCGACCGTACGAATGCCGTTCGGACATGTCTACGGATAAACGATTAGTTCTAAGATTTCGACGGAAAATCAAATGTTATATAATTCAATAGGTAACTACGAAAAAATCGCAACGACATTACGTTCCAATTCTCGAATGAAAGGAATTAATTCACGTTACTACAATCTATTTGAAACGATTGAGCCCGTTCCTCTAAATAGGAATAAAAAATTATTACTTTGTATTCATAAAATAAAAAAGCCTAACGTATTAACGTTTTCTGCCAATATCTCTGACGTCTGATTCGTGTTGCGGACAAAAATCGAATTCCCAATGCAAACAGATTGTTAGAGTTAACTGCACGGTGCAACGCTTCAGAGTAGAGGAAAAAAAAAAACACTCGAAATCGTTGGAGTATTTTTTTATTATTTCCACGCGAACAAAGATCGTACGGTGTTGGGAAAAAAATAGTAGGCCGCGTAAGTATAGCTTTGAGGCGAGTGTAAAAATTAAAACGGTACACCTAATATAGACTTTTTCGTCCGAAAACTTTTTAATTTAAAATATCATTCTGCTTCTCAAGTGGCGATAATAGTGTTAAAAGGTTTTATAAAACTATACCGAGAATTTATTATTGAAATACGTCGAAATTGAATTCCTAACGCAGACTGCTAACAATATTAAAACGTATACTATATCCAACGTAGAGCTGATCCATGACGGGGATATGGACTTTTGATCAATGATGGATTTATTCAAATTCGCGAAAGGACTGTAAACAATATAATTTGTATTAACACAGCTGATGATATACATCGGTTCGAACTCAGTTTTTAATATTCTCACCGAATATCAAAAACATTCTGTATTATACCCGATTATGTTACATCGATTATTGTCATTTTAAAATATCTAGTGAGATGTGACGTCGGTCTTTACAACCGTAATATAATACGAAATTCATTTTTTATTGCCGAAACATGAATTTAATTTTACACGTTTGGTTATAGAATACACATACTGCCTTATAACATGTACAATATAAGAGCGGTCTAATGGACTATACAACTCCAAAACCCCATCCCATCCTAACCGACAAATAAAAAAAATATAGTAAAATTATTTATTTTTGTGTACAAAAAAGCAAATAATTAACGAACTACATTATGGGATCTATATTAATTGACCAAAAACAAAAATGTTCTTCATCGAAATTTACAATCGGTACCTTATAGGATAAATGACCGACTATTGATAAAAACGTAATTTGCAACGAAAATAATTAACGATTTGTAACACGTGTAAGAAAGGTTTGAGAGATAACTAGAGGTCAGATTTTTATGATTTTACACATTTTTTTTTCTAGTAAATGCAGTCTGCAGATAGAGTTTGATTCATTAATTATTATGAGGCATAAAACACAACATTCGGAACAAAAAATTGGTTTTACATACAAACGCCTACATCAATGGGTTAAAGAATATTTAATACACCAGAGAATATTTGAGTGTATTCGAACAGTATGAAATTTTTTTAAAACTCTTTTTTACACAGTGTCATAGAAAATTTTTAAGCTGATTCTATTGTTACAATTCAATTTTTATGCGTAAGATGAGCCTCACTTTCGTAAGAAATTTTTAATCGCTTAAAACGGTATTAACTTGAACTCAACCTTTCAAAATAGTGACCAACCCCTAAGCGAAGTCGCTACATCATCGGAGCTTCCCACCCGATCTAGAAATTTTCGGCTTTTTTTTTTCACAAAATAAATAGAATATTTTGCACGTACATAAAATATCATATTTCTGGTATTTTAACGCAATATTCAGACAGAGTTTTAATGACGTGAAAACATCGAGTTTTAAGGATTTTAAAAGAATACGACCGTTAAAAATAACTAACTTGTCGAGTCGCGTGTAATATTATTGAATAATAAACAAAATTTGCAGTAAAAAGCGACACCTCTCCCGGGCTTCAATCGACTGCGGCGTGTGTGACAAAAGACCGGAGCGATCCCTTTAAATCGGTTTTATTCCGCCGATTCGCCCGGACACGACACGATAATAATTCATTATTAACCCCTGTTCGCTGCGCGTGGGCCACGTATTTTTGGTGACGTTCAAGACGCGTATTACAACACGATAAGGTATGTACCTACCTAAGTCGATTAATTATTTCCACCGAAGGCGACGGTTGAAACGATCTCGGCGAAATTAATGAGATAAGTGTACATACATATAAGTGTTCAATACGAGTTTGGCCCGCGAAAAGTTTGCCGATTGAAAACTAATACTGTTTTAGCCAGGAATAATCAAAGGTGTTCTTTGCCGGGGCGAATTATTCGCGATCGCTAACAGACCGACTGCGCGGTTCGGCTTGTCTCAGTTCGGCTCGGTTATAAAAAAAAAAAAAATCAAATCTGCGGTCCAGTCGGCGGGGAAAAAAAACACAATTAAGTCACACGCCCGTTATTCGAGCGTGAAAACGACTTTTACAATATTTTTTACGCGAAAGTTTTTGAAATTTACATCGTACCAATTATTTTGATATTATGTGTGAAAGTTTTAGCCGATCGTTATTTTGGAAGTTACGGGCAAAAAAAAAAAAAAAACGAATTCGATTACGTCGAAAAACACGTGTAACGTTATTCGTGTGTATCACAGATGGTATTTTGATGGGTCATAGATTTGTGCGTAAAACGTTATAAAAGCTACTATCGAAAAAAAACGAAGGAAAAATATATTAAAGAAGAAAATTACTTCTAACTGCAGTTGTTCTTTGACGAAATCGATTTAGTTTTTTGGCCGTAACTTCCAAAATAATGATCTAGCTGAAGCTTTTACAAAATATTATAAAATATAAGATACGGGTTAAGTAAAAGTTTCAATTGATTTAAAAAAATTTTGACCTAAGTATAGAACTTTGACATTTTTGAAAATTTCCATTTATTTGGTGAATTTTGTTCGATAAAAATTCAGTTTTTCATAAACAGTTTAGAAAAATTAACACAAAACTGGAAACATTTCAATGCTCATTATAATACTTAACTGTTTTGAAAATCCGAAGTTGCAATTTTTATTTTTCAAGTTAGAAAATTTATCATACTTTTGAGATATTTTTTGGAAAACAATTGTAAAATAATCGGGATCAGAATTTTGATTTAAATTGTAGACCTAAACTAGTTAGTTCCATCTAAGCATTCAGTATTAGTCGGTAATTCTACTTTGAATTCTTTGAGCTGCAATACCTAATTTTTGCATTTTTAGAGTAATAAATTGTAGTCTGAATTCTCAAAAAAAAAAAAAAAAAATTATTTTTTAGGACTCTAAATAGAAAATTAATTATTTTTCAATTGATTTTTAAAAATCTAGCACAAAGAATCTACAATATATTTCATGAGTTAATCATTCCCGTTATTAAATTCAAAATAGCATTAAAAATTAATTGTACAATAGAACTCGTTTAGGAAATATGATTCCTTTATGGTTTATCAAGTACAAAATGAATTTATTATAGTACATATTAGGTTTCCATGTCAATAATTATTTTTACTGTATATAATTCAGTTTGAAGAAAATCAGTACTGCGACCTAGTATATAAGTTCACTACGAAAATTCTTAGTATATTTACCAATAAAATAAGATACTGATAGCAGCTGCAGCTGTGTTTTATTTGAACAGTAAAATTTTTACTGACCATAATATTGTCGAACATATTATTATGATGTACATTTTATCAGAACAAACACGATAACATTTTGACATTATGTAAAATAGCGATCGTAGGAACAGATTATGTATTTTCAACACGTTTATAAACGCATGATTTATTCGATTTTCAATATTATTGTGAAAAATAGTTCTGAAAAACGTATCGCGGTTGTTTGCAAAGTATCGTCTCGCCGGTAATGTTGACTTTTGATTTCCCTTCGGAAACCCCATATTTTTTATAACCGCGAAACGCATCAGTCTCCATCTTTCATTCTCGCTTTCTTCCTCTTTCATACTGTCAGAAATATTTTTTTATCATTAAAAATTTGATAGCCGTATAATTTTCGTGACGATAAGTACGTAAAACGCATCGATCATTCGATACTTCGTTTTATAACGAATAATATAATTCAAATCATTATACACAGCGTAAAGTATAAGTAGTCACTGCTGTAAGTATTTCAGCTTATATTATTATATAAGATATTGAGTTTTCTAAAAGCAAAAGTAAACTAAAAAAGACAGGATCACTCTTGGTCGCCTGGGTACTTTGACGGAGTAGCAACTACGTTTTGGGTGGGTCACTGGTTTGAAAGTTGTAATTGAAACATATTATTTAATACCTGAAAACAATCATTGATTTCGAAAACCCGATTCTAAGCGAGCTCAGTTGTCTAGTATACGTTCTGGTAAAAACCAAATTTAACAATAATAATGGTTTGAAAAATCTGAAAATTCCGAAAGTCGTATCCACGTATAAATTAATTTAAATACCGTGTACGAATTTCAAACCATTTGGACCAATATTTAATATTGTATTCCGATTTTCGTAACGATAGCACATATATGCGTAATTTCATTGTCGTACCATCAAAACAACACCATTTTTCAATACATTTTTTTATACGCTTTCAGAATATACTGGGTGAAAAGTTTTCATTCAGATAGCAAATTTTGTTTTACGCGACGTATTTAATTTTAAAATCTCAAATACCAAACGTGTGCAGGTCAGAGACGATTTTACAAAAATAAATCAAAGACAATTTTTCGACGATTTTCAATTTTAAACGATTAAAAAAAAAGTTGTCACAATGGATTTTCTAAATTTTTAGAAGAGAACATATTATGTATTTACATGTTACCAACGTCGTATTAAAGTTTGAAAATTTTTTGTTGTACATGAGATTTTTTATCGAACAATAACTACAAAAAAAAAAAAAAAAAACGGAAAGTAAAGTCTGGAGTTTGGAATGTGTTTACCGAACAGAAAAATAACATGAAGTAACCCGTGTAGTAAACGTAGGACGGAAAATTGACGGTCGTCGAATAGAATAATCACTCTGTATACGAATCCGTTTTCAAAACACCATTAGTCGCCATCACGTCATGCGGTCCAATTGACGTTTTTTCCGTAAGGGTCCTCGTGCATTTCGCGATGTAGATATAATATTTCAGCAGTCCCGTCGATCGGCCATCGCCATTTCCACATCGTCAACTCTTCCGGGAATGACGCACGTCTACAGTACACCTACCTACGAGATTAGCTCTATTGACGTTAAAATAGTATTGTAGAAGACACGGTTTTTGCACGATACCGACTGCCTGATTTTTATTTTCCGAGAAAATAATGCAGAAGTGTAGAAAATCGAATCGAACCGACCGAGAAATTTACTTGATAAATTCACAGATAAAAACGCGAGGGAAATTTCTCTTTCGAACTTTACTAAAACTGTGAGATTATATTATGTATGGTCTACTCATCAACGTCTTATGTTATATCGTTGCAAAAATATTTTTAAGTATCCAATATTTTTGGTCGTCACTTTAGCCAGGTGTTATTTTGTGATGAAACAGTTAATTTTTAATTTTTTTAAGCCGTTCACTGTTTGTGCATCGTGTGAACTTATAGATTCCATACAGATGTTTTATCGTACTAAATTTGTAATGGCGTTTTTTGCAATAGAGTTTCGAACAAAAGTCGTATACCTATGGCTAACAGTATAATGTTTTTATTATAATTACCGATTCAATTATGTAAGCCCGTACTATTTTGTAGATAATAAATTGATTAGCACTTATAATTTGTCTATTGACGTATTCATAATACAATATTAATTGGATGGGCACCTATAATACTTCCCAAATGGTTTTTATCTCGACACATTTATCGATAGAGATTTTCAAGATTATAGAGGATTAAAAATACATTTATATGATACACACTTAATTCGTTCGACAAAAAACAATTATACAAATCACCGATAAATAATAATGGAATTATTCGGAAACAAATCGAGTTATACCTACATCGTTTCAGGTGCATGAACCATTTTAATATCGAGATGATAATGTATACTATTGTTTTTTTGAATATTTTTACTATATTTTATACTTGCCAATTGTTGTTGTTTTTGAGCTTTGTCAAATATGTCATTTTACATTTACAGTTTGTACCAAAACATAGGTTTAAATTCACTTGCAATCACTACAGAATAACTTGACGTTTGACATTTCGTCAAGAAGGGTGAGACACTTAAGAAGGACATTCTTTGATCTATACGGCTGTACGAGGACTCAGGGGCAGCTCCAAAGAAGGGCGTGCACTTCCCCAGACCAAAGAAAAAACCACCCATAGATGGGTGTACAAAAAAACAAACGTTTTTTTCTATAATACAACCGTAGTATACACCCGCGGTTACCGGTTTTATAACAACAACAAAAAAGTGTTTAATTTGACGGTGTACAAATGTGTTTTTTTTTTTACATTTTTCTGATGACTGCAGAACGCGAACTACGCCTTCCAACCCCCAGAGCCATACCTCTGAAGAATCTGTCCCTGTACGCGGTGGAATTTTCTATAACTGTTACTACAGACGTTTGGGATTTGGAACAAAGTTTGCCGTAGATTTTGACTTTTACAAATAAAATGCATCGGAGGGAAAAACAACGGCGGCGCGAGAAAATTACTAGCCGAAGGATACGAGGTACGAAATTGAAAGTAAAACACAAACAAAGGGACGAAAACAACGGTGGAATTTCCGTAGAGACGAAAAACGTCGGGAACGTTCGGTGAAAAAACAAAAGGGCAAAAACATCTTTTACTTTCGGTTCTTTGGTGACACAATATTCCCAAAGGTACACATTACGCGTGGCCGGTATGAACGCGGAGTTCACGGTTGACGCGGCTAGAACCAAAAAGCTTCAATAATAATACCTATTGCAGTTTAAAACAATAATAATTTCATCCCGTTCTCGACGGTTTCGGACGACTCAAGCGTATGATGGATAAAAACCGAGAACAACTTTACTTGATTCGTATTGCGATTTTGTCGAAGATTCGGGATAAACTCTTCAAATTACCGAGTTGTTGAAATGTCAAATTTATAAAAACGGCCGGTGATTAAGAGGAAAATATAATATGGCGGACGAATGCAAAAGTAAAAAATAAGAATAAAATCGATATCATCTGTGAATTTTGGGGGAGGATTTTTGTTGTAAGAGTGAATAATATAATATTGTCTTTGTTAAGCTTTGCTGTTTTTCATTTTAAAGTAAATTTTGGTGGATTAATCGTTCGTGCACACTACATAAGACTGTCACAGTTTCGCAGAGTGCAGCGTATTATTAATTTATTTAAATAATATCAATTAAACATTTCGTATCGACAACTATTTATTAACTTTGTAAAAATATTGTTGTTATCATTATGTTGTAAGCCACAAATGACATTAAGAAACCTGAATCACTCTAGGTCGAATGGGTAGTTTGACGTTTTGGAAGGTTTATATATATAGGTTGTACATAGGTTTATGTATATAGGTTTTTATTAAATCTGTAAGCGGTTCAAAATTGTTTACAAAAATAACGATTCTGAATGAGCTCAGTGACTCAAATAGCGAAATAGATAGAATAGATACAGAAAGAAATTACTCGCAAAAGTTTAGTTTAGTATATTAATTTGAATAACGTGTGTACATTTCTAACCGTTTGAACCATTATTTGAGGAGTTATTAATGCACAACAGTGCGTGATTTCATTGTTATAATCAAAATAACACCGTTTTTCAACACTTTTTTATACGCTATAGAAATCTACATGGTGTTTTTTGAAATATTTTCATTCGGATACCGAATTTTGTTTTACATAACATATTAAATTTTCAAATCTTATACGACAAATTTGTGTGAATTTTTTTCCAAATATAGTCAGAGGTCAAACCAAAAACAGTCGAACCAATTTTTGAAAATTCTCCGACTTAACCAATTATAAAAATTTCGACTACGGGTTTTCGACATTTTTTAGTAGCGTATTTACATGTTCGGGATCTTATAAACTTCTCGTGGAAAATTAAATTTTTTATCAAACGAAATTTACAAAAAAAATTTAAATTTTCAAAATCTTCTTTACAATAATTTATCGAAATTCGTATCAGACTCTTACCAATTTTAAGTACAAGTGACCCGTTTCAGCTAATTCCGATCAGTGTTGCGGAAGTTACGGCTGAAAATCTTAATAAGATTTTGTCAAAAAAAAAACGTTTGCGGTAATTTTTAACGTTTTTTTCCTTAATTTACGCTCATGTTTTTGATTTTTTTAACCGTCCGTCTGTGTCCGTATATATATCAGTCGTTAGAGTCACCGACGTTAAAAATCGGAGGAGAATTGTATACCGAAGAAGTTATCGTGAGTGGGAAAAAAAATAAAAAGAACACACACACACCAATGGTGAAAACCGATACAATATTCGTTTCGCTCGGAATGTCAAACGGGCGTACGCAAACTGCTGAATTCGAACGCGCCGGCGAAAATCGCGCACGGAACTTTTGAAAACCGATGTTATTATGCAACACCGCGATCCGCCGTGATCGTGTTTCACGTTGCATATATACGTATCGTGATAAAATAACGACCGGTATGAAACAACCGCAGCAGAACCAGTTACAGTATAATTGCGTGCGCGTAATGTTGGCATTTAAACCGTAAAACTTCCACGGTGTTATAAAAGAAAAACGGTGAGCGATTCGGCCGTATTTAAAATTTTATACCTCCTGTCGCCCCGCGGCGTATAAGTACTGTCGTATTATTATTATTCGGCTTAACAGACGACACGGATGACAATTCGTCTGGGGCAACAGAACAAAATACGTCGAGACGGTGTACCGCGATTACTCGCTAAATTAACAGTCGTACGATTGTTACGAAATCAGACACGCGTTCGGTAAACGATATTATATTTTCACCCGTGAGCGCCGTTCGAGAGTCGGCGTATCGTTATACACAGCGACCATAAAACGCGGCGCGGTTATTGCGCGAAAAAAAGAAAAATTGTAATTGAAATTGAAATTTTTATTCATCGACTCTTGTGACGAGAAGATAAAAACACTATGGCGATGTTTACGCGTAAACAGGCGAAAAAACGTACGTTGTACGAGTTACGAAATCCACTTAAAAACATTGTTCTATTTTCCAGGCCGAAGTAAAAAACACGATGACCGTGGCTCCACTGATGGCTGTTTAAAATACACGATGCGTAAGATTTTATGATTTTTTGCACAAAAAAACTATCTTTTTGTACGCTAATAATAACCGCAAAAGTCTTAAAACAGCATACCGGTACGCGCGAACGCAACGAACAATGAATTTAAATGAGGAATTGTTACTCGACACCCGTCACATTTAGTTTAACATACACGCTCTTCCTGAATATTAATTACTCCGAGTATTTATTTTTTTTTACGTCCTTGGAATCAACCGATTGTTCGGTCGTAATTATAAAATAAAAATAAAAATCCTTTCGATTTGAACTGACGTTAATGTTGTAGCATATTTTTAACGGTCGTCCAACTAAAGCGACAAATTCGTTTTAAACATATAAACACATATATCAATATTAATGTTGTTAAGTTGTATCACCTAGTATATTGGCGAACAGATTTTTAATAAAACGTTAAAAACCCTTTTCGATTCAGCTCGCTAAAGCTTTTGAAGCTTTAAGACCACAATAATATAATAACATGTTCCCTTACTGATGAAATTTTGATTCGTTTACAGCCGTCACGGCCGTCGCTATAGCATGCTATATGCATTAGATAGATGTTGTACGGTGTATATTATTGTACAAATAAGATTTTAAATGTCTGATAGGATGTTATTTTTTTAGGTACGGGAAAACAAGATTCTACAACGGTTTTATTAAAATCGAATTCTAAATCTTTACCAAAAGTTTGCATACTAAAAAACTATAAAATTGTGTTTATGTTTCGAACGCTTTTGTTTAAAAAATATCTCTAGAATACGTGTTATTTTCATTTGAGTTTCCGCACCAGGAGAGAAAATCCTCGTGTTGTAGTTAATTTATTTTCAAAAACAATGTTATACATTGCAGGTAACGATGTGACGTAAATTTTTTAGATTCTGAGCGTTAACGAGGAAGCTATTGGTTTCACAAAAAAGAGTTTTTTTTGTTTTTTCTTCTTTGTTTTTGACATACATAGCGCATTGGCTCCATTCTTAATGATCGTTAAATTTTCTGAAAGCCTAACCGTTGGTGAAATATGCCTAACGTTTTGCAAAGTTTTAAATTCAAAAAAAGTTATGAAACTAAGGAGAAACATTAATCACGGCAAACATGTTTTTGACAAATCAACTTAGTCATTTGACCAAACTAACGATCGAAACTAGCTGGAACCTTGATGTACTATCAAAATATAAATAAGATACAGGTTTGATACAAGTTTGATACAAGTTTCAAGTGATTTAAAATTTTTTTGAGCAATGATCTTTGAAAATCTCGAAACCTTTCCCAGGACGTATACCAGACAACTGAGCTCGCTCAGAATCGTTTCATTTAAGGCAATGATTTATCCCGGCTTTTTCACCGTAAGAATCCCGAGTTCGATGAAAACAAAAATACAACATGCATATTCTACAACACACATAATACGAGACAGCAACACTAATACTCTTTGGCAATGATCGGCAACGTTTTTTTTTTTTTTTTCCATAATGTGTATTAAAAATATCTGATCGATGAAACAAATGAAATAAAACAAATTGTTTTAAACGAAATAATCGTTGTATTTTTGTATTTGCTTAGAGACGTAAAAAAAAAAAAAAAAAAAACAATCGTCGGAACAAATATTTTTCTAACTTAACATTATAAAAGACGGCTTAACGGTTTACAAAAAAAAAAAAGTGTCGGTACAAATGTTTGTTGAACGAGATAATATTATTATGGTGGCGTGCGCTGTTTGTAGAGGATAAACGAAGGGCACGGCAAAACGGAAAACGCGACCGAAACGAAAACACAGCCGTGTAAACGGACATTATTTTTAATTTTTTCTCGCACTATAAAATGTGTACACGAAACCATGGACTTTTGCAACATAAAAAAGTTAAAATTTTTAATCCGTATAGGACCTTTCAGCTCATCTTTCGATAATTTTTAAGCCGCACTCGTATTATAATTTCGAACGTGGCGTTCGACATTTTCAAAGTCCACTATAAAACATTTGAGCACTAAAACGAATAAACGTAGCTGGGACCGGGGCACCGAAACGAAAATAATAAATTTTAAAACTATAGAGTTCCGTTGATGTATGTCTGGAACCGAGACCAGAATTATGAATAGAACAAAAAATAACAACAAAAATCACACACGAGTTTCTAATATAACTTGAGTATAATTTTTGCTCAACTGCGTATTTTTACAAATATGTAATGAAAAAAATCTCTAATACGATTTTTCGTCTGCTCGCCAAATACTTAGGCTGCTAATTTTTCGAGTTTTTAAATAAACACACGCTGTTCACATTATTATAAAGAACTAATATAAGTCTACAAATTGTAAAAAAAAAACACATTTATGGATATCTAACACGATTATTGAATACATAGTTGAAAGTTAATTGAAAAAAACAAAAGTTAAGTAAAGTTAAATTTTAGATTTTAGAAGTTAACTGACAAAACAAAATAGACTTAACTTAAAATAAAGGTAATACCCGTTTCATATACTATAATTCACATGGTTTTGCACATGACATTTTCCTCTCTTCAAACCTATTTTCTTGAATTTTCTTCTTGGTATTACTTTTTTTTTAAGAGATTTAAAAAATTTGTTTTAATTATTACAGATTGACTTACACGTTAAATTAAAAAAAAAAACTGCTTAAGTTAAAAGCTAGCAAGTTAATTATCTTAATTAAAATTCGAATTACTCTCTAACTTAACTTAAACTTTTAACGAGTTAATGCCCAGCCATATATATTCAATAATATCGGTCGGAAATCACAAAAAAACAAATTATACATTCATTTTAATGCACCTGGTTAGCTGCATTACGTTTTACGTTAACATTTTTTATTCTACAGTTTGTCAGCTACAGGTATATGAACATAATAAATGTATAGTAAATGATAAAAATTCCGACGGCAGAATATTAAATTTTTTATTTGAAAAAGCGATCATTTTGCGGTAAAACTTGTAAAAAAACTCGCTATTCACTACATTACCGTGCCATTTTTAATATTTATTATTACTTTCCCGTAAGAAAAACCGGTTAGTACCCACTTAGTATTTAGAACTGTAATGGATTAGTCACCCAAAGTAAAAATAAAAATAAAAAACTATTATAACGCACATAGCGTAAAAATATTTTACTTAAAACCATGATGATCGTGATTAAATTGAAACAATCTAATCTTTGATTCGCACTTAACATACTATGCCCAACGTTGTGTTATTTTAACGTAAATTTATGAACACACGACACCAAAATACAACAATTTTTTTTTTTTCATGATAGAACATTATTTTAAAAATACCCATTTCTCAACAAATATTGTTTTTTTTTTTTTTGTGTAAATACATATATATATATATATATATAAGTATTATTTGTTTCCACAACTCTAGAGGAGATCGTAATTTTGGTTTTATAATTATTTATTTTTTAAACATTTAAACGTACAAATAATATGGTTTCATTCATATTACAACTGTACAAAATAATATAATCAGTTATCAACAAAAACCAATTAAAACCTCGATTGTACATATTATTATCCGTTTACGAATTTAAAAATGAATTTTTTCGCTGCGATGTTATCTGTACGTAACACACAATTTAAAATAATAATTGATAAATATCATTATACTGTATAATATAGAACACATTAAAACACATCGGTTTCTATAATAATTATAAATACAAACGTTTAAACAAATAAAACTGCAAATAACTATATATTGTGCGTTTCTGCCTACATTAATTTCATAATAAATTGCAAAAATAAAATATGCAAACTGTGTCCAAATTTCTCCAATAATTGGTAGAGTAAATCTTATAAAAATATTTTATAGAATTTTCAAGTACCTATTGGAAAAATTGAAACTCTTTAAATTGTTTGGCAAACACCATTTCTCGGACAAAGTGCGTTATTATTAATTAATATAAATTTCAAAAATTTCGTTGTCTACTGCGAATCGCGCAATAAACAGTAGGAAATCAATCACACATTTCCAATGCACAATATTAATATAATGAAATATACGATTTTTGGGATTCGAAATGAAACAATAACACGTTATACAAATTATGCTCGGAAAAAAATAAGTAATTTCACGTTTTTATTACCTTTTATAATGTGTTGTAAATACATTATATTGTACACCATGTTATTGTATTGTATGTAAAAAGTATTTTTCTCACCTGCAAACAAAAAAAAAGACAAAAATTATTTATTTCGTTTGCGATTGTAATATTGAAATTAAATATACATATACACGTAGTGGAAAAAAGTTAGTTACACTATATTTATCCGATACATATGACAATTTTTTTTTTATTTTGAACTTTTTAACTTTCACCAAAGGAATGTGACATATTGGAGACTCTCGGTTTAATGCCGTTTAATACCACGGTTTTCTTTTTTCCGATATCAATGAACTGTATGAACACAGATGCAGTTTAGAAGATAGCTTTGTTATGTAGACAGGGTTTGGCTGGGTATGGTTCGAGGTTTATACTTGAAACTACAGAGGAATTGTTTTCAGTCATTCCTCAAAACCACTTTTTTAATTTATGCTACGTTGTGGCCAGTTTTTTTTTTAGTTATCCATATACGACGATAATTAGAAGAATGTCGTTAGCCGGTGTTTCGTCAACGCGGAGAGACCCCCCTGTAAATCCCGTACAAGTCGTTACGCGTTACAGGAAACATCTGTTTTTCGTTAGACATAGGTGCTTAAATACCGATTTCATACAGGGTGATCGTTTCGTTTAACTACTCGCTTAACAGTATAACATCATGTTCGTTTGATCAAAATAAATCGATTAAATTAGCGCGTTAAGTATATATAAAAACAAGCACTTATACCGATGATTTGAAAATTTCTGCCAATAATAGTTTTTTTTTTTTTACCTATTTATTAAGCGCCAGTTGCTTTCGGCAAACCGTAATTTATGCCGTGTGATACAGGAATCAAAGCATCTTGCTATTTTAGATGTATTGCAATTTTTTTTTATAGTATAATGGAAGCAAATTTCACTCCTTATAACATCTGTCATTTTCAAAATGTCGTATATGCCGTAAATAGACATGAATGGGAACTAAACAAAAATGCTCTACGGAGCAGCCTAATACATTCCTCGTAGTCTTCATGAGGCTGGTCTAAAAACACGCATTAGGCGATGACCTTTCTGGAACAGTCCGGGTACATATCAGATTGTTCCATGAATACGCGGTCTTGAATTCCGAATAGTCAAGCCTGGGAAGATCGTATTGCTGTTAGGGGTGTTTATGACGGTTTTTAACGACCACCAATCGGTAACAACATTTTTTTTTTTATAGACACTCGTAAGAGAAAAATCAGAGGATCGACGATAGTAACATTAATAATAATGTGGAAAACGGCAAAGCGTTTTATACGATTTAAATTTTCAATATCGCGTTTTTTTTTTTTTTTTCGATCGGCACCAGCACATGGTTAGAAAAATATACGTGTTTTTTTCGTACATCACGAAAGTGAGAAACCGTAAAAACCACCCTGTATGCACAGGTATGCGCGGACGAGCTTCGCGGAGAATTCGGCGGCGAACGCGCAGGAGACGGACGGACGATAAATCTTTGCGGGCCAAAAGGATTGGGCGGAGGACGTGTTTTTCGGGGGGTTTTTTTTTTTTTTCCTTCACGAACTCGCGCGTCGATAAATCACGCAGTTTTGAAAGCCGACCGCCTCGTGGTGATGGTCACGGGCCTCGGGAAGAAGACACGGTGGCCCCGACGTGCGCAAGTGCAGCAGCAGGCAGGCACGTGGCGGCCAAAAAAAAA
>CM029360.1:14941047-14984116 GCA_017140985.1 Hormaphis cornu | reverse complement strand
TCATAAATCGTTTTTGATCGTTCGTGCCCGTAGAACAATTCCATTAAACAACATAGTTTATACATACTTGCATGAATTTATAAACAGAAAAGTTTTCGAACAATGTTACAAAAGTATTTTAGCGAGAAGTTTACAATATTCAACGGATACGCGCTCGAATAAGTACCGTATAACAGGTATTTTCGTGTATTTAAACCCGATTTTCAGGAATGGATGATAAATTTGTCCAATTCAAACTACATAATAAATATTTTCTTTTAACGGATTTAAATTTAAGGTTAAAAGCGCTCACCGTTATTTTTGACATGCTTGCATCGAGAGCAAAATAAATCTCAGTAGTATGTGTCCCTCAGATCGATCTTCAGATTGGCGAAACGCGAAACGGATCACATCGAAACGTGAATTATAATATTAAATTATCAGGTTGTGAAGTCCGTACCTAAGTCATATCGCGAATCAGTGTCGCGATCTAGATAGCCCGGTAGAACCGTTTAAGTAAATATTTGAAAAATTTGTTACTGTTTCCGTTGGTCATGTAAAACAACATTTTACCATTTATACATAATAAAACACTGAAATCGTCTGCTGAAAAAACACAACGATGTTCTTGGTATCGGGCCACGCGGTCTAGAAACCCAATGGAAAATAATTGTTCATACATTTTGTATGGGTACAAAAGAAAATGAAGAGTTGTTAAAAAGAAAAAAGAAATTAACGATTCGTGCGGTTATGATGTGTTTGTATTAAACTCGTTTATCCGTTATTTCTTTTTGGAATTTTTACAAAATCTATTTTTATTTATTTTTTTTTAAGTAAGTTTTTCATTCGTGCTGAACGGAAAAAAATAAAAAATGTATCGCGTTTCGGCTCCTCTCTCCCCGAATCGGGCCTGATCGTCGCCAATCTAATCCGATAATCCTGGGTCAGCCTGCGCGGTTCACCGGGAGAGTGTCACCGCCAAACAACTATAATACGCCTCGCTGCACCGTAATTAGTCAGTCGGTCACTCGCTACACGATCCATGTAACGTTAATATTATGACAGCGAAATATCGCCATAGTAAATAACGCGAATGTCACTGCGTTCGCCGAAATCCGACGATAATCGTACATTGATCGTTGTATAAATTATTATCGTATTTACGTGTAGCAAACGCAAAAGGACGCGATAACTATTTAAGCGTAATCGAAAACAACGCCACGTCTCGTTTCTAATAATAATTCATGAGTCATGTTTTGTTTGCCGATGTTGTATTCGTTTGACATGACGTGTCGCCGTTTTCCGCCGAATCCGCACACTCGACGATGATTCGCATTCAACGTTAAGTTTTTTACGATGTGTGCGAAAACAGCGATCGCGGATAAAATGCGTATACATACGGGTTAGGTAAGTACGTACGTTATTAAACGTAACATTTTATGTCGAAACAACTGAGAGATTAATTGGGAGTTTTGGGCAAAAAAAAAGTGCCTGTATTGACCGTCAGAAAGCGTACGAATCGGTACATTTAATACGGACTTTCACTTAAGTATATTAAAACAGTTCAACCTGCCCTGGAGAGCAGTCGGTTTGATAAAGGTGAGTATTATCCATGCAGAAATGGAGATTAGAATTGGCGTTACGCTACTTTGCAAAGTGCTCAAGTCAAGATCGAACTCAGACGCCTTGTCACTTATGTTATTCAACACGACACAGGAAAAAGTCGTTCGGTTATTTGGGAAAGCGACACAGAGGAACACGAGGTTCGCGTACCGGAGAAGTCAAACCTGGAAAAAATAGTATAAATAGTAAATAAAATATTCGCACAAACGTCTTTTCTCGTAAGATATTCTCGGGGCGTATATTTCTCGTTGACAAAATCCTATTTTTCGTCGTCGACGCGACTATGTAACGTAATCAGTATACACGTTTTTCCAACGCGACGTCAAATTTCTAGAGAAACGCGAAACGCCATACTGCAAAGAGAACGTTATTGAAAACCGTACATTTTAAAATGTTTTTGAAAACACTTTTCTCGCGTTTCGAGTGTAGCTATTTTTTTTTACAAATCTGTGCAAATCGTTTTATGCATTACATATGCTCCGAATTCGCGCTAAAACAGACGATTGGCACGACCTCCCAACGTAGCTACGTACAATACGTTCGGAAAAATCGTTTTAAAACAGTTTTTACAACAAATACGCGACTGTACGAGTAAAACCGTCGTGAGAATATATATTTTGATATAATATATGAAGTTTGATTTTCTTGAGCGCGCGCGCTGACTTTGACAGATTTAAGTACCTCTACTTGTTCGACGTACGTTTTATTTAACGTTAACATCAATATAGATATCCCAATGATGTATGTTCTCATTTACTAATTTTCCGGCCCGGCAAACATTGCGATCACAAGAGCGGTCCCGGTCTCCGAGTTGGATAACGGAAAGGATTGCAGGAAAGCATAGACGCTTAAGTAGACGTGTGATCAGGGCGCGAGGCTGATATAATAAATTGAACACAATATCCGGGGTAACGTGTTCGCGGTCGTCGATTCCGACCCGTCTGTTTACACTTGACTGTCTCACCGCTAAACGTACGCGAATTTAATAATACTTATTATTAAATTATATACAAACCACAGTGCACATAATGCTATTCGGAATACGCCTGTAATCCCCTAAATACCACAGTTTTTCACACAAAGAATATCGTGAACGTCCGCAGATTCAAAACACGTCTTCAGTGTACAGTGTCTGTACATATCAAGACGACTTGGAAAATATGGACCGTCTTAAAAACTGCCGTGGATAAATACGTATTATAGAAAAAATTAATAATAAAAAAAAAATTGACGGCCATAGGTACACGTTTTCGATAACGTGGAGGAGAAACGCCGTTCATAAGGTTCAAATTTGGTCGCGGTGATTTGACCAATTTTTTGAAAAAAAATTTCACGTATCCGAGAGTCGAAATTTAGTGCAAATCGTGAACTGATCAGGTGTTAACTTAATTTTGAAAATCGACTCGACTTAAATCCTTTAGGTATTTAATTTTGTAGTTGACAAAAAAAAATATTTCGTGCTTGTTTTAGTGTTCAATAGTATTCGTTTATCCCGTATCTTGCTGTGGGATCCAAATACAAATCGACTAAACGGCTTAATAAGTTTATTTTTGATTTCATAATTCCAGCTAGATGAAACTATACAATTAGCGGATTGAGTTACTACAAGTAATTAATTTAATTCAATCGAATACGATAGTATGCTGATATAAGATTTTGAATTATCGATATGATACGGTAAATTTTCGTTCATTGCGAAATGTAAAATAATTGTTTGTCAAAAGTAATAAAAACGTATTTTTTAATTAATTTTTTCCCGTAAACAGAATCAACACCTACTCAATATTTCATGTTCGTACGTAAGAGTTTTATGAAAATCATAAAATCATAGATTCGCATAACTTATGCGTGGACAAATTTTAGTATTGTTTTTAGCCGTTATTTTTAACTGGTAACCGCTCAATTTCACTCAATACCGTAGCGTTTAAATCGTTCGTCAGGAAACCAGTACCAAGTCTTCAAACGATTTCGTAGTGGTTTTCCATAGTTTTACCGAAAACGTAATGCATATTTCAAGGGACGAATATCGTGCTAATCACGTCGTTGAAATAATTTTGTACCGACAACTGTTGAAATTAAAGGAAAATTTGGTTTTTGCGCGTATCGCCCGCCGCGTCCGTTTTCTCGCCGTACATACAGACCGATCTCGTCGTCGTAATATTATCGTATACCACGTTCTATAACGTCTGATTATTACCACGGTCGCAAAACGGACGATATTTTATAACAGCGTGGAATGCGAATTTGTTGATGTAAAAAAATTAGAAACCAAAACAAAAAAAAAAAAAAAAAACGTAGCACACACTCGATGATGACCTCAGGGAGATGCGGATTATCGTGCAAGCATTATAATATACGTTATAAGGACAACCGGAACACCGATTTTCAAGGTTCAGCTGTCAACAGCCGGTGTTACACACGTCGTTTTATCTATAAAGAAAAATGTGTATATAATAACACGTTACGAAACGCACATTTTTGCATTGCCGCAGGCCGCCGTTTTCGGTCGCACGTCGCGTTTGACGTTCACGACTGACCGTGGAAAAATCGCCGAACGGTATTGGTATTTTTTAATTTTTTTCGTTCCTTTTGTCCTCTTAATTAAACATCATTTTTAGCTATAGGTTTACACGTTTTCGCACGTTTTCTGTCTAGAACAGTATTCGGTCGCTGTTTGTTATTGTTGACAGTCGCACAGAGGGTATGTGCGCGCGGATATTGTAGATATTAAAGTTATCGAGAAAAAAAAACAACTCAAAACAATATTGTCAGCGACGGCAGTTACGTATAACGTATAGCGTGCCAACAACAAAATAATAAAGAATATTGTTGACTAAACGCGAATACTTTAAAACTGTTAGAACGGATAATTTTGTTGTAAATAGTTTTTAACGTCGTATTTTTAACGTTGGATACGTTAAAATTGTATAGTGATGACGTTTTGTGTATTGTTTCACGATGTTCAAACAGCGATGTAATATGTTTATTATCTAAAATTATTGACGGTAATTAGACTCATTATACTTACGATGTTAGACTCATTAAACGCGTTCGTTATAAGATATTAATCGTGTTTTTAACTTAATTATTTGTATAAGTATAGCTATAAGCGTGTTAAATTACCCATTATCCTACGTTATAGCCCTCACATTACCCATAATGTTGTTTATTTTGTTTAATTCAACGACTTCAACAACAATTCGCCATGTAGTAGGTATAAAAACTGACCGGCTCAGAGCGAAAAAATGATCACACAAAAATATGTATTAACATAATAACGTACATAGAACCTCACAAATAGTAAACCGAAATATTTTAAACTTTTATTTTGTTTACTAGTTTATGAACAAATAAAATATAAAACCTGCACGTTACAAGCAACTTTTAACTTCACTACATTAAAGCGAATTAATTCGTATGATGTTTCGTTTTAAAATATTTCAACCGTTATAGTATAAAATTATATCATTTTCCCAAGCCGAGACGAAGACGAATTAGATTTATTTTTTGATTCTATATTTGACTGTAGTATACGGATTGCTAATTTCCGAAAACAAATTTGACTACCTACGAAATCGAAATATGTACTATGAAGTTCTTGATTTTTCTGAGTTGGAAAAAAAAAAAAAGTCAAAAGAAATTCTTTATGTAGTCGTCGAGTGTATTTCATAACCCATTTATGTTTAGTTTTATACGCTAGATTTTTTTGACGTACAAGATTTATTGGAGCGCATGATGTACAAACTTGACTAGTGGCCCTACTATACATATTATGATAAACAAAAAAACAGATATATTTCGATGTAAGTCTATTGTATCTCATTTGGATAGTTCGATCATTTGAAAACGACAGTGAAAAAAAATGTGTTTATCGTTATTGATCAACCATTCAACCGGATTGTATTATATTATTTTCTAGTCATTTTTGTAATATACCCAAGTACTTGTTTTTTTTTTTAACAAAACGTTAGTACACAGAAAAAATGTTATATTACATATAAGAAACAGCGATACAATTGTTTACAATCGTTATAATGGAATCATTTGTAAAATTAATACGCGTAGTCCACGCGCAGCATCGTCGGTCGCATAGGCGAAACGTAAAAACGAGCGACATTAAAAGCGCCACGCGTATAGTTTGTTACGGACGTGGACGACTGAAAATCTCGTAAACAAAGCACCATAAAACAATTTATACGCACCGAAAACTCCATAAACTAATTTAACTTTTCCCCGCAAACTTTGTAAACAAGTGTAATATATATAATATCATCACTATATTATTAAAATACTGACCGTTTTCGAACGTCAGCGCATCGAGTCACTGCGCAGGTATTAGCGTTTTCCGACTATAGAAAATGCGCCGTTCGATAACGGAACGAGAAGAGTAGCGAAGTACGCGAGATAAAATTTGATTAAAATGAGCAGTCCTATTATGAGTTATTAAATTTTTAGCGTACCGAAAAATTCGTAAATTTTTCAATATTATCCTAATTTTTTTTTATATAGTCACTTTTATGAGTATAACACAGAATCCCTTCGATATTTTCTACACGGTCGTCCTTCCAAAAGTAGGTAACTGACCATTTTTTTTTTTTTTTTGAAAATTAGTCTATTTTTTAAAAGTATTTTTTTTTTATTTTCAAATACTTGTAGGAATATTTTGACGTTGGCGTCCGAGAACAAACTACTATCGTCGAGCGTGTTTGAGCGTTTTGAATGTCAGCATCATCGTTGTTCGCGAACGCGTCTTACACTGTTTGTGTCTACAAAACCGCATGTGCACCTGTTGTGTTTCTCCGAATTTCGTCGAAACCACCGAGGGCGTTCCAGGAGGGTGCGTCGGTGGTGTTTTCGCCTCTGCTCGATAAACAAAACCGTATGGGGGCGTATGTGTTCGCCGATTTATCATCGCGCTGGTTATTGTTGTTGTTGTTGTTGTTGACTGAACATTCGTTTTAAAAGAAAAAACTGATTTTTTCTAAGTTTGTCCCGAAAAAAAAAAAATAGAAAATTGTTTATGGGAAAAACAATTTTTACCTCGATTCGTACGAGTCTCGTTCGGTACAACCACATTGGCAAACTCTTTTTTACGATAGTATTCGTGTTTGCAGCAGAAGTTATTTTAATCACTACAACCAAATCACAACAATAATTGGCGCGCGCTTGCTGTTTATCACGGCGATTACATAAATCTCGATCACGGCAATGTGAACAAAATACACGATTATAAAACATTTTGAAGTACCTATCACAAAACCGCTCGGTTTTCAACTCGACTATTTTTTTTATTATTTTTTTTTTTTTTCAATTCACCGTTGATAAGTTGAAATTATGTTCGCATCAAGGACATCCGAAACGATGAACAGCCAAACTATACTCATTCGATTTAATCGTACACAAGCTTCGGAACGCTCAGCGTAAATCAAAGTTTTAAGGCGTGTTCGCGGCATCGTGTCCTAATTAATTATCGCTGTTTGCGCGAGACAAAAATCTGCACCGCAAAACACTGGCGTATTCACGGGGCGATCGTTCCACAAATTTATTTGTTTAAAATTACTTATTTTTTTTTTTCGGTAATTGTTGGTAAATGCATATAAAAATGTTCGAAAAGTAACCGTATACAAACTCCAATCGAAGTAAAAAAAAACCTACCTAATAGTACGGTTTTTATTTCAGAATGTAACGAAAAGTGTCGAAATTTGAAGTGGCGTGTGACAACGATGTTTTCAAAAAATGTTCTAACGTGTACTAAAATTACAAATTCACTGCAGGAATATTTAACGACGTACTGCCGTACAATCTTAAAAATTTCGATCGAACTTATTTTTGAAAACATTTGCAACACGAGCGAACGTTTTCAATGTTCAAGTGCGAATACTACGAAAACCCCGACCCGGAAATCCTGGCTAGGCTGAACGGTTTCCGAAGATGGCAAAATACCTTCGCCGATCGTTATACGACCAACAACGACATTACTGTAACGTCTGATGACGGTTGTGTTTCGACGTGGACATAAATATGACAATACACCTCGCGATAATATATAATAATGCTGCTGCTGTTGGAACGCTTGAATTTTGGCGAATATTAATAATTATTGTAGTCATGCGGACCGTCACGTTGCAGTATCCGGACAAAATCCCGAAAAGTAACGTAATCAATTGACACGTACGTAAACACAAATATCGATGGGATTACTGCTGCGACGACGGGCAAACATAATAATACTATATAGCTGGAACCATTGTAATAGCGCGTTTATCCGACGACGACGACGAGCGGAATACAAATGGTAACACGGGAAGAATATAAACAGCAGCGAACGTTTTGTTACGTTTAAATGTCTACCGGGTGAATAATTCAAAGACGAAGAAAATCGCTGTTGTTTTCTCGGAACCAACGGAAAGTATTCATGTTTAATCCAGTTTTCGTGAATGTAACGTTCAGCGCAAGGGTGCAAATGGTTTTTTTTTTATATGGAGAGCTCAAATAAAACATTTATAGAAGAATTAGGTGCTAGACCAAAACAAATTTTTCAATCAGATCGATTTTGAGAGAATTTTTGTCGTTTCGATGGGATCAGCCACTAAATAGCCTCCCTATTTTCGCCCATGACGTTCAGTATGACACGCGAATTGTGTAGTACTGCGGGGCTGTTTATTAAATTGCTCGTATTAGGTTGTATTAGATCCTGGTTATTCTGTCTCGCTAAAATCTAACTTTAAACCATAAGATCACGGATTGAGGAACACAAGTGTGGATTATTACTGTTAAAACGAATTTGTTATCCACTATTTAACACACGAATTCTCAATAAAATATCTCTGAATCTAGTGCAGGGCTTTTGAAAAGCCAAAAGTCTAAGCCTCCTCGTCGCTTTGAATTGCACCTGTATCGAGCTTTTGCCACGATTCATACATTTTCTTACCTTAAGGCCTGAATCCCCTACTCTTTTACGAATATTTTAGAGTAGATAGAATTTTATCTATTCTGTGGTATATCTTTCTGCTACAACATAATATACAAGTTCCCCGGGCCTTAATAGTACAGTATATTATGTATAGAAGCGTAAGTACAAAATTAATTTTTATTTAACTAAGTCCCTCAAACTAGGTACTTTTTCTCCCGAGCACTGGATTTCATCGTTATATTTTTGTACCTACAACTTTTTCTAGCTTCGCAAATCAATCTTTTCCGTATTCGTCGTTTTATTAAGTGATTTTACGATCTATATATATATATATATATATGTATAGTAATAATAATAATTATTATGAAAAAAAAATGAACGTTGGCACGCGATGAAATTCAACACTGAATCAATACCGGCTATAGAACGTTATTTATTTATAACATTACAAAACGCTCAAGGAGACTATTTTCCATTCCATTTTTTACTCTCGATATTTTACGACGTAATAACTGCGCGGATATTCGATACGTACTAAATAATGGATAAATCAAAATATCCACGAGAAAATTAACCACGTCACACCACTTACAGCGATTTGAAAAATAAAACCCGTAACGCACCAAAGTCTAAACGTACAAAATCATGCATAAAAATGTGGAGTTATTTTAACTACAAAATATATCTTCGTTGCCCTACACGTATGCACGTTAACTTTAACTCACTACTTTGGGAAGGTCGATTTAATGCGAATATATGTTGTTAATAGAAGTATGTAGATTTTACGTTACTTTTGTAGTTTAAACGACACCAAATACGGTTGATCTATGTTTTATACAATTGTTTCCTTTAAACAAACACAATTTTATAAAGACATTATTATTGTGCTGCGTTTTAATAACAAAACTCGGTAATATCAAAACAGCTAGATTGGAGTGTTAAATGAACACTCCAGTTAATTTCAACACACGAAGAAATCTGTATACATTACTATACCAACATTATTCGATCTCATAACAAACAAATAATTAGACAACAAGCAGTTCACGATCAGACATTATAGTCGAAACAACACACCGCGATAATGTTATGATAAATTAAATATAGGTGAAAATACCATAAAAAAAATCAAATAAGATGGGTGTAGTACATTTATGCGCTTGTTGTGTGGTTTGAACACTATAGACCTTTGCTAATTGGTAACATTGTTCTTTACTACCTATAAGCCTTAATAACCTGTCGACTAATACCTACCTATACACAATCGAAAAAGTATTATAGACAGTGCCAAAGCGATAGACGAATATTTTTTGAGAAGTTAAAATTTAATAATTTCTTAGTTACCTGCCGACGTTTTACGAAAAAGAAAATATATCACCCTGTATTCAGCGCTGTTTATACAACGAATACGAAACTCGAACCCGAGTGCTTGTAACTACACTAATAATAATAATAATAGTCCCATTTTATCCGTATAAGGGTTGAATGCTTATTACGAGTTATTTTCCAAAAGACCGCGTATACGAGTGCGACAAAGGATACTAAACAAATGACTCAACAACACAGTAAAAGTAGGTACATTAAATAGTTATGAAACGGACGTCTTTGTAGGTGGTTTTTTATTTTTTCAAAGCATTACAATTTATACTCCAAAAACAAACGACGTTTGCTCCTATCGGTTACACGGTCATAAATATACCCTCTAGTCGTTCAACTTACTTTTATCAATAGCATTGTAAATTGTTTTACATAAAAATAATTATTTTTAAACAATTTCGTTGCACGCTCATAATTTATAAATGACAAAACACACGTGAAGACAATATTGTATAAGTTGCAATTTTCTGAACGGTTAACATGGGTACGGTACCAAATTATTGGGGAGTTTTTGAAAGAACATTACTATGTTGTTTAGTAAATATTATTAAAAATTAATTAAAATTAATTGAAAGTCATGAAACAGAGAACTGTATAAAGTATAGAACATCGAAAAAAGTTTACAAAACACTTAACTACCTATACCCAAACAGTGATACTTTAAAGAAATTATAAAACGAAAAGAAAATGTGGAGATAAAATTTATCTATGTGAATAAATTAAATTGTTAAATCAAAAAAAGTATTATACTAATTCAATGGTTTAATAAGTTTTTGGTTTTAAAATTATTTTAATATTATAAAAAAAAAACAAATCAAACTTTAAATATGATAATTTGACATTTTTCAACTAAAAACTGACAGTAAAGTAGATACTATAGGTACTATGATAATTCGTGAGCATGAATAATATTTTATTAAAACACATATTCTATACCTATCTAATATTAATTTGGTGTTTTTAATCATTCGATCATTTACAATTAGAACGAAAATAATTTTGTTTAAGCGTTGTCATTTTTAGTCGGTCAAATAAGAGCAAATTTTCCATCGTCATAAGTTATAAAATGAATTGATATTAACAGTAATGTGGGTACCTATAGTATATTTATTTTGTCTTATAAACTGGTGATTTTAAATATTCACACTACTTAATAGACTCTATTGTTAGTTAGTAGTAACAAATTAGTTTATGTTTTTTTTTTTTTTTTTTTAACAGCTGATAAAAACATTTTTAAAGTTGATGGTTTTCATTTCGATTTATAAAATTTAATTTTAGTTATAACATAAAAATTATTTTGTATGTTATTATTTAAATAACGAACAATGTTGTTTTAATTTTAAGAAGATCTTTTTTTATCTCAAAAATAAAAATGTATATTTTTAGTATTAATCTGAAACATTTTTAGTTTTGTAAAACAAATTTAAATAACCCTATAACAGACATTCAGTGCTGTAAATAAAACGCCCTCATCGATTGGCTAGATAACTATCTTCGTTTTATAAATAATTCTTATAACACAAAAATTGCAATACAATATTTACAATCATTTTTTTTTAATAAAACATTGTTCGGTAGCCAGTATAGGGATTATTGGTTTTAACATTTTTTTTTAAATGTATTTTACTTTTAAACAGGATGCCGAAGTTGACAGATCAAAATCATACAGCAGTATTTTTTTTTTTTTATACATATCTGTATTTTATTGTACAATTTTACATTGAACTTGAATTAGACATGTGTAATTTAAAGTAATGAAATATTTTGTGTATATTTACCTTTTTATTGAAAAATTTTCTCAGAGAGTACTTCAACGTGAAAAATACGACTGTTTTCCTTAAGGATATCGAACGACGGTACTACCGACAACGCGTTAGAACGAATACTGAGGGCCATGTGTCTGACCGTCCGACGTCCGACACGCCGAATGCGCTTCCAACTATCGATAGTGACGTCGTACAATCGATCGATGTTTTACAGAACGCCATCGATGTTAAATAATACATTACAAATTCATAACGTACATGAAACTTTTTTTTTGAATCCGTAGTTTTACGTTGAGAAATCCGGTTGACGAATTTTATAACGGCTATTCAATGTGAATAAAAGATAAGATAAACCATTTTTAAGAAGACCGTCGGAATCAATCGAATGTGATTCTCTGCTTTTACAGTAGAAGTACATTCAAATTGATAAACTGTTTATTGCCGTCGAAATGTAGTTACGTTCGTTTAAAATGAATTTATTTAATATAGAGTAACATTGAACTGTTATTTGTAAAATCTAGTTTCTTTTGCGATACATTTTCAAAAAATATCGAAAATCAAAGACGTAATATTTCCGTTCGTGTACTAACTCGGTGCTAACAAAAAAAACAAAACGCGGTCATTCACGAGTTAATAACGTACGAGTTAGGTACGTAATAGTTAAATTAATTTGAACATTTTAACGAATTATTTCTGGTTTTAAATCGATTTTATTAACTCGACTCGCCTAATTCGTTCTTCTACGTAATCAACTTAGAACTGCGAGATGCTGATTTCTTATCGAATCGTTACATCAAGTTAATTTCGATTTCGCAAACGAATGGGACAATCTTAGCGTTCGATAAAAAAATATATACGATACATTGATCTTTCTCAAGAATTCTTAAGATTCGGCTTGGACGAATATTTGTTCAAAACCAACTCTTTCAACTCGTCCGATCAAATTTAAGTTCGCTTTCTCCATTATAACTCTTCACTCGATTAAAAAAAAAAAAAAAAAAAACGTATAGATGCTCAACTTTGAAGTTAACAAAATCGTCACGAACAATTCCTGATAGTAAAATTTCGGCCAACTATGGATCGCAGCGGTTCTCGAGGCATATTTGCCGACAGTTGGATAATAAAATGACGCGGTGAAGAAAATGGTTGAGAATAAAATGAAAAAAAAAAAAATCAAACGAGAAAATAATTACACAACACCATTGGGATAAGAAATCTACACCTGTAACAGTATAGTTTTTTACCGACGCCGCCGGGCCACGCGTTCCTAATGACACCACGGCGATTTGCAACTCCTTAATCGCCAGTTTAATTCCGGTGCACGACAATAGTACCTGATAACGATGATGATGATGATGATTATGATATTTATTACAAACGATGATAGTAATAATAATCAGTGAGGCTGGTACGCAAATTCAATGCGGTTATACCACCTATCTTTTCGGCCGCATTGTCGGTGATGACTTTGATGACGATGATGAGATGACTTTCACAGCTGTCGTCAACGCCGTCGCGGTCGTTACACTAAGGGAATTAATTTTTTGTAGTACTTGGAAAATTAAAAGAGTTTTAGTGGTTACGTCGACGACATTATTAGTGTAATATGTTAGAGATCGAAACTTTATGGTTGTATTCTGTTCTGCTGCAGTTAGTGTACAGTCATGTCGTCGATCACGAAAAATCCGATAGAGCCTTGCCGTCCGGCCGGTATTTGACTTGGACAATCTGTAGAACAGATAGGATAATAATAAACCTAGGACGAATACGTATAACACATCGGAAAGGGTGTACGAGAAGGTCTGATCATCGCAGCCATTTTGCTCGTCTAGGTTTTCGAATCGTGTTTACCTATTGCCCGCGATGACTGAAATACCATAGTTGTTTTTGACCGACTTCAAATGAGAGGAGGCTGTGTGTATTTCTTATTTTTTTATTTGTGGATCGATTTAGAAAAAAAAAATTTTTTGTTTTAACGGGTACACTGCTCACTACTGCTTACTACTGCTCGCAACTACTCACTATTGTTTACAGCTTACTTATCCGCACTACTTATCCTACTGTCACTAAAACTATAACTTTAAATAGTTTTCAAAAACGATATCGAACCATGATAACCTCTGGATCGTATGTATAAAATTTGAAGCATAAATATTATTTTTCAAGCTAGTCACTAAACGTTAACGTCTATCAATTTGACCCAGGTTTGCGTCTGGACTCGGTGTGCGGACAAAAAATAACAACGCGCGTCCGTTACGAACAGTATTTGTCGAAGAGCGACGAAAATACCGGAAAGCTCCGCGCATCTCGCACGGAGGCGTAAATTGTGCACAAGCCTGTTCCATTCTACGACATCAAGATGGATCCGACTGAACTGTGATGCAGTGTCGACGAGATCCGCGTGTACACACAAATGTCGTTACTTCCGAGGGGTGTTTTGCTGACCCGTTTCGTATTCTTTTTTATGCACACAGTTCCACAAAAAAACTCGTGACTTATTTATGAGTTTAGAGGAGCCCGACCGACTTCAAGAAGGAAAAAAAAAACACAGGCGTTTCCGAGATCGTCGTCGTTGCTGATCGTATTTGTACACACGCACGCATTTATAACGTTATAATATGCGAAGGTTCGGAGATTTTCGACATGTATGTGGATCGAATGACAATCGAATCGGGGGAGTAGGTCACTGTTACGGATGAGTTGTTTGTCAAACACGTTTAGTTATTCATACGCGAATTTTCCGCGTCATTTCGGACTCGGGAAAACTGTAAAATTATCCGTTCAACTCTGTAACGAAAGTGATTTCGTTTTTTCCGCCCTTTTAGCGGGTCCGACGCGATAACAGATTGCGATCGTCTTCGTGTATATATAGTCGTTCCCGGTTTAGCGTTTTCAATCATATCGAACTTCTTCTCGCATGAACGTCGCCGAATCCTTCCGATTCATTTCGTTATTTAACGACTTGTCGTTTTTCACGGAAAATCTCTCTCTATCAGCCGGCACTTACATGTATAATAGTGGTCCGCAGCGGAAAAGTGATAAATAATGCCACGCGGTACAAACAACGCACGACAGCGAGGGTAGAAAAAAAATACTGGTAATAATGTGCGAAATCGTTCTTTAACGCCTGGACGATTTTTTAAAATGTTCCATACGTGTCGACAGGAAAAATCAAAAAACAAATTGAGAATTTCGTTTTGTCCGTCCGTTCGACGAGAACGGCTGGAACCATACGATGAAAAATACTATTCCTTATCTTCATGAATATTTGCCTCGCCTTCTTTTATCACGTAACTTGATAGTTTATTATTTATCCGTACACAGGCGTACTATGATACTCCTTTGAGTTCGGCACTATAAAAATATAATTAAAATGCAAAGTGGTCGGTAAACATATGTTTTGTAAGTGCCAGTGGAGTTAATACCTTCGTACAGTATTACGAAGGACCTGGATGGTTATAAACAAAACGGTCAATATTTCTGTGCACCTATGTCCGTTAACTGGCGGTAAAGTTTACACTAGTCTTTGCATCAGGAACACCCGATTTATGTTTGCAAAAGTGTTTTGAAGGCATCGGTAGTTTTTGAGTGCTTATCGTATCTGAAATACGTGTTTTATAAACCTACGGAAACTCTTATTTCTGGTAATATACATTAATATGGCTGGTGTTTTTGATGAGTTTGTTTTTTTCTTTTTGAATCCGAAGGCGACAGTTCATCATTGCGTTCGGATACACTAAACGTTTGATTCACAACTTCTGAGCCATTCAACTACCCAAATAGTGTGTGACCCACTCCAAAGCGTAGTCATTGTTACTTAAAAACCAACTTCTCACCCGCCTCAGAACAGACAATTTAATCACACGACGAGTGAAAATTGTTCGTTTGGAACGATTTATACTCGTCGCCACGGATCGTATCCGATCGTTGCCACTACCATTTGTCGACCGCGGTCTCTTCATACGATAATATTTCAAAGAAATCATCTGAAACGAATATAACCCCGTTATAATACGACAAGTGGAGAATTCATTTTTATGTAATCGAATCACACAGAAAATCGGCGAGAACGGCCGGTTCCAACAGTACCTAACGCGGTATATTTTACCGTTGCTCGGAACTCGACAAGTTCCGCCCGCGAACGCGGCAGCACAATGCCGTTCCCGTTCAAAGCGCAGTTCCCGACAAAACAGCGCGAGAAACTCTCCTCCGTTTCGGACGGACACGATCACGCCTACGATTCGAACCGACGCGGTCCACAGCGTCCGTCGCTGGCGTGATGTCGTCGCCGAACTCGTCGGTCAAGCCAAACGTCGTGCCTAACCACGTCGGTTCGGACCACGGAATCGCCCGACAAACCGGTGAGGTGCCGGAAAACCGCTCCGCCGGGCACCCTTCCGCGACAGGGATTCTCCGCCGAACAGGTCGACGCGGCTGGTACTGCCGTTCCTGCGACCCGCACTCGAGCTGACGACCGCGTTCTCCGTCAGATCCGCGGATATTTCGCACGGTTCAAAAACTCGTACGAAAATTCGAACAAACGGATCGGAGTCGCCATACATCGGACGCGATGAGGATGAGGCGCGGAATTTTTTTTCGGGGGCTTGGGAATGTACGTGTCGTTTGTATATATAAATATAGACCCTGGAGGATCGACCGCCAGCCGCGGCCCCGTCGTCCGGAAACGTCGTGGCGACATCCTTCCGGTTTTCTTCGCCACCCGTCGCGGTCGACTCAACTCTCGACGTCGACGTTTCTTCCGCTTTTCCGTTTCGACGACGTCCACCGCAGCTGTTGCTCTTTCCACGGCCGTTCGGACCGTCCACATCGCACAGGTGTAGTAGCCGGTCGAAAAGAACAGGCAGTTTTTATCGCACGCGCGCTAAACTGTTCTCCAAACGAAAAGCGAACGATTGTAACGCAGATACGCTTCACAAACAATGACTGTTGTGACCGTTTCGTTTTCTGTTTCGCCCCGACAACGCGGTTCGTTCGTGCTCGCGTACATTTATTCGTACACACGAACGCTTTGACGAAAGTAGAAAAAAAATCGTAACCGAGCCGACGGAAGTAACGCGTATTGTACACAGGTTTCCATATTACGAGAGATTAAACGTGCCGCAGAAATATCGGACGGTTTTCTCGTTATGAAAAAAAAAATAAACCACTACGTCTCGCGCGTGTTACTTTCGCGCGGCCGGTTATTCTTATTCTACTACGTTTGTCGTCGTTTTATCGTTGTCCCGCGGTGTTTTTCGTTGTTATGTAGTCGACAATTGTACGCAATATACTTAAGCTCATAATATAACTTACGGGTCGTGTCGATTTCGTGTCATTCTATCTCGTATTTCATCTAACCAGCCACACGATAACTCGTACAGCACTGTTATTGAGATCTGATTTTATACGATAAGTTGTACATTATTCGAGTTAGTCACTTAAAACGAACTAAGCGGTGTTAATCTGTGGTTATGTTTTTTTTTTTATGAAAGTTACGTGTTTTTGATAGTCTGTAGGTACTCTATATAAAACGTGTAGTGATTTCAAATCGAGTTCTTTTATGTACATGAATAAATAAATCGAATTTTACATTTTGCGACAAAGTTTCGACTCTGCGTTCCGCCGTGTAGGTTAGGCTAACGCCTAATAAAATCATGACGACTTGTAAAAATCGTATATAGACCACGGAAAAATTCACATCTAGAACTACCCACTCGTGTACAAAGTTTTCGAGGTGTCTCTTTCTACGTCGTGTGGAAACAAAACGAAATAATGTTTAAAATACACACGTGTGTAGGCGTTTGGACGGTCGGTTTAAAGGCGTCGGATAGTACACCTATAGTGGACAAGGACGCTGAAGAAGTAGTGTATATCATAATGCGAAATTTTAATACACCTACCGACCTAAGGCGAACGTCTCGGTATAATAAATACGTACATAGAAACCCGAACACATAGTTCGTTTGAATTTTTATTTTCAATTTCGATCTAACGTAATGTATTATAATAACGTGTTCGAAAAAACCTTGACGCGTATAATACACTGATAAACATTGACGTCGCGGTGGCCGACGATCACGTTTTACAAGACGTTTTTACGTTCGATACAGGGACTTTTAACGTTTTATTTAACATCGAACGACGTACGTTCGTAACGATACGAAACAGTGTTCAATGAATATTCAAAATACCCGCTTAGACGTGTCGTAATAATAAAACCGTATTGTTTTAACATTAAAATAGTTATAATAATATTATCATGTGCGCCGGTCGTCGTACCTACCCGTGTAAACGTCTGTTAATGGTTTGTTTTTTTTATAACAGTATAGTATTTTCGAATATAATATAATACACGTTACGATTTCGTTTCGTTTACATTATCACGAATCGTATCAATTATTAATGACGATAATCGATTTTCGTTTTTAATTAAACCGTCGGTTCGCCACACCGGTTTAGTGGCGCACTCGTTTCAAGTGCGACCGAAACGCGATCGCCTTCAGGTGTGTCAGACCCGAGAGACAAGCCTTGATCCAGATCGCACCCGCTTACGACCGAGGTCACAAGAAAGTCCGTCATGTTTATGTTTACACACACGACCCATACTATACGTACATAATAATTATTATTTTGCGTTATGATGTGTGTGAGTTCGTAATATCGAAGACGCACGAAAAAACACAACACAATATTGCGTTAAAAAAAAATGGGAAAAAATTGGGTAGTTAGGTACTAGTGATTCTCTACGAGGGAAGTTACATTTCACAATGTTTATAAATATTCACTTTCTTATCGATGCTTAAAGCTAGGCTCGCGATGGACGTAGAGATAATATAGAGAATTTTTAACAAACGATCAAAGCTACCGTTCAACAATATATTTTTAAAACGAAACAAAAAATATAAACCTAAGTGATCCTTATGCATAGGGAACGCAAAAATTACTACACGCTCGTTGTACAACACTGTGCATGATTATAAAACACGAATAATTCTACGGTAAGAGTTACATAATACGATAACTATCTATTTACAAATCAAAATTTCGCGAGTTCAGTTTTTAAATTTTAAAAATAATTAGTTACTAAAATACAAATATTTAAAATTTAAAAACAAAAGCGTAAAAGCGCGATTAAAATTTTTAATATTTCAACTGCTATACAAAAACGTAACGTAGTGTGTGTGATCTACTGTTACACGCTTAGTCTATAAGTGTACCGCGTATGTTTAAATATCACATATTTTATTATGGAAAAGTAAATATTGCATACATACTTTTTTTAAACATTTAGTATATTCTGGTAAGGTAAAAACAATTTAGAATCAGCATCAAAACGCGTTCATAATATTACATTCATTATGAAATTTGACTCTTGAATTCGTTTAATTTGATTTCATTGAAAGAACGAGTATGAAATAAAAAGTAGATGACTGTCAAAAATTTTGAACGACAATTAACATTTGATAAACACAGAGTTACGAAGTAGAACGTCGATAGTTTTGCAAAAAACCGTGTAATTGCAGATCCCTTTTGTGGTTAAAAACGACAGTAAATGTACAACATTTTTTGAACACCAAAACCCGGTTGAATAGAATAAGATTTAATAATAAATAACCGGGATCACTCTAGGTCACGTGGGTAGTTTAACGACAAAGTGAATACGCTTTTGGTGGATTACTACTGATTTGGAAGTTGTGGTTCAAACGTATTATGTAATATCTGAAAGCAGTGATAAATCATTGCATTTAAAAACAACGATTCTAAGCGAGCTCAAATATTTAGTAAACGTCCTGGTAAAAACCAAATTCAATAATAAAAATGGTCCGAAAATTCCGAAAGTCATATCTATGTGTATATTTTAATAAAGATTATTTGAGGAATTATTACGATTTTCATATAAATTGCACAATTGTGCGTAATTTTATTGTTTTAAGTTATAACCAAATCACACCATTTTTCAATATTTTTTATACGCTTTCAGAATATTTTTTTATTCAATAACGAATTTTGTTTTACATACCTAGCGTATTTAATTTTCAAATCTTAAATAACAAATTTTCGTGAGAAGCGAATTTTTTTCCAAAAATAAATCAAAGGTATTTTCGAAAATTTTCCAACTTAAAATGATTAAAAAAAAAAAACTGTGACCGTGGGTTTTCAAAAATTTTTTTTTGTTGCATATGTATTTCACATGTCGCCATCCTTTTATTAAAGTTTCAAAACTTTTTCATGATAATTACATTTACCATCGAACAAAAACAAAAAAAGGGGAAATTTTCAAAAATTTTAAAGTTTCATACTTATTTCAAATGTTATCTAAATCGTATGAAACTTAAACAAAATCTGTATCTGATCCGTTTCAATACTATATAAAAGTCTTAGCTAGTTCAGATTATTATTTTGGACGTTATTGCATAAAAACTACATCGATAGTCAAAAAACACGTTATTCACAACGTTTTTCCTTCAATTTCACTTGGTTTTTTATTGTGATTTTTTCAATTTAGAATTTCCAAATTTTAGATCCCTATAAGTACCAGATTAGCCATAAAACCTTTTAATTACTGACTTAAAAAACCGATGCATTTCTTTTACCGTTAAAATGTTCACAGTATTAAAAAAATTCTCTACGATCAGAGTCTAAATCGATAATAGAAAACGTAGAAAAAAAATAATTTTTTTTATGAAAATACGGTACTATGTAACTGAGCTCGCTCAAAATTGTTTTTCAAATGCAATGATTTATCATTGCTTTTAGGTATTAAATAATACGTTTGAACTACAACATCCAAACCAGTGGTTCACCCAAAGCGTACTCGATACTCCGTCAAACTACGCTCGCGACCTAGAGTGATCCCGGCTTTTTTTAAAATAGCACACATTTATAAAATAATAACCAATACTGTTAATATCAAATTACTGTCTGCTATAATATAATAGATAGATAGTATAGATAATATAGTAGATAGATAGTATCTAAATTGCTAGACATTTGGTTTATTTACACATTAACTCTGAAACCTCACAATATCAGTGTAAAATAATCTAAAAACAAATGTATAGCTAGTCTGAGCGTGAGTTATATTTTATAAATATATATTGTATTTATAAATGATCTCGCGGTGATCTCAATAGATGTCAAAACATACATAACAGATTACAGAACTTCTTATTTCTAACTTCTGCATAGGCAACCCAAGATACCGTAGGTGTGGGTGTTTTGGTAACTGAACAAACACCGAGGCCGTATTTTACTCATGTAGACAACCTAATATATGGCTTCTTCCATGGTAAAGAAGACCGAAAACGAGGTGTTGATGTTTAAAAATTTTTCTCTGTGCGGCCGATCCACTATGGTACAGACTGCAGTTATCAAATAGCTCGCACAAAAAATTAACTATCACCGTTATGATTATGACCACCATTTCAATACGCACTTCAAACAAATCGATTTAAAAGTAACTAGTAAGAGTTGAATACAAACAACAATTCAAAAACGTCTTTTAATTCTTTTTATTATAACTATTGATTTCAATCTAAAATTATGCGTACACGTTATTTTTTATGGTATAATTAACAATTATTACATCGCTAAGAAAATAGGTTAGGTATCTTTATACAGTTATAGTTAAAATTGCCACATATATAATATATATATATTATGATAAACGATAGAGTTATATAACATTAATAGCTTATAATTTATAAAAATTAATATAAGTTTATAAATTCTTTAAGGTTTATAAAATAAATGATTGAAATTGAGAAAACAAAATAAAAATAAAAGAGTATAATACAACATTTTAGAAAGCTTAAATTTTCGGTGTCATACAAGTTTTAAACGACGACATTACTCATTATCGTGGTATAATGTACGGCCTATTAACAATTTATAGCCGTCATTCGTACAATACGATTCTATGGTTCTGAGCCCAGTTCCTGGAACTTATGAACGACGACATTTGAATTTTAAATGTTGATAAACATGTTTTATATTTTAATATTAAGCCGGCAGAAATGTAATACTTGTGAAAAGTGAAACAATTATATTTCTTTTTTTTTTTTTTCGTGCCGATCTCCAAGTCATAAACTGATTATACGACATAGTTATAGGGAGTTCAAATAATTTTTAATTATTATTATTATTATGTAGATTATTATTTTCATTCAAATATTAAGCCCCTCTCACCCCCAAGAAAACCAAATTCTAGATCGGAACCTCCTTCCGAAAAAAAAACCGGATACGCCACTGGATGCAATCAAAAAATATGATCCGACAACAAACAAGTCTAAATTTACAAAAATGCTCCGATTGACATCGATTTTTCAGAAACGCGTATCAATTAGTGCAGTCACAATCCAATTCAAATATTTTTCGACCGATTAAAAGAAGATTAAAATTTTGAAATTAGTAAAATGTCGCAGTTATTGATTCATAAATCTACAAATTATCTCAATAAACCCATCACCTTTAAAATTGTGAAACTTTAATACAACCTAAACAACACAATTATATGAAGTATTGTTGATAAATTTTGTGGATCGGTTGACATATCAATATGAAGTTTATAGCATTATTTTTACATTAATGTCATTAAGCGTTTTCAGCTATCACTCGTCCAAAAAATGGTTTAAATGTATTGGAATTTTTATCCGATATTCGAACAAACAACGTTCTAACGTCATACAAATTTCAAACCATTACAAATTTTTTGAGCTAAGTTTAGAAAAGGTTACATAATTGTGAGGAAGTTGTGGTTTTAGACATTATTAGCATGTCATTTAAAACTTGAAACTTTTACGCAAGTCTCAAAACAAATTGTTCTGTATGGTGTTAAACATTTTTGATTGTCGGTAAAATTTTCTCTTTCTTTTGGTAATCTTTTAAATAATTTATTACTAAACCTACTCCAAAATTTATCCATTTTTCCACATTACTTAATTAGTTATATTAAAACTAATAAAAGATAATTTTTTTTTTTCAAAATAGAATAAATAAAGTGAAACGATATTTACATTTTGTAATTTCTGTTTCATAATGGTTGTAGTATGCAAATGAAAAAACTGAAAAACAAATACCTATTTATCTTACGGCTAACACATCTATACATATAATATAATAGATTTAATAAATATTGCTGAGAATTGCTGATTTTAATTAAATAGGTACATTTCTATCATTATTGTTAGTACTGAACCTAGTTGAAAAAAAAAATTTTACCTAAAAATTTTAATGTAAATTTCGGCCATTAAGTGAACATTGTTTTGGACTCTTCACTACAACCGAAAACGTTAATTTTTTTTTTTTTAAGAGAATCAAACACATGAAGACAAAAATAACACCATCGTTCTTTATGATAATTTTTCAATACTAAATATTTCTTTTTTAACGTCAAAATAACTTACCATATCTATAAAACACGTCAAATGAGTCACTACTCAACACTAAAAGTGCTTGAGAGGGATCTTTAAAGTCCCCTGTAAAAAATTTGATAAAATTGATTTTATGGTTTTTTATAATAAATTTAATACTTTTATGTATGTTTACAATTCGTTAGTTAAGATTATTATTATAAATGCTTGAAAAATATTATGCGGCGGTCTAAACCACATGGCACACCACGTTTCTCTTTTATCTTTTTCATCAGAGTGTGGGTAATACCTACCTAATTCAATGATAAGTTTCTGTTTTAACTTACTGCGTTGTTTTGTTTTTTGTGCGGTTAATGCTCCATACGTTTTTAAGATTCACTAAGTTATTTTCTTTAAATTATATTATACTTATTTATTTCAGCATAATAAAATAAAATATAATCTAATTAAATTTTAATTACATTGATGAGCTGATACGTATAATTTGCGTTCCTAAATCAACGTTATTTAGATATTATGAGGACGCGTGGCAACATTATTTGGTTGAATAAAAAACACACGGTGATACCCAGCCTACCCAGCCTACCCAGCTCATGCAGAATGCTTCACACAGATTAACGTCCCGACAATGTAACTTTTGAGTCTCCAAATTGTGTTTATTCTGTTTATGTTGATTTCCAAAAACATTCATAAGGACAAGGTTGAATAAGTTTATCATTTGTATGAAATATTTGTTACTATTTCTTACTTTCATTTAGTATTCCTTTGCCTATACAAATAACATTAAATATGCTATTATTTATTCCTTATTTTATTTAATAATTTTACGGTTTTCTCCACGTATCTTAACTATGAACTAAAATCACACTGTCCATAATGAAATATTTATTACAAATTACAATATGATATAAGTAAAATTGTCGCACTCGTGAATGTAAGTAAAATGATAACAAACAGAAATTAATAATCAGAACTTAATCCCGGTGTATTCGATACCGGTTTCAATTATCAGATTAAACCGGTAAAAACCAAAATCAAAAACTATACCAAAACCAAAATAGATATAAATAAATAATAGTATTTGATACCTAATTAAAATCATACTAAAACTAAATTAATAGTTACTAGCTCTATTCAAAACTGTGAATAATAGCTTTACGGAAACACATACATAGGTATTATCCAAATAAATTGCAATATGTAAGTACTTAGATTTAACAAAAATAATTCACAAGAAAAACAACTTATTGTCATAAATTATACTTGGTTAAATCGAACTGAACTTCATTAAAAAAATACTAACGTTATCCATGTACCGTATCTATAAACTTTATATTCATTATTGACAGTAAATCAATCTTAATGTATAAAAATAGTATGATTTACGTAGATAAGCACTTTTTTAATAAAATAGAACGTAAAATTAGGTACAGAAAATGAACAAAATACGTTTTCTACTTACTCCAATGTTTATATAACACTTCAAAATTTTTTTTCAGGTCCTTTGTATTGTAGTGGTTCTCTGAAAATTAGAAATCACTTGATACTTTATACGCGCTCGATCTCGAGTTTCTGGCATTTACACTTATTTTTCCAATAGCATTCACATTGGATTTCACCTACTTCCATAACTATTTAGGTAGGTACACATGTTACGGCCCAATCGTAATGGAAAATTAGTCATTGTAAACACTGAACGTGCAAAAGATACAACGTCTAAGTTATTTAAGACAGTTTAGCGCACAGACATAATGACGATAATAATGGAAAATTAGTGCAAGTGCTAAGTAAACAAAATACATTACCTACAAGCTACGTATTGACACTTATAGTTCAATTTTTTAAGTGCAATGGATTTTCATTAGTATTTAATAAAAACATTCACTCGGTTATCTCGTGTACTGAAGCAAACTTAGTCTAGAAATAACTCTTAGTCTAGAAGTGTATGCTGCACTATATTGTGTGAAAATTTTAATGAGAAGAAACAAAAACCCGGAATCACTCTATGACGCGTAGGTAGTTTTGACGGAGAAACGACTACGCTTTGAGTGAATCACTAGTTTCTGTATTCATTTAAATCTGAATACAATGATAAATCATTGCCTTCAAGAAAACGATTCTGAGCGAGCTCAATTGTCTAGTATACGTCCTGGTAAATTTTTCAAGAATTTCAAAGTTTTGTACTCGGCTCAAACTTTTTCAAAATCACTATAAAACCTGTGTTTTACCTATTTTAATGCTATGTAAAAATTTCAGTTCGTTCCGATCAATATTTGGATGTTATGACCAAACAACTCAATCGATATGTCAAAAACACGTTTGCCGTAATTAATGTATGATTATAACTTTTTCAATTTTGAACTTTCAAATTTAAGATTCTTCAGAGTACCAGCTAAGTTCAAAGGGCTTTCAGATGAGGTAATGACTTTAAAAGCTGAAGCAATACATATATCCTAAAAGGTATTCACACTAAAAAAAAACGTAAAAAGAAAAAAAAGAAAACATTATTGTAAAAATAATACATTTTTCGCTGCGCTCAGATTCTAAAAAATATTAAAAGAAATTGTAATACCAAAATAAACGTGAAAATCTTGAAAATTATCGTAATGCAGATTTTATTAACACAAATAAACCCTTAAAGATAAAATTGAGCATTTACATTGCCCCCCCCCCCCCATAAATTTAACATTGTATTCATTAGCTAGGTATTCCATTAAAATAATAAATTTACTTTACTAAAGTATATTGACAACTTGGACCGTAACGTAAGTATTATAAAATTTAAGTTAAATATTACTTTGTCAATATTTTAATCCGCTTAGAATATTTCAAACAACAAATCATTCACATCAAACATTTCATTTTAAAAATAATTTTTTCTATTTTAATTTTGATCTACTTTTTACAAGATTTAGTTTAGTTTCACTTGTTATAGTTAGTAGGGTAGCATGTTTTATTTTTCCTCGTTGAGCTTTAACTTTAGTGGATGGAATTCAACAAATGTGGTGTCTACGAATTTGTAAGCATCTCTTAAGTATTTTCCATGTATTTTTCTATTTTCAAATCTTGTAATTAACATTCAACCCACATTCCATTGTCCTATCTAGCTGAAATTTTGCATACAGCTTTGTTAAGAATGACAACACGTTATGGAAAAGTCAATAAAGGGAGACCCCTAGAGACTAGGATTAGGTTTTTTTTTTTATTTTTGTGATCACTTTTTCTAGTAGAAAAAATGCTCCAATTTTAACGTACATTACCTCAAAAGATCGATAGTTGATCCGAGATGGTGCTTTATTTTAAACATTGATTATTTTTTGGTTCTGAGGAAAAAACAAAAACGGTCAAATTCCCAAAAGTGCTCCGTTTGACTTAAAATTTATATGTGTCATTAAAAAAGGTTTAACGAGTTAACTGCTTAGTTTTCAAACTATTTTGATAATTTTTAAGGGAGTAACTGACCTTGGGGAAACAAATAATTATGGGAAACGTGTTTTTTCCACATCGATTTAGATTTTTTTGATCATAGCATCCAAATTAAAGATTGGACCAAGCTGAAATTTTTACACAATAATAAAATAGGAAAGATACAGATTTGACAAGAGTATTTATTGTTAAATAATTTGTTTTTACCACGACGTACTACTAGACAACTGGGCTCGCTCAGAATCGTATTTTCGAAGGCAATGATTTATCATTGCTTTTAGAAATTAAATAATGCATTTAAACCACAATTTCTAAACTAGTGACCCATCCAAAGCGTAGTCGCTACCCCGTCAAACTATTTTTAAAGATGGTATTACCCATATAAGCTATAAACCCAATTTTCATATGACCCACTATACCCGTTATTTGGTTTAACTGTCAAAACTCAATTTGCAAAAATAATTTTTTACATAAACTAAAAACGAAAAACACAAAATAAAATAATATGAGAACAAAAATTGTTTCAAAACAAACTTGTATTAAACAAAACAAGCGTCAAGCTATGTATTAAAACGAAACGCAAAGTTTAGGTTTTCATAAAGGTACGTAGAGTTATTAACTTTCACAATGTTTGTTATGTGAATCGTAAAGAAAACACCTACTTTGGCAAGTACCTACCTATGTTCTAGTTAACCAATATTATCGTCCAACTAAATTAGTTAGTACATATTTTTATGAACAATTTTTGCAACAAGCTTTTTTAAAACAAATAATTCAATGTACCTTTACAAAAACCTAACCTTATTATTTTTGTTTTTGAAAATAGCATACATAAAAGCTAGGTAACCTTTTTTATGTATTATTTAGTTCACTAAGTTACCTATTTCAAGTATTAAATTTGAAACTAAACCTTTGAAAATTTATGACTAACTAATAATAGTTTTTGAAATTCACGTGATTTCTCCAATTTAATATACGCAGTACATTTATGTTAATGGAACAAAATAGCTTTGGAAGAAGTATCAAATAATTCCGCAAACATGTATGATAGATTAAAATATTTTCAGCCATAATGACGAAATTATTATCTCTTAAAAATTTCACATCTGCATTATCGGTACATCTAAATATTGTCATCTTCAATAAAATGTATTTACTTTTTTGTTTTGCAAAATAATCTAGACTTATCGTTCAATTTCAAACCTCGTGGAATAGTTCTATTCTTAAGTTTTTTATTGAAAGGTATTAATTTAAATACAAAAACAAATTTTTTGTTGAATGTTTCGGGATTTCAAAGTGGTCACTGCTCAGGTACTCATTTGCACAAGCAATACATATAATTTCGAAAAATATTTTTTTCGTCAATTCGCTTTAAATTTTTTTGCGCCCAACAATCATAAAATAAAGATACAATTTAATATCATGTTTTTTATGAGTGGATACATACTATTGTGAAATAGTTTGACTTTTGTATATTCTGGAAAGGTCATAGACATAACATCAAGATTTTCTTAGCGTCAAAACGTATCTATTTAGTATTTAATTTATAAAAGACATTTAATTTTTCAATTATTCTAGTAAACCTGATTCAACATATTGTATACTATGAGTAGCTAACTAATTACTGCAAAAGATTTTTTTTTTTTTAAGTAGAATCACTGTAAAAAAAAGGTAAACCTAGCTATTAGATTAAAGGTTTATTTTGAAGAAAAAAAATCTTCTAGTACTATGTTCTCGATTTCGTAAATTTACAGTGGAAATTCCGAGAAATGTTTTGTAACATTGTAATATTTTCAAAATATTGTTGAATGTTTAAACGATTTTAATGAAATACCTTGTACAAAAATTATAGTGTTACTAATTTTTATTACATACCTAGGAAAGTAAATATTACAATATTATACATGAAATTAACGAAATGTATTTCATGTTTATAAGATAGTGTTTGAAATGTATAATCTTCTAAGTAGTTTAGGCGAGTTACTAGAACATCATCAAAAAACAAAGGTTGTTATAAATAAATTGCGATGTAAAATTATTAAAAAAAATTATTTTACCTATACACTTTTCACCTGAAACAAATGTATTTTAGTATATTTACTATAGTTCAGTCAATGACTGTTAAATATATTTAATTTTTTTTATTTTCAGTACTCACGATAGTGTATAAGTGACTCTAGGAAAATGTATTTTACAAACGATTTTTATTCTCAAAATCAGAACTTGAAACTAAATGTTGTTTATGTAGGTATTCAGAATGAACAATTGACGTAGTAACTCACCGTAATACGTAATTTTTCCTATCAGGAAACAAAAAGAAATATTAAAACACAGGGTCAACATCAACAAAATTAAAATTTTAATGTATTAATAACACTTTTTTGTGAAATAATATTATTTCCGCCACTCACCCTTAAGGAATGTATACACTATATTTATAAATAAACGAAGAGTATTCTATAATAGTATTCTTATTCATTTAAACTTAAAATTAACTTTGTGTGGTTAAAATAATAACACTGATTTTGGTTACGATTTTATTTTTATAATTAAAGCAAAATTTAGAATTGGTACGGTGGCCACAGTATTTGTGGATCTGTACAATTAATGGAGGTGAAACGATCACTGGTATGGATGGATTAGAATTGTTTCTTTTCCCGTGATCTATAGGATTCCGTGTGGAGCAAAGAATTTTAATTTTGTTTACAGTAATACTGATTTTCTAAGTGCGATAATTGTTTTGGGTTAAAGAAGTGTTGTCAGTCTTTAAATATCAAGTAACAAAAAATATGTGGTGACAGTCAAAGACAGTACTTTATTTGAATCGTGATTTTTGAATTTTGTATTATTTTTCAAATAGTTACTACCGTTAAAAAAAAAAAAAAAACTCGGAATAGTTTCACAACGCGACAAACGTCATTAATAGGGTTAAAAATATCATACACACGTTACCGGAATATTATAATATTTCCTTTACATTTTCACACGTTATTTGAATACAATGATATCATCGTGTACTGCAAATGTTAATATACCCGAGCGGAAAATGAACGGTGAATAACTATTAATAATACTAATGATACATACCTCCTGAAGCTTTATGTTTACACCATTTTTCTGGATCTTCTATTTCTACGAAATCTGTTTTAAGTTAGATTAAATTTTTTTTTTTCAAAATACAATTTTACCTGTATGTTGATTATGCATCGCATAATATAATGAATTAGTTAGCCGACTTTGCTCAACTGCAGAGAGTAGGCACAACTATAGGATCTCTGTCGGCCATTTTTCGATCGGCCAATGTTTGTGTTATTCATTGTGGAGACTGAAGTCGAAAACTAAGTCCGTACCGTGCCAATACAGTAAAATTTTGCGTTGTTGATGCTTAAATCGTAAATACTTTCACACGTTGTTTAAATAGATTTTTTTAACTTGGACACTAATTTCTGAATTTTCACAGTAGTGATTGATATTTTTTTAGTAATAGTTTAAAAATAATGAATAAATCGTGCTGATAACATTATTATTCCAAACGATTTTGAGAGTTTTAAACTATTTTCACAATTTTTAAAAATAGTGCCTATTATTAATAAGAGTCTAATAATAAATTCGATTGACCCCGTGCTATATTTATGGCTCAATTTGTATATTTTAAATGAGTGTTGGATTCAGCATTGTAGGTGCTTGTGAATACTACAGGATTAATACATATTTATTATTAGTATGATTATTATTTATTTGATTAATTATACTAACCTAAACAAACATTTTCAACAAGGTCCAAAAAATAACCTCGAGTCAATACTAGAAAAGAACATTAAGCAACTATCAGCTTCTATTTGTATTTCTTTTAAGTGAGTAGCCAAAGTGGTGGTGTGTACCTACAAAAGAATGGTCCCACGACTCTTTAGGTTCTGAGCAGAGCAAAGAAGAAATAAAATGTACAAAACTATGTGTACTTGAAGTTCTGAGCAGAGACAATAAAACATACATTAATACGTATATTGATTTTACAAAGAAGTGTTTATTTTTATTTTTGTGTTTATTCGAAATACTTAGCGCCTTGAAATTGGCCGAAATTTTGAACTAAACGGAATATAAACATCTCCTAAAAATCCGACTGGTGCACCCATCTTTTTTTGCAAAATGTACGATTTCAAAAAAGTGAAAACAAAACAAAACTTCAAAAGACCGGTTAAAAGTACGGCAAACGTGTTTTTGACAAAATCGATTTTGTTATAATTAGTCATAACATTGAAAAAAATAATTATTTCCATTAAAAATTTCTTCTTTTTTGGTAGTTTAGTTCAATAAAAACTTTAGTTTTCAAACAAAAAAGTTTTAAAATTTTAATACAACGTTAGCAATCTACAGTTTTGTATGTAAACCAATACAACGAATGCAAAATTTTTAGTCGTATCAATTTGGAATTCGGCAAAAAATGGTCGTATTGTCGATGGTTTTTTTTTTTTTTTAGAAAAATCTATCACAATTATATTATTTTAGATTTAAAACTATGATACGTTGTGTGAAACAAAATTTTCTATATTCAGCAAAGATTTTAAAAAAATCCCACTAGTAGTTTTGCAATGCGTACCTCCTACCTATAAAATAACTGTCAATTAAACGGTGTTATTGTAGTTACAAAAACGAAATGAGAGTCTATTGTGTAGATGACACTTAAATGTTATATATTATCTTCTCAAATAATTGTCCGATCAGTTTGAAAATTTTAATTACTCCGTGTTTAAATTATTTCATTTTGAATGTGTGAACAAGTTTTGAATTTTTTCTGATCATTTATAAAATACGTATAGTTACTCACTATTAAAATTATTAGATTTATAAACAAAACAAAGGGGCTAAAAAAAATTTTTCATGTTTGAAAATACCTACTTTGTATTGTAATTACCAAATTACTGTGTTAAAAAATATAACTAATTACTATGCATTAAGTACTTCTATGTAGAATGGACCGTTAATTATGAACTTATACAGGTACTTTAGCATAGGAGCTTATAGAGTAAAACTTAATTTTGGGAACTGGGAAGAAATTGAAGATAGACTTATGATGAGAGGCTATTTTTAGTTTAGACGTGAATATCTAACAAATTTTAGAGAAGCTAAACCCTCAAACCAGTTGCAATTTTTTTAACTATGTATGAGAAAATTTAAATTCTAATGCATCCCCCCACTGTATTCCAAATACATTAAGTATTACATTAAGTATTACTCACTTTGTAAATACAATTTTTGACAGTAATATTATAATTTTGCGCCTGAACCAAAATTAAATAAAAATGTTTAACATTTACAGATATTAATAACATACTTATATTCAACTCGTTTTCTTCAGGATTATTCTCTGAAATGATTACTATTTTTAAAATACACGACCGCTAATCACTACAGAGGAAGGATATATTTAACTAGAAAAAAAAAAAAAAAACTTCTACCTATAATTTGTCTTGATTTACTAGGTGATAATTCTTATTATATACATAATATTTTATAAAAAAATAAATCGATATTAAATATATTATATTATTAATAGCTTTTTCTATCGAAATAAACAAACAACAATATTGCTTACAACATGAACTAAAAATACGTACCGTCATTACTGACTAGCGTTATCACTGTATTGAGAGCTAATCGATTTCAACAAAAATCAATGTCTTTAGGTTAATCTGAGCATTATTTAGTGAATAGTTTTGCATTTTAAAATATTTTAAGCAAATTTTTATACATTTTTTGATCTTACGATGTATACGTTTAGTTCATGTTGGCGAGACAGAAAATGTCAATCGCATTAAAACCATCAATTTTGTTTTTCCCATTTCCAAATTTATAGTTACTTTATCATTGAGAAATAACGGGATAGGGATTGACAAATTTATGTTTAAGAAACATACCATTGTGTAAAGACCTACATTCGTTTTAATCATCAGGTCTTTTTTACATTACTTATTTTACTTTAGTACTCCTTTAGTAGGACATTTAATAAAACGATAAATGTTCAACGAGAAGTCAAGATTTTAAATTTTTTGCGGTTCTCACAAATAATGGTAAATAGTTTTACGTTTCGTGTAGTAAGAACATAAATTGATTACAAACTTGAAATTTTTATCATAACAATATAATATATACATATATATTTGTTTTTGTCTCTGTAAATTCAAACTCCAAAACGGCTGTACTGATTTTTATGAAAATTTGTCTGTGCAATTAAGTTGATTCAAAAATGTTTTAGATTCACAATTTGATCCAAAATTCTACCCTTAACGGTTGTTTCAAACACAAACATTTTGTCGAAAATTCGATGTTTATTCATTTTATTACGGTGGTTATGGCTTACACCGAATAAAACTTTTGTTGTTTATTTAGCTAATAGTTCAAATGTTCAAATGTTTTATGATAAAGGGACCCGCTAAGAAAATATTTTACAAAATTAAACCCCTAAATATGCCAAATGGGTTAAAGAAGATAAAAAAGAAAAAATCATTTATAGACAGTACCATTGAATTAGTATATAGTTAGGTCAGTAGTTTCGTTTTATGATGTAGAGTCTCACTAATAAAAGGTTTTACTAAATCATAACTTTGAATTGAGTTTTTCCATTCAGGCTATTATTTATGACAGTTTAAAGTTTATACAAGACACAAAAAGTAAACAGTATTTTTTTTTTTTTTTTAACAGGACAACGTCTGTTGGATCAGCTTGTATACATACTATATATATATATATTAATTGTATATATTACTGTGAAAACTTACTTATGATTCTATACGCATTCACTAAATTTTTTTTTACATTATCAACACCTAAAATAGATCAACCAATACCAAAAACATTAGTTCAAGTAAAAAACCAATGTTTTATTACTAAACTTATCAAAAAAATTAATTATAATTTTTTTTTTTACAAAATAACCCGTTGTAAATAATTATATTATATTTTACCTAATTTAAAAAGGCCCACAGTGCTGAGCAACACTAAAAATTAACGAATGAAAAACATGTTGATTAGTACAACACTTGTATTATAAGCAAAATTGTTATTCTATAAATAAACTATACTATTTTAATGAACTTTCTACTTTGCTAATTTAAAAAAAACTAATCAGTTTACATGCTACCACGGTAAAACTCACAAATATTTCAACGTTATTTTAAATTTTAGAGCAAGTTAGCTTAAGTTTCAGTGCTCAAATTGATAAAATTTAAATTTCTCTAAATGTTTTCTAAATAATTAAGCGCATTTCTTCCAATTTAGTGCTAGATAAAGATAATTAAGAACATGCGTAAAAATCTAGGTATCTATTTCAAATTTTAACTATAGGTATACCGTACAACTAATATTTTACCAACTTGAGTGCAGCTTAGTAGGTAACGTTGTTCCGTAATCATCAATAACTATGAATGATTAACTGCCGATTGGCATTCTAAATGGAAATTACCAATTTCTTTCAAGTTCACCATGTTCATAATATGATACACAAATAAAAAATAAGAGTATTTTCGTGGAAAATAATTTCAATGGAGAAACAAATTTCAATGGAAAGCTTATATAAATAATCGTCTACGTGTAATCAAACGATTTTAAAGAGAAAATATTATTTTACTCACTAACGATTAGCAAAAATAGTTTAAAAACTAACAAATAATATGGGGACGAACATTTTATAATTATATGATTATTGTTTAAAAGGTGCCCTTTGGCTAAATTAAAAATATACAAAAATAGTTAATTGATCATAAAAAACACATAAAAATGTTAACTTTTTATGTGTTTCCCCGTTTTATATGAACAAATCATACTTTTATTGTTCAAAATAAAAAGGGACACTTTTCATATTTTGTTTAATCAAACTTACTTTTACAATCTAAAATAAAAAAGAAGGTTTGCAGTATAATTATATTATTTAAGCATTTTACTATTAGGAATAATATTGTGAACTATGCTGATTTTCAACCATGTTGAATTGTTGAAATACAAATAGTTTATTACACGATAATTCTCAAATATTATAGTTTCAAATTTCATTCGTTTTAAAAACAAAGTGCGTACGTGCTGTATTTTTACTATAACATGAAAACTTAGTCAACCATATTTAGTTTCCAATATTGTTTGCATTTAATTCAATATTTTTGTTCTCATTTTCCCTAACAAACTTATCTTAAAATCAAAGTGAAGAAAGTGTCAATTTTAAGATGGGTTTTTTTTTTCTTTTTGTAGCGCTTTTACAGTGATAGAAATGATTTAATCTTTACATTTAATACCACAGGAAATAGGTATTTATTGCGCAAAAACAGAACATAGGTTGAAATTTTGATTATTTATTTTGACAACAAAATAGTCAACATTTCTAAAATTTGAAATTTTCGCCCGTGATTAAGCGAATTGATTTGTTAAACGCATTTTTGTCGAAACAGGAACAAATTCAAACATGCTATGGACAATTTACAGATCAATGGGTAGTTTATAATTTGAGTATTTCTGCATAAAATCTTTAAAAGATAAAATTTTGTTTTATAGGCGGTTTCGCATCGTTATTTTTTCGTTAATCTCATATTGTGAGTTTTTGATCATAAACCGTTCAAAAAATTTTATATTAATTGAAAAATTTACATATCGTTACAATGAATAAAGTTTAAATACTATTCGAATGATTTCTAACAGTTTTGATCATTTTTGAGCTAAGTATAGAAACATAATTTTGTATTTTTCATGATTGTGTAGGATTCGTTAAATATAATATATACCTAATATAATAGGTACCTGTCTTAGTTAAGACTCAAAAGTAGAAACATATGAAAAAATTCTATAAGATTCGATTGGTGAATTTAAAAATGTTATGTCATTTAATCCTTTTAAATCCATGCATAGTACTTGCATGTTACCTATATTATATTAATTCATTTAAATTATATGAGTAAATTACCTACAAATTGTAAGAACTATCACAACATAACAAAGTATAATAATACATAACAATTGTATAACAATTACATAACAATTACATAACAACAACATAACAATTAGAAAACAAATATTTTTTGTAAATACATTGTGTTTTAGATTACTACAAACAAATATGATTTACTTTCACGATATTGGTCTGAAAAATGTATTTAAACATTAAAATATACTATAAATTATAATATAACTATATAGGCTTTGATTAAATATACAATATACAAATATTTAATCAATGCTATAGGTAAGGTAGGTAGTTTGATGGAGTAGCAACTACACATTAGGTGGGTCACTGGTTTGGAAGTTTTTGTAGTTCAACCGCATTATTTAATATCTAAAACAATAATACATCATTCCCTTCAAAAATTCAATTCTAAGCGAGCTCATTTGTCAATTATACGTCCTGGTAAAACCAAATTTAACTATAAAACTGGTCCGAAAATTCCGAAAAACGTCTTCATATTTATAGAACATTAATTTAAATAACGTGTGAAAATTGTAAACCATTTGGATCATTATTTGAGGATGAATTTAGTATCAATTGTACAACAGTGTGCAATATCATTGTTATAATCAAATTCCAACGGTTTTTCAATACTTTTTAAAACACTTTCAGAATCTACTGAGTGGATTATTTTGAAAATGTTTTACTCGGAAAGAAAATTTTCTTTTACTTAAAATATTTTAATTTTAATTCTTAATTAACAAATTTGTTTGAGTCACAAATTTTTCTTTAAAAATAAGTCAAGAGTATGACCAATTGTCGAAAATTTTTCAACTTTAAACGACTAAAAAAAAAATTGTGAATATGGATTTTCAAATTTTTTTAGTACAATATGAACATACATGTTGTCAATTTTGTGTTCAAGTTTCAAATTTTTTTGTGGAAAATTAAATTTTTGATCGTGCAAAAACTACAAAGAAAATGGAAATTTTAAAGTTCTATTCTCAGCCCAAATATTTTCGAAATCACTTAAAATTTAGATCAAACCTGTATATTATGTATGATTATATCAATATTATGTAACAAATTCCGCTACTTCCGTCTTCTATTTTTGAAGTAATGTGCAAAAAACTAAATCAATTATGTCGAAAAACACGTTAGCCGTAATTTTCAACGATTTTCCTTAAATTTTACTTAGTTATTTTATTGGAACTTTTTCAGTTTTAAAAAATCTTTCGAATTCGAGACCATAAAGTACAATCACAGTCTAAACACCTTTCATTAGAGTTACGGACTTTAAAATTCGGCGCATTTTTTATACCTTTTAAGTTGTTCACATAGGAAAAAAAACATCACCGTAAAAACAATACTGTTTTTGCTGACGCTTAGAATCTAAAAATAATTTAAATTAATTTTTTTTGTTACTCACTAAGAACTTCTAATCTCCCTAGAAGAATAAAATAAAAATTAACTTTCCAGCATGACTTAAAATTTTTCTGAAAAAACAATTACCTACTTAAATTTGTTTTGAATTTTGGAGCAAAATAAAAAATATCAAAAGTAACAGTCTTCTCTGAATTATGTACGTTTTGTCGAATAAATCATATTGTATTTTTATACTTATAACTCGTAACACACATTTTTATATTATATGTTGTTAACAAATTTTAATCATAATAGTTATAATAATAATAATAGTGTATTCAAGTGAATAAAACGGGCAAGTTGCCCAATAGTACAGGTTTTAGATATAAGTTAATACAATATATTAATATAAAAATAGATACAATAAACATAATTCTTAATAGTTATTGGGGCTAGAATATAGACTGAAACGATTGTAAAAGAAAAATATTATTCATTAATAGTAAGAAATAGGAGTACAGAAATAATCAACATTAGGTGCAAGATTATTGCACAAAGCCACGACACTAATAATAGGAGAGTTCTTTAAGTAGTTTGTACCGTGTAATAGTGGTAAGCGGACATTTTGTAGTTGAAAATGTGCAATTTCATCTTTGTTTACCTCGAAATTCTAACTCTTTTTTCCTACGTTCCGATTTGCTTTCGAAAAAATCGCAGTATTTATAATCAATAGATAATATGAATATATAACGGCAAGTACCTATAGACGACGTATAATAATTTCAGCAGAGACGGATTCACGAAACCGGCAGTTATCGGCACGGCTGCTTAATAGTGATTATAGTGAACAAATAAACTCTTGTACGGATAGGGCGACTGCGTGAAAGCTGCACTGCCGTGGCGACACGCGGTTGAGCGGCCAGTAACCGGTATTGAGAAAACGAAAAACACAGAACGCTCTGTAGCGAGATCTATCGATTAATAATAATCAATGGTTAGACCATGGGACTTACTCTTTACTCTATGGGTTATACCTACCGCAGAATACCTTATAAAGTTGGTCGAAGATAACAGAGAGAAACGAAAACAAACGCGTTTGTGGTCGAAACTGTACTGATACTAACATAAATGGTACGATTTTTTAATAATTTAAAATACAAAGTTACAACAATATATAGCTTTCATATTATTCGTATAATAATATGAAAGCTATATTTTAAAGCTGTATTTTAAATTATTAAAAAACCATACCATTTATATTCAACATTTTTGAATTTTAAAACATTTGTGTTCGTTACTCACGTAGTTGTGTCCGAGGCCCTACAAATATAATTAAAATAATTGGCATACGTATTAAACAATAATATTTCCGTTTATAATATAGTTTATTTATATGATCAATATACTCGTGTTATTAATGTTTCTACGATAACCGACATTAGTTGCATAAACTTCAGTAATTACTACCAAAACAATTATTATTGTTATCGAAGAAATTTTAAGAGCAATCATCTTCAGTTTTATTTTGTCTTTAAACACAGTGTGTACATTGACTGGGCCAAAACAGGAACTAAAGAACGCACAATATACATTCGATTAACGAAGTAAAAAAAGTTTTCAGTTTACAAACAATAACCATGTTGTGTACATTGTTTGTGCGTAGTGTTTGCATAGGGAATTATTATTTCAAAAATTGTAATAAATCATATTTGTTACAAACATGAGTGTTAATAATTATTGTTAGAAATCCACATCAAAGAATCGATATGAAGTACATGAAAAATCAATTTACACTGTTAAAATTTAATAACTATAATGATGTGTGACTAATTCCATAATATATATTTCTGAGCATATCAAAACACTCAAAATAACGTGTACCTAAAGTAGAACCTTGGCACAATTTCTGAATTTTACGAGTTTTTTTTTTTTTTTTAGACTGCAAAAGTAGCATTAGTGGTGAAAATTTGACATGAGTATTTTTGGTGGAATTTCGTAATTTTTTCTGGAAGTGAAAGAGGAACCGTCAATAAAACCATTTTTAGACGTGTCTTCGGTTGGCTTAGTTGGCTATAGGTGTCTTGGTGTATTTATTATTTGATGGACTGTTGATTTTGTTTTAGTACACCTAAGAACGTTTTCCTTTCATTTAATACATTTTATCTCATAATTTCAAAAACATAATTTGAAATTGATACAATATCAGTATATTTTCGCATTCATTTATATTGATTACCTATTAATTCCAGTAGTAAATTTTGTACAATAAAATATTGGTTTCAATTTTCTTTCCTTTTTTTTTTTTGTCCAATAGTGTAAGCTGTTTGTCCAATAACAATTTATAACGATTTGTGTTTTCTCGGTGAACAAACCACTTTACATTTTTAAACCTATTGTTGCGTCTGAGACTTTTAACTATACTGAACAATTCAATATAGTGGAACTACAAATTACAATCCACCTAAATTGAGGCCCAATTCACTAGTTTTTGTTCAATACCATGCAATAAACTTATTGTAGTACAACGCATTTCAAAAATTCTGGTGTAGTAGCTTCTATTTACATTTAGGTAAGTATATTTTTATTTTCAAAACAGTGAACTGTACAAACACTACGTTTGTTGCCGCCACAATGTTGGCGACTATGATAACAATAACCTCAAAGGGAAAATAGGGAAGTTCTTTTCTTTTTTCTTTTTGATTCTGAGCGTCAAGCGAAGAATGTATTGGTTTTACAATGATATATTTTTTTTTTTCTGTGATCAAAAATTCTTGTAGAAAACCTACACCAATTTTAACTTATGTTAAAAGATGTTTAATGGATCCGAGATGGTACTTTATTTGAAGCGTTTTTTGAAATTTTGATTATTTTCGAAGTTTTGAGGAAAACAAAAAACGAGCCAATTTTTTGAATTGCCCTGTTCGACTTGATACTTATATGTGTCATTAAGGAGGATCTAATGAGTGTTTCGCTGAAATTTCAGTCAATTTCGATCGTTTTTGAGGGAATTAAGGAACTTTGAAATTTTTGTTATTTTGGACGGCCGTGTATTTCTTACGGGAGGCACAAATAATTACGGGAAACGTGTTTTTTACACGTCAATTTAGATTTTTTTTTTTTTTCGATTTTTGTGAACAGTGTTTAAATATGTTTTCGTATTAAAATAATTTTTTTTAATTTTTAGTGCACTTTTTATCGTTTTTTAGAAAAGCGTATTTTTAAAAAAAATTTGTATTTTTTATTTTTTTACTTTTTGTCTGAAAATAAAAAGTCCCTAGGCCCTTAGCCCTATAAGGCCTTTGGTTTCCGACTTCACCATAGTGTATTGTGGTCATAAACATAGTCGTGTGCCAAATTTCAGCCCACTATGACATCGGGAAGTGACCTTAATTAATTATGCAAGATTTGAAAAATGCCCGTACAATTGTACAAACGTAGGTGTACGTGCGTGTCAGTGATCTAGAAACGGATATAAAAATAGGTAACTTTTAATATAAATTGAAATAACGTTTTGAACTGTCTTCTACGTTGATAACTTTGATGTTACATTGACATCAAAATGAATATAATATTATCTGATTCCTCGAGAATCGACTATATCTTCATCTTCTTCTTCTTCTTCTTCTTCTTCTTCTTTGCTATTCTTCCAACTATATTTGTGATCGGCCAATCTTATTCTATCCTTCCACTTATCACAATCATTCACATTGGCTACGCATACATTAACAACCCTCATACTATCTAATTCAATGGTTTTCATCCATTTATTCTTCGGTTTACTTCTATCTATTTTTCCTTTAACGCTCATTTTCATAACCAATTTTACTCCTTCAGTTTCCTTTCTCCCCATTATATGTCAAAATCATCTCAATCTATTTTCCCTCATCGTATCCAATATTTATGCAACAACAATACTGCTTCTTACATATTCGTTTCTTATTCTATCTTCTCTTCTTTACTCCATCTAGAGAATCGTACTAAATATTGTGTACATTTTAGAGTTTCAAAAATGAATAGTAATTGTTACACTATAATACGTATGTACCGATGTATGATCAACCAGCTACTAATGATAATATTAAATAATATTTAAACGTAGTTTTTAAACTTTGAACAAGATACATCATATTAATATAGGTATCAACGTCAGTGTGTTTGCGTTATTCGATATCGATCAAGGCGAAGGTGTTGTCTGAGCGCGTGTGGCAATGAAAGGACAAAAATGACATGAGAATAATAATACGAATTTATGAGTGTACCGGTTCGTGTTGTTTAAATTGTAATTTAGCAGAGAAAAATCCTCGGAATGGTACAGGGCGGAGAGACTATGTGCATCCTTGGCCGAAATTTGAGGTCAGACTTACATCGGAATTTCACGCTCATAATTGATGATATCCTAAAATGCAGTCATTGTCAATTTTATGACGGTTCGTAATATTATGAAAAAGTTCTACGGATATGTTTTTCTTTTCAATGTTAATTTGGAAACATTTGAGAAATCGTATCGTACAAAAATTTATAAAAATACATTTGAAATATACCTACACGCCTAATGTAACGATATTTCATTTTTTTTTTTTTTTTTTTTTTTTTTTTTTTTTACCAAGGAATTTTACTAGCATTGTTTATGAAACTTAGTAGAATCAACGGTTTCAAAATTGAATTGAAATATTAACCCCTTATGTTCAATAAATTATGCATGACAAATAGATAGAGATATTTTAGTTTTTGAAGAATATAATTATTTTAAAACAACTAAATTTATAACATTTCTTGATGAATTTCGTTAAAAACTTAATTAATGTTTAATTAGTTATTTATGCAGAATGAAAATATGAAATTAGTAAAATAAAAGCATAAAAACTTGTATGAATATGCCTAATTTAAACCATTTTTATGGTTTAAAAAATGTAATTTGATAAATCACAGTCCAATGCGCTCAATGTACAATGTAAGAGGTCTTTAGATATCCAACAACAAAACAATTACAAAAGTCGAACCATTTTACACGGCTTGAGAGTTTTTTCAGAAAAACATATTTTTAAGCAAAAACGGGGCACGTACAGTTTTTAGACGATAAATAACATATTAACTAACATAATTTGTATTGTCTGTAGTATAGGCAACATATAGTACATGACTGCTATAAAACGTTCATTCCAAGTTTTCAGGAGTTACCTTTTTATGATATTAACACATCATTTAATAACATTTTCGATAGTCAACGGTTTCATTAATACTTTATAAAAAAAAAACATTAGACACTGATGAATCAAAACGACTCTTATGGAGATTATTATGAAACAAATAAATTAAAAAGTAACAATTTCTGGCTGTAAAACTCAATATTCAAAAACGAAGTCATTCAAAAACATAACATAAAGCCCAAACTTAACGATGAAAAATTGAAAAGGCGACATACATGCATTACCTAAAGTAATGAGAAAGAAAAGAACTGTAAATTGTTAAGTCACTAGTGTAGTTTGGTGACATAGGTCACTCTTTCGGAAGGCTTCGTTAGAAGTTGTGATTATAAATTGATTACGAAATCGTTTTACTCATTGATTGATATATTTTGGTCGTTACAATTAATTCAAAATTGTATATAATATTATTATTATTATTATATTTATATAATAAAATGTAGTAATTTTTTTTTTATTAAAATTATTATATAACTTTAGATTCTCTATTCTATAGTCCACAAAAAATTTAAGTTGATAATGATAAAATATTTGTAATTGTTAAAATATTTTATTCTTAACAGCATGAGGAAATAATTTTAAACCTATCACTGATAATAATAATTACCATTAATTTTCTCAAAATTGTATAATTTATTGTATCGTATTTGTATAACTTGTCGGTGACATACATACACAAGCCGAAAGCGTTTAAATACTGCGTGTAAAAACATCCCCAAAAACATCACTCACATCAATCATTAACCTATCAGACAAGGCGTAATTGTACTTCAACGTATGCTTAGTACTTTAAACATTATATGCCCTTAATAAGGCAAAACTGATTGCGGGATGCATATTTCCCATATTCCCATTGCCAAACGCAAAAAACGATAAGTATGGTTAAAACGAAAATAAAAGTAAATATAGGCAAATAAAAAAGGGATTAAGGAACATAATCGCATTTTTTTCTAGGCCAAAATATTTCACAAAATCGTGAATTATAAATTTATTTTTTAGTATGACGCGAGCACTGAATGCAGCAGATGCGTTATTCCCGTCAATTAAACAGAAATTATTTTTTTATGTTAAATTGTTATTTAAAATTTTTGTTTTTTATTAAAAAGTTGTTCAAAACTTTT
>CM029360.1:14841550-14931047 GCA_017140985.1 Hormaphis cornu | reverse complement strand
TAAACGATAATCGGAAATAGTTGTCGACGAGTGTTGCAGAATTCTAATTCCGAACTTAAAGCAGGATTTTCACGCCTGGTGTTCACGGTCACTTCAAGGCGCGTTCTGTTACAGCTTACATTGTATACATTATAATAAAATCTATGCATAACGATTGTTTTTAATTTATTGATGTGGATTTTAAAATGATCCAAAATTGTTCGTAGTTCAAAACGATTTTTCAAAGCATATAAGACGGTAAACTTGTACTCCCGCCGTAGTCAAAATGGTTTGAAATGAATAAAAGGATTTAAAAGTTATAGGTATTTATTCGGACTTATGTTTCGGACTCGAACAATATGCGGAGGAATGAAATCGTTTAACTTTTAAGGCAGAAGGATCTCTTTCACGCAATCCAGTAAATTAAAATTCCACCCTGTACTGAAATAAATAAAACCGATACATCTATACATAACTATAATAATACCTACGTATAGATATCTAGAATCTAATTATTATATTAAACCTAATCTAGACCATAATTATTTCTGCAAGATAAAAATAAAAAAACCGAAAAAATTTACAAATTTTTTCTACTTCTATGACTTGAAGTTACAGCAGAGTTCTGCAGGGGAAAAGAAAAAAAATTCCAATTCGTCATTTCTAAAACATTATAATATAATATAGCCTATCTGTGGTGTACCTATAATGTTGTTATTCGAAAGAAACTGAAACATGAAAGTTTTACCTCCGGTAGTGCGACTTTTCGGTACCGCTTGATACCGCGTAATCATAAACATCGATCAATCGATAGCAATAATTTCGGATTCGTCTCGGCCTGGTCACGCGGTTATTATAATATACGATCTTTGTTGCCGAATAATTATTAAAGACGCGTCGACGCACAACAGTTCTTTATGCTATTATAATATTATTCTATTCATTTTGGTACACGTGTGCATAAAAACGTATAGTACCTGCTAACCTAGGATACGTGGCGACGGAGGTTAGGAGATATGGTATCCATCGAATCGTAGTTTTTTTTTTTTTTTTTAGCGAATTTGTAGACTTAAAACCAGCTATTTTCGATTGTCGGCTATTATGAATAATACAGATCATACTGCGATATAAAATGAAACAAAAATTATTATTAACGGTACAAATATATTTAATTCGGGTATTTATTCTGCGAAAGAGTGATAAAAACAATTCCGTGTTTGGAATTTTAGGAATTTTTCCGATCACACACAAACACATAACGTCCCAAAATGTTCTGCTTTTTTTAAAAATGTTTTATGCCTGCTGTGTTCTAGCTCCTAGTCTGTAATACTTCCCTTAAACATATTGTCCGAGGGCTAATGACACAAACTTCATATGTTTAGGGCGAGGGCGCTAAAGCCAAAACATTTTATGACGAAATGCAATTTTCGAGTAAGCACGTCAAAAACAAAACTTGGAGTCACACTATGTATTCGCCATGGTTTTAGATGGGTTTTATGGTCTCTTAATCCTCCCTAGCTGTGTAATTATTACTGTAGTACAAATTTGGTATAACATCATAGGCATGTACATTAATTATTTTGCACCACGTTTACATCCCTTTGTAAGTCTCTGAGCACGCAACTTCGACCAGGATAGTAATGCGTCATTCTACGTTTTTTTTTTTTTTCCAATCTCATTTATTTTCTCGTGTGCTGGATTTAGGCGAACAATCCACGGCGTAGGCATTAGAATTTCGTTCTGATAAAAATTCGTAACAAAAAAGAATAAAAACACCCGCAGCTGTAATTTGATATGTGCACGAACCTTCGGACGGACGACCTTTTGCCGAGGGTCGTATTACATCTGATTGATTATTGTCTATTCGCGTTTTGCCACGACGACGGTGTCGCCTACTCTGTAACCGCTGGAGAAAATTCGCATTTAACCAAACGAATGGTGTATTTTAACACGCCTACTTATAAGCTGTTTCTCAGTTTCACAATAATTTCTATTTCCATAACGCGTATTGAATAAAAATAAACATCGAGTTAAGGGCATGCCAGTTAAGTGCAAGGCTGGTTAAAACCTGGTTCACTGTTGAGCTCGAAATAAGTAGGTAACGTGAGATTGATGTATTATATAGACTTTGCGTAACCACGTCGTAACTTGATATTGGAATTTGAAAATTTTAGAATTCCTGATGTTGTTTTTAAAACGATAATTTTGGAGTGCACCGATTTCTTTTTTTTTTTCATCATTTCGTTTAATGAAACGTCATGGATTCCAATATCTATAGTGAATTGATTTTTTTTTTCTTCAATTATTAATACAAAATCAACTAAACATGTAGAAAAACTACCGATTAACTTATTTCGATTTGTAAATACGAATTGTTAACGTTCAATGAATATAATATTATGTTTCAAATTATTTCGTAATTATAATATTTAATACTTTATAGTAACAATATAATGTCAAATAATCTATTGTCAAATAAATGTGTTGACTAACACATTAGTTGAATTATTACAGTTTAAAATAAACGTAAAAAACGATAAAAACCTACAATAATTATTTGTCAAATATAACAAAATTTACAGACTCGTAGATTTTATTTTTTTTTATAAGCATAATTATTTTTAATTGCATCGTAAAGTTCATGTAAGTTCATACCCGTTCTATTTTGTAAAAATATAAACGTTTACATCCGAAAAACTATTCAAAGAAAATGTATTTTGCAGGTTATGAGGAAAAACATTACGCATATGTTATACGCCCCAAATATGGTTAACAGAAAGTAGGTAGATCTGTTTAAACTGAGTGGAAATACCTGTACGATTTTTGTTAAAATGTTTCTTATTACTATAATATAGCTAACTAATCTAATAAGGCCTGAGCTAAAATAAAACAGATCGCGAATTACTCATAATATACATAAGTAAAAAAAAAAAGAAAATATTGTGCGTTATACCTTGGTAGCAAAAACTTTTTTTAATCTTTTGTAACGTATTGAATTAATTTAGTACATACAAGTTTGAAAACGACATGGAATAATGTTTTACACCGATAGGTCCAGATTTGGCGATTTAGGCGAAGTTTTCGGCACACAACTCAAAATAAAATAATCAAAATATCAAAAACGGCTTGAAATCGTATTAAATTTAAATGCCATAAATCACAACTTTTACGTGGTATTTAACGTGACGATTGGAGCGCTCCTTCTACCCGAAAACATCATTACAAACTTGAAAATTTCAAATTTTTTGCCCTAAATAAACCTTCAAACAAAGTTCCACCGGAGTCCATAAATAAACCCGTGACAAAAGTTACCGACCTTGGAAATCGTTCCTGTTATACGAAAAGCTGTTGACAGAAAAACAAAAAAAAAACAAATCAAAAACAGTATACATTCCTCACTCGTCGCGCTCGGAACCTGTAAAAATAATTGGCACTCGGTGATAATTTTTACGACAATAATATATGCGGAGTGGTTTCGGAATTTCAAAAGTACATTTTTCGGCGTCCCGCTGCGTTCGAATTTCGCCGTGGGTACCTATATAAACATGCTAAATATTGTATCATACTGTTACTTCGTATCGTTTACTTGGAGGATACTGTGCTTGTTATTTTATTACAATTTTTATTATTCTTTTTACGTAGGTTTATTCGTTTTTGTTGTGTATACATTGTCGCGCGTGCGAGCTCGTGTCCCGCCGGATCACGTCGGGATTCGTTACGCTCAAAATATTACAAACGCACATTATCATTGTGTTACGTGGAGAAAAAGTGAATTCACTACACCGTAGAAAAAAAAGAAATTTAAAAAAAAAAATTATAATAACAATGGTAACGACACCGCGTATCGGTGAGCGATAGTTGACATTATATATTAGTACAATAATAGCTAGAAGTCGGACGGTAGGCGATGTTGCGCAATGACGATCGTAAGAAATCAGGAATACAAAAAACACTAAGAAATGAATATCGATTTAAACATACCGAAAAAGAAGGTGTACAAAATGGCTGCCAAAGATAAAGATAACTTTTAAGTTATCTATAGATAATAGGTAGAAAACAAAATGTTATCTCGATAAAAAACTGATTATTTTTTTTCAAAAAATTACAATTACAAAACCGATTGCGGTTTTGACTGCTTGTACAACGCGATACAAATACGCAAAACTTGTAATCATTGAATTTTTTTTTTACTACAGATACAAAATAAGTAGTAAATATGGTGTCCGAATTGGTTGTACAGTATTTTTAAGTTTTTAAGTACTACGCAGTACACATTGTATAATCTTAATGAACAAAAAAGATATACTAGATTTAATACAAATTTCGTCATTTTCTATTTGCGGTTAAAAATCCGAATTCAGCCTCGTGGGCCATAATATTATATTAATATATGCAAGGCTGGGCATTAACTCGTTTAAAATTAAAATCCAGTTAAAAAGTTAATATTTTTTTAATTTAACGCTTTAAATTAATCTGTAATGATAATTTTTTTTTTTTAAAAACTCTTTAAAAAAAAAGTTTGACTATGTGCAATACCACGATGTGAATTAATAATATGAATTATTATCTTTATTTTAAGCTAAGTTAATTTTTTTTTTTTTAAATATATGTGTAATTTTGCGACTGTTGGTATGAAAATTACTGCCGAACGGGAAATAAATTACCTATAGAGATAATACGCAACACTGTAAAACAATAATTATTTTTCGACCGTTACAAAATATTATAGTTTTTATAGGGCGCCCCACATGCCTCTCGCCGCTGCTTAATATCGTTTTTTGTCTATATTTTGCAACAGCTGTCGCGCTCATCCGAGGGGTAAAAAAAAAAAATCATAAAATATACGTTTTTACCTGATCGTAAACCGTCTATTCCTCTATGGCACATAAAAATATTTACAGCACGTACCAAAGCACGTGTCGACCGCGCACGTGTACCTACTTTTGACTATAGCGATTCGATCGTGTTCTACAAAAAAAAAATCTTATTGGTTCGAACAATTATTAATGCAGAACAATCACGTTTTTTCGTATCTGTTTTATTTACTCTGATAGAATTCTCATAGCCCTTTGTGACGTCAAATCAGGTAACTACTAGGGGTCGGATTTTTATGATTTTACATATATTTGTTTCTAGTCCGTTCAGATTTATAAAAGTAAAATTTCTTCGTGATTCATAAGACACAAAATTCAGGGAGAGAAATTGAGTTTACATAAAAACGAATATTTCAATGGGTTAAGAATAAATTTTAATACGTTAGAGAATATTTAAAGTTATTCAAACAATATTGAAAAAAATTTTTTAACCCTTTTCAAAAATAGTGCTTATTATAAGATTCTTTTCAGCCGATTCTATATATCTTTTTATAGAATATAAATTGAATATTTTGCACTTTTAAGAACAAAACTTAGAGACAAGGACAACACGTAGAGAATGTTAATGACATGAAAACTTCATATTTTAACGATTTTAAAAGAATACAAATCCGACCTCTAGTATAAATTACATTTCAGTTTAAATGCGCTATTAAAAAATTGTCTGCCGTTTAAGGACGGGTTTATGAACACCAATTAGAAATTAGAATTTCTGTAAAAATATTTAGCATCAAAGTGCAAAATTAAAATACACTCGTTATGATGGAACATTTTAGAAACTCATCAAGGCCTCGTGAATATAAGTACCTTGGTTTTAGCGCAAACTTCAGTGCTTTCATACTAATTATTTGAATACATATATTTTATAAAAGTAGTACAAAATTATCGAGAAAATGAGTAGTGGCCTTGTTGGAAAAAAAACCATAAACATGACAACCATTTAACGGTCACAGCTGTAATATCCCCGCAGTTGAATTCAATCTTTTACTACCTACTTTTAACGCATATTATATAGTTTTTGGATATTTACAGTCAGTTTAAATGCTATAATAATATAATACTTATAATCATCTATACTGAATTTAAAATCAAATACGTTTCCCAGAGAAATAAAAACGAACACTATAAAACGTGAATAAAAACTAAACGTAATAAAATATATTTACGTATTTTTAAATTTTTATGCTAAATATTTTTATAAAGTAAAATATAACGTGTAACTACCGCAAAATATATTGCACAAACTCATACCTACACGGGTTCAAAACGCTTACGTCTTCGGTCAGATTGAGCGGTTTAAGCTCGATACGTCTGCTTTTTTTTTTAATCACGTTAGTAATATTATTGTAATTATAATATTATGTTGGACAACCATTACGTTTTCAATCGTACGTTTGTGATTCATTCGGCATTATAATTATGTTATTGGAAAAATATTTTACTTCATTGCTTGGTATTTATTTACAGTTGCGAGTTGATGGCATTTTTTACGAAAATCGTATTGAGTTGGCGAGAAAAAATAAAAAAATAAATTTAATTTTTGAACGTCCGACAACACGCGTGTTTTGTAGACATTATAATCTTTTAGCTGATCAGAGTATACCGTTATAGGTGTCGGTATAAAATACTCGCTGCAAATCGGAATATTTTACTTACATAATATTTAATCGTCCATAAAATTTTATAACACATCGTAAAACGATCCAACAGACACAAAACGGATGAAAAAGGGATATACCTAATAATAATATGAAGCGTCGTGTTTTTTTTTCAATCATCTGCATCGTGGGCCCGAGTACACGTACTATATTGCGTGATAAACCGTCGAAATTCCTACGAGTTCTCTGTCCGTGTGTTAACTAATCGACATTTTTTGTGTAATGAGTGGACAACAACTGACGTGTAAACCTCAGAAAACTGGCTCCGCAAAACATGTACCATTCGAGTTCGCGTTAAAGTAAACCATTTATTCGTGAATATTCATCTAAACGCGTGTCTCACTTTTTTTTTTTTTTTGCTGCTCGGTTAGAACCATTCGAAATTCCACTAGAAACACTGATACATTTAGCAAAACCTATTAATTATCATAATACCTAAGGATATGGTAAAACCTAACGTAAAACGTTAAATTAACTGCACTCGAAACTCCAAGCTTTATTTTAGATTCAATAAATAGTATAATTATTTCACTATAAATGGTCAAAAAAATTGTTTAAAATTCTAACATTGTCCATTGATATATCATAATATTACGGTGCGTATACATAAATATTTTAAAATTTATTAGTACCTACTTATGCTACTTGACAAATATTTACAATTTTGAATTTTTTTTCTCACCACAATTTTGTATTTTTATTATTTCAAACCACTTAAAATAAAAAAAACGAACATCTGACAAAAATTCGTTTAGTGCTTGTTTCGCGGAACATTCTTAAGGACAGCGTTAAGAGTAACAGTATACCAAACCTTCCTTCGTGTTTTTGATGATTTCATAATCACGCCGAGCAACAGAAAATTGTTTGGGTTTCAGCACAATCGAATTCCAAACCCGACAGAAACAAAATATCGTTCGGCAGTGCCCTTGACATTGCGAACCCGTTAAAAAAACATTTCTCATACACTCCGACCGTGCGTTTGGCGTTGGATATCGCCCAACATAACACTTAATACCCGACCTCTCTCACGCATAATGTACATTCCTTTTATGCTCGTTTTGTAAATTATACAGATAATGATTTATTTGCCGCTCCGTATCACTTTTTTATTGTTTTTCAGGTTCTGAGCGTAACGAAGAACGTATTGATTTTACAACGATTTTTTTTTTTCTATCACTTTTGCCGTCAAAGTTTTTATACGAATCGAAATGTAGGTATGTAACATATAACACTCTATCGTTGTAAAATCGATACGTAGTTCTTCGCTACGCTCGGAATCAGAAAACAATAAAAAAAAGTGGTACAAAGCAGCGTCGGCAGTTTAAGACTCTGTAATATTATTTTTTGCCGGTTAATAATTAGTTTTGCGCCTCTCGTCGTCGGTCGCCCGCTGCTCGCGATGATTAAAATCGCATAAGAGCAAGCCGAATTCTGTTCTACCCAGCCAAACATTCAAAAATACGTGGCAAACGTACGGTTGACTATATGTACTATCGTTATTGCTTATTGTGTTTTAATCGTTATTGTTATTATATTTTATTGTATCACCGCGTTGTTGTTTTTGTCTTCTTCGGCTGCTCGTCGGTATTGACGCCGGGCCCATCGCCGCAGGCATGCCCGACTCGACTAAAGTAGCGAATATTTTATGAGGTAGGTACCTACGCGAAGTTTTGTTGGCACTGCAAAGTTTACAAAACCACCCGAAATCGCACCAACAAACCTACAACGCATACATTACAATTAGGACGGTTAAATTTCTGTTTCTAACGTTTTTTTTTTCCCCTTTTTTTCTTCTTATCATGTCATGTCCTTTAATTATATCATATTTTTATTTGTACAAGTATTTACTTTATCAAAATAAATGTGCTCACCGAATCTTCAGTAGGTATTACAAAAAAAAAAAAAAATATTGATTAGTGTACCGATTTTAGTAGCGGGCAACTAGTCAATTCAGCCTTTACTGATTGATAAATAAGTGAATTTGATAAACTTTTCATTACAAACGTCCCGGTACAATCGTGCGTATTTTTAATTCAACATTAACGAGTAATAAAACTATAATATCGTACAATTTTCTTACAAGTCCTTGGATCGTGAACCGTTTAATTCCTTTTTTCCTCCTATGTCGTATGACTGTATAATTGTTTTCTTCCTATTCTCTGAAAAACTACTATTGTAACGATGGAAAACTGCTACGCACAAGGTCGCAAACAAATGTAATCTAAATCATGCCTATATAGAATATCAAGAAAATTGTATTTTGTTAATTCCGTTAACGTCTCGTCTGTAATCACTGTAATTATAAGGTAATGTTAGAGTAAACAAATCATAAATCTGAAGAAAAAAAAAACTAGAAAAAAAAGGACTCACACTGGCCGCAACGTCTCATGAACGAAACCTTTTTGTCTCGGATTTATAATAATTTTATCAGAGTTAAACGATCAGATTAAATATACATAAAAATTCTTGCACTTCGTTTTGTCATACTTAAAACTTAATACTTTCCGCTTACAACCCGTCAGGCGCAAACGCAGTTACATCAAAATACACAAACGTTAGAATCGTAACGAAAATTAGAATTAATCTTAAAAATGAACGTCTTCAGTCGCCCAAAATACGTGTTGTTACATTAAAAGTTACTGTTCAATTTTTAAATACATAATGCACGAATCAGACGATTTATTTTAAAAGTTTTGAATAAAAATATATTTGTGTTATTGAAAACTCAAGTATGAAATTTAAAACACTGAAATTTTCTTTCGTGAAAAAATAAAACTGCCCATCCACATTTTAGAAAACAACTCTTCATCAAATGTACGACCAATCTCGTTCAATAATAACCATATTATTCATACATCACGAGTTTATGATGAGCCATTGTATAGTAAATTAAATAAACAACGGCCTCTTCTGATTTGTCGATAGAAATTTCACAAACAATTGAAATCGTACATATATATATATATTTTAAATAATGCAATTCACTATAATCCACGCGTTTGCAAGCACCTGTTCTCTATAGTAACGAGTCTATTAAATGCGTGTATCGTTAATCCACGTCAAAAGGAACAACACAATATAAAGATCCGTTCCTGTAACTCCGTTACTTGGATAAAAAAATATGAGAAGGCATATTCAAAGGAATAATTTTTTATGCGCGTTTTTGTGTCCAATTCAGATATGCATTAGTAAGTACAGTACTATTATTATAACATAATAAACGCGTACAAATACTTATTGGAATATGTGTGGGCGCAATATTATAATGATTATAGGTACTCGTCAATCACATAATATATAGGTATTGTTACAATGTACGTAAATGACTTAACACATTTTTCTATGTGATATTGCAGATCATTTAAAATAAAATATATTTTTCCGTTTTAAAATCGATATAAATTGTCTCATATATTCGAATTGCGCTGCTTAAAACGTAAATAGTAGTACACGTGTATTTTACTTAAGAAATTCTAATTGAATGACATTTTTTCCGTGACGATTGAAATCAATGTGTGTAATAGACCAACGATTTAGAAACAATTATTCAGATAGGCGTGTTCATAAAATACGTGACGAGTGTTCTGTCTTATAGTACCTAATATTATCATAAGTATTTACCAAATGCAGATTAAAATAGTATAGTAATTATTAACGTTTATATGGAATCCTATGGTTAACTTTTAAAAAAAAAACCGTTTGTCTTAATAACTAGAAAGAATAATTTTAATATAATGTTTTTCCTTAATAGTTTTTATTAGCTGATTAGATTTTATTTTCACATTCCTGTGGTACTAATTACTAAAACGTTGTTCTTTATGTTTGTTGTTCTTTGTTTGCTCAAAAGCACGTTAAATGTAGGAATTATTTTCTGACTTCCTCATGACGCGATTTTTGATCTATTTTCATTGTAAACGAATTCTGTTCATAAATAAATTTTTATATGAAATAATCTGGAACATTATGGGTTTTCATAAAACATTTTCTAACATGATGTGTTATATTTATTTGTACACTATATGGCCAATTACCAAAACCTTGTATTTTTTTTCTTTGATCGTTCTTCTCAGTTCATTAATTCATCCTTGCAATGATATATAGTGAACCAACCTAAATGTGACGACAGCGCGAGTTGAAACATCAATATTAATATGTTTTCATTTAAAACACAGTGATAAAATTTAAACTAAAACGTTAAGGTATATTCCGCATTAAATTTTTTTGTCAGGTAATAACTCCAAATGATTGCTGTCATTCACTGAGAAATGGTAAATATAAAATGTTTTGTTTTTTTACATAAAAATAATTCAATATGTATGTATAAATCAAAATGTTATTACACTCTTTAGAAAAAAAAAGTTATTAAGTACTTATGGCTATATGTGATCACTAGTATATATGTACCTAAATGATAAAGTTTTTATTTTTAAAACGATTTAAATTTAAAGATTTATAATATTTAATTTGAAGTGAAGGACACATAAGGAATCATTTGTTTATAATATTATGAGAGAAATTGTTTGAACGTGCCGATAACGAATTCATGAATTTATCCGCACGACTTTAGTTAGTGTACGTATGTGCCCCTCAATAATGAGCTTTAAAGTGTTTATACTCGCAAGAAATGTTTGATTTTGATCAGTCGTAGTATGTTCATTACTGCATGGCAACGTCTGAGGTGGACGAAAGTAGGAACACCAATTGTATCGCTTAGTTTTAGTAATATGGAGAGTCAAAATCAAACGTTGGTCTCAGATTTCATTACGATTTTTAGATTTTTTACTGTTGTTGATAATGGTGTATGAACAACGTATTGTTAAGATACATTAAAACATGCCGAGGGCTTAAGAGTAAATGTAGTGTGACCCATCTCACTTTGAACTTTAAAGTGTCATTTAATGGACCCATCTTCCATAAAAAGTAAACAACTTTGTAAACTACTGAACGCGGCCGCTGATCGATAGATAGTTTACAGACAGGAACATAAATTAAATATGTTACTAGAGATCATGAAGACAAAATACTGCCTAAGAACCTTAGGAAATGGCAGTCAGAATTTAATTTCTCTGTATAATTAATATAATAGAAAGAACCATTTAAATTTTCAAACAAATACAAATAAGTACGAACCTCGCGTTAAAAATGCGTATACGTCTTATAGTCGACGTGAAACCTAAACTGTGTAGCAACAATGTATTATTGTATGATATTAACCATATAGACGTACATTATTCGATTAATGTACAGAAATAGAAACGATTTAACGCTTTGAATTTTAAGACAATTTTGGTGTTTCATTTATTGTTTCTTAAAGAAGTTTGCCACTTGTTATACATAAATAATATTTTCTAGTGTATAATTTTAAACCATATAGTGTTGATATTTTATACCCCGAACAGTGTATAAAAATCACGTAGTGCAAGCTAAATATCCGCTATTCCTTAATGTAATTCGATAATTTTGACCGAAATCAGAAAAGTTACATCTCGGATATTACGACTATATGAGCTATAATATATAAGTGCAATAATTTTCGCCTGTTTTCGAATATTCACAAACGGTTTCAGAATAATATCACGATTATATCAATTTACTCGTACTGCGCACATCGCACGAGACAAAGAAAATGTACGATGATAATAATTATACGTATATCATATTATATACTGGAACATTCCTGTATTTTAATGTACCTACGCGTACCGGTGTTTCGTAGCTGTTGCCATTCCGTGTCGGCGCACCAAAGTGTACCGGATGCAATTACACGTGTGGAAAGAGAAGCAAAAAAAAAAAAATGAAAAGAAAAAATAAAATAAAAATAACAGGTCTTCTTCCCTATCAGACCGGTAACATCGCGCAGCTCGTCGTTCGTTCTCGTTCGCCGCGCGCAACATAAATCAGCAAATCTCAAACGGTCGTGGCCTATAAGACGTATTCGTCACCACGTATTTTGAGTTATTATGTACCTGCGGAACGCGTGGGCTGCCCAGAAACTTACGAAGAGCGATAGTATGTAAATATGGAAAAAATAATTCATTTCCTTATGCCAAATTTAGACTATTGCAGACCAACCATAGGGAGGCTATTATACGAGAGACCGGCCTAACCCGCTAAAACCGTGGCAATTAGCCTCCAAATTTTGTTTTATATGTTCTTTCCCGAAAACGGCTTTTTGTCGTAAAACGTTTCGGCTTTCTCACCGTCGCCCAAAATGATCGACTCGAGTTGTGTCAACACAGCCTTCGGATATACGTATTTAAGGGCAGTACAGGTATTAGAATAGGAGCTAGAATACTGAAAGTGGCAGAGATCGTTAGAAAAAAAAAACAGAATATTTTGGGATGTCATATTATGTTCTTATACGATCAAGAATCCCTAAGTTCTAAATACGAAATTGTCATTTTTTCATATAAAAATATTACACATATACCTACGAATTCGAATTGAGTCGAATTTGAATTTATTTCCATTACGTCACATTATAATATCTATAATAAAAAGGTATGGACGGGGCTATTCTTGTAATATTACTGTATACCTATATTTGTCATGGGCGATTTATCGTACAACATTAAATTAAAACTGATGTAACGTATGCAAATCGCTTACAAGTAAAGGACAGAAGATGTTCAATTTCACCACCGCGTTGCGATGTAAATAATAGCTTTTGTAATTTGTGCATTTGACCGATATACAATACATAATATTTATAGAGTAAAATAGTTTTTTATCAGCGAATAGAAAATACTCTTATTTGAGTACGGAAATAATTTACAAGTCTCCGTTTACCGTGTCCGTATAGATACTTGTGTTTTATGTTTACTGTGAACAAAACATAAAAAAAATATGTCTGCTTTTGTATTAATATAATTTGAAATTTCATTCAAGTCACAAAATATTTCTCGTAAAACCGAGGCATATTTAATCGTGTATGGCGTTTAGTTAAAATTTATAACTATAAATATTGGATAGTAGCCAAATGCTGTGACCTTAGCCTGCTCGTATATATATTAACATACACGAGTAAATGCAGTATTCGTGTTTTTTCGTTATATTTTCAAAATAATAACATTTCATATCTCAGTCGAAGAATAGAACGTATTAAAAATAGCATCTATGCTCACTGGCAGCCATATAAGGAATTTTTAAGTCGTATATTATCTCTACGAGATCCCACGAAATCTATGTTCAATTGTACCTACACCAAAATATTATACTTTGTTCTATACTGCAAGCCGCCAACGTCACACAGTAGGAGCATATGCTCAAAACATTTAAAAATCGTTTGCTTATCTTCCTTCTCCGAAAATTGCGTTTTAGCACACAAATCTGTAAGTTTTAATCGTTTTTGTGTAAAAACAAAAAAAAGGATATCAAATTCCATTGTCTACAGGGTTTACGTTTTAAATCTAAACGTGCTTTATGGCACATAACGCGTAGTATTCTTAACTAAAAATTCAGTGTTCTAACCTCTAACGATCCAATGAAAAATTTGTAATACCTGTAAAATTTAAAATATCTAAATCCTTTGGTGGTATAAATAATAAAATATTATACAAAAAAGTAGAAAGTGTTCCTAATTCGAAATTCCCGTCATGATTCTGTAACCCATACTTTTTATTAATGTAGCGCAACTATGAACAAATGACGACGAATCGCGAATTTGTATAAATTGTACCAACCCATACTTTTCTCAGCCGTTGCGCAATTAAGTTCTATCTATGTACTGCTCATTTCATCCCGTTTGCAAACTTATTATTTACCCATTAGTTAGTCAAAATAGAAAATCTCGAATCATTTTGTATGTAAAAAACGTATTTTGATGTCATTACAGATTAATAATCTTTATCAACTCAAAATCTTGCGTTGAATAAATCTCTTTTTGTCCCCTAGAAATGTCGGCCTTGATTTGTGTTGACAGTACAATTTGAGTTTGGAGAGGGTTTAGTTGGTGTGGGAGGAAAGAAGAGGAATAATGAACTAGTGACTTGCACTTCTAAATAAACCTTGAGGTAATTTCTCGTTGTCGAATGTTGAATAAAAGGTGGAAGAGTAATATTCATAATCTACAGCCGCCCGAAGCTTACCAAACGTAAAATTGAAAAAAATGTTAAGTAAATTATCGATCACTAATAGTGTATCACTACATATTATTTTAGTAAACATTATTTTATTGTGCTAGCTGATATGAAAGAGTAAATGTACAAAGCACATAATATTAACTTGTATATATTTTGTTGCAGGTACTACATACATCTATAGAGACAGCTCTGAAAAAACTAAGCGAATCGTTTTTACGCTTCACCTCAGAAAATAGTGAGTAATTTAAAGACTTATAAAAATTAATACAAACCCATTTTAGTTGACTGTATTGTAATTTATATACATAATTTCAACAATCTTCTCGTTAAAAATATTCCGAGTTCACACCACGCAGGCAATAATAGCTGTGGTGATATTTTACTTTTCAATTTTTTCGTGATTTTCGACTATCCTCGACATTTCCACCTTGGACTTTTTCTGTGTTCCGAATTTCAAAGTTCTAGCTTGATTGTAAGTACCTGCCCTTGTTTTCGGACTATCCATACGAGTCATCAAGTCAGCTCTTGGATATCTTGGTAACATCTAGAACCACGCGTGTCGGTACATTAATTCCTTTCGATAGTCTTCGTCCCTACGAAAAAATTCAGCCCTGCAACTTCGCGAATTTAGGTACATTTTGGGGGGTCGAAAAAAACTCAATATGGTTCGATTATCGAGTGGAAAAAATTCCGATAGTTACGTTTTAGACTGAGCGTACACACACATTTGAACCCCATAATATTGTATTTTCCTCGATTGCCAACACGTTATCGGCTGTATGGCAGCTTCCCAAGTGCACCAATTACCGCGATTCTCGGGCGCGCTAATTCCATCGATATATCGGGACACCGGATCCGCGCGGTAATGATGCGACGGCGGACGTAACGAGTTTATATTAATTCGTTCCGACCCCCACGTCGTTTCTGTCAAGGGGTTTTTTTTTAATTAATTTTTATTGTTATTGCAATGACGTTTTTTTTTCTCTCTCTGTGAACGACTTTAAGGGTATAAAGAATGCTCCGAGTTTTACAGTCAGTCCCTGTAACGAAAGGTCTTCGGACTCTAGCTGTACTTTGGGGGGTGTCAAATTTAAAAGATTGGAAAAGTAACAATAAAAAACTAAGTGAAATTTTAGGAAAAACGTTACGGCTAACGTGTTTTTTGACGTAAGCTATTTAGTTTGTCCGCGACGTCTTCCAAAACAACAGACGGAACTATCAAAAACTTTTACACAATATTGAAATAATTTAAAAAAAAAAAAAGATTTATTCCAAGTTTAAAGTGATTTCGAAAATTTTTGTGCTGAGTATAAAACTTTCGAAAACGTCCATTTTCTTTGGGTTTGTAGTCGATGAAAAATTGAATTTTCCACGAAAATTGTGAACAACGTTTTAATACGTACGCTACTATAAATTAAGTTAGAAAATATGGTCGAAAATTGGTCATACCTTTAACTAATTTTTAGAAAAAAAATTGCAACAATTTGTTATTTAAAAATTGAAATTAAAATATGTAAAACAATATTTGCTATCTGAATAAAAACATTTTGAAAACATTCCAAACGCGTGTACAAAAAAAGGTGTTGAAAAACGGTGTAGTTTGATTATAACAATGAAATTACGCGCGCTCTTATTGCGCGATTGTTACTAAAGTCGTATTAACTCTGGTCCGAATAGTTTTAAATGTTCACACGTTATTTCGGTTGGTATTCTTTATACGTTTTTCGGAATTATCGGACCATTTTTATTGTAAAATTTGTTTCTACCAAGACGTACGATACCTACTAGACAACTGAACTCGCTAAGAATCGTATTTTTTAAGGCCATTGATTTCAGATCGTTGCTTTCAGATATTACGAGATAATGCGTTTGAACCACAACTTCTAAACTACAGTGTCCCACCCAAAGCGTAATCGCTACTCCCGACAAAGTACCCACGCGACCTAGAGTGATTTTTATTTATTTTTTTTTCAATCTCCTTTAATATAAAGTACTAAATTATTGTTACGTACACGGCAATTTTTTCCGACCGATTTTACTACACAGTTTTTAGTTCACTACACAACAACTGGCGCGAACGCAATAATAATAATAATATATAATAATATAGGTATATTTAAGAAGGTACATTCGCGATCGTTCACGCCGAGTCGACCACCGCGGCAGAGGTTATCGCTGGCTGGTATAGTCACCACACCGTAACGGTAGCGGCTTTTAGCGGTCGGATGGTAAAATTAAAATTTTAAAAATGCGTTACGTATGGTTGTGTCGGAAAAATAGGCACTAACGTTCGAATAGAAATAATTGCGTACAGAAAAAAGTTGAAAATCATTTAATCGGCAACGTAGGATAGGATTTAGTGACGGTGCCGTGCCGTAGGTACAACATCCGGCAATTGAAACTTTTTTTTTTTTTTAAACTGCGTTGTCACCGTACCAGAAAATCTGTAAAACAAATAGGCACCCAAAGTAAAATATAGGTAACCGTCGTTGGATGGGTACATTTTTTTTCGACACTGGTTTGTTTCGTCCACACTATCATAATAAAGATCTTATAAAACACTTTTTTAAGCACGGACGACACGATTTATTATGTTATCGGTCACGGTTTAGAGAAATTTAAGTATAGCCGGTACTTACAGAACCTCATAGACACCAATTCGGATTTTCAATCCGTCCTCCGCAGCAGTTTTTATAATACGCCACGATTAAACGATTAAACGACAGCGCAGCTGCGATCGTATGATGTTTTCGCGCAGAAAACGGAACGTCGCAATAACAATTCTCGAGTATCTACAGTTGACCAAAAATTAAAAATGTTTCAACAGAAACTGTTACACCCAATCACAACAACAAAATGTTAATTTAAACGTGCGTCCTATTCGACATGACGTGTCTGTAACTACTGCACTTTTCGTGATGCGTGTCTAAATATTTATTCAATAAATACAATACGATAAAATTCGGTTTTACTGATATCCTGCGCGATTTTTCGAACAGTATCCGTGCTAGGCGCTTTTTTCATTCTAAAACAGAACGCGGCGGATTCGTCGAAATTTCAAATCTCGCATTTTTACTCGAAACGCAGACGTGACGATGCGCCACACCACACGAAAAAACAACCTGTACAGATCATAAATAGGCGTGAAAATAACTATTTATTTTTTTATGTAGATAACCATAATATTACGTGCACACGTGGTCACTGGTTTTATAACCATATCAGGATCGAACTGATAGTGTAAAAACACTGTTGTTTTTTTCAAACTTTTACATTTTTTCGAGGACTGAACGTGAACTACATTTATGTAGTCCTCGTCCCAGACATAAATCACTGGAGCGGCCCCTGTCAAAACGCACATTTTTTTTTTGTAGAGCCGCGCTTAACGCCTGGTGTGTCAGACTCGAATGCGTATTATTGAGTTTAACAAAATAGTCCGTCAGTTAATATCGTAATATTATATAGAGCCTATTCCATTCCGCGCCAGGTACGAATTTCTCAACGGACCGGATTTAATGACGAGCACAATACCCGTGTGTAAACCCAATCCTACTTTCGTCAATCGAGAAGTATATTTCATTATATACGATTCCGTTTCCGTCCGAGGGGTCTTCAAACAATGAACTAGGCACATTATATTGTTTTCGTTTCGTCAACCACAGCATACAATATAATATAGTGCTATAATAGATGTGTACAGCGTTTTATATAAAGACGTCTGGGCGTACTTCGTCCGTATATTAAAGACCGACAAATGCGGCGTACGCATTATCGTATTTTCGTAACGACATTTTGTATAAAATACCTGTATAATGCACTGTGAGGACGACGGCGAAAACGTTCGTTTCCTTCGACTGTACGTTGAATTCTATGTGCGAGCAATGCGGAGAAGAGTGAACACAACATTTTAATATAACGTACCAATATATATGTACTTAAAAATATACAAAATTTTATCGTACTAATATGAAAACGTGTTCGTATGTTTGTTAAATATAAAACGCTGTACCTACTGCCGCCAGTGTCGCGACTAGGGTCTTCTTAGGGTCCCAGAAAAAAGACATTTTTAAAAAAAATTTGTTAGACGATTTGGTGAAAATAAGAGATTCGGAACCCCGAAACCGGAGAAACCATAAATGGCTCCTGCGGTACTGGTGTTCGACGTTGCTCGAATGAAAAAATAAAATACTCCTTTTGCTCGCGTATTTCATTATTATTTTTTTTTTTTAAAGTGAAGTATATCGCGTCTGAACCGTATTTGGTGCGCACCAAGTTGTACAAAATTATTTTTACGACTAACCGTGTACGACCGTTTAAACTGTGTACGTATATTGGATAAGTTTAAATTGCAGCTATTCAAAGGAAGAACGTGTTTGCATGTAGGTCACCACGATTTATATAATAAGCGCTTTAAAACGCGATCGATTTTATGTAATTATTTTAGTGCCGTTGCATACTATTCGTAAGTCGTTCAGAGAATCCAACCTGGCGATTATTTTCTCCTGCGGAACGCCGGATCGGTTTAATTCGAAGCATCCGGAACATGGATCTGCTGGTATAATCGACTAGAATTTTTTAGAACGTCCAAATCGTCCTTTCATTAGCGTTTAGTTGTTGCCAGTGATCGAGGTCCATTCAAAAATATAACACAAACGCACACACATAATTATTAATACGGCATAAACTATCCCTTCACCGCGTGTGTGTACAGTGTATATAACTATACGGTTTGCTGCAGCGTTCGATACACGCCGTATTAAACAGAAACGCTATTGATTTGCGTGATAATTAACAATAAACACTGGTTGTGTTCGATAAACGCAATGGATCTACCATCGTTACTGATTTTGTAGAAAGAATGATGAAAAATAAGCATAACACAATAACACGTTTGAATTGAACGTACGAGATCGGATCAAAATCAATACACCTGCAAGTCGCAGGATCGGATCGTCGGGGGACCATGTATAGCTAAATTTTTTTTTTTTTTACTGGATCATATCTGCACTTAAGGCTTTATACCGAGTGAAAAATGTTCTCTTGTCAATCAATTTTCGCCAGTGCGATGTGAAGTGTTTTAACTTTTTTTTGTAAATTTGACTAAAAGATATTTACATTGGTTTATAACAAATCTTCATTGTCTTTGTTTGTCAACACACGAGTCGTAAAAAAATAGAATATAATAACCCTTTTACTCATTATAATATCGTGCGCGCGTCACAATCGCAAGTGAAGTCCGCTAATGATGTAACGAAATTCCGCACACAGTCTAGTGTTCGAAAAAATGTGGGAACGGTTTAATTATTTTTGTACTATAGTTCAGTAAATTGTGTTATAAAGAAAAAAAAGTACACATATACGTATAATATTATCGTATCGTTTTCCTTGAACACAGACGGCTGTATGGTCACAACAGTCACCTTCCTGTTTCTGTTTACGTCGTCCGATAACGAAAAAATAAGGAGGCGATCCCACGTGTACGCAGTAGCCGGTCACAGTAATAGTTGTGTATAAATTATAAACGTTGCCGGAACAGCAATAACAATTTTGAAACTATTAGCAAAGTAAAATATGTATATATATTTTGTTTTATTTTGTTGTAAACACTTTTTCGGGTTGAACCTATTCAAGAAATCCTCCAATATTTACTGCGTAACATATAATAGTTAACTCTATGAAGATAGGTGATGATCCGAAATCAAAAATTATGCGATTTCCACAAGTATCACTTGAAATTTGCACACATCGTTGAAATTATTCAAGAACTGATGTAGATAAAAATCGAGTTTGACTAATTTTGAGTGATAACAATATACATATAAACGTCGGAAATTTTCGAATTTTTTCAGCGTCTGACTCGCTGAATTCGATCAAAATCGTTATTTTCCTCTCGTTATTGCAGCTCGAATTGTGACCGGTTAAAGTATTTTATATTCGATACACGCGTATCGGCTTATCGCTGAGAGAGCCTTCGAATCTCGGATGAAACATTAGCTCGATATCTCCGTCATCGCCGCCAAAACCTACGGATTTACTGTTTCACGCCTGTGCACCGACGCGACGTGTTCCTACGTGGAAAAAACGATTCTGGTTTTCGTGTGGAAGTTATAAAAATCGATTTTAATTCGATCATCAGACACGACGATATTCATTTCAGAGAGATGCCAATCACATAATTTTTTTAAACTGTCTCGGTATATCTTTATAACGTTTTTTTTTTTCAATTATAAAACAAACGACTTTTAATATTTTATTTCGACTTTGCGGGAGTTCAAAACGACTTGGAAATTTTTGTGTTAATGAAAAACCCAACAAATAAATAAAACCACCTCTAATTATTTAGGTGCAGGTCTGCCTGAAAAATATCTTAAAACCGCATCTTAACTTTTTTTTCCCGTTACTTATTATTAAAATGTCATGAAACAAGTTGTCCAAACAAGTAAAACAAACAATAATAACCTGAATTCTTACATTATAATCCGGCTTATTTAAAACTATATAAGGTACATCTTTTCTCTATAAAACTAAACCCTTCATATTAACTAGTATTCAGAGGTCAATATAATATATATATATATAAGCATAATATGAACGTGTGAAATCACACGTATCTATTATTCCAGAATTCGAACTTGTTGAAACTTGCTAAAAGTAATATATGCTTTAAAATTTAAATGTTTTAACTATTTTTGTTAAACTATAATATAATAATATGATAGTAGGTATAGTATTCAGGCGTTGGTCCAAAATAAGTGTCCGTATTAATGTACATCAGACTGATGTCATCAGAAGAGCAAAAATTGTTTTAGGTTATCGTATAGAAATATAAATATTAATATTCCTACTATGTTCAAAAGTGCTTTCTATTTTTATTAGTTTTAATAAAATCACCTATCTTGAACATTTTTTGTTAATACTTTTCGTTAGTATAAAACCGAATAAATTACTAGGTGTTCAAATAACACGTGATAAAAACTTATTGTCTGAAGACGACCATAGTATCTCGTCTTTATACTTCCTTTCCGGAAAGGTATTTTTAATAAAAACAAACTATTATTCTGATATTGTATTGTTAAATATATTATAAATTACAATTTTATATCCGCGTATAACCTAATTATTGGGGTAAAACACAACATAAAATCGTCACACGCATAAGACGAGTTTTTGTTTGATATTAAAATGAAAATCGATTCACTATACGTTATATTATTGTAACGCTATGTCGATGTGCATCATTATACACAATACGATCGGGAGCGAAAAAAATCACAAGAGAACGGAAAATCTCTCTAGCCGCTATTCAAAAGACCAAAAATTTACAATTCTGAATAGTTTTCACGACAAAAACACACGGTTCTTGTCGAATCGGCAAAATTATTATTTTCCCATAATATTTTACCCACGAGTGGTGTATTTTCGGGAAACGTTTGAAACAAATTGACTGCCTAAATATATTTATTTTAAACAAAAAATAAAATATAAAGATATTACTCTAAATCGTCACATAACTAACGAGTGTACCTATACGTTCAAATAATAACTATTCAAAATAAGCAGTTTTTTTCAGTGCTCGGAAGGAATAGGTTCATAGGAACGAGTTCCTTTGATTTCGTTCACTTTTTAGGTAGTTTATTCGTCGTATTTTTTATTTTGAAATATGGTATCCCTAGTTTACACGATTTAATATTAGAATTATTATAATAGCTGCAATTACATATTTTTCGTCTCGTCCTGCACCCACCAAAATGCGCCGAGAGCGCTCTTCCGATGTATAAATACGTATGTTTACAACTGTTCACAAGGTCGTTTGTATCACACGGCATCGCGTCCGTTTTCGGTCGGAATGCCGTTACGGTTTGATAATAATAATAATAATAATAATAAAATAATAATATTGTGCCCTCGGGGGCTTCAACTGCTTAGGATATAACCACCGAATACTATACAACGAATACGTTAAAATTTCATACTTCTATGCAAACACACATGATTGAAATCGATTTTTATCGTTCGATTTATAATGATACAACACGTATATTGAATGCGTTTAAATTGTCAACGGACCAAGTCAATATTTTAAAAATAATCGGTTTTAAATTTTGAATGTGTTGTAATAAATTATAAACGTGGGGCCTACGCGTGTACGGTGTACAAGGCACGTGTCGTCTAGCTAATAGTTAGCTCAAAATAAAAAAAACCAATTTTTGTAATTTAAATATTACGAAATTCATTTTACGCACGCATTAACCGTTTTAAGTATCTATAATATACCTACGTAAACATAACAATTATATACATAGGTTCGGTATACGTATAGGGTATATAATATATACTAGATATTAATTATGTATACGCAAAGCGAAGCTCGGGTACTGGCGTTTTATAATATTTAGTTTAGTAAACCTGTAATACTGTATTATATGATTGATTTAAATGTCTAATTTAAATGGCCACAAAATAATTATTCAAATCGTCAACATTATTTCACTTTAAATTTACATATTTATATCGTCAATATACTCTAAAAAGACCAAGAGTGAAACGAATAGGTATCGCATTAGAATTTTTGAAACCGTACACACACATAGATAGTCGGCGTTATGTGAACTTATAGATTACCTACCTAATTGGTTTTTTTTTTTTTTAAGTATACCTATAATTTGCCATATTTTCGACGGAAAAACTCTATTGAAGACGTTTTTAAATCGTGCTCGACTTGGAAAAAAAATAGTAGGGCTAAATGAAAAACGATTTTTGTATCGATGTACCTTCAGGGTTATGCTATTGTGTAGGAAGGGTTTAGTTTCCCAAATTCGAAGGCCGGGATCGCTAAAATTTTTAACGAAACGGAGGGTACCATTAAGTGAAGCACTGTTTTTGAAAATGGTACTGAAAACCGCAGTTATCAGATCCGCGTTTATTACGGTTTTTAACATTTTGTACTCGCGCACTCGGGCATTGAGCGATTCGTGTTTCGTCTACAAATTAGATCTGGTACACAGTGTCCAGTGGCGCGTCCAATTTATTTTTAGGAAGAGCTGAAAAATTCTCTGGTCCGCGTTGATTCGCTCATTTCTAGATCTTAGAAAGGAAATAGATATAGTTGGCCCATAAAAATAGACGTTCCCCCGGCTCTTCCGAAAAAAAACAATAGCAAATATATACGGGTTGGCGGCAGCGATAATCTTGACCCTGCACCTACCTGTACACTTTTATAATGAAAGATAAAAATAAAAACAGAGAGAGAGAGAGTTCAATAGAGTTTTAGTTTAGTTTTTTCGTTAGAGTTTAATAGAGCGCCAGAGTTTTTAATTAAATTTTAAGTTATCCGAAATCTCGATAGGCGCCTCTCAGCCCCTCTTCGCTGGATAGGTACGCCACTGATATAGCTGATCGCTAGCTGTATAACGGCATTTCGGTACAGTTGCGAGCGGGCCCTGCACCTACCTGTATACTTTTATAATGAAACAAATGAAAGATAAAAATAAAATTAAAGAGAGAGTTTAATAGAGTTTTAGTTTAGTTTTTTCTTTACAGTTTAATAGAGCGCCAGAGTTTTTAATTAAATTTTAAGTTATCCGAAATTTCGATAGGCGCCTCTCAGCCCCTCTACCCTGGATAGGTACGCCACTGATATAGCTGTATAACGGCATTTCGGTACAGTTGCAAGCGGACAGGTAAACCCGAACAACAACAACAACAACAACACATTCCGACCACGGAGACTCGAATGCAATAATAATATAATGTTGATATTTTAACGAAACTTAACGACCGCTTCCGCAGTACTAAAACCGCGTCCTCGGGCTGCATGTTGCGTGCGTGTGTGAGGAGAGTGTTCTCCGATGAACTCTGTGCAGAACGCGTGATTTTCCGGTCAGGTCAGCAGCAGCGACGGTGAAGAGACGATGGTGCGATTAGATAAAAAAAAAAAATGAAAAATATAATCGAAACAAACATTATATAGTTGTGTATGTATACGAGCAGTTCAGATGGAAGAATGGTCCCGCAAGCGTATTATCATCTCGTATACCAACGACTCCGTGGTGTTTGGGTTTTATGTGTTATGTTTTGTAACATTACGTTTTCGTATAAGAACCAGTTAGCACTTAAGGGTTCAATTGTTTTTCCGAAATCGTTCAGAATCGTATTTGTTAAGTATCAATTTTTTTTTTCTTGTGAAAAATTCATATAATCTTAAAGGTGATGCTGATCGGTCATATTTCACTATCGACTTTGTGGCGTTTTGATATAGACGTAATAATAATAATAATAGTAATAATAGGTTTGTTTTAAAAATAAAGCGAGAACAAAACCGGCCGTTCGGTATTAAAAAGTTCCTGAGATCGACCTTTTTGGAACACCAAACTAAAAGTTTTAAACTCGATTCTGACGAAAATTAATTTTATTTCAGATAAACCTATATTGATACGTTCATAGTTATCATACGACGTTAGTCGTTACAGCCGTTTTAGACGGAAGTATTTAATAATGAAGTTTCTCATGGATGGTGTTATGCGCGTACACGAGTTTTGCCTGATGAATTTTAGCCGGATGAGTATATTTTCTTTAACCTTGAAAAAAAATCGGTTGGAAATGTTGAGTCCTGTACATATTTAGTTTCACTGTTCCATTTTCAAAACTTTGTCAATCAACAAAAAACCGCAAAATTAACTATCCCTTGTGATCGACAAAGATACTACCACGAGAGCGTTTATTCCCTTATAATTAATATTTTTACGAAATATTTAACGACATTTCTCTAATACAAGAGTCAGTTGATACATTATATATTTAGGCAAATTTTACATTGAATTAATTTTTAAATTATTTTATCTAGTAGACCGCGAAAGATGGTAAAGTTTGACGTGTACAAAAGCGCTTTTAATTTTCAAATGTGGGACATTTCCGGAGATATCTTTTCAAAAGTTTCACATAGCTTTCTGAAATCTATCCGCACTGACGGCAAATAACACGTTATACGTGATTCTAAATCGTTTTCACCACCGTCAGTGTAATACGTAGCGAATGACAGCACGAACGGCAATTGTAATGATACAGTCACGCGTCGAATAAAATAAAAATAAAGCATGTACGTTATACACTTCTGGCGAGACGATTCAAAAGGATCGTGTCGGCGACCGTGTTTAAGATAACATACCCGTTTGTATACATGTAGATAGGGTAAAAATAGCTTTCTTGCTGACGCTCAGAATCTAAAAAAAAAGTGTACAAAAAATATGATCTCTATTCGGTTTTTGAATACTGAAATTTCCTCCGTTTGGCGTCAACATCTAGTTTCATACCTTTGGCGTACTTTAAGATTTACAACATGCGTGTAAACACTATGTCGTATAACGTTTAGACTGTTTTAGAATTTACTGAAACATTGTTTTCTCGGCCGACGAGCGTTCGGACGCACATTTTGGAAGTCGAAAACGCCTATAGTAACCAATTCTGCTACTTGGAAAACCTTATAATGTATTGTTCCGGTTACGAAAATTCATAAAACGAGTATAGTTAGTGATGCGAGTAGAAGAGAATTATATACCTAAAAAAAAAATATTCTTCAAAAAAGGAAATATTCTCGAGAAAGTTCTCACGCAGATTATTACCAGAGAGAATATTCTCAAAGCAATATTCTTCTTATAAAACTATACACAATCTCGAGAATATCCTCTCTTTATCGGATTTTTTTTTTTATTGCGTTTAAAGTTATAACTTTAAATTTACGGTCCTCGAGATTATCTAGACTCTGGTGTAAATGAAATGAAAATGCTACATTTTATACGCTTAAAACGTTTCAAAACGTTTTGTTTGAATACCACATTAACTTCACGAATCGTGCAAAAAATGTGCTAATAAAAATTCTGAACACTTTGGTCAGGCTTGATTGGTGAAAATAAGTTCAACAGAAGATTACCGCGAACGTTCTCCACTTCTGAGAATGTTCTCGAGAAAATTCTCCGAAAATACTATCACCGTAATCCTACGTCAGACTACGATCAGTTCGGAAACGTGTTTACATGCGTAAAGTTTTCTCGTATTAGAAGTTGAAAATGTCTGCTTGATATTACCTCCAAACAATCAAAAGTAAAAATCACCCTGTATTCCCGAAGCCTTTTTTTGACGTATAAAACGACCGAAGAAATATAAAATAGTCATGCGTATGTGGCCCCACCGCTATTGAAAACCGAAAACGTTATATGCACACATCTGACGATATTAATTGGGATCATGAAAGTGTCAGTGACCGCGTGTTTTTAACATCATACAACGTTGGTATAAGGTGTTTTTTTAGTGTCTACACCTGTAAAAAAAAACTAACAAACAAAAATCAAAAACCACAAATTCAGACTTGTACGTATCGTTACAAGTCGAAACAGTTTTTGAACCTGAATCCGAAATTTATACAGGTATACCTAGTCAACATTATAATAATAATTTTCAAAAATTAATACTAGGTAGGTATTAAAAATTGTGATGACAGAAAAAATATATAACCTGTATTTTTACGTTAGTTTTATCAAACTACTTTGACAGTTTCACGTAATGTTATCATTATCATTGTTGTTGTTGTTGTTGTTTGTATTATTATAATTACACATTCATATATACTATATATTCAGAAAAATACTGAGAAGTTAGTAGGGTTAGAGCGAAGCCTTAAATGATTATACTTGAATATTGAAAACGTTTCTTTGCGTTATTTTAAAAGTTTACATAATATAGATACTTTTTTCGTAAATCAAAATTTTCGTACGACATTTGTACATTATCCATTTCAATGTGTAATAATTTTAATAAATTAAAACAACTTCTGAAAATGAATCGTTGTAAAAACAAGATACCACTTCAATTTTCGATTGTTTTCGTTACGCTCAGAAGTCAGAAAAAAAAATTGTATAAGTCGTTAGCACGTTTGTTTATACATCACTTGGTGTTTAAAATAATAATTTGTTGTATAAAATTTACCCCCAAGAAAAAAACACTATCATACGAATCCGTGTCAGCTACAATAGGTATTATAATTTTTAAACTATACGTCTAATAATCGTACTTCTAAGCAAAAATATTTAGATTTTGGAATAGATAAAATCAAACGGAATGTTTATTATAACTTTGTCCGTTTGAAAACTTACCGCTAACATTTTGAAACTGTAAAAAAAAAAAATGGTCGACTAGAGTCTTAAACATTATTTTCCGTCCTCGGTGCCTGCCAGTAAAATTTATGAGACACGCGTCTCACCAAACCATGTTGGTGCCGCTTGCAGTTGCTGCTGGAACGAGCATATCATAGATTTATGAGAACGTATATAGTTTACGAGGATATTATTATTCGAAACCGATGAAGAATACTAAACTCTGTTTGAAAAACAAGCCATATATCGAAATAATTTAAAGTAAATTAACATAATATAACATTTTTTTTTTTTTACATTATTACCTACAGCTGTTTATAACACTGCGGTAACGGGTTACAAACCGCTAAAAATCGTTATGGTAATGTGAAAAATGATAGGTAGGTACCTACTTAAACTTAAAATAATGACCATAGAGTTTACGGTTTTAATTACTCGTCTTGTTCAGTAATAATTATTGAATCGAGCATAATTTATTCAAAACTATACGGTGTAGTACACATTTAGGTTAATTATCATACGGCGATTGGTATTTATTTTTCTCAGTTTCACGACTGAAGCGGACAAGGTACTTAATACCATAATAATAGAAATATATATAATATACAGTATCTATATTTTGTAATACAAATTGTACGATTGATTGCATTTTTTCAGAAACATTTAAAAAATATATATATATATCTAACTATAATCTAATTTGTAAACTGAATGTGAACACTTAAATACTTTTTTTTTGCCAATAAATAGATTTAAAAAGTTGTCCATTTAAATGTTTATTATTGGTTTACTTTTGTTTTACATAAATAAATAACAGACACGATGCACTAATCAGTATAATTTAAAATTATGAACATTCGATTTTTGCAGCGAAATCATAATATACCACTACTACCTACAATAATATCAATTAACATTTCTTTCTACATTTTGTGTTTTTTAGAAACGAGAAGCGTTTGCGGTGGTATCATGAGTTCTACAGCTTCTCAGATTAGTGACTTCAATTTATTGAGACGATGTGCCAAAAGGTGAATAAATTCTTTGGATACAATCATTATTATTGTTTACGCATACTCATGTAATCCATTATTTTGGTGACTTCCTGCAACGACAAAATACATGGGTGACTAATTAAGTTTTAGATTTTCATCGTTTTTTTAACATTTTTGTCGACAACTGAAATTTAAAGCTTCTTTTTTTTTATGTATTGGAAACATAAAAAGAACTTAAGTCTGCTATTATATATATATATATATATTAATTTCGAATGTATGATCAAATAACCTGAGCAGTACACAATATATACTTTACTATTTAATAGTTATTAAGTTAATATAACTTTTTTACTGAACTAAATTAACTTTTTATTTTTTATCGTGAGTAAAAACAAATACTCTGTAAACTACTCGGGTTGTTATTATTATCATTAACCCACACATCAGTGTAAAGAATGTCCGTTTCATTCAATTACGATCATAACATATATCAGTTATTACTGATATATGTAAGGTCATACGCCCAAAAAGTAAAAGTATATAATTATTAATTAAATTTGAGCGGCCAATGGAATTGAGGTCAATCTTTAATTTCAAACACTTCTTCTTCCAGTCTTCAATCCTTAGATTGGTTTGCTGCAGTTCTCCATGCTTCCCTATCATTACTCAATTCCTTTAGTTCTTTATAACTATTCTTCCCCATGTCACTTATTATTTGCTTCATATACTCCATCCTTGGTCTTCCTCTTCCTATATGACCTTCAACGTCGCCTTCTATGACGGTTTTTGTTAGACTCTCATGGCGTAGTAGATGTCCTATCATTTTAGCTCCACACACACACACACACACACACACACACACACACACACACAAATTAATATTAATAATAAGCGATCGCAGAAAAAATCTTAACCGTTCACGTCTACAAAAAAATTGAACATCGACACGAAGAAAAGACGCTTGTTTAATATAATTATAAATGTATATTATGTGAATAATTTAATCTTCGATTCTATTTCCTGAGTGGTATCTTAAGAATAATAGTTCGTCAATCCCACAAATTTGTTATTTAACATTTTAAAATTAAATAATGTGTTGTGTAAAACGAAATTTACCATTCGAATAAAAATATTTGAATTTCGAGTTGTAGAAAAAAAAAAAAAAAATCGTGTAACGAACGAGCCCGTGCACGCGGCCGGCCAATCGGAACGATCCGTCACACAGATCAAAGTTCATCGCCGGCCTTCTCCGTTACCGGGAAAGTTCGAGCCGGAAAAACCCACACGTCGTTATTATAATAAATACAAAATAATTGTCCACAACCGCACTCCGGCCAATCGGAACGATGCGACACACAGTTCAAAGTTCATCGCCGGCTTTCTCCGTTACCGGGGAAAGTCGAGCCGGAAAAACCCACACGTCGTTATTATAATAAATACAAAATAATTGTCCACAACCGCATTCCGGCCAATCGGAACGATGCGTCACACAGTTCAAAGTTCATTGCCGGCTTTCTTGTTATGCTATAATTTTGTTAAAGTTTAAACTCTTACATAACATTTTTTTATATTTGTATAAAAACATCTAGGCACTCTAGCGCTGAGTTTTTTTTTATTTTGAAACAAAAGTTTGTTAAAATTATCATCAAAATTCATTTATTTGCATCATGTTCAATTGTTAAACAGAAAATTAATTGAGTTTATTAGTAAGTACTAACTAAATTGTCTTTCTAGAATAAATTATTTATTTAACAAAATGTAATCTAAAACATTTTCAAAAGTATATACATATTATGTATGCATTATACATATTAAAACACAAAAACAATAATGTATCATTTCTTATTTTTAATACCTACGCATTCAGAAAAAATGTGCCTAACTATTTTGCTGACCTTTGCAGAAAAATATTACTTATTCTATTTTTAAAAAATATTTTTAGTATAAATTCAATATTTGTATTGAAGTTAAAATTTATCGAATAAGTCGAAATTATGTTTAAATTTTAAATCTTCAATGTACAAAAAAATAATTACAGAATAATTATTACTTTTATTACAAAAAAAAACTGCTAAAAATTGTCAGAAAATCCCTAAACTTGTTTATACATCAAGAGAAAATTATTTTAAACACCTCAAAAAAAAAAAAAAATGTGTTGTGTTTACAAATTTTTTATTAAACAAAAATGACAAAAAAATAGAAATTTTAACAAAAGTTAAATAACGTATCCCCTACTTACATAAAATAGGTTAAACATATTTGTTAGTTGTTTATGATGTACTTACAATATATTATCACATTATACAATTATTTTCACCTAAATTTTATTTTATTAAAAGGAATAATATCAGAACAATAAATGTTGTAGTATATCGACAACTATTTACAAATTTATAATAATATGCTTGAAAAAGAAATATTGATTTATTAGGTATAAATACTATTGTTGAAATAATTATTCTATAGTTAGAAATAAAATATAATTATTTTAGTCGCATAGGTGCAAAAGTTAATTGTCAGATATTTAGATATTTGAAAATGGTAAAGATTCAAACCCACACAGATTATGTAAAATTTGTACGTATATGATTTCGAGGAAAAAATACAAATTTTAAACATGTACAAGTAAAAAAAGGAAAAAATAAAAAAAAGATAATTCTGGCCAAACGTAATATAATATACTTCAATTCCTTTTTATTGCGGCCCTTTAGAATTCAACATATTATATAGGAATCGGGGTCCTAAACGTATTTGCTGTATACTTAAACTTTATTACGTTTCAATAAATACAGCAAGTAAACACGGAAAAAAAATGTCTTCTTTAACATGTTCAACTCAATTTCCCGTAGAAACACTCATATATAAATATACTCTTATAAACACTTGGATACAGGGGAAATTTTATGAAATATTAGGTACTTATTATTTATGAATGATTACAAGTTACAACTTTCGATATGCAAACAGATATTGACTATCTCACGTAAACAAGACAGTAAATATTTTATTACAAAAATAAAAATATAAAACCAATTTACACAAAAAAATTTGTTTGTTTTCAAATATATTCTGTGCGAATAAAAGAAAATGTGAATTTTTAAAACAATTGATATGAAACACATTTTTTTTTTTTTTTAGTATATCGTCTAACTTTTTAAAAAACCACAATTTAATAATAAGTAAATTATTCAATCTAACATCAACATAAATATAAATTACATGTACACTAACATATCGTTTCTTGTCAAGCTGTATATAAGTCATTTTGATTTGTGCTTATACGTAAGATAAAATTTAATATTTTAATAGTTAACAAAATAATAGTATATTATGTACAACAAAACGTAATGCTTTCATTGTAATTTATGATAAATATGAAGGTATATAATAAAAATAATACGTCAGTTTAATAAAGTTCGTGTCAATCAAAGATAAAACCATTTACAAAAATTTATTTTTATATATTATAAATGTTTGCATCTATTAGAATATTTAATATTGAAATCAAAACATGACCGTAAAACGTGCATAACTATTAACTTTTTTTCCTAATATTTTATTTTATTTTAATTCATGATAAACTTGCATTATATGATCACAATCACATTTAGTAGCCAGACAATATTCAAGTATAGTTTCATAAAACATAATAAAAATATTTTACTGAAACTATAATAATTTTATCACACTATCACAGTATAAATGTTTACATTTGAAGTTTAAACCGGTTTTTTTTATAAGAAATGTGCTAATCTAATGGATATTATTTCAATATTATTCGATGAGTAGTATGAAATCTAAATGTTCAATGAAAATATATATTATTGTTTTTATATTAGATGTCAGTTTTACATGTTTAATACCATAAAAATGTGACTTTCGAGTTTGAATTACAGCAGTATAGTAGCCAATGGTGATTGGCAGATGGAACTAATAGCCGGAGAAAAAATACCCAAACAAAAAAATACTTCAGAAAATCGGAAATTACCATGTCATAGATAATATATTGTTTTTCCTAACATTTAAAAAACATTTCATTTCAATACCATGCAGTAGTCGGTTGCTCGAAAAATTGTTTTGTAAAATTTTATCTATATACCTACTTATTTGTGTTTAATTTCGCACTATTACAGAACTTTTACTGGCTATATTTCTCTGTGGGTTGCGTTTTTCCTTTCAGCTGTAATATTTTTAGTGTATTAATTCCTACATTTTCTTTCGGACATAATTTCTTTGGGTGACACGTGATAATTTTTTTGGTTAGATTCCCTATGGACGATAATTAGGTGTTTTTTTTTTTTTCTTCATTAGCATTAAAAGAGCGTAAAATTCGCTATTTACTTAGGACGTGTATGACTTCGGATTAACGAATAGCTGACACTGACAGTGTGTACGAACATTTTATCGGGAGAAACATGCCGTTACCACAATATAGCTATATGTTAAATCACCTGCAGCTATATTATACGGAAACATGACGGAATGCATTGTGCTTCGATAGCGTGTTTACCCGCCGTGTCTCCCGGTAGTTTGGTTGGCAATCAACTATACGGTTAGCAAAATACACGAAAAAAAAAAAAATACCCAAAAGACACGACTTGAAACGCGTTTTCAGCCGAATTATAATATAAAAATCCCGTCAAATTTCGGTGTTATATTCAGCCACAACGAGTAAATTACTGCTGCCCACCGCCTGTATGTTGCGCCGGTTCGTTTACGAATAATAATATTGATTTCGCCATGAGATATTTTGCGTTATTACCGTATAGTGCTTGGGAGGGAGTTCTCTTTATTTTTAAAAAATTATTAATCGTACCGCCCTTTTTGGGTCTTGTACCCGTAATTAATTGGTCTAGCACATCGGTAAGAAAAAAATGTTGACAAAAAAATAAAACCGACTTTAAAAAAAAAAAAACGCTAAAAAGAATAAAACAATTAAATGAAAAAAAAAAATTGTATCGGTTTTTTTTTGGACGGCACCGATTAAAAAAAAAAGTTATTAAATTTTTTTTTTTTTTCATTTAATTGTTTTAGTGTCTTTTTTTTTTCATAATATTTAGTGGAGCGTGATTATAACTTCCTGCGTTCGCATATAATTCATACCGCGGCGTCATTCGCAACCCAAAATAGTTGTTTGTTACCGTAACGTTTTTTTTTTTCCCCTCGTTTATTCCGATAAAATGTACACGGGACCACGCGTCCATCAAACAAATAAAGATCCATCAAAGTCGGAGTGAAAAAAAATACCCCAAGTCGAACATAATGTAGAACCTCCACTTTTTTGAAGTCGGTTAAAAATGTATTTTTTCGTTCAATCGCCCACTATTTTTCATTCCGAACATCGATTATTACGACGTTGTTAAACTGCTGTATTACGTGTATTACATAAAACATACAGACAAGACACGACGAAGGTTTAACGCTATAATTACAGTGCGGATTCGACGGGAATAATAATAATAATAACGTGCACCCGTCGTAATATTATTATTATACAAGATAATATCGTGGAAACGTTGAAAATGTCGAAGAACCTGTTGTTCATTCGCAATCGCTTTGCCGTTGTTGCAGCAGGTCGTCGTCGAAGAAGAACGGCTCGTCCATCGCGGAGCTGTACAACAACCTGTACGCCAGTCAAATGGTGCAAGCGGTCGACCAGAGGGTCAAAATGTCACCTCAGAGGACCATTTCGCTGGTGAGTGTTACATTCATGTACGCGGGTATTATTATTATGTACGTCTCCGATGTAAGTACTCGAGTTGTTTGGATAGGGACCGAGCGGATTCCCGTTTTCAAAAAGAAAAAAAAATTCGACTAAGGTACTTTATTTTTACCTATAAGCCGGCGGTCCAATTAAAAAAATGATTTTCGGACCAAATAACTAATTGCACATCGAGTTTCATGCTAAAAAGGTAAACAATTTCCGGGAGCTATTCATGAGTTTTGGCGGAATTTTTTCTCGAGACTCTTTCTGTCTAATTGAATTTATAACTACGATGAGTGTACGGAGAATTCGAAAAAGTTCAAATCGTTAAAAATAACCAATCGGTAAGTTTTTGATTCGTTATAGAACAACGAATCGATAAAAAGCTCCATCCAGGCGAATATTTACAATAACTAAATTTTTGTGAGAGTTAAAAGGTACTACTATCTAATGCAATTTTATATTTAGTATTAAAAGTTTTCTATTTATGGAGCCCCCTATAAAATCACTTATTTCAAAAAAAATTTGTCTACGTTGAAAATACACTCTAAATATTAGGTCGCAAAGTTTGTGGAGAATTTTTCAAACGTTGATTATATAGTACGTCATAATTGCCCGTATAGCTGCGCCAAATAATAATTTAGACAGTGTCGAACTTACAGAGAAACGTACAAAAGTAGTAGGCGATGTAAATACGTGTAAAACGATAGTTCGTTTTACACGTAGGTACTTTCCTAATATTTTATAGCCGTTTTGTTCTCTGTATATTTGCACAAATAAGAAGACTTAAATAATATATTACTTAACAACCTTATCGAATACTCGGCAAAGTAATTATTTTAAATTACTATATTTCACGTGCATTTAATGTACCTACTTACATGTATTTATATGAATAAACGTTCCAATATATTATTTCTAAGTCCTCTATGTATTACGGTCTGGAAAAAAAAAATTCTTATTTTTCCGATTGATTTCTATAGAAAAATAATAACAGTATATTATACTTTCATGGGAAAAATGCTATATCCCATACACGGTACGTCAAATAAGTTATCCGCTGCAGTAATTGCACAGCTTGTAGTACGCTCCTTGAATACTTTCCGGTGATGTTTCTGTAACAATGAAAAATTATTTTTATCATATTACGTTTTAGTTAGCTATATTATTATTAGTTATGTATTTTCTCATCGTGGACGTTGCAAAATTATACAGCGATTCGTTGTAGTTTTAAAAGTTTTGGAAAATAACGTACAGTTAAATATTATAATATTCAGACATAAACAATTATTCAGACGTATCTCTTTTGTATAAAACGTTTTTTTTTTTTTTTTACAAAGCTGTTTCGTTTCTAAGACCGAACAAAGCAGATAAGATTTTCACTACCTACGTAAACATCAAAAATAGAAAAGAGAAATCATTTTAGTCCACAACATTTTACTCGTTAGTAAAAAATCACGTACAGGTTTCGTAACATACGTTTATGCGTTTCAATGCTTAAACGTTTGCAAAATCAAATTTCATGGTTAAGTTACACTGGCAAAATGGCAATTTTTTAAAATTATTAACCAAAATATCGCAATGTAATAATAATACGTAGGCAGTAAATTATATAATCATTTTAAAATTAACGTTACATTTGTTGAAATTCTCATTGTACAAAGGTAGGTGAATTTCGTATTCTGTTTCAAAGTATGGAAAAACGGTAACGTTTTCTTTAATATAAAGTACTTACAAATAGTATTCTGTAGTATTCCATTAATCTGATTTTTGTTTCAGTCACTATTCATAACACTATTTTTTCATGTCTTTGGTGTGTAAAGTTTTTTTGATATTAATTTTTCGATACAGAATAGAATGCAGTATATTAGAGTTTAAGTTTTTGCAAAGTATTAACAGAAAAAAAATTCTAAATTTAGTCTGTCGAAAAATATCAAGTAGAGTTTAATAAGTACGTGATTTTTGAAATTTTTATCGTCAACTTTGCAAGAGAAAATAATTACCTATATATACACACGATTTTACCGTCGTTAAAGTAACGTAGTATATAGGACCAAAATATATATTTTAAAAGTCAGACTACCCATATTAATACACAGATCAAGTGTCAAAATTTAAAACCAAACCCGAGGTTTAGTCAGTTTATCCGACAAGGATTTGAAAGCTGGGTCGTATTCAGATGGGGACGTTTGGGGCGATCGCCACTTCCGTTCTAAAAAAAAAAACATGTGGGTTTAGGTCCTTTTTTTTTACTCAAAAACCAATGGTCCAACTAAAAAAAGATTTTGAGGAGCTAAAACCAAAAAAATTTGTGCAGAGAGACCATTGTGTGCTAAAACTTTAACAATTTTCGAATTTCCGAGAGATATTCTTGATTTTGGGAGACTAAGCCCCTAAAGTCCCTTTCAATTGCACCAATGCTAATATCACCCAATCGCCACCCCCCAGGTTTTTGACTGAATCCGCTCTTGTTTGAAAAGATTTCCTCTGTGTACTCCGTACGATATAATACGACGTACAGGAAAATTATACACCGAGCACGAATTTTGCAAAACAAATAATTGTTGCTGAGTTTTAAAAGAGGCCAATGATTGATATCACGTGCAGCATGCATACACCTCCGAACAAGGTTTGTTTGTACAGTCATCTATCTATACGTTGAACAACGCTGATCTAATCGTGTTCACGTGAGATTCGACAAAATCTGGTCTTATGATCAACATTATAATTCATCGTCATTATTATTATTATTATAGGTACACACTATATACTATTATACCGATAATTCGGTTGTCCATATTGAGCAATATAAGTGGGTGATCACGAATCACGATCAGACGGAAATACACCCCCAATTTTTTATTTTTTTAAAATACGTCTTACGACTGGCGATTAAGTATTTAAAATATATACCCGCGCACAAGTCATATTATTATACGAGTAATGTAACGCGGGGGATCAGAGGCCAAGGAAATGGCAGTAAGTTGTGGCAGTGTATTACCCCATAGGTACCTATATGAAAACGCATATGTTATTATAATAATTTCTTTTGTGGATGTAAAGGACATGTTTTGTACGGAACGTTTGTGATCTTTAAAGTCGCCAAACGCTTGCTTGAATTTAATTTTTCTAAAAATTATTCCACCCGGCGTGCGTGAAAAAACGAAATCTAGCGTTTAAAACGTACTATTCAATAGTATATTATATACACAGCTATTTATTATTACAGAGCCTTCGCAAACCTACATTGCTCGATCTGTAATGTACGATAATTTCGAATTCGCGTTCGTCAAAATTACATTATACACGCGATTGTCCCACAAAAAAAAAAAAACACCTTATAATAATTGTCGGTAGGTATAATAGGTACTGCAGTTGGAGTGAAACACTGTTGAAATTACGTTTGGATTTCAAATTTTTCGATTGAAAAATATATAACTGCTGATTATACCTAATACAAGGAAACAATGTTTTTAGGTTGATTCACGTGTATTAATAATAATAATAGTATATCCTATTATATGCAGTAGATTCGACGCTCTGCGAATTGAGGCAAAACTGAGTGAAAACTGAAAAGTCTAAATAAAGAAAATTGTTAAATTAGTCATTATTTTTTGACACATCAAGGTCTTTTCACAAATATTCAACATTAGATACGCGTGCAGCTCTATACAAAAGAATACGATTAAACGCATCAATCACCTCTACGATTTTCATTAATGTGTTAGACACATTAATGATATTAGACATTGATGTTAGACACGTATAGACCTACACTGTACATACTACGAGGGGTCCTTTTTTTTTTTTAATTTTTATTGAAATTTTGTTTAAATACGACAGTCTCGTCGATAAAAATCAATAATAATACTCACGGCATACTCGACGTGTTTAAGTTAGTGTACACTTTAAAATTTGAATGTTATATACGCTTGTACTAATAATGTTTTATGGCAATATTACTTTCAAATACTCGCATACACACACGAACCTTGCAATCTACCACGACTAACCTGTAATTTGGAACCATTAAAAATAAAAATTGTAAAAAATCTTGCGGATATAATAAACTCCGATAATCGTCTCGATATTATATAGGAAATCGATCATAAACGTATTTATCGTCGTCGGCAAACTATTAATTTTGTATAATAAATACGTAGTACCAACCATAATAACGCGTATAATATAGACGTCGGACTTGCAAACGTTTTTTCCGTTTCGCCGGATAACGAAAGCGCTTTATAAATTTAAATATATTGTAACACTAAATCTAGGTATAGGTAATACGTATGTTTTACAACAAATAGTCACTAGGTATATTGCATATTACACATGGTTGAAAACATAGTAGTATTGACATTGACATTAATGATATTATTAGTAAATTAGTTACCAACTCAACAAGTGTACAACGTGAGTGAGAAAATCGCAGTAGATATCGATTGTTATCTAAGTAATTTTTAATTTCGTGTCCCCAACAAATTTAAACTAACTCGCGTGGAGAGGGTTTCGCTGCAATATTGTATTACCAACACATACTATAAAACGTTATGAAATCATGGGTTTTGGGATTTCTCATCTCCGAAACTACAGAGTCTTAAATTTTGAAAAAAAAATTGGAAATATCGGCGTCACTCATAGTTTACAAAAAAACCTAAGCGAAAATCCTAAAGCTTAATGTCCTCTCTGAAAACAGAATTTTCGTGATTAAGGATTTTTAAACTTTAAAAAAGGAGAAATTTAAGACTTAGGAGATATTCTCTATTCGTTTTCCAAAATGTTGTACTCGGTAGTTTCGGAGACAAGGTGGAGGAATGGTCAATTTTCGTAGATTTTTTTTAATATATCCTGTTGCCTATTCGCCGTAAAATTATATAAATAAAATACGTTTGAACTTCTTATGACGGGCCCTCTAATTTGATATGTCACATTAAGTATTTGAAAAAAAAAATTGTTTTTTTTTCAATTCCCCCCTCAAAAATAACCGGTTGAACAGCTGCAGCTAACGGCAATCGTATATTGTGTTCCGAGGAAATTAAAAAAATAGTACTTAACATGGTAGTTTTGAATATTTTATAATATCAGAACATTTTAACTAATTTTACAATAACACTTGTTAATAGTTAACGTAGTATAAACGTGTACTACACAAAAAACCCAGTACTGTTTGAATAAAAAAAAACTTTAAAATGTATTTAAAAAAATGAACCGTTATAAAAAATGTAAATAAAATTGCTAAGAAAATAGCAGAAAAAAGCTTGTCGTGATTCCGGCCAGGATCGAACTGGCGACCTTCTGCGTGTAAAGCAGACGTGATAACCACTACACTACGGAACCCGTTCTTCGAAATTGTACAAAAATAACCTATTTTTACTGAACATCGTACACAACAAAAACTATATGTACGTATTTTAGTTTTTATAAAACTATATAAGAGCATTTAACTAAAATAAATACTTATTTATGTAAGTGAGAATTCAGATATACGTAATAAACTAGATTTCTATCCATTGATAAATCTAAAAGCAAAATACGTCATTTCATGGGATGGTGTTATGGGTCTCATCATCATGTTCTTCGTTTAGTTTTGTAAAAAAAAAACCAAAGACCGTTAAAACCACTTTTATCACGTAATAATATCACACGCGATACGATTCTTGTTCCCGCAAAAACGTAGAAAAAAGTACCAACAATAATTAATTGTGAATATAAATACTTGATAACGTGCTTTTTAATAGTATTTCAAATACTATTGGAATACTTTTTATTTTTTATTCTACGCTGGTTATGAAAAACTGATGGTCTGTAAACAGATATGTTTGTGATAGATATAAAATCAAAGCAATCATTGAAATTTTAATTTTAGTTTTAAATTTAAGCTCATTGTAAAAATACTAACAAGATCTAGAATTTTCAAATTAATTGTTGGCAATGAGCAGGTAGGTATATTTTCATCGATTTGACACGAAAAGTGCATGATATGTTATGATATGCATATTATAGAATACAAATAAATAACACATAATTTAAGTATAAAATAAAATCTAATAAACTATCACTAGGCCAAAATGCCAAACGTCATCAGCACGTTTCAACCGCAGTTGTTGACAGTACAAGGTCGGCTGTCAGGCTATCCTAAGGGACACATTAGTTTATCAATCTTATTACATTTTTTACTCCCAAGTATAATATGAAATAATATAAGAAAATTATTTAAAAAAAAAAAAAATGATACCAGAAGAAGTATTAAGTGTTATTTTAAGAGCCCTAGTCGTAAAACACAAAAAAAAAACTAAAAATATTGAGTATTTTAAACACAAATACATTTTAAAAATTATTTATTTGTATTGAATAAAATAATAAAAAATATCTTAAAATTATATTTTTTACGACTAATTAACTATAGGTATCCGAATAAAAAACTATGGTATTTTTATAATTCAATATCTTAATGTTCGAATACCTTTTACAGTGGTCAGGTAATGCATGTGCGTAGGTATGATTTAAATTTTAGAAACTATTATTTATTCTCTTACCAAATAGATACGATCTACTGTTATAGACACGTCATGATAAGTAAAAATTACAATCGATACGTGAAAACCGAGTATCGCCAATCTCCTATAGTATGTTATTTCATCTGTTAGTGCCCCATAACAAGAAATATAATACTTCCGTGTGCTAATGCAGACTAACTGTATGGGTGTATTAGGACGTCTGATGTTGTTGGATTCAATATTATAACCGTAAGCTACAGAAAACCAAGCAAAAAGTTATAAATTTTAAATAGAATTCATGTGTATAAAAAAAAAAAAACGTTCAATTTTACCAAAAAAACCAGCTAAACTCATCCAAAATTACCATTCCCTGTAAATAATATACGCGAAATATAGGTTCTTTCGATGCTACCTACCATAATATGTATTGTGTAGGTTATTGGATGCTGGTTAGCCTACCATAAAATTTCAGGTGAACTGTTTTACTGAGGAAGTCTATGTACATAAATAATCACGTATACACAGCGTCCCGTGACTGCTAGATATATAGAAGTGTCATTTCTAACTTCGAAAACTTTACGTATTGAGATGGTATAAGTGAGAGAACCTGCAGAGTAGCTCACGAAAAAAAATTTTGGAAAGAGTGTCTACTATGATAATCATGTAATGAAAAGTTAAAATCGTTAATCTTTAAAAATATTTCTAAAATTTCGAGGGTAACAGGTTAAACCTCTAAATTATCCTTTGAATACGCGCCTGCTTTTCACCATAAACCCACGACTTCGTCAACCTATTTAAAAATCGTGACAATAGTTACACCTACACGTGTTTGGTGTTTAAAATTACGCGATAGTATAGCGAATAAAGTTTTGGTGTATGCGCGAACAAAGTTATACGAATTCAAATACGCACAGCTGTCAATTAATCGATAACAACCCGTGTCTATATCGGTGTTTTTTCTTTCTTTCTTAGGGATCGCTTCATCACCCGCCACAAACACAATATATAGAGCCGGCCAGACTCTCGCAACTGGAAACTCTTGAAGCTAAGGTGAGTATGAGCAAAACTCATCCAAATACGGTCAAAACTGACAAAAAAAATTATATTACAATAAGATAACGGTGTCGTAAGCGATCTACCATAATTTTTATAATGTATTTTATGTTTATAATTTTTACGATCTATTTGTACGTTATACTTAATTTAGTCTGCATGACGTATAAAGTTAATCTTAATGAATAAAACATAATAGTTAGTATAGTACTAGGTTAAAACATAAATGTAACTCAAGTGTTCCTATATTTTGTAACACAGTTTTTGATTCAAAAGATTCAATTTGCAACCTTAAATTTCAAGGTCGCGTAAATGCGATATTAATATGGAAAAGTTTTATTGGGCTTAATTTATATAAATTAACTATTCATTTTGTGTTGTTTATTTAGATTCTGAGCGACAAGCGAGGAATGTATTTATTTTACATTTACCTATATAACTTAAGAAAACATGATTTATTTTTTTCATTTTTCATGTGTCGGTTATTTGTAAATCACTATAGCAAATTTGTTTTGAGTTTTTAATGTAATTACCTTTATGACAGCGCGTTGTGTCCATCTTTAAGCATACCATGGTCAATTTGTATAGTATCTACCTATCTTTATTTATTTTTTTTTTACTGTAGAATACTTGCATCACACTTTAAATTTCGATGACGAATTTTCGTTTCAGTTAAAGTATTGGATTTGATCTTTTCACTAGTTAAAAACTTTTTTGAAAAGATATCGTTTTGGATTTGAATTTCCACATTCAACATTTTGTCCTAACTATGGTATTAGTAGTTTCAGGAAACTTATGAATCCGGTTCTTTGCTTGACGAGACAAAATATAATTATATTTGGTCCGAAGAATCCCGTCGAAAAGTTCATTGTTTTTATAATCCAATCGTTTTAAAAATAAACTTTCAGATGGCCAGCATCGAGGTCTCGTTGTCGGCCACGTTGAAAAGGCCGAAAAAGAGTGTGACCCCCGTCGTGCCGAGCAGCCCGCTGCAGCCGGCGACGGTCGCTCAGAAAACCGTCGTCACGCCAGTCAAGAGCTGCGGTGGCGTCAACGGATACGCGGCGGCGGACTTACGCGACAAGGAGAAAATGGCGCGAAACAAGTGAGATGTTATAATACACGTAAATACTACTTGGGCAAAACAGTTATGTTTGTAATATTGTTTTTGTTTGATAAACGATCATATTTCTGGACCGACGACTGTATTCCAATACATAAGTCCACCTCTGGCGGGAGAGGCGGAACTGGGAAGGCTAATATCACTAAGCCCACCCCCATAAGTCCCTGCTGCCTGCAATCAAAATCAGGAAAAAAACCCTAGCAGAACAACATATTGATTGTGAACACTATATAATATGTATTGCTAACATACATGAGTTTTTTTCCTGCGCGATTTTCTTCGCGGAAGGATCATAATGTGCAAATATCAGAGCGAATTCTGTCACTCGATTAAAAACGTGTGCACTGATCTTTCACGCGACATTGAATATCGATTGTGTACATGCAAACGACTTAGGAACGGATCCAGCGTTTTATCGCGATGTCTAATACTGTGAAAATTAAATAGTATAACGATTTCGTTCATTTACTGAATAAATTTCACGCGAACACAACACTCGATTTAACGTGAAATTTGTTGAATAACATAAGAACTTTAATTTTCATTTTTTATGACCGCAATACGTACACTACAAAATCGTCAAAACGAATCGTACGTTTCCCGCGATCGATCGTAACCCTGATTTTTTTTCTTGAATTTTTTTTCTTTTTATTTTTACACTTCAATGGTTTATTTTCAGCGTAACACTCCAAACGCTTCTAGTCGACGACGAAACTAATGAGCACAGTAAACATGGTAATCAAAACGACAAACAACACCGGGCGGCACAAAGCGACACGGTGAACGAAAGTGAAAAACAATCGCTGACCCAGAAAATAGAAAGCCTGAAGACCGACATGGACCAAAAACGATTGGCCATAAAAAACATCAAAATGTCGCTAGAACAATTAGACGTAACCGAGTAAGCGAGACCGCACGCCGTTTGGCGAAAATCTAAAAATAAAATCTAAATTTAAAAAAAACAGGGGGAAAGAATCGTCATCGCGACAAATCGGTTTTTCAACACAATCATCGTGCTTAATAAGCGATCGTTTTTTTTTATCGTATTTTAATTAATTTTTTTTATTATTCGTTCCGCGAAGTAACATCGACACAAGGATCCAACAGGCGGAGCTGGAATACCAACTGGGCCGGGAGGATCTGAACCTGCTCAGTTTGATGGAGGACGTCAGCAAGTACAAGTGCCGCCTCGAAGAGATTGAACAACACATCGTACAGAACGAAAACAACACCTTGTACAAGTAAACGCATTACGAACATAATAATAATAATAATAATAATAATATCATATATTGTACTTAAAACACGCTTGAAGGTCAATTTTTTCGATATGCCATAACACCACAACGCATTATACGTCCCACACCTCGTAGGTGTTGCCTTGTGGGGTGGCTTTAACATAATTTCGGTTATAACTATAGTTAGAATAACTTGGATTTTTATGATCTATGTGTCTCTGAATAAAGATTATATCACGGATTATTAGTAAAACTTATCAAAATCTTAATAAAAAATAAAAAGTTCTAGATTATTTTTAGACGATTATGATACATTTTGATCTAGCCTTCTAAATAAAAATAAAATATTTCAACTGTGGCGAGAAAAAAATTAACAAATAAATCTAAACTGTAATATCTTAAATCGATTTGGTCGTCATTTAATGAAATATTAAAAATAAAATATAATATTATAATATTATTTCAAAATAAAAGATTGTTAAAAAAATACTATCACGTAAAATAATACGTCAAAAGTGTAAAAAACGGTTTAGCTTGCAAAAATACCGTGTCAATGCATTGTTTTATTAGTTTTTTTTTATTTAAAATGTAGCTGTTATAGTAAATAATATTATATGTATATATAATAGAGGATAGTGAATTATTGATCTATGAATAAATCTTCTAAATAACTGTACGCCTAACTGGTCGTGCAATGGCGGATACCGTTTAAATAATAAAATAAAAAAACCATATTTATAATACTTAGGTGCGCAAAAAATTTAAATATTATAAATTTTAACAACGGGATGCTGTCAGTTTTTTTTTTTTCGTTTTTTAACCCGAAGGTTGGTTTACAACTCTAATTCTTCATACTGGACGATTGCACGCCTTTTCTTTAAGTTCCTTAAAAGTTTTCACGTTCACATTTCATTTGTCCTATATAATGTATGAGGACGTCCTGCAGTTTTCTTTTCTTCTAATATCATACCGCTTCTAATATATTATATTGTGCAAGTCTTCTTTGCGTCTCGTGGCATTTCCAACCATTTTTCAACGAATTGCATAATGCATTGATCGCATCTGTGAGTGTTTTTCTCCCACGATTATTCTAAGTACTTTTTCGTTTGTGTTTTGCTCTATTATTTTCTCCATACGCCTCCTGCAGCACCACACCTTAAAGGCTTTTTCTTTCCGTGAACAACACGTGAGCAACACGTATTCTACTTCGATACGTAACTTCTCAATAGTATATATATATTCCCGATGAAATAATACTTATAACATTATATATGGATGATAAAATGTACAAAATGTAACGCCTTTCAGCACAGTTCTGGTTTGACAATTTCCCACGCAAGATTATACAATTTTATTGATTCCAGACAAAATATCACCTGTACAATACACATTACAGTTTTATCGAACTTTAAAGTTTTCTTGCCGATCTAAAACCGACATTGTTGGGTTTTTTTTCTTTTTTTTAGTTATCTGGTTTCGAATCCCGGGTCCGTGATCAGTTTGCGGGCAGTGGAGTTTGAATACGACCCAAAAAGTCCCAAGTTCGGGGTGGGCTCGAGGAAAGACAAACCGGGCCTGTTCATCGACTGGACAACGGACGACCTGGGACTGTCCAAAGGCGATAGGTGAGTTACTCCCTTTATCTATCCTCTCATTCTTAAAACGTTTTCCCTGTCTTTTTTTATTTGACATCGAAACTGACCTCCTAAACAAACTGGTCTGGAAAAGAAGCGTACGAAATCCGGGCATTTTTTCCAAATAATTAAAATTCGGACCACAAAATGTACCTACGTCAAATTTTCTTACGCTTAGTGGGACCACTAACCACATAAAAAACATGTATACTTAATGATCAAAATATAATCTTGTCGGTTGCCGACGATCAAAAGTGGACGGTAATGATTAATATCGTTAATCGTTTATGTGCTGAATACACAGACGATACCGACAATTTTTAGTTTGGTCATAGGACTTCCTGCACATAGCCATTGTCCGCGATTGAAAACTGTATACGAACATATTGTATGATATAAATGTATAATATGCGATATAGATCAATAAAACGCGACGGATTACAAAAAAATCGACTCATCATTGTTTGCAAGGTTTCCACGACCCTATAAAACTAATCTTCAATGAAGCCACATAATCGGCTTGTCAATACGATAATTTCCTTGTGTAAGAGTCCTCTGTTTCTCACACGGGCGTGGTTTAGTGGGGTGATTTTAGGTCCCTTTTAGATTCTGAGCGAAGCGAGGAAGCTATTGATTTTAGAAAGATGTGTGTGTTTTTATTTTTTTTTTTTCCGGTAGAGAATTTTATATCCTTGGTGCATTTACGGGAAACGTGTATTTTTCCACATCGATTTAGATGTTTTTGATCATAACATCCAAATTAAAGATTGGACCAAGCTGAAACCATTATACAATACTAAAATAGGATAGATATGGATTTGACAAAAGTGTTTTTTTAAAAAAATTTGTTGTTACCACGACGTATACTAGACAACTGAACTCGCTCAGAATCGTATTTTCGAAAGCAAAATGATCATTGCATTCAGAAATTAAACAATGCGTTTAAACCACAACTTCTATACTAGTGACCCACCCAGAGCGTAGTCGCTACCCCGTCAAACTACCCACGCGACCTGGACTGATCCCGGCGCTCCCTTTTTTTTGTTACTACGTATTATTTCTTCATATTTTGCGTATAGTTTTGTAGTTAGAAAATCTGTAATAACAGAATATATTACACGTACAATTTACACGTATTTCTCGATCTTAAGATGTTTTCGGGCGAGTTATTTTTTCAAAGTTAAAATTTGACCTCGCTGTTGAAAATTGAGTTTCACGATTGTACAAAAATATAGTACGCGCTCCGGCGGAACACGATAGTACCCGACTCTATCGGACTCTGTAATATTCTACTTTGATTTTTTTTCATTCCTATCGCGGAGCAAACGTTGTTTCGTCGAAATTCATTAATCGTTTGATTACGTTCTTTTCTCCGCCGCAGGTTGCTGGAGGTGAACGGCAAAGTGGTGCTGTCGGTGAAGAGCGGCAACGACCTGAACCGCCTGTTGGAGGTGTCGCCGTCGTCGGTGCGCGCGGTCGTCATGCGAGACGGGCCGACGGCGGACCAGCAGCACCGGCTGGAGTCGGCCGCGCTCCGGCGGGAGCTGGACGCGTGTCGGGCCCGCGCCGAGGACGCGGACCGGTCCAGGCACGCGTACAAGACGGAAAACGTGCGGCTGTCGCACAGGGTGTCGTACCTGGAGGACCAGGTGTCCGAGCTGATCAAGTGCCGGTCCGCCGCGGGACCCGCCGACGGGGCGCCGGCCGCGGCCGTGCTGCAACTGTTCCAGAGGGGCGGCAGCTCGGCGATGGTGCAGCGCAGCAAGAGCCCCAAGCACGGCGTGTCGGCCATCCAGCAGTACAAGCGCGAGCGGACGGTGTACGACGACGGCCGGTACGGATGCAGCAACGGCGTCCGCGGCGGGCCGGGGGGAACGGCGCAGGTGGCCGAGGGGGGCCCGGTGAAAACTCGCATCCGCACCGTGCCCCGCCTGTGCCGCGGCGGCGGCGGATCAGCTTCGGTCGAGTCGCTCGCGCCGACGGCCGCCTGCAAGTCGCACGAAGACCTCGCGTCCCCGAAACGGAACCGGTACCCGGGCGGCGGCGGCGGCGGCGGCGGCGGCCGGAACAGCCGGACGCGGCACATACGCGAGGCCCAGCAGACTCTGTTCCGGTTCCTGGACTCCGAGTCGTCGGCCGGCGACGGCCTGTTGCAGCAGTACGGCGGAGGCGCGGTGCCGCCGACCGCGTGCAGCGTCAGATCGTTGGACCTGCAGCGGGACGAGCGCGACCGCGTCCCGTTGCATCACCGGCACAAGAGCGACGAATACTATTCGCGCCTCCTGGCCGCGGCCGAGTCGCCGCGGGCCGGCCGGTCGCTGAACTACGACTCGGAACAGTCCGGAAGACGCGGCGCCCCGGTGCCGCCGAAAAAGCCGATGCGGTTGTCGCTGCAACAGAGACACCGCAAGAGCGACGGCGAACCGGAGGCGTCCGGTGCAGAGGTGGCGGACGAGAAACCGCGACACCATCAGCAGCAGCAGCAGCAGCAGCAGCATCTACACCGACGACGCAGCAGAGACGACGAAGACGACGACGACGACGACGTCGATCTGTCCGCCATAAACAACACCTTTTCGTGAAAATAAAATAACGTTGCATTTGCGTTTTAACATCGCGTATTAAATCGTTCGAATTATATAATAATAATATTATATAATATATATAATTATATATATAATTCCTGGGTTGATGTGAGTGCGAGTTGTTTTTTTCTTTCAAAAACAACTGCAGCTACAACTGCAGTATTATTAATTGCGCACAGTCGCGTTTTCGATCCCTCTATATTGGTATACCTGTACAATATACTTATGAGAATGGAAAAATGAGGAAAAAGAGAAACGCGATAAAAACGTTTACAGGTGTAAAAAAAACATACTGCACAATAATGTGTTTTTGCGTTTCTTCGTATGACTGCCGATAAACGGTACGAAAACTTCTCAAGTGGTGTGCACATAATTATATCGACAGTAAAAATATTATACGAAATCTACTTCCTCTTCTTCTTCTTTTTCTTAACAGTTCCGCTAAACCATGTAGATCCATCGCTGCCACCGTTTCACGCCATATCGCGGTCCCCATCTTGTTCGGGGTCTTCCTAACGGTCTTTTCCCCACAATTCTTTCCTCTGTAAATCGTTCTACTGCATGTTCGATCGCCAAATAACTATAGTTTTTGAAAAATATCAGTACAGTTTCTAAGATAAATAAATCTAGTACCCATCTAAAATGATTATAAACTCCAGCTGCCCGACAGATCCTGCCGCACGATTCATCTCGTTATTATTATCCAAACAAGAACCAAAAATAATAACAAAAACGCAAAAATGTTTAAATTTAAAAACGTCCTAAAAATATTCATGACATACAGTCTAAACAAATATAGAAATATTCAAACGGAACCTGGTATCAACTATTTAAAATGTCAACGCGTTATATTGTAACCGAATTCAATTGAAAAGTTAACCCCGACGTTGTCGTTCGAATTTGACCACGTGGAACCCGCGAGTAAAAAACATTTCCGGAAAAAAATTGATACTTTTATGCGTAAGAAAAAATTATAAATCTTTACACTAGCCTAAATGGCATTTCAGAGGTAAAAAAAAATTAATTGGTGCCCACCAAAGTACTCGCATATGGGTGAATGCATGTCAACGTGTGCTCAGGGCTGAGTAGACACGCCCGCGAGTCGAAGGACGAAATACAGAAAACGATTCGTTCAACAAAATATGAAACAAAAAGTATTACTACTAATTATAGTAATGAGTATTGAGAAAAATTACAGTCGAAAATCCAAAAAATGTATTACTCACATACCTAATGTATAAGAGTGTATACCCACTCTCGATAGGTTAAGTAATTTAGGCGTATACCTAAATATATTTAAGCCAACTTCTGGTTGTAAATAAACTCAACTTTTTTGACTAGTGTAACTTTTTCCTTGCTTAATATCAACTTCTAAACTAAAGATAATTTATTTTTCAATTAAGTTTATTTGGATTTCCATAGTTGTATATGGGACGAACAATATAGTAGAACTAAAAGCAAACGCGAACATAAGTTATGAATTTTTCTTTTAATTAGATAGAATTGAATTGACTTGAAGTGAGTTTTTTTTTTTATTATTATTAACTTAACTGATCAACTAAAAATCTGAAATAACTTTACTTAGTTAAATCTTAGATTAATTGAAAAAATATTTTGTTTAAAGTTAACAACAATCGTTAACTTGCCCGGTCATATTAGACACAACAATATTCTAGAATCTGGATCATAATATCTAACATGATCGCGACATAATGAAATCATCCAAATGAAGCTTTGGCCGCAGAATAGATCACATTTATCTGTGAAGTTCGTCTCCTACTCTATGCTTTGACTATTTCAATATTACATTGGCATGACTGCAAAGTGGCATTACGTCGAGTGACACTTTGTCGGAATATTTGGTGGTGTTTTTTGTCGTTCAACATCAGTGTTTCCAGATAAAAATGGTAAAAATCTTTTATTTTTTACTCACAAGATTTCCTCGTCGGTTAATACCACGATTGAAGATAATATACTTAAATGTCTTACATCTATTTGAACGTGGTAAATAATCGTCAGATTCACTCGAAAAATTTACGGATTTCTTACCGGGTGGCAGTTAATCGAAAAAATCGGTTTTCGCCTTTTCGAACCTAAAAAATCCCCAGGAAAGGAAATCATCCCTGCATCTGGCTACGCTGTGTGACATTTTGCGGTGTTATCCATGGTTCTACACTCTCCTCAAATCGTGACCATGAAGAACTATAAAAGTCCTCTATTAAAATAAAAATTGTCTTCATGTATTACCACGGCGGAATACTATTTACTATAATACTATAAATTCAGAATTCTACCAACCACAGAACGGATGAAATTTCTATTACTATCAAATTTATTTTATATCACGGTGACCATGATATTGTCGAGGGCCGTGTTATCACCAATTCCAACGTACGTATTTTGTTCCTATATTTTTGTTCCGCAACGTACAGGTTCCCTCCTTCCTACGTAGCCGCAGCAGCTGGTGCAGCTGTTCCGTCGTTCGAGTGGGGGATCGGAAAAAAAAACAAAATATTACAAAACCGCGTACCCGCCGCCGCACGTCGTCAGACATCGTGTTTCGCGAGTGTTTTCCGGAAATTTTTGTTAAAAATCGTTGCGAACACAGTTTGTTTTTCCACCGACCGTTTCAGCTGCCCTTTGCAAACCTTTAAAGGTGTGGACCGTACCTGACCTATCTCGCGCCGATCGCCAGCGGACCGAAGATGTCGTCCAACAGCCATGTGGCCGACGACGAGTACGACGAGTACAACTACGACCAGGACAAACTCGTCAACTGCGGACACAGCGGTAGGTGAACCGGACAGCAGTTCTGCACGATGACAGTGTAGTTGTAACAATAATATAGCTGTTGTCGATTCTGACGTTTATTTTTTGACGTTTTCCGCGCGCAGGAAAGGGCCGGAGCAAGAAGGAAGCCAGCGATCACACCAACCATTTCGATCCGAGCGGCCACTCCAGGAAACTTTCGGTGAAACTGCAAAACACGGAAACCAACAGGAAGGAGGAGAACTTGAAGCCGCATCCGGTGACCAAAAAGTGATCCATCCGCGGACCGCCACTATTTGCGTGCAGTTTCGCGTTTTTTTATTTTTCTTTCTACCCCCCATTCAAATAACATAGCCCATCAATCATTTCCCGTCTATGGCCACCGTTAAATGTAAATTAAATAAATAATAATTAAGACTAATATTAATATGTATTACAAACATGGGCTACCTTATAATCATTTTTTTTTCTTTTTTTTTTTCTCGCTAGGTGATTTTTCCATTGTCTATAGATGTTATATATTTGAAAACTGTACAACAACTGTATTCGACTGATACACTTTGAGTCCGTAATAATATTATATTTTACGAGTCAATTATCAATTTTGTTTTTTATCACCCAGTCCTCCTATTGCCGTCTCACGTGTGTGTGTGTTTAAAGATGCTGGTGACTGCCAAATCAATAGATTACCACCTATTGGGCAGGTATGTAATTATATCATTCGATTGTTTGATCGTGATCAAACTTCAATGCCAAACATTGTTGTTGTTGTTGACTGTTCTAGTTCACAACCAAAAACAAAAACATTTAACTTCAAGGACACGTAGTTTATATACCTACGTGGTTAGTGTTAACAAAACAACTTTCAATTTTTAACCAACCTAACCGCGTAGTTTTTACGATCAGCTGGTGCGTTGTTACACCAGAAGTATTTGTTATTATGTGACCTTCCACCGAATTAGATAGATACGTGTGGTTTCTATTAAGAACGCATGATATTGTGTTTATTGGTGTTAAAATCTAAGAAATGTCGTTCAAAGATGTTTACTATACGTAAATTAAAACTGTTTTACGTGTAATAGGTACAACAATCGTTATTGTTAGCACCCAAATAACAGTAGAAAACGAAAGTGTTTGACATTTTTTTTTTGTTTATCTATTGTGCTCGCATGTATCGTCTAATTATCCTCGAATTATCGACCTTATACCGTTTTACTAATAATGCTCAGCGTGGTTTGAAAACAAACAAATTTCACTGCGTTGTTCAGGTCGTATAGAATCTTAAATGGTATTTTGAAAAATTTTGAATTGATAATAACTTGTACGTACACAATATATTGTATGATTATACAAATCTATGAAATTGTGATATTTTAAAATTACAGCTGTTATTGCCACTTGAACAAATTATAATACAGTAGAACCTCGATTATCCGAACCTCCGTTATACGAACCCTCTATTATCCGAACTGTAATTAGCGTATCCGAACGTTCTGTTATCCGAACATGAAAATTCGTATCCGGCCGGTCGGCCGGTTTATCGAATTTATCATAACTATCGTTTTTGGTTTATTATTAGTACAGGTCATGTATGTATTTTACGTGCGTCTATCATTAGTAGATAACCAAAACGCAACAGACTTATCTAAACCATGATGAAATCATTTCTTCGTTGCAAAATGAAGAAAGTGACGACAGCAGTAGTGATGAAAGTACGAGTACGCCAAAAGGACCAACATCTGCTGAAGCATTTGCTGCATTTGAAACTGGTCTTGAGTGGTTTGAAAAACAGGCCGAATGTTGTCCAGCACAATTACTTCTCCTTAAACGTTTGCGAGACTTGGCTGCAGAAAAGCGCGTTGCAGCTCATCGTCAAATTAAAATTGATAATTTTGTCAAAAAAATATAATACAGTAATAAGTAATTCTGATAAAATATAATATGTATAATAATATAATAATATATAATATAAAATATTAATACATCTTGTAACAATAATAAATATTTAATTATAAAAATAATAAATAATTAATACATATGTAATTCTAAATTTTTTTTTAAATTTCCAATATCCGAACTTTTGTGTATCCGAACTAGGTGCGGTCCCAATTAGTTCGGTTAATCGAGGTTCCACTGTACTAACCATTTGTAAACACAGCGTGACAAAGTTTTTCCATTTAATCAAACTCTAAATCAATCAATAATACCTAACTTCATTAAAAAAAAAAACTAAATTTCCTAAATGAAAATTCTTTATAATTTTAAACTTTATTACATACAGATGATACATATATACATATAACTAGTGGCTGTTTTGCGGGAGAGGGGTCTATTCTCTGGACCCTCTACCCCAGAGACTGATTTTGAAGCTGTGCATTGGTTTTCTTTTAAAAAATAAATATATTATAAGAAAAATTCATTGGACCTAGAAATAGATGCCACTGGACATGAAAAAAATAATACTAATAACAAAATAAAAGTCCATGTTTCATCGAGTTTTAAACAAACAATTAATAATTATTTGTAAGTTGATAGGTAGGTATAAATTTTAAAAACAAAATGTATATCATAACGTAGATACATATTTAAAAAAAATAACCAACATAATTAAAAATAATTGATAATTTACCATGAAGTATATTGCATGGGTATTAATTTATTAAAAAAAAAACAACAACCAACATTTTAAGAATAAAATTTTTCAAAATCAAACGTTACAATTATTTATAAACATTAAACAGTAATACAAAATTGAATAGGTACTTTTTAAAACACCCTGAATTCCAATAGTATACTATAACTTAGTTTAGCTATGAGAATATCACATTTGTGAGCAAAAGCAATTTTTTATATTTTTTAAGAAACTTGAAAGGAATATTGGGCTAACTGATTTTGGAATAAATACAATTTAGCTTCCAAGTGAATTTTGGAGATTTTTAAACAATATGACATGTTTTTGTAAGTCGACTTTAATAATATATATTTATATAATAATAACTCGAACTTTCATTGATTAAATAAAAGATGTATTAAAAATTTAGATTTTTTCAAAAATATTATTTCTACGGATAAAAATATACTGGTAATTCACACTTTTGAGTACTTTGTTTTTTCTTTCAAAAGAAAGATATTTGGCTCTCAACATTTTGGTATAATTACCTTATTACTTATTACTTTTCACTTTATTGTTGATAAATTATGTAAAACTTATATTAATACAAAAATGTCCTTATAAAAATAACTCTTAATTCAACATTTTTTTTTTTTTAGTCTTCTTCCAAACTAGGGAAGAAAAGTTATTTCCTTAATACCCACAAAAATGTCATTGTTACTATGCACCCAATTGAATAAAAAACCCAAAAAGTGGATTTTTAGTTATTTTCATAAGCACAATTTTGAATTAACTAAATAATTAAGTATTATAATATGATTCATTTACATCAACATAAAAAAAAATACGACAAATAAATTTAAACTTAAAAACACAATTTTTGAAGTTTGTTTTAACAATATAAAAATACACATTTTGAAAAAAAAATTTGTGCGGCAACAAGAGCTGTTCCTTGATTTTACTCATTGAAACAGTGCGCTTACCCAAACAAACAAAATCGTTTCACTAAAAATTCCATTAAATTTTAGAATTCAACAGCTGTAGATTATGTTTTTCATTGTATTTGGCAGCGTCTTTTTCGACAAATACATTTGCTTCTTCATAATACGGGCTTAGGTATGACACCACTCTCTTCTTCCACGATAATAGATTAGGTCGGATGGCAAAAGGATCGAAACCCGCCATTCCTAAAAACATAATATAAACTGTGTAATCAATTGTTATTATAATGTCACTACAAAAATTGTGTACACACTCGGTTGTTCAATTTCACAGATAGCAATAATATCAGAAATGGAAATTTCATTCCCGCACAAGTACGGTTTATCTTTTAGCCAAATATTTTCTATCAAGTCTAAAGTATTAACCATTTGCTTTTCTAGATGAGCGACTCTTTTGGCGTTCACCGGTTTTCCATTCATAGTTGGCCACAATGCCTAAAACATACATCAGGTATAGTGGATATAGTTATCAAAGAAATCGTTACTACACTAGATCTTACTTTGTGCAAATAATAGAGAGCACAATTGGCTCTTGTATTTGTGTGCTGCCACTCCAGATATTCGTCTATGCGCGCCTGTTTTACCGAGTCTTTGGGGTACCAATGATCTGCTACGTCATATGTGCGGCAAATGTATCGCAGAATCGCGATACTAAAAAATCAGAAGATGACAAGATTTTGTGAAAACCGTCCTTTTGTAATCAGAGGACATTGGTTTAGACGCGAGAAACATTACATTGATCAAACTCATACCTTTCGGTGAGCACAAATCCTTTGTCGTCAATAATTACCGGTACTTTTTTTAATGGATTTATAGTTTTGAATTCCAGTGAAAACTGCTCTCCTAAAAATTAAAAATTAACCGTACTAATTTCAACAAAACTAATTTTGTAAATAAATGAATTTAACAATTTTGAAGCTCTGTAAATCATTAAAAATTTGTCGTAATTTATTTAAATTCAGACACTAGTTCATTTAATCCTACTAAAAATTATGTGAATATTTCAAGTCATTCGGTGCATTTGTGGAATTTTGATTTTTTCATTTTTGCATCATAACTCAAAAACTAAAATAAAATGTTATCTGTGGCTAAAAATCTATCAAATGCGGTACATAAAAAGATTGAAGCTCCGTTCAGAAACAAATATTGATAGGATACAAACAATATAAGACACCCTGTAGTGAACACATACTAAATCAAGGGTTGCATGGAACGCTCCAAAATTGTTGGTATAAGAGTGTCCCCATTGCCGCAGTTTGCAAAGCTCAAATTATTCCGAATAATTACGCAAACATTTAACCACCAAATACCCATCTCACGGCCATTTCGGCAGCAGCAACAAAACAGTGCAGGATATAGAGAGGGCAATGTAGGCCATGGACCATTATAGTAAAATGTTGGGTTCGATGAAAATGTTAAGAACATAAAATAGGTAAGTATTTTACGTAACAGGTAGTTTTGATTACAATTATTTTATATAACGTATGATGATAGTATAAAAAAAACTCTTTCTCAAAAATCCACTAAATTTCCTTAAAGTAATTAATCTTTTTTTAAACCTTTCGCTATTACCGACGTACGAGTAGGGTGCAAACAGGCCATAATGAAAAAGGTTTCTATAAACATACGCTACTGTTCCAACATCAAAAATTTGTTTTTTGTCAGCATATTATTAAAACGCAAAAAATTTAACGTTTCCACGACCTACATATTACAGTTAAACTATATTACAGTTAAAATTTTATAAGTATCGGTACCTAGGTACCACACTGACCTTTCAGCAAGTCCACGACCGTGCCCTCGAACGGGATCCCGGTTTTTCTCATGAACACGTACAAAGCTCTGGACGGCTGCGACATTAAATTGTAATAATATTTCAATTTGGCCATGTTCAAGAAGAAGAAGAAAAAAGAGAAAAACAAAATCGAAAATACGAAAAGCGGTGGGAAAACGGTCAAACGGGGACGCCGATAACGACGACGGTGTTGTAGCATTTAATCTATTCTGTGGTTGTAGTAAGCTTTTCTTATCATTAACCTTCAAAACGATAAAACATCGAAACAGATGATCGCGATTTTCGTAGTCTGGACGATTAATTTTCCATTTAATAATAATACATCGTTGTCTTCGTTCGAACTCCTAGCTGTTCGCACGCCTGTAAAAACTTATTTTATTTTTCCAATTATTTTCGAACCAACCTCGAGACGCAAAATGATGTCGCGATTGTTCTCGCGGAAATTCTCGGCCGGCAGACAACTGCGCGCCGTCATGGACGAGCAATTCACTCCGGACAAACTCAAAGCTTTCGAGAAACCGGGTGAGTGAGCCTGTTGTTGTTTTTGGTGTGACACGGTGGTGCGAACCGTTTTTTTTCATTTTCGCGTTTTATTTTTTCATTTTTCTTACCATATTTCACAGAAGTCATCCAGGGCGTGAATCTGTGGAGGAACATGACATACTACGTCGCGTTGCCCGCATGTCTGTTGGCGACCATCTACTGTGTCCACGGACACTTGGAACACCAGAAACACTCTAAGCGTCCCGAGTTCATCCCATACGAGCACCTGCGCATCAGGACCAAAGTAAGCGCCGTTTGGTTTTACGGATAGCCAACCTCGGCAGTGCGGTCAATGTCACCGAGCGACCTGTCTCAGTAATGTTTTGTTCCGTATGCTTATAAGGCACGCTCCACGAATAGGTACCGAGTACGATTCAAATGCGTTTATGTTACCCAGACTAAAAGACACTCATTAAAAGTATTCAAATACAGATAGTTATAATAAACAGTTTCAAATACAGAAATCAAAAAATATTCAAAGTAGCCACGTAGGTACTTAAAAAAACTATATTTTTATGTACAAATAGATACAGTATTTATAAATACTTTTGAATGGTGTTTTTTAATAAACGTAATTATTTTACACCAACTTTCATTGTTTATAGTTTTCTTGTTCTGTTAGATAGGAAAAAATGAACTGTACTTACAGGCCATAGTAAACAAACAAAATTAGGACAAACCCAATTATGTTTTTACCAAAACAAATTTCTAAACTTCTATAATTTGCTGAACAAACGGCCGCCAGTAATCAAAGCATATTGCAAGTTGCACAACAGTCTGGTACATACTCGTTATTAAATACAATGACAAAATAATTTTCATATCTGCTATGCTATTGATTCGATAAATCGATCGCTGTAGACCGCAGAGGTAGAAATTGAATTCATTTAGGTACCTGTTTTTAGTTTATTAATTTTACACTTTTTGTTTCAGCGGTTCCCGTGGGGAAATGGTGATCAAACTTTGTTCCATAACCCAAAATATAACGCTACCACGAATGGTTACGAAGTTGATGAATAAACAGTCTTTTATGTTATTAATCTGTAGTTATAAAAGACCAACATTTAATAAAGCAAACGCTGGTTTTACAAACAATAAGTCACAATTATTACAACTTGCAATGTATAAACGATTAATAAATTATAAAAACTTTTGTAGACCTGATTGTTTTTAAATAAACAAAATAATGAGCTCAGCATTATCTATACCAACTATTTTTAATGATAATCATATTTAAGTGATAGTTGCGATTTTACAAAGTTTTTTACTAAATAATTTGATAGAGAATGATATTTTTCCCAATTAATTTAGTGGCTATCTAATGGATAACTTGTCACAAATAATACACAAATATTCTTTTCTTAAAAATGTATTCAAACACCAACAATATTATTTTATAACAAATGTTTTAAACCTAAAACTAATTAAAATGAATATTTAACAAGTATACAATTAAATTAGTTTAATAATTTTAAAAATTTTACATGCTACATTTACAAAAACTTGTTTTTCTTGAAATTCAATGATTACCCAACAACTATGATAGTATTTAAACTAAATTTTCAATTTCATTCTAAATTAGTATATTGTATTATGTCTTCATTATAAATAATTACATAACATTTTGTATTATGAATATTTGTTAGAATAATTTAAAAAATATTTGTTGTTGGACTAAACATCAAATAAGAACATTAAAAATTCACCTCATGATTTGTTAACCTTTTTTTATGATCATATTATTATGTTTTATCTTATTGCTTTAAGTTTATCTAGAACAATTAATAAGTAAAATAATTGACATAAAATATTTTTAATATACAAACAAACCAAGACATCTAAAAGTTCAGAACACAAACAATAATTTTTTTCACCTCAGAACCTAAATTATACAAAGTCAAATCCATCAAGTTCCTAATTTTTTAAAATACTCAACTAATTGGATTGCAAATTTGGATTGAAATCATACTTATCCAAGATGTACAAACAACAATGAGTACACAAACAATATAATGACTAATATTTAAGATTGTAACAAAATAATTTTCTTATAAAAAAAACAGTAATTATGTTTTTTTATCTAATTCAAAGCGCTTAAATTCATTGGCAGTCAGTTCAACAACTTTATGAGCTTCCTCGTTGAACGGTGAAAATTTTGATTGGACTTTACTAATCCAATTAGTCAACTTTGGACGATTCGCTAATGGATTAAAACCAGCAATTCCTAAACACAGACAATAAAAGTATAAGTGCATTGTACACGCATGCGTGTCAAAAGTTTATAACACAAAATATTTTCTCACTGGGTTGTTCTACTTCACACGCGGCAACTAGATCGGAAACAGAAATGTCGTCGCCGCACAAAAATAATTTATCTTTCAACCAAATATTTTCTAACAGATTTAGATTTTCAATCATTCTCTCTTCTAGTATTTTAACCCTTTTCAAATCAGCCGGTTCTCCAGTCTTCATCGGCCATAATGCCTAGCAGCAAAAACAGTAAACACCAGACAGATATTTACAATGTACATAAATATAATATATATCTATTCAAAATATCAGCTACGCATAACAAAACCTTACCTTGTACCGAAAATACTGTGTACAATGCGCTCGAGTATTATTATGTTGCCATTCCAAGTATTCATCAACACGAGCTTGCTTTTGGGCATCTTTAGGATACCAGTGGTCAGCCACATTATATGTCCGGCATAAATAACGCAAAATGGCAACACTAGAATACAGATTACAAATTTTAAAAACATAAAAATAGTGATTTGTTTTATAACATTCAGTAATGTATTTGAAAAAAAATTTTAGTGAGTCTATTCATAAAAATAATTTAAACCTTTGTGTCATAATGCAACCAGACGCAAATGCAAGTGTGTCTATATAAGAACGATGCAATCTCAAATGCCAAAAATAAAACACTATTTTTAGTTGCAACATAACCATTTCACCAATTTTTGGGAATCAAACCACCCTAAATCCCACCATCTCATGAAGGGTATATACTAAATAAATATACTGGATTCGCAACTGTTATTACTCATTCAATAATTTTTCATACATTTGATTTTCAATTTAAAAAAGATAATATTTTTAGCGTTAGGGATCAATTTTAAGTTTGGGATATAAATAACAATACTAATCATTGGTTTATTCCAATAGTATTTGGCACAGTTCCTAATAGCTATCTACCGTGAAATATATATATTAATATTTAAAACTTAAATATTATAATATTTACCTAAACAAAGTATGAAATTAGATTTTTTGAGTTAGTATCTATTCATGTATAGAAACTAAAATATTAAACTAAGTATTATTTAAAATACAAGGTGTGTGGTTGTAAACCCGTGTATGAAACAAAAATGTTTCTCTTTACAAGCAGTGAAAAAAACCTATAAGTGAGTAATACCCTGTTTACTCTAGATTATACTATTGACAGTACTGAGTACAGATTACATACATTATAAAGTCTATTAAAAAAATATGTAAATAACAAAAAACACTTGAACGTTAACTCATAATTTATAACTTTTTAAACAAACATATTTTATCAAATAACTAAATTAATTTTATGATTCCAATATTGTGTTGCATTTTAAGCGTTCCTTAATGTAAAAAGTGTCATAGTACCTATGGCGTTTTATAATTAAAATTTGAAATGTAATATATGAACTGTTTTATTATCGTTTAATATTTATATCTATTATGATTGATGGGCACTGCCAACCTTCAGCTTATAAACAGTTCATACTTATACAAAATTTAAACGTCAAATCAAAACAAAATGGTCTTCAAACTAAAGGTTCATCACAAATTTTAAAATCAGGTCAGTAATCATTTTGAAATCATATTCAACAAAGTTCATTCAACAATTCTATCAAAAACAAAACAATGTTCAAAATGAAATGAATGTCACTATGAGTCAAAAACTTAATTTTTGATTATTGGCTTTTCTTCCAGACTAATTGCAAGTTGTCAGTAAAAAATTGTTTTTTGGCCACCAAATTGCATAAAAATTTAATGAACCTATAACATAAACAAAATAATATTATTTTAATCATTTTAATTTAAGAACTTGATCAAAAACAACTAGATAGGTAGTAGACCAACAATGTATCTAAATACATACAAAAATATTTTTTTTGAAATCATTAAATATAATACATAAGTACCTATGTACGTACATTATAACATTGATTTAATATTTAATCAATGATTTTAATAGTATGATATAATACTTCCTAAAAGCTTACATATTTTAAAAATAATTAAATAAATAGTTTTATTTTTTATAATAACTTGTATAATGTAATGTGTAAATATTATAATGAACCTTTCTGTTAGAATAATTCCCTTGTCATCAATAAATGGCACTTTTTTGAACGGGTTCAAATTTTCAAATTCTTTAGTCAGGTGTTCTCCTGGGAAATGAAAAAATACATACTATTATAATTAGGTATATTTTTAACCAGGGATGTAAAACACAATTCAATAATATTAGATTTCTCGTTTTTTTTTGTTTTTGTAAACTTACAAAAATATATAAAATATGTTGAAAATTGTTGCTAAGCAAAAAAAATTATAGTAGGTAGTTAGCTCAAAATTTCGTGTTTTTTTTAAACATTAATCTAACACTGAGACTTCAATAATTGTGGTACAATCAATATAAAAAAAAATATACAAATATTTAATATACTTGATATATGTTGTTCAATAAGTAAAGTCGTAACTATAATATACCTATTTTTTTAGAGTAAAATGTTTTAAGTTACGATATAAGTCGTAGATTTGTACTGAAGATAGCAACATGGTTGTCGAAATATGTATACGCAAATAAAAAAAGTGCGTTATTTTGTGATACGGGTATTTTATTTTAAATACAATATAAGGTTGGTCCATAGCTGTATTTCTTTGGACAATTTGTAAGGGTGTTGCAAAGTAAAAGTGCCCAAATACTTTGTTAAATACTTTCAACGTCAAGTATTTTTTGTTGGTAATTTAAATACTCCTTTTTGTTACGAATACTTACTTATTTGTATACCCATAATACCTATATCTGAGGAACAATATACTTTTTTGGAGTTTTTAAATTCTTCAAAATCAGGACTCAGAAATCAATGTAGGTAGTAAAAAATAGGTAACAAGATATGCAATAATAGGCGGCGCATTAAAGATTTACTTAAAATAACCAACTTGTGTTGTGTTAATATAGTTTGCGGTGTTACGCATATTAAAAGTGTAACACCGTAGCATTGAAAGTAGCGCACTACAATAAACCTTAAGTAGCGTTAGAGGTAGCAAATTTTTAAGTAGCCGTAGCTTTAGCGTGCTACAAAAAAACAGTAGCGTCCTGACTACTGCACGTACACTTTAGGTTAAATGATTTTTTAGAAAAATTATTATCAGTTTTAGAAATCTACAATTTTTGTTTTTCGGATTTTCTCGGTTATCGGTGCACACCTTTCCTCAGATCCAACGGTCGCGGCTCGAACGGGATTCCGGTCTTTTTCATGAACACGTATAGAGTTCTGCTTGGCTGCGACAACAGATCGTAGTACAGCTTCAACTTTGCCATCGGTGGTTAAATATAGGTCGTTTAACTTTTTTTAAACGTCACAAATCACAGTTTGATTTGAAAAGTCAAACTAGCTAATCAAAATTCGATTTGTAAATTGTAATGTTTGTACTTTAAAACGTTAGATTCTATAAAATTGTTTCATTTTAAAGTATGCGTGTGTACTATGTAGTGTGTTTTTTTTTTTTATAGTGCTTTGTATCATGGCTGTTTTTATTTAAATTAATGATAAGGCGGTTTAAGACACGATTTATATTTTCCTAATCGCGCAGTTACCGGTCTGTGAAATGCGAACAAATAAGTGTATTCGACGATGTTGACAATTTAAATACTCTAAGAACACAAATACATATTCAACTTGTTGGTAATATTTAAAATACCCAATTTTTCTTCTTATTATTTTTATTTCCAGTGCTTGACTTGGATAAAAAATAGTAAAGGAACGCATAAAATTGATGCGACTTATACTATAGAGTACTTGACCATTATAAGTGTACCAATTAGATTAGAAGGATTAGAAGGACTCTGCTAAAATATTTTTTTTAAAGAAATCCGTCTCCCCCCCGAACCAAGCTCTGTTTTTTTTTTTTTTTATTTCCAAATAAATTCTCTTAATAATTATATCGATTGTTTTTATCCACCTACGATTTGTTTGTTACAATTTGTCACATTTTATACTGCCGACCATTATATAGTAAATTAATTTCCGACAATATACTATAAACCAATTTGTTACAAAATTTTTGAATATACGTTTTATGGTGTTAAGACTGCTCTCGGACACCCGACACCGGTTCACAATCCGAATTTGTCTTTGAAAGAGAGATCCAGTGACTTCAGAGATCTCATTATCCATTATAGATATGATGCAGATCTTGTAGCAAATACACAAAAATAATTTTAAAGAATTTGTTTGTAAGTAGGTATAGGTACTAAATTAAACATATAAAACAGGTTTTTTCTTTTGATCTTTTTTTTCGGTTAGAAAAAACGATCCAATCTTTCAATTATAATATTACCAAAGAAATACGACAAAGTGAAACAACGTACATCATTTAAAGCATTTTTTTGATTTTTTTTTTAGTTTTGAAAACCAAATAATTTTCCAACATTTTTCTCCAAATGTCTTAAATTTTGTTTGTGATCACTCTTTTGGAAAGTACGAGTGTTTTAAAACACATTATCCTTGTGTTGTACGGTGGATATTCTCTTTGAAACATTTTTGGAAAATATTTTTTGAGCTATTGTCCAAAAACCACATTAATATCAAAATTGCTCCAAATGAGATTAAATTTTTACACGTCGTTAAAATAGGTAAAGCTAAAGTACAAACGTTTTTGGAATTAATTATTCCTTGACATTTTTTCATGTTATTGAAATGGATAGATTTGAATCATAAAGAATATTTTGAAAAAAATTCTGACCAAATTATAAAATTTAGCACACTCAAAATCGCGATTTTCTAAATTAATCCATAACTTGCATATTTAATGTAAACATCTAATTAAAACTTAAAAAGCTGAGTGCTCGACGTTAAAAGTATTTTAAAATTGCAAACTTAAATTTTTGAAACCCAACATTGATTTTGATTTTATACATGATTAGAAGGTAGGTATTACAAAATTATTCTGATTTTAACCAGACGTATAGATCATAGGAAAAAAAAAAAAATTTAACGCATCAAAACAATGAAAAAGAAATTTAAAAATAAGGATTCAGGTACCTACAATACAAATTGCTACGTTGTGTACACAAAAAATAATGTATTACACAGAATATTATTCAATTAACATCATATATTTGCAGAAATTTAACATACGTACAATCAATTCATAATATTTAAGTATACTTATTTATCACTGGACGCAAGCATAAATATTATAACAATTTCAAATGCTACAGATACATTTTCTACATACTATCATAAAAATTACAATTTTAAATTAACTTGGAAAACATTTGTAGTTTAACACTTGTATAAAATTCCTAGAAATAAAAGTAGACCATCAACATTTTCATTAAAGCTTTAAAATGGTTTCATGATATTTTAATGTTCAATTAAATTAATTTTTTATTGAATAAATTATAATGAAAAATACGTAAAAAAATCCTTATATAATTGCATTGTGTCATGATAAAATTGTATACAATTTGACTAGAATGAGTAAAAAGGAATAGGTACATTGCATTATTTAAACAAAATTTTACCAGTATATTCTAATGTTAATATTATTATAAAAGGAAAAAATTTTCAAGTAACAAGTCAAAAATAATTATTTTAATTTTCTTAAGTAGTATAGTAGTATAGTTTAGTGTAAATACCATGTCATTAACTTCAAAATTTTAATACTGATTTATTGACTTAACTATAACAAAAATAATAATTTCAATAACTGTAAGTACATACTGAGTACACCATTCCATTAGCTTAACATGGTTCTATAATTTAAGTTTCACTTCAAATCAGAATAATTAATTAATCTTAAATCTTAATAATACCATAGAGGTGCCTATATTTTGATTCATAAATTAAAACTATTTAATACCAATGAGTAACCTGGAGTTTAAAAAAAATAATAATAGCAAAAAGAGTTAGTTAGGCAAGTAAAAAATAAAAGATCGTTCCTGTTTCCTTATATTGAACTATGTTAAGACAAATTAATTAGTTAATTAGTAAAGAATACTTTTACGGTAAAATTAAAATTATATATATTTTTAAGAAGAGCTCCATTCCCTGTGCAACCCTTTAATTCTGGCAATCTATTTACCGAGACACTTACTATTTATTTTAAAATGCACGTCTATCCTCTACTCCTTGTGTATTTTAAACTATAAAATTTGAAGTTTCCTTAAGATTTAGTTACAACAGTAGCATTGTCGGTGAAATGCTACATGTAATGTGTATTAAAATCTACATACCAACACTTAATACACAATTTGTTTTGGACTAACTTTGAGCTGATTATTTGTTAAGACTCATTTAATTTAATTAAATTAATAAATTTAGCAGCAACAAGTGTTTTAATAACACACTATACAAAGAGATCTTGTTTCTATCGACACAATAGTGTCATAAAAATAAAAAACCAAACTTTTTCCTAAAAGTCGACGTAGATGGCATGGACATCATCCACTTTCGAAAACCAATCAGGACGACAGACGTGGTTACCAATAATGCTCCCAAGATGCTAAATAAGTGGGGGATTTCACCAAAAAATAATATCTGCCACAAGAAAGCAAACACTACGTCAACAGTTCTCGCAATAGCCACCAAACCGGCTTCTTCGAGCTGGGTCGCTACGGTCAATAACACCTGTCCAGAAAAACTGAATATGCCCAGAGAGACTGCCAAAAGTCGTTCAGAGCCACATTTTGGCCAACACAGTTTGCCCGAAGCCCAGGCCATGGCTGAAGTTTGTAAAGTGGCATAAGCCCCAAAGCACATCATGATAACGCTAAAATGTGTGTTCTTTAACAATCTGAGTAATATGAAAACCAAAGCTCCAAAAATGGTCGATAGCAGAGCGGCCAACGGACCCAAATAATTGTAGTGTTTGGTCGATTGGCCGAATAAGACGGGGGGCCTGGTTATCATCAACACTCCAAACATGGTCAAAAACAGCGTGAAGTAATGGAACAGTCCACACGGTTCTTTGAGAAATATCCTAGCAAACACTGCCACCACAACGGGTACGCTAAATATGATAACCGAGGCGTCGGCCAGCGACATGTGTCGGACTGCGTAGAACATGAGTGACAAGGAAGTGGCACCAGCAAACGAACGCAGCAGCAACATCAGTCTCTGGCCTTTGGGAAAGGGACTTTGGTTCTTGTAGATCAGTATGGGTATGGCGGGTAACAGTATACCGACGGAACGTATGGCTGCCAATTCCAATGGGTCAACGTCGCTGAGCAATTTGACAATCAACGAGGACAATGAGAAGAAAAATGACGATAGCGCGGCCAGAGATATTCCCAGAACGTTGATTTTGGGTACGGGCGGCGGCGGCGAGACAATTGGTGTTAACGGTGAAGTAGTCGACGGCGAGTCCGACTCGATCACCAGATTCCGAAGTTCCAGTCGTTCGGCCATATTACGTTTATTTTGTGCGGACTGTCATCGATAACGTAACTAAAGGGTGAACGTATTGTTTGTAACTGGTACCCTTCTCATAGATTTGACAAAAAGATATTTTTTTACATACTTAATTAGGTAGGTCTGTTAATAAACAACTTGAAAGTTAAATGTCTGGACGTCTGCATCATAGGCTACATAAGAACAAATTGTATTTACTAAACAAGAAATAAATACTGAATTCAGGAAATTTCGGTAAATTAAGACTTAATTAACAAAGAGACTTGGCTCTTTGGTCTGAAAGACCAAAGTGCACACAATAAAGTTAGAACTTGAATTATCATCTCGACTATCACTCTTTGATAATAAAATCACTAAACCGCTGACATTGTTAGCCAATCAGAAAGTATACAGTTTCTCCCCATGACCTTTTGGCGGCATCTAATTGATTTTAAAATTCAGTTTTCTGCTTAGCGGTAGTCTCTCTGAAAAATATGTGAAATGTCATTACACGAGCATAGTTTGTATACAGGCGCATCATTTTTAGTACAAAATGACAACAAACCGGTTCAAAAGTTATTAAGTATTTTAACAAACAATCAAGCAATCTCAGTATACTATAGGTCTCTATGCACATCTCTTCGCAACTCAAGAAAACTTAGCCCCACGGATCCTCCAATACCCTCACAAGTTTTATAAAAAAAAAAAAGACATTGGACTAATTGTCCATGGTGTCTAAACTACAAATAAATTCTTCCAAAAACTAAAACTTTTGGCTTTCCAAATTGCCTCTACATGTCTTGGATAAAAATTAGTAACTATATAGATATTAAAATAAGTTTACACATACAGGCAACAAAATAAACGTGAATTTCTTTAAAGCTGTCATCTAAATTTTTTACAAGTAACTACACAAATAGTTCTCTGTAACTGCGCTCATATTCATTCGTACAGTCGTGATCCATTTTTTGTTAAAAATAAACACTAAGAATTAATAATAAAATTTGTTATCGGTCTTTACGTCTTATTCCAGTAACATTTTTTTCGACTCATACAGCAACATTATGCGTGTATTCAGAAATACATTTGGGTGAAGGGGTTGGACAGACAAATATTAAAAAGTAGTCCTATTTATTTCCATAAAATTTTTTTAAACTTTATACTGTATGTACCACTATGCAGCTGAACAGAGAAATATTTATGTGCGAGACCTGAAGGGCTCAGCCAGTAGACTCCTACAAATTTGAAAAATATGTCCACTCAGCCAAAAATATAATTACTGTTTATAATTTATTTACACACAATTTGAATAGACAAACTATTTATAGGTAGTTATCAACTTAAATTTTAATCTGAATAGTGTAAGAAATGTTTGTCATTTAAACTTACTTATTCATTGTAATTTGTGAGTATAAAAATCAATACAAAAAAATTTGTATCAATAAAAGTAACTTATCATTAATGAGAATAATATATTAAACAATAAATTTAAATACACAAGTACTCATCATGATGAAAACACTAAAATAAAACTGAAATACAATGCAAACATAAGAAAGATAATATTTAATTGATATTGATTTTTTGAATACTAAAGAGTAAGATTAAAATTGTTTAAAACAAAATTACATCTTGAAAAACTTAGATATAATTAATTTAGTACAGATCCCTGTTGCAAGAGTATGCATTTGTTTTGTAAGTAAAAGATAAGTAATCATTACATGTTAAAACAACACATATTAAGTAATGACGTTATAAAATTAAAGTAAAATAATTTAAAATTTTTTTTTTTTTTTAATACAATTTGTACAAGTAATTTATGAACAACAAATTTCAATTTAAATGTACCAAGTTTGAAAAATGAAAAAAAAAAAAAATACAAACAGAAAGCTGAAAATATATGTTTATATTTACTTTTATGTAACTATTACCAGTGTATTTTCAAAATCTTACATTAACAAAATGTTAAATTTGTCTTTATTATTTTAAAAACAAAACAAAAACAGAAACTTATAAAACATTTATTTTTGTGTAAGCCACATCAGTTCATATAATGTTTAACATTATTGTTACTGATCAGCATTATTTACTTCTAACTTACATACATAAAGAATATTTTACATTTTAAAGGTTTGTACTTAATACTCTGTAATTTTTTCCAAAATAATTTTGGTTCCTGAATAATAAAACTGATAGTAGGAATTTTTAACATGTTTAAAGGATAATAAGAGTGTAACTTAGGTAGATTTTTTTACATTGCTACTGCCTGCATAATGATCTTTATAGTTTATGATGTCACCAAGATCATGTTGTTTGAACTTTTCAGAAACCAGGTTAATTAAGCAACTGTATCGCAATGCTGAAACATCCAAATGGTCTTCCTGTAAAATATATCAACAAAGTATAAGTATAAAACAACACGGTTAGATTACAATTCAACATACTATTTCCGCACGAGCGTTAATGAACAATTGTGTCAGCATACGCATGTCGGATAAGAGAGTTTCGCACGGATCACTATCCATACTGGCGTACACAGAAAAAGTCCATGAAGTAACATCACTGGGATTTATAATCGTTTTCGCAATCCATTGAACAAAGTTAGAAATAACAGCAGCACAGTGGCTCTAAAAATAAATACATGATATGCTATGTTACCAATTTAAGTACATTTTTCTACATTGTTATAAAGTTGATACTGGTAAAGAGTAAACTGTTTTCACATGATTTTGTATTACCTGACAAAAATAAATAGCTTTGTCTATATTATGAACAGGGTTTACTGGAAAAGTAGAATTGATTTCTCTACCAAATAAAAATGTGAACCAAATTGCAGGTGTGCTGAATACAGGCTGAAAATATTCAGATTTATTCATTTATTTGAACTAAACTAAACTTAACTAATAAAGAAAACTGGTTTATACGAGAAATTTTGATCCTTAAAAACATTAAATATCTTACCAATATATTTTGAGGATAACTTATACACTTTCTGGTATCTTCAATTTTAATCCGAGCATTTTCATACTGTTCAATATAAGCCATTATTTCTGCTTTAGTTGGCAGCAACTTTTTGTTTTTGATTGTATGCAGCTCAAGTTGTGGCTGAAAAATGAAAATAGAACAGTTATAAATTTGATAATTTTATTTTTTTAATTTCAAAATACACAAAAATCATTACAATATTGTTATTTAATAACTATTAATATAGATTTTGATTACTGTTCATATTTGATTCTAAAATAAATTACCGAGTGATAACTACACAACGTAATTGTACTTAAATTTTTTAAGAAAACCAACTATAATTTTGACTCCCCCAAGTTCTTAACAAACTAATTAATAGTTTTGGTCAAAAGAGAAAAAAAAAATGGTTTCTACTACGCGACTATATTTTTATTTTTGAGTTTTATACACCTACTACAAATTATACTCTAGTAGTTATAAAGTAAACAAAAATTGAAAAAATACAAAGTTAGACTTTAGGCTGTCTTAGAAAATAACGTTTTTTTTCCAACAAAAACAAATGTACACAAATTTGTGTTTTACTGAAAAATGAAAGTCTTAAAAAACAACAAGACTCATTACATTTTTAATGGATTTTGAATGATATCGAAATTACGTACAAAATACATTGTGGTGCACTGATCGTGAACTGTAATGTATTGCCCCAATCATTGAAAAAATAATGGATATTCTCGTATACCATTGAATTGTTGCAGTACAATAATACGTATTATGCTTATAAAATACAAGACATACCGTCATAAAATGTAAGCTCATAAGTATTTTGAAATCATTATTTTTTTTCAAATTAAATCTTCTTTTTTACAACTAGGTACCTATAGCAGTTTAAAATCAAACACCTGACATCACCAAAACATTTAATTTAGTAACGAATTATTTTTATAGATTTTTATAGTGTACTTGTTCACCAAATCACTATAACGATAGAATTTCTAAGATACCAAAATGGTTGTAGCAAAACTCGAGTATATATTATAGTTTAAACGCTTACTATGACATAAGTGGAAGCGTTATTTTCAACTCTGTTGATGTACTGCTGAAGTTCTGTATTTGTCGCGGTCATGACGGGTGGCAATTTGTCTTCCATTTTTCTAAAAAAAAAAAAAAATTAATATTATATCTAATGACACACTCGAGCGTTCAATAGACAAGTACACGCTACGTAGCACAATAGGCAAAATAATAATGTGAGTTTAATTACGCGATTATTTTTACCTAGCCAAGTAAAGATATTCATGTCCATTCTGAGGATTGTCAATTTCGACTGCTCGACGAATTTGATTCCTGTCGATCGGCAGTCTGTACGGTCTGCCGGTTAGATCGTCACTGAAATTTCAAAAAAAAAAAACGTCTCGTTAGACCGGGACAAAAAAAGTTTAGAAATGTTTTTACAGCGATGAATGACGTTTCAATTTCGACGCTTTTCCGCTTCTGCGACCCATGATGATTTTTCACTCCGCTGTTGTGTCCGCCACCGGTCTAAATTTCGCGCGTAACACGATCGTTTTCGATACAGACGTTTCGAACTTGGACGGTACGCACAAACATCACACACGTTTTAAGTTGTAATTTAAAATAAGTCGCAAAATTCCACACTAAAGAAGATATTATTAACTACTATGAATAATAGAATTTAAAAATTAAAAACACAATGAAATTATTGATAACCACCACTGTTATCAGTATACAAACAAACTATATGTCAAAATAATAATATTATGTCATAATAATAAAATGCAGCCACTATAAAAGTGTTTAAAACTGTAATAAAACTTTTTTAGTGCCCTCCTAATGCAGGTAAATAATTTTTATGCAAAACAGTGTATGCGCCACTGAAATAATAACTATTATTACCACCGTTTTTCAATAATATCACAACAGAACAATTAATAATATTACTCTCTGCAGCGTATTGATATTTAATATTTACTTGATAGAAAAATTATTTTAAATTCATCAGTGTAGCAAAGAACGTGTTGGTTTTAACGCGATGCGCGTTTTCCGTTTCTACCACTTGGTAATTACGATAACTTCTTCGATATCGCTGAGACTTTTAAAGTCGGTAACTTTTCTGATAGGTTTACGGGCGCAGATGGACGAAAAAAAAATTTGAGGAAAAAACGTAAACCTACGGCGAACGTATGTTTTTGACAAAATCGATTTTGCTTTTTGACCGTAACATCCGAAATAACGATCGGAACGCGCTAAAACTGCTGTTGCATAGGTAATATTAAAATTCCTAAGACACGGGTCTATTACAAAATTCAAGAGATTTTGAAAACTTTTAAGTGTATAAAACTTTGAAATGTTCGAAAATTTCCATTTTTTTTTTTTTTGTTCAATAAAAATTTAATTTTCCACAAAAAGTTTTGAAATTTTAATACCAAGTCGCTCAATACTAATTACGCTACAAAAAAATTTCGAAAATCCCGAGTCGCGATTTTAGTCGTTTAAATTCGGAAAATTGTAGAAAATTGGTCATACCTAATTTGACTGATTTGTGGAAAACGATTCGTAACTCTCACAAATTTGTTCGTATTTAAGATTTAGGATTTGAAGACTAATTAGGTTACAAAATTGTGGCGACGTAAACAACGCACCGCGGCGAGTCGTCCAAGTCGTTTACAATATTGTCAGTAAATAAAGGGAAACCCCGTGTTCTAGAATATACTTTTTAATTATCTCGTTAGGGTAATTTCGAAAAAGTTCTAAAACAATCGACGCTTATATATACCGGGTGGTCAGACGCTCAGTCGGTTAGTCAGTCCGTGGTGAGTACACTCCGCGACATTCTCCGCAATTCCTCCGTCATTGTAACTTATATTGATATTTGTTTTTTTTGACATTTATGTTCATACGTATTTATGTAATATAGTGTTTATTTTAAATTAAATTAAATTGTGAGTGATTTTTTATTGATTGACTAAAACCCACAGTATGTAAAACAAAATAATATGCCATCTGAATCAAAAAATTTCAAAAAAATCCACCCAGTAGTTTCTAAAAATTATCTTTTTAATACTAGGCCTAACAAAAGACTTATACAAACAACAACGTTAATACCGCACAATTTTTGTAGATGTACTGAGCTCGCTCAGAATAGTTATTTTCGTAAACAATTTACAATTTTGGTTTTAAGTTTTGAATTCCGAGTGTAGCAAAGAATGTATTAATTTTTTAACTTGTGTGTGTGTTTTTTTTTTATCTCTATGAAATCACAATTACTTCTTCAAAAATGCTCCGATAACACTCTCATAGTTTAAACCATCGCAGGTAGCTCTACTTCGTCGCACGGTACTTCAGAGGTCGTAGATTTGAGGGTTTAAAATTGAAAAAGTTCAACAAACTAGCCAAGAACAGAAAAATGAAAATTACGGCAGACGTGTTTTTGACAAAATCGATTTAGTTTCCTTAACTTCCATATCAATGTTTGAACTGAGCTGAAATTTTCACATAATATTAAAGTGGGTAAGATTTAAGTCCGATACAAGTTTCAAAAGATAACGAACATAATAATCGAGCCAAGTGTATATTTTAATTTTTTGATAGAAAAATTGAATTTTCCATAGTCGCAGTTGGAAAATTATTTCTTAGAAAACGTTTTTAATTTTCTTTGAAATAAATTTCAACGAAAAAACCTCTTTTCCTTTCATCGTATCAAGTAGGTAGTGACGATGAAACTGCAACAATACAAATCGTACTGTTTTGAAAACGTTTAAATGGATAGATATATACACGGTGCTCCAGTATTCCTTATCGTTTTTAACAAAATATTATACCTACCTCTGCAAATTTACTTCCCCTATTTTTGTCTGGTAAAGGGGATTCGGAACTATATTTACTCAAAATCGTCTCCCTTCTCTCGAGGTGTAGGTATAATTTTCTAAAATAAGCTATTTTTGTTCAATGAACAATTATTTGTCCGCTGTTTTGATTCGGGCTCTGATCAACGGTTCGGGTGATATAATATAATTATCTATATGGTTACCTACTACTTATACTTATGTTGAAAAATAGTCTAATAATTATTGATCCGCCAACGCGAAGGTCATTAAGAAGCCAGGCATTAATACGATTTCCTACGCATTAATAATTGTACATAACAACAAGCGTATATATAATTCGATTTGCAAAGTGGAACATTGTTGTAATACGCCCAAAATGCGATCCCTTATGTTCTTTTCGCGCGGAAGTCACGTCGCGATAACACATTGTATCCAGCAGCTAGGTACAGCGTGCGTATTGAAACAGAAAAACAACAATATTTCACGTTATGACGGGAAAATAATCTTACTAATATTATAATATTGCGGAACGATCGGATTCACGAGGAAACATAATCATGGTATTTTCAAACGTCCGTTCATCATTCAACGGTTCTACTTCGGGTTTTTCAGTCCGGTTTCCCCACATTTTTTCTCCATTCTCCGCTGTAGTATCCTGTACAATAGTTATTACAATATCCTTTCACACGTTCTGCTATAAATCCCAGTTTCTTGCGGACTCTTGCAGTTCCCTCTTCAAACGTTTTTCTCTTGTTACGCGCGTGTGACTCTTTCCGGCACTCGCTGTCTAAATCGTAATTCCAGAAGCGATTTCCCTACTTCTCTACGGTATCTAACAGTCTCTCATTGTCCGTTTACCATTGCCGCAAGACCCGTATTTATGTTTTGACGTTCCGTCTAGATTCTGCTTAGTTTTTTTAAATTTCACACACACATACATTTTCACAATTTATCCACATTACTTGGTGCGCTGCAGCGTTTTTTGACTATCGCGCGTTTTTTGAATCGCACAGATTTGGCGGTTTGCGGTTCTCTTTCACGGCGTGCTCGCGTTGCCCGTGTGCCCGAACCAGCAAAAAATTCCCAAAGACCACGTGGTGTTGAGCGCTCTTTTGCCACTGCACTCGGGCGACGATTGTACCGAAACTCAAATCAGAGGATTGCAACAGCTGGCCGCCTTGGAATACGGACTCGGCAAAGTGAACGCGGACCTTAGCCAGTACGGCGACGTGAAGATCAGTAAGTCGTGTCTAAACACTTCGCAGTGGCGTATCCGGGGGGAGGATTTCAGACGAATTAAAAAACGTTTTATTTAAAAATTCTAGTATATTTTTTGGTGCGCTGGTCAAAAACCAAGTAAGTAGGTATTTTGGTATCTACCGTTAATTCTACAGCAATGTACCTGGGAATCGTTTGTTTTTATTAAAAAAAAACTATAACCCGACTACAAAAAAAAAATAATAAGTTTCCGTTTTTAACGAAAATACGATTGCAGGACGTATTTTCATCAACCAAATGACACACATCCTACATAATTTATATTAATCGTATAAGTCATTTTAACGGTTATTGTGTATCCGATTACGTCTGTTAATAGTATTTTTGTTAAAAATAGAGACTTATTATTTTTTTTTTTTTTTGAAGTCGGATTTTAGTTTTTACACTTATTTTTATTTCACACTTTTTAGTTGAAATCGGTCTTCTACGAGGCAACGTTAAAAGGCCCCTTAAACGATGAAATATAGGCAACTTCTGTTACTGTAACGCATTCATTTGGCGATTAGAAAATACCTATATATTAATCAATTAGCGCGGTAAATAATAATTTTTGAAAAAGTTGGCCCATATCACTCGCGACATACTATCGAATTTTTAGACACCTCATTTGTTTATGTCGGTTCATTAGTTTGGCCTCTACGAGGAAACATATCCGGTTAGTACACATACACACATACACGTATATACGTACCTGATACCTAAGCACATAACCCTCCTCCGTAGTCCGGTGAAAAGTAGATAGGCGGTATCAAGACTTGATAATAGCCGCCGCCAACCGTGACAATATTTATAATTTTTAAAATTTTTAAAAAAATAATCGTTATAGCAGCTTATTTACAGTTATTTCTATGAGCTAGAAATTGCGAGGAGGGCTGAATCTATAGGCACCCCTCTTACGCATATACGCCACTGATTTAGTAGATTTAGCTATAACTCGTTCGATATTGTTCTGAAAATCTGTTTTAACTCAGGTTTACAGGCGTTGGACACTTGTTCCAGTCCGGGAGTGGCAGTAAAAGCAACGATGAAAGGATTGGTTTCCGCAGAACAAACTTGCGTCAGATCTCCGCTGTTCTTAGGTCGGACGAGCGACCGTTTTTTCTTTTCTTTCTTTCTGTTTACGACCAACTCGCGTATAACAATTCGTCACATTTTATCCGGACGACTTAATTTCAGGGTACGTGGGTCCAGACGATCTGGAGACGTTCGTCAACGTGCACAAGATCACGTCTCTATTGAACAAAACGCACGTTTTGCCGTACCAAATCAGTATGAAAGAAAGACCGACAAACGTTTTTTTCATCGGTACCGACCAAACCGGAATCAGAGCTAAGGTGCAGACGTTTCTCTTGACACATACCTACCCTATCAGTTAGAAATAGGTGATACCGAATAATATTTCTCACAAAACATAGTACGTCTATCGTTTTCTATTTTTCATATTTGTTGAGTTATTTTGCTGTGACGTTTAATAACTTTGAACATCCAATGAATGAATGTCTTACCTTAAAGTTTTGGATTCACTGAGTGTAACACAGGATTTATTGATTTTAAAATGACATTTTCTTTCTGTGAGTATGTACCTTCTTGTTTGGGTGGTAGAATCGCTATGAACTTTGTACGCATGATACCTCCAAAGATAGGCGAAGATAATAGATATCGGACAAATATTATAGTATTGTATTTTCAGAAATTGTATTTATATTTTTCGTTGTGATCCAACACTTTTTAAATCGAAAATTTTTAAAGTGTTTCTTTGAAATATTTTTACATCATTGACAAAATGATAAATTGCATCTACGATAAACACATTTAATAGAATTTCACAGTTTTTGAGCAAAGTAGGTGGTATAACACTTTTAAATTTTCAAATTTATTAACTTTTACAGTTTTTGCGACGTTTTGTACTTATGATTTTTATTCACAGATTCGAAACTTAAATACACAAATTCAACAACATATTTTCTTGGTGTAATGTTATGGGTGAACAATTATTTTGAAATTCAATTTATACAATTTTTTTACGGACTTAAATAGGTGTAATTATAGTAAAATAACCAAAACAAAATATTTAAATGTATTCCATCATGTTTGGCTATTACAAACATTATCGCTTGAAAACATGTTTGTCGCAAATAATTGCTCCGGATTTCTGGCAATAAACTAGCAACTATGTATTGAATAATGTTTTAAAAAATAACACACACTTTTGGATAATATTACTGTATGGAACAATATAATTAGCCAATCGTGTTTAATTAATACATAGACCTTGTTTATGGTTTTAAATTAAACATTTCATCGAAAAATGTTGTTAAAGAAAACGAACTTGTATATAGATCAATTTTTGAATATTCCTAAAGAATAAAATGATTGATGAAAGAAATGATTGATGTTAAAACGAGGCAACTAGAACTGTCCAATAGATGTTATTGCTTTTTGAAAATACCAAATAAGTCATAAACAACAACTCGTTCTGATCGTCGGTTGAGTACTACGTAAAAATCAAAAACACTGCTGTTAATACGAATAATTTATTTTTATCAGACCATTCTCACAATGCTGAAGAGTTTGGGCTGGGAGAGTTATTCGTCAGTAGTAGAAGATTCCACTCAAATAATCAATTTATTGGACACACTTGCAGATTTGTCGGATGGACAAATTTGTCCAGCTGAAAAGCCAATATTGTTGCCTAAAACAGACAATGGATACACAAACGTATACAAGGAAATAATGGAAAGTAAGATGTATTTGGATTTAAAGTAGAGAGTCTTTTGTGAAGGATGCATATATTAGACATAAAATAGGTGTTATAATAAAACGAGAACTTAGCGTTGAATACAATTTTTAAAAAACTATTTGCGTTTGAAGTTTTATCATTTTTTTTACATCATATTATGTTAAACTCTTAACGAGTTATTCGTGAGGCGTGCATTTTACTGCATTTTTACTAATCAACTAATATTACGCTCATATACGTTATAATATATATACTATATTATTGTAAAAATATTATTAAATGCATTTTGAATCAAATCAAGTTCACGGCAAATGTCAAATTAACTAAAAAAAAAAAAAAAAATGGTTAATGTATTTTCAAATCAAATTTAAGAACTCGAATGAAACAAATTATCCAATAAATATCACGTTTGTGAAAGCCTATCAGTCGTTGTATACAAATTATTTTTACCGCTTTGTAGAACGACAGGTGTACAAAATTTATAAATTTTCACAGTTTTTATTTCGTAAAACCTTAAACTTTTAAAGTTTTGGAAAGAAGATTTTTAAGTATAACTTTTTTTTAATAGGCATAATTAACTTATAAGTTAATTATGCACCTATATATTTAAACCAACATTTTAGTGGTACGTATTTAATATTTTGACAATTTTTAATATTAAACTATATATATAAAAAAAAAAAAAAAATGGAAAAAAAATACAAAAATCTACAACTCCTCTAACCTTAAAAAATCAGTACCTATACATCGTCCATCTCACTGTTAAACAAAATAACTCGTATACGGGGGATTTCATTGTAAATTGCGTATGTACGTTTATTTGTATATTATTTATTATTCAATTTGGTAACCTTTATATACTTTGTATTTATTTGTTATTATTATTTAGTACACACGTCTATTGACGGTATTCTCGTGCTTGTCGAAAAACCAGAGGCTCTGAAACCTTTTTTAAAGATTCTTTCAAACAGCGCCAGCGTTCAACGACCTCCGTTCGTCGTGTACATGCTTTCTGTCGGACTGAAACTGTGGGAATTGCCAAGGTCGGATACTTTGAAAATGGTCATTATGCAAGAAGCCACGTAAATATTTCGTTGATCGGTTTTCGTTTCGTCATCATTACTTAATAATGATAATAATAATAACAGTAATTATAATTGTCTGCAGAGAATTTAAAGCGAGAAACGAGATCAAACAGTATTTCAACGATTCGTTGCTCATTAGTTATCACGAACAAACCCAATCGTACAAAAGGAATTGCGAAACCGACCCGATGTGCTTGGTATGAACGATAATAACGTAGACGAGAGAAATAGGTTTTAGGAAAGGCCCCCCAAAACCACGAACACCCCTCTCCAACAAATTCGCGAAACATTCACGTGCCCAGGCGCGTATCCAAAGATTTTTTTTCGGGGAGGGCTGATAAAAAATCTCAATCTTCTAAGACACAAAATATTACACTACCTACACGGTGATGAGAAACACCGCACAGAGTAAAAAACATAGAGAAACAAAAACATTTAAAAAAAATACGCAATACGTAAATGTGATTTTTCCAATTTGAAGTGTTGATTGGAGATATATTTGAATTTTCCTGAAATTTCGGGGGGGAGGGGCTGCAGCCCCCATAAACATACCTCGTCCCAGCCAAAAATAGTCTCTCTACATAAAATTGACTCGGTTACTTAGCTCCGTCATGTGTACATGGGGTTAACGTGTTTTTGTACCCGCGTAGGATTCCCTCGAAGACGAACTGGACTCGACGGTCATGCCGATCGTGTATTCGGTGCATTTGTTCGCGAACGCGCTAAGAATGTCTTTGGACCAAAAATGTAAGCACGGTTCAAGTTATCTGGAGATCTGCCGTAATCTTCAGTCCATGCCGGCCGCGGAATGGATGTCGGTGCTACGGACAGCGTCGACCATAATGAACGGGCCGGAAGGGCCAAAGAGGGTCCGGTTCCAAATGGAAACGGTGCACCACGTCAGCCTTTACATGTGGAATGCGATCGCGAGGAATTTCGATTTGGTGATTATAGCGTATAATCTTAATACATTATACGCGTCATATAATACAATAAACGCACCACGTGCCAATGAGGAAGAACAAAAGTGATGGGGGGTCATCACATGTTTATAAAATATGATCTGCATAATATTAATACATTACAAATACAAACAGGTACATCACGAAGTGGCATTCAGTGGCATACGCAGGATTTCGTAATGGGAGGGAGGAGTAAAACTCATTCAATTTACAAAATAATTATTTAATCTAATAACAGTTAAAGCGTACATCCAGTACACGATGTCGACAAACGTATACATATAGACACTACGATATATACTCTGTCCAGAGAGAAAACACGCAACAACTTTTGGACAAACTGCCGAGCAATCGCCTATCTGTCGTACTTGAGAAAAGTGCTGCCTTAGAAAATAAAAGCGTGAAAAGTAGAATTCTTCTACATTTAACGGGTCGCGTCTAAGATCGTTTTTAACACTTAATAAACTGTATGACGTATTCGACTCATGTCGTAATGTTTAAATTATCCGTATACATTTTTTAATCTAAATCGACGATTGGGTGTAAAAATCCGACCTTTACAAGATCTAAAATATATTGTACTAACCGCCTATATTTTACAAGCTTAGGTCTTAAAAAAAAGTCATCAGATTACTTTTAATAGAGAACCAAGAACACACCAGCTACGACAACTTTCCCTGTCGAGTCTATTTTGCTCATTTAACCACGACACGATAGTTTGACCTACATTAATTGTTGTCCGCCTGCAGTACACAGTCGGGCATACCGGGCAACTTAAATTCAAAGTTGTACAGTAAACTATAATCTGTGAAACAATCGCTACGAATAAACGAGAAATTAAAAATATGCCTTATTTCATAAAATACGTATTAGGTACTCGCGCCGGTTTTTACCATTTTCATAAATCCTTGATCAAATCGGATAGTTTGTGTTGGATTTTTTTTACGTTTTCGACGCTAAAACATTACCTATTATCGTATAGTATAATGAATTAGAAACGTACACAGTGGCTACTTAATCCTGAAAAAAAAAACTCAAATTACTTTAAAGATAAAATATTTTATCGTTACTTTTGCAGATCGGCACGATGACGAACGGGGACAGACTGAGTTTCGTGAAAAACGTATTCTTGCCCACGTCCGTACGTGCGGCGGTCAGGTCGGATCGCCCGCCGCCGGTCGCGGTCTGCCGGCCGCACAAGACCAAGGCGCCGAAAAGCACCGAAAGCCAGTCGCCCGCGGAGGAAGACGCTGCGTCCCACGGCGCAAAGACCGAGCTAACGGACGACTGGTCGCCGATCTGGGACTTTTTGCCGACCGTGGACAAAAACTCGAAGACCAAGGACACGTACAACGTGATCGTCGTGATGCTGTGCGTCGGTTTGGGTTTCCTCGCGTTCATGATTGTCACCATACGCATGCTGTACGGTCTGTTTAAGTTCAAACAGGGCGACGAGGAGCGCGCGTCGTCGAAGGGACGGAGGAACACGGCGGCCCGGAGAAAGAGAAGGCACAGCTCCGTGACGAGCCGGAGGCTGAGCAGATCCAGTTCGGTCGCGAGCGCGCGATCGGCCTGAGACGCCGTTTTCGAACAACCTCGTTCTCGTTCGCGATGATAAATAAACTGACACTGTTTCTGCAGAGCTTTTTTCAAATAAACCCGGCTTTGACTCGACGTACGTTTTTTGTCCATCGGTCAAATCTTCATTCGACAGTTGAAATTTCCGCGTCACGTCTACAACATAATTCGAAGTATTAAAAAAAAAAAAAAAATCAATTTAAGCGACAGTAATTCGTTATTGGTTATTACGAGTTAAGACGAGAAATCATAGATCTGACGTACCTAAATATTACCGTCTCGGTTTAGCAGTACGATTTGTTTCTGGGTTTCACTCGCCGATATTACGCGTTTTGTTGACGGATACCCGCAGCAAGCCCGGATAAGTGCTCTCGAGACGATCTCGGATCATCTTCGGGTCGACTCGTCATGACTTTTTGACTGAATTGTTTAGAAAAAAGAGTGGTCATCGTCCTATAGTGTTTTAGTATTCAACAATATGGGTGTTTTAAACCCGCCGTACCTACAGTTTCGCAGAGTCAGTGGTAAGTGAAACGGGCGAGTAAAATTTTAAAACTCGAAGGGCCGAATTTCTCGGGCCCATCCGTGCGGATCCGCGGTCAAAGACGACACGACAGTTACTACATATCTCATAATGGGACCCATGTATTGCGGTGGCTTGAGTCAGTGGCGTGACGAACGAAAAAATCCTTAGAGGAGAACAAATTTAAACGCACGCACGCGCAAATTAAATGCCGGTCTTTCCTTTTATTTCTGTATTTATACGATTGCGCTATTTCGAGTGTCTAATAAAATACTTATCATCGTTCTCATTTTTCCCGATTGACTTTATTTGGTTTACTGGAGCGTCGAATTTTTTTTAACCGTCTCATAGGGATTCAAACGGTTTTCGTTATTAACCGCGCGATGCGATGAGAATCGATTCGGTAGTTCGTTATGACGTCTTTGACTTCGGATCGACTTTCCCACGTTTTCGATCGTATCCCATAAACGAATCGAGTATTTTTCATTTTGAAAATTCGAATTTTTTAAAATACAAAAAATCGCAGGACCCAAAGTTAGAGAGGACGTCAGCTCAAATCCCTCTTCTTCAGAACAGGTCGATTCCGGTACGTTGGAAACGAAAACCGCGGTCCAAGTGTTGACGATTAGCGTGCGATAAACGGATAAAAATAAAAATCGACGGTTTCCGATTTCCTGAAGCAGTATATATAGATGAGGATACTATTTCGCGTTTTTTTTTTTTTCGAAGTTTTATTAGTACCTATCCATTATAGGTAAGTATACCTACGAATCGTGTACTACACGTACGAGCGGTTATTATTTAATATTTATATTTTTATACTTGCTGCGTTTAGGTGTGCGATGTACGAATATAATAAAGTGATTTAAACGCGACCGTACATAATTTCCTGGAATCCTTGGACGCCATCATAGTGCACGTTACATTGTGCACGGTTTGTCGATCGATCGGCAGTTTAAAAAATGGGTGAACCTATACAACATCTATACTGACACTGCAAGGCGAGACCACGCGCGTTCTTGCAAGGTCGAAAACGCTTTGGAACGGAGATGAAATTTTTTTCAACTTAGTTTTTCAACTAGAAAACCGAGGCGGGGATGACGAACGGGTGAGAGAGAGCTGGTCTTTATGGTTCACATCCTACAAAAAAAAAAAAACGCGTCATTTGTTTTTTCGTTTTGTTTACAACCGGGTCGAATTTTTAAAAGCGACCTCGGCGTTTATCTGGTTATTGGGCAGGCTACCTAAAAATAATAATATACGTTTACGGTACGGTATTTCGATTTCCTTGTTAAAATTTAATACGAAAACATAATTTATCGATAAGTGTGTACAAATTTTTATTTTTTTTTTTTACTTATATAAATTACTATAATTTGAGTATTATAACAATATTATTTGCCCGTATAAAACGCACACGTTTTAGTGTAAATTAAATTATTTAAAAGGGATAATATCCGATAGAGTTACAATCGAATTCCGCCAGAGCGAGTTCTACGTTTTATTTCTCTAATTACAGCAGTAGGCAAGTGTCCCATAACGAATGAAACGATAACTAATTAATTTTTATTTTGAAAAACGATAGCGAATTACCACCTGTCTACTGACGTTGAGTTTTTTTTCTGTTGGAATTTCGATTGTTAAAAAAAACAATCATCAATTTAAAAAGTAGATCGAGAGACGTACGTATAGATTGTATATTTTTTTATAAGTTACAGACTTCTAACTACAAAACTTAAACTAGTGTGAAAGAATTTAAAACGCGAAACTTTAATGGCTAAAAATAAACAAAACTTTTTTTAAATAAATTTTAGGCTCATCGTAGGGTCTAGATAAACTATAAGCATAACCAATCAAACCGTTTATACGAAAAAAAATGATGAGATATTCCCCCTTAAGAGGAGGCCGTCACACCGGTGATTTTTGGTGGTCGTAAAAACATGTTCGTGCAAAAAGTAACCGAACTTTTTAAAACAGTTTTAGAGTAAAACACTTCAAATATAAATTGAAACATTTTGGAGTGAACCTCGTAAGGATTTTTCTTGTCCGACTCATTCGCCTACATACTAGTATTCTATTATATCAGCGAACACAATGTAATAAATCCACCAGTAAAGTTTACTAGAGAACGTGTTTACAATATTTTTTTCCGCTTTACACCTCTGGATTTTTGAGATATATTGACTCCAACTATAAAATGTCGGATTGGAAAAATTGAAAATTTGTAGAAAAAAAGTTACGAGCTATGTCATATCGAGTAGGTGATGATACCGTTTACTGGTGGTCTGAAAGTATGTAGTCTAAATCAAAAACAAAATGACAAAAACGAAGAATGAAGGTGAAAAAACGTCCGCGAACCAAAATTGTTTAAATACATTTTTGAAAATTTTCAACTACACATTATAAAGGTTAAATGTACCACATTTGCTATTGAAACACGTTGTTTAGATCGTTTTATTGTTACTGTATCTAAATTGGAAATTAAAAGTTTTACAAAACCATACGAAACTGCAAACATAACATACTTCAAAATTCCACACACGTGAATGTGTCTAATCGTTCTTAATGATGTGCCGATAAAATTTCAAGTTATTTGTAGCGATTATAGAAATTTAAAAAATAATCGCGATTTCAAAAAAAGCTTTACCATCCTCTTTTGAGACAACAATATGTGTTAAGATCGAGGTATTTCTACTTCCCTAAAAAATGTTTTCAGAAAAAAAAAACGCATCGTCGTAAAATCATTACAGTTCTTTGCAAATTATCATCGTCTGCTGCTCGCTCAGAATCTAAAAAAAAAAAAAACGATTTTCCGACACTAAATAAAAACGTATCCAACTGTCGTATAAAATCCCATAACAGGAAGAGTTGTGATAGCGCGAGTGTATTAAACACCGTCTTTCGTCTCAATCGCCAGTTGAACATCACGAACTTAACCCGCGGCTTAATCTCTAACTCGGCTGTATGGATAAATCGCCTCCGGTCGTAATGGCAAGGATTTTCGGAAACGCCGGTGATTCGCGCTATTTTTTCTAAGTAAGTATACGCTGCGCACGCTTGAGCTGAGGTCGTCCTACACCGCAAACGGTCTGCTTTTATATTTTGTTTGCCTTCGATTGAGCATATAGTACGTTACGAACGGTACAAAACTTTATTAAAATAGTTAAAATCAGGAAGCGTATACAAACACGATAAATTTATTTAAAAGCGTATACAAATAAAAACAATCGCGATACCATGAAGTCAAGGCTCCGCGACAGTACCTCGTATATACTTAACCGTTGATACACCGCAGAAAGACCTGTGCGCAACAACAAAACACACCGTAATATAACATGTGTTATGATTATAATATTTTGGTCGAAATCTGGTTTTGAATGTAAATTATAAAACAAGAACACAAAAAAACTAAACATACCTGGTAAACGTGCAGGTGATATTGTATTGGAAATTTATTGTTTTTTTAGTGCTACAGCAAGACGTGTTTCCGGAAACGTTTGGTTGTTTCGCCCAGAATCGTTGTAACCTTGCACACGATTCCGTGATCGTATTGTTATGTTATCGTTTTATTGATATTTCTAACAGAAACGTTATCACGTCCGTAATTATCAGGTTTTTCTATGCACCATTTAGTTCAATATTTTTATGAACATCCAAATTGGGAAATTTGACGATATTATGGATCTCGAAATTTCATACTACCTATATATCGACGAAACGTATAGGTGATATTTCCAATTAAACTATGGACAGTCCAGACTGTGAAATTAGTCCAGATTATCAAAAAATCAACGATACAACCAAAAATATTGTATTGGAAAAAATCGAATGTGTTATGTACATCTAAAGTTATGTTCAAAGCAAAAAATTTCAAATTTGAACCTATCTGGTTCTATACGACAAAGCTAAAATTTCCGCGGTAAGCGGTTAACTAAATAATGTCGTAATAATGAATGTATTAATTCATAAATACATACATAAAATATTACATTAATCTAAATTAAATTGAAATATTAATTTTATATTTTAATAGTATACTACTAGTACTACTAGTATATTTTGTGTGTGTGTGTGTGTGTGTGAGAGAGAGAGAGAGAGAGAGAGAGAGAGAGAGAGTAGGATTATTTCATTATTGGCTGATCTTCTATGAATTTGATCAATGAGTTGAAAATCTATGATGTTCTAAGTTCAATATTGCGTTGAAAGACTTTATTAAACTATTATTTTTGCCTTTTGGCATCAGCTGCTTTCTCATTGCACAACAAGTCCAGATTTGACTACACCAAGCATCATTGTGTCAAATTATATGAACATCTTTTACATTAAATTATAATTCATTTTCATTCCCATTTTATATACAATTATATTGTACTTATTTTTATTGCAAATTTTGAAATTTTTTCAAAACGTTATTGTATATTCTATGATTTTAATTTAAATTTAATCAAGAACTGAATAAATCTTAAGTTTTTTTTTAAGGTCCTGGACAGATTTTGGTTCTAAATTGTTTTCATTTTTAGGTTTCGGTACCAAAATAATATAAAGGTTCTGTTACCGATTTTTTTGGTTTGGTTTCAGACCATGAAGATAGTTCATTGATTTAGTTCGAATATGTTTACTCCAGGTAAATCGTTTGTCTTAAGATGATTACCAAAAAGCTAATTGCATCGAAAGTAAAAAGGCAAAGGTGCCGTGACTTTTCACAACATTAAAGAAAAAAGAATATATATTATATACTTTGAGTCGGTAAACTAGTAGAAAATTATTGTAAAAAAAACAGCGTTAAACTAAAGACAAAAAAAATCGAATGAAGTGTCACTAATGGATAGCTTCTTCAAAAAATTATTCATGTATATTTTGTACCTACAACTTATCTCTTAGTTAACCAAGAAAATTCTAGTTTGCACATAAATTAGCGATATCTATCACCACAACAGATTCCAAAATCTTTTTTCCTAGTTTTATATATCCCTCCAAATAGTACAGTTGAAGTCTATACTTCCCATTGTGATTCAATAGAAAATTTTCGTTCTTCTTTTCCTGATCATATATTTATAATAATTGGAGACTTTAACTTACCAGATATTAAAAGGCCAAATATTTATCACTACAACGTTATACAAGGGTCTGCTTCTCTTAAGGCTAAAATCTTAACAGAAACTATTGATTACGAGCAATTATATCAACATAATCTTATTTCTAATTATAAAAACAATATCTTAGACTTAGTCCTCTCCAACAATTGTAATTTAACTGTAACTAAATGTCCTGTCTCTCTTGTTCCGATTGATTTAGCGCATCCAGTCCTCCAAATCGACGGTCCATCTTATGTACGAGTACCTTCTTTAAATACTAACCCCAAATCTTTCAATTACAATTTCTCCAGAGCTAATTATTTGTCAATGAATACCTTCTTTAATACAATTAATTGGGACTCGTTACTAGATGACTCTTTAGAGTTTCCTGCTATGGTCACAAATTTTTACTCCACCATTTCCGGCGCAATTAACTTATTTACCCCGAAATTTTATAATCATAAATCAAGCTATCCTCCTTGGTATAGTACAGAACTTAAAACACTAATCTTTAATAAAAAACGCTTGCATAAAGAGTACAAAATTACGAAAGATCCCTTCATATACAATGTATTTTCCCGTATTCGTGCGTTATGTAAGAAAGAAAGCAAAAATTGTCGTAACCAATATCTACGTAAAATTCAGTTAAATCTTACTAATGATCCTAAATCTTTCTGGCACTACATAAAAAGTCTTAAATTGGATAACGAAATACCTGATACTATGGAGTATGATAATAAATTATCAACCGGTGGATATGCTGTTTCCAATTTATTTAAAGACTTCTTTAGTACTGTCTATTCTAACCAAAGTCCAAATATAAATAATTGTATTAGTGATACTAACGATAGTCCATTCACGACTCATTTATCATCATTAAAGCTCTCAGTTGAAGAGGTATTTCAAGGCCTTAGTGCTCTTGATTTAAATCCTTGTCCAGGTCCAGATGGTATCCCTAATATCCTTTTACGTTCGTGTAAATATTCATTAGCTGTTCCTATCCATAAATTATTTAATCATTCATTATCTAAAGGAGTATTCCCATCTCAATGGAAAAATAGTTATATCACCCCAATTTATAAATCAGGCATTAAAAATTTGGTATCCAACTATAGACCAATCACTAAATTATCTGCTTTACCGAAACTACTTGAAATGTTAATGATGCCTTGGTTAACCTTTTCTTTCAAAAACTTAATAAACACCACCCAACATGGTTTTATTAAAGGCCGATCAGTTGAAACGAATCTTCTTTGCTTCTATAATGCAATATCTAAATCCATGGAATCGGGTATCCAAACTGATGTAGTTTATACAGACTTTTCAAAAGCATTCGATTCTGTAAATCACTCTCTATTGTTGGCTAAGTTACTTTTAAATGGTATCTCCGATCCCTTATTATCCTGGTTTAAAAGTTACCTATCTGATAGAATACAACAAGTTAAGGTTAATGGTTTCTTGTCAGATCCTTTCCCTGCTCCTTCAGGCGTTCCACAAGGGGGTCACATATCACCCTTATTGTTTGCCATTTTCATCATGTATATCGGTAATTGCTTTAGCTATTGTGATCATTTACTGTTTGCGGACGACCTAAAATTTTTTGCAAGTGTTTCTTCTCTCGATGACTGTTCTCTTATTCAAAAAGATCTCGATGAATTACATGTTTGGTGTTGTGAAAATGGTCTGAAATTAAACACTTCTAAATGTCTAAAAATGTCTTTCACCCGTTCCCACAACAAAATAAATTATGATTATTTTATCCTCAATGATAAATTGGTTGAAGTAGAAACCATCAAGGATCTCGGAGTTACCTTTCAATCTAACCTTTCTTTTTCCTCTCATATTGACAATTCGTGCGCAAAAGCTTTAAAAAGACTTGGTTTCTTAACTAGATGCACTAAGGAATTTAATGATGAATTATGTATTAAAACCTTATATATATCATTAGTCAGACCTCTATTAGAGTATTGTTCAGTACTATGGAACCCCTCACAAGTTGGTCATATTGAATCTCTGGAGAGAGTACAAAGACGTTTCTTGCGGCTCATTGGCTATAAAAGACGTCTTGGGTTAGATCCTAATCTATCTAGTTCTACTTTAACCTCTATTCAAGCTAGTCTTAATTTGGTATCTCTCAATACTAGACGAGAGTTGTTGGACGCATCCTTTCTTACAAAACTTGTAAAGGGTACCATTGCTTGCTCAGACCTGCTACACCTACTTAACTTTTACATTCCCACTTTCAATATTCGGTCCTTTCCTATATTCGCAATTCCGTTTCACCGCACTTCTTATGGCTCCAATAACCCTATTGATCGTATATCTGCTGTATGTAACCGTCTCAATAATCTAAATAATTTTGATTTTTTTGCCCATTGTTAATTTTTTGTATTGTAATTTGTAGTGTTATTTAATCTTAAATGTATTATTAATTTGCTATTACTGTCTAATTTAAATTATTATGTACTGTACTTGAGCCCTCGGGCGTTTATTT
>CM029360.1:14792637-14841540 GCA_017140985.1 Hormaphis cornu | reverse complement strand
AATAAATAAATAAATAAATAAATAAATAAATAAATAAATAAATAAATAAATAAATAAATAAATAAATTGATTATTTCAAATTAAAAAAAAAAACAGCCTTGAAAACTGTACGTTAGTCGTTAGTGCGATATTGTTAAATTAAAAGAATATGTAAGTAAGTTTTATATAGTAGTAGTGTCTCTTAATACCTTACTTTTTATTTGGGTTCGTGTGTTCTTCGAGGTCACAGTATTATGGTGCCTGCAGTATCATACTGAAAAAAATAACGCTGCAAATTAATAAATGCAATGCTGTGTTTCTGGTATATAGATAACCGCTGCCGGGGTAAAATTAACATAGATACGATTTTAAATAAGTATGCCGATACTGTTTGTTGCAAAATATGTACCTATTAGAAGTAAGTACTGTCAGTTTTATCTACACTCTATTCATTCTCAGAATTTTTCAAGGACTATACTGTTATTGTTGATAATAGGTCAAAACAAATATCATCCATGTTCAAGTTCCCGTTTTTTTTGGCACATTTTTTTGTCAAATTGTTTAGCATTATTTCACTATCCTTCTGGTTGATCACAGAAAAACCAAAATTCTTTAAAAACAACACATTTTTATTGATATTATTCTTAGAAAAAAAATTTTTTTTTTATTTTTATGGCGTGTAACCACATACATTGCTCAACCCTGACTTTACCCTATAATTTTTAACACGCCACAACTGTGAAAGATTTAGTTGTGTTATTTTCATCGAATTTGTCTTTTGATATAGATTCTATTGTAAAAAAATCTAGTTTTTCCAAATTACAACTCAACTATATAGCTTTACTCGTACTTATAAATCTCGAGTTAATTTTAGTAGATAAGTATTACTTTAAAACGTCTATATCTCAAACGTCGCTGGTTTGATATTGTTTTCCACATTAGTTACCCATTTAATAACAAAATTAGTTCCACCGACCTGCTTCTTTCCTTGGCTGTTTCTTCACCCAATTCAAAGGCATATTTAATGTTAATCAATAATATATTACTAGGTAATCTTTAAAATTTTAACTAACTATGGTAAACATACCTCATTGATCATGCCATATGTGCACTTGAATACATAAACCAGATTTCTAGTATTATTAACATTTTTTCAGGTAAATTACATTACAATTTTCATTTAAAATAAATAAATGTCAAAATATGTATGATGGATAGACTATGTTTTTATAAAATCAATTTTTTAAAACTTTATTATTATAATATTTAAAATTTACGGTTTTATGTGTTGTGTACCTTAAATTAAACAAATCAACCATTTGTTTTTCATATTGATCTGTACATTTCAAAATAGGTATAAATCTACTTAAAATAAAATTGAATTTTCGTAGTAGGCAACTGATTTTGTTGAACTCTAGAGGCGTTGAAAAAATAGAATTCTCAAAGATAATTTCTATTATAATACGAGCATAAAAACAACCAATTTATTAGCAAATATAAGATGGATATTGCAATAAATTAAATAACTTCTCAAACACTAGGTAATGTTTCTAACAAAATATTATTATTTGAAACGTTTGGTTTGGATTTATATTCTGTAATATCAGTAAAGTAAAATATTCTAATCAAAATGTTCGATATAACAAGAATACCTACACTAATTAATGCATGTCCACGTACAATTACTTACACTGTTACACAATATTGATTTGTTTTAATCACAGGGACCTAAATTCTTCTTTGACAAATAGTCATTTCAACATAATAATATAAAAAAAGCAAAAATAATATTTGGCTTTTTATGTTTTAGACCTGAGGGAAAGTTTATTTATACCGTGATTGGTCGATGAATCTATAATTTTTTTTTTTTTTTGTTATAAAACAATAAATATTTCCAAAGTCTATCGATCAAAATTATCATATTTCGGACAACTGTTGTAGACGGATATCATCAATAAAGGCGTCAGAAAATCTGTAATCAATGTTTATTATGTCTTAACGTTTAAGTTCTCATATAATTTCCAGCGCCAACTTCTAGCATAAAATGTTTAGGTATTAGGTAAAGGTAAACTATCTGTTGCAAACTAATGTTTATGTTATTAGAGCCAAAAAGAAGCACAGATGACAAATCTGATACGTTCCAAGGTATCTCATTTCAGGTCTTTTTACTTCACGATTAGTCCTAAATAATTATACAAAAATAACGATCTTCCACACGAACGCAAAGTTCTCACATAAACGGTTTTGATCGAATAAGCAATTAATTTTAGTCACTTATAAACGCACGATATAAATAAGCACCAATTATTATTATAAAGGTAATAATTATTAGTTATTACCCGGATTTTTATTTGAGTTTATCGTTACCGGCAACAAATTATTATTATTAATATTTTTTATACGATCAACTATCTTTCGTTCAATCGATAACCAGGAAAACAATTATTTTGTTTTAGTTTGTTGTCAAGTTAAATTAATCGATTACAGTTTTAATAGCAACGTTCGCACAAATACCTTTGTTAATGTTTCCCCAATAGCCTTAGGACTTTAAGCTTTTGTAATTAGGTACTATATATAATGAACGAGTCAACGTGGCGGCCGTTGGGTTACATGATTTACTAATAACCAAATCATTTTTTCTGTAAACATGGCGGGTGAATAACCGAAAGTATAGTTTTATCCTCTGCTTTTTTTGTCCACACAACTGAAATCGCGAGCAAAACACACAACAAACTCTTTGTAAAAAAAAAAAAAAAAAAGAAAATTGTTAACGTTTGCGATTTTCGTATTTGGATAGTAAATCGATTGATAACGGCGTGAGTGAACAATGCAAACACATTTTTAAAAATCGAAACAATTCCCATCGAACACAACGCTATATTGCAAAAAATTGTGCGCTAAACGTTTACATAATTATGGACGTATTGTGCCAAATAGTGCAGCATTAAAAAAAAAGTTTCACAACAATTTGTACCGCAGTCAATTCGTTGTGAATGCGGTATACCTAATAAACAGTCTTGTAAAGTGTTCGAGTAAAAATGTTCAAATACTTTACAAGTACTTTAATAAGTATTTTAAATACTTTGAAAAAAAATATTTTTCCATAATATCCGTGTTTAAAATTAAATACAATTTAAAATTATTTGTAAGTTACGATTTTTAATTTTTAAGAATCCTTTTATAAAAAAAAAATAGAATAAATATTAGGATCTGAATCAACAATTAGCTATGTACGATACTATCAATTTCTATACTAACTATAAACAATAATTGGTGGCAAAATAATCAAAGAGACACAGCCTATCATCGAAGACAAGAAGACCAATGTTCACCTGCAGTCTCCACTCTCCATACAATCTTTGTCTGGGTGAATTTTAAAAAAATGTTAATTTGTCATAATTTAAATGAATACTTACTTCATTATCTAAGTTTAATTTTTGGATAGATTTTTATAGAGTATATACCTAATTACAAAATGTTTCTTTGATAACGATGCCTCGGATAGTAAAAAACATAATTAGGAATTACACGATACCAAATTTTGTTTTACTAATAAGCTTTTTACATTGGATATATGTAAAAAAAAATGTTTTTAAATATATTTCAATGTTTTCTAAAGGTATCTGTGTTAATTGTATCTACTTAAATACTGTATTTTTCAAGTGCTTAAATGTATCGTCAGTAGGTACTTGAATACTTTTTAAAAGTTTTTTTTACCAGACTGCTAATTGAATTAAACTGCGCTTAAAGGGACGACGAACAAAACCGTCGGATCGTCGAACAATACGCGAGTTCGAGCAGTTCCGTTTCGGTTCCAGCGGTTAATTCAATCAAGTCTGTACACAAATTACAACGTATTTTTTTTGTCAATGGCCGTTTTAATGAATGCATTCGTGGTTTGTTTATTTCAACAAGCTTTATTGGCACCTGAGGTCATTTTGATTAATGTTTAAATTAATCGCAATAAATATAGGTCGTTGAATATCCTCTATGTTATCCTCTATGTATAGAAAACAAAACAACTTATTATTATTATTAACTAGCGTTATTATTTAATAATGTAAATTGTTTGTTTTGTTTTGTTTTTTTTTTTTTTTTGGTTACAGAACTGCTTTGATCTTTCATTTAATACTTCAAAAGATACATGTAAACGAACCACGACGGTACTTAAATTGAAGAACTTTTTTAATTTTTCCTTATTTTTCGAACCTATGATTCAAAAATAAAAAAGTTCATACTTCCGGAAGTGCTTCGAATATAACTTGAAATTTGCATACATTATTAAAAAAAAGTAAACATTCTAATCAATTTTGAGAGAGTTATAGTGCTTATAGTGTTGTTTATTTTTCAGTTTTTGTTTCGAATACTTTTTGTATTGCTTGATGATTTTCAGTCGGAATAATTTTGATAACCGTGAACTTTGAAACAAGCGTATCATCATATTTTCATAGACATTGCTAAAGTTTTTATTCACGGACGTTTTTACATCAATATTATTTCGTTATTTTATTTCAAGGTTCGAAAGGTTTTATCATTTTAATTCAGATTTTACACGAAACGTTAAGGTACTTGTGTACATTTTACGTTCCGAAACAGTGACAGCAATGACCGGCCTTTTATTACTGGAATTATTATTACGTGCATATAAAAGAAAAAACGTGAACGCGACAATCGCAGTAGGTAAATTATTATATACGAATCAAAACAGATAAATCAACGCCGGTGCGTGCACCTCGTGCAAGTATGTTATGAATTGTATTACGCATTTATAAGTAGGTACGCGGATGCAGAGTTGGGCGTATGAAAATGAAAATAAATAAGTACGCGTCGCCACGACAATAAGTTAACATAATAATAATAATAATAATAATGTTGTTGATTAATGATTAATCGCGGTTAGTTGTTATAAGCCTACGTAGATTCATTGACGTGATATCCACACTTATTGTTCTGTACCTATCTATTGTGCTAAACGCTGTTTTTTTTTTTTTTTTTACGAATCCAATACTTAAAAGGTGTTTGCGTGGACTCCGGTGATAGTTTCAACGACACGGATACGACTACTTGCACAGTTGATAAAAGGAGGAAAAAAAAAAGGTCAAAACGTTACAAACGAGTTTGTATGAATTCCGCCGCGCAAAAAAACAATGAAAGTCCGTCCAGTGGGAACGGGCTCCGACGATTTCGGGCAGCCCAGCGATCGCCAAGGATCCAATTCGTTCCCTATTCGAAAATTTAGAAATTCGCCAGTCGGAATCTGGGAGGACAGGGCATTAGAATTTTGCTGCAGAGCGCACCTCTTAATTCAATAAGTGTATAAAGTAGGCATAGACTAAAATGTTTTAGAAATCTGCAGTATTATATAGAATAAATCGCTAACGCGTTTTACTAAATCACCAACTGGTAAAAACTACGTATAGTGTTCATAAAAAGATAAAGAACATTTAAGGACTTCCCGTAGTGGTACGGACTGTCGTATCACACTGTTTTGGGTAGGTGATTGTTTTGAGTGAGGGAGCTATCACTCAAAAAATAGAAATTTTCCAAGTTTATCTGCGATATATATATAGTCGAAATTGAAATTGAAACACTCATCACGTATCAACTTCACCTAAAATCACTGTGAAAATTGTAACTAATTTTAACAGTTTTCACTTTCAAGTTACTGCGAAAAAAACAAGATAAAAAAAAACAACGGGAATTTCGTTTCATTTTCTTCAACTTATACACGTTTCGTCTTCATTTTTATTTATCAGTTTGGATAACTACTAACAGCGTAACAGATACCAATTATGATGATCAATTTACAAGTTAATGCGAATCGTAAAAGTAAAAGTAGGTACCTATTAAGGCTTATTACTGAAATTTCTACCAAACTAGCAATTAAATGCCGACACACGGTAGTTGAACCTTCGTTTTGCTGATAGAGGAATAGGTAAAGAGTACGTCCTATAAGTTGTTAAAAATGCGGTTTATCCACGGACTAATCGCGTTGTTCGATTGCATTATGAAGTAGACGTCGTTTCGGGGGCTTGAAATTCGGAAGTCCTCTTGAACGTTTCAACACATATTGGACAATAAATAGCGTGTACCTACGTCAATTTTTTTCAATAACATTTTCATCTGATAACAAAAAATGATTGTTTTTGAAATATTTTGTTTTGCCATTATAGTGTAATATTTTATCCTCTGTCATAGTGAAGAGAATGCCACATCGCGGTGTGAATTCTCACGTTAGCAAACTTGATAAAACGTTTTATATCGATTCTTAGAAAAATTTAAAAAAAAAAAAAAATTAGTTTTTAATTCATAACGTTTTGAATTTCGGATCAACATCGTAAAATCATATTAAATTTAATTGTATTGTACATTTGAATTCACTAATGGTTAAAATTTTTTTTTTTTTTTTGTAATTACGGTGTTTGAAATTTAACTATCGCTATATAAAGTACTCGTTAGGTTTTTTTAATAAACGCAATCTTGTTTGAATGGATTTGCGCTATAAAAGAATTTTCACGTTTGGGCACTATTAAGAGATATTAGACAATTATCCTGGTAACGCTAGCTCGGGCCACCGGTATAACTGCAGGGCCATCAACATAAAGGTCGCCCGCGGTCGCAACCGCGATTCGCGGTGACATCGTCAACCAGTTTTCTACGTTTTTTTTGCTACGATTTTGTTCGTCGCACTATTATGTTTCGTAAACAATTATTTTCATGCTTTGCGCTTTTGCAAAATACAATAATGCGCGTAGGTACGTTCGTTAACGTTATAAATGATATTTCAATACGTCCGTGCAAAATAATAATAATTATTCGCGTTTTCATCTTTTAAACGCCATGCACTGTGTTTTGATGTTTTTTTCCTAACGTTTTCTTCGAGTGTTTGTCATCAAAACGCTGATCCTGTGATGAACATTCTTTTTTCTCTGTGTCATCTACGAAAGATTCAGGCGGCTGACCTGCAATCTGACGAATTTCGGAACAACAGAGTTCTCCGCGATAAGAACAATAATTGTTATTAATAATGTTGTTACAATGTTGTATTAATGTTGTTAATAATTATTATTATCGTGGTCGATCGTGGTCAACCAACAACATGTTTCCAAATTCCTACCGATCCGTCGACCAACGCGTTACATATTATGTCCGGTGGACGAATTCGGACGCGGAGTGTTGAACCGATAGTTTTGTACGTGTTACCCACGGGTGCGATCAAATTATTATTTTAGCAAAACAATTCACTTCTGCAGTTTGTATGATAATAATAATAAACGCTCGGTTGAAAACGTATGTGATCGTAATACAGGTAAGTGTACAAACACTGCAGTATATTACCTACGGGTAATATTATATTTAAACGAACGTCAGCGGCGCGTTAACTATATTACGTTCTGTGACATTGCGTATTGTACAGTGTAACGGCGAAAGCGGTAATGCTGCGCAGTGTCAAAGAGTTTATAATAATGATACGACAAACGGTTATTAATGTATAATAAAAATGTGTGCGCGGGACAAAATGAAAAAGAACGCGCCGCGTTTATCCACTCGGTTAACCTTGTAAATCTATTATAATAACAATATAGTTTAATACCTGTACATTGTTATAATACTAATGATTTATTAATAAAAAAAAAATGTAATTAACAGAAATAATGATAACAATAAGGAGGATGTGCGTTGCGGGAGGGAAAAAAAAAAAAATTATATAGAGGGTCATTCGCCAAAAAAACCCGTCGACTGCTGCTCAGCGACTAAAGTAAACTCATCGTCGTCGGACGTGCGAGATAGGGCGGCGATAATTATTATTAAAAAAATATATATATTATTACATTATTTATAATAATAATAGTTATAAACCCGCGGCGGGCGCAAAAACCGTCTCGCCATAGTGGGGACCCGTATAAAAAGGTCATCGGGAATCAATCACGCGTCCATTGATACGTTTGTCGTGTCTGCAACAGCGGCGCCCGCGGTCCGCGTTTTTTCAACTTTGTTGTGTTCACTCTTTGCGCGCACGTTTATTATTATTTTTGTCGAAACAAAAACCTATACGCACCTACAATATCGTATTGGTTAGGTAGGTTTTTTTTTTTTGTTTGAACACGTGCGGAACGGTGCAGTTTGCGTGCGAGGTGTCAACGCCAACATAATAGGACATAATAGTTTTTGCGAGCTCGTAACGATAAAAAAATACAAAAAAAACAGCTCGAAAAATAAACGTCGAACGCAACTTTACAGAGCAGTTTGGCGCCGAGTGAAACAGTTGCCGCAGCCGCGGTCCCGCCGAAATCGCGGCCGCGCGTTCGATTGCCGCCGACTCGCGGTGAGTGTTTCGAGATCATTTGACCAATATTTATAGACACGTGCAGATAACACGCACCGATTTAATAATTATCGTTGTGTATTTTTTTAAGAGGGTTTTGTTTAAACTGTATTGCGCTTTTAAAATTTTTAAAAAATCTGTTTTGCGTGTTCGCAGTTTCGTATGAACGGGTTGTTTAATATACATGGAAAACACAGGAAGACATTTTTGTTGCACATGGTATTTGGAAAAAACAAAATATAATAATAACAATAATTTAATGTTATAATATTTGGCGCTAATTTCACGTATAATATTATGAGAAAACATTTAAAAAATATGCATTTTTATTGGTTTTCGTTTTTTATATATATAATGAGACAGTTTTTAACCGTATCGAACATTATTCGAATCAAATATTTGGGAAATTTTATTAGACGATAAGTCGTGTTGCCGGTCAGACTGTATACCCAACACAGATTAAGTATAATTTTTTAACCTGTTTAAGTACACTATATTAAACGTTATATTTTAAAATATTGAATATTCGAAAAACGCGTTGGTAGAGACAATAACTAAATAAATACAATTTTAGAGATTGCGACTGGAGATGTTTTTTTTTTTAAAATCTTTTTACAAATAAGATGGAATAAGAACGTCTTTCACATATTTTGTCAGCAATGTTTTACCAAAAACGCAGTATATTATTTCTCGGCAATTTTAAGAGCATGTAAAATATACATTTAGTATATTAAAAGTTACCACGATTCAATTTATATTTTTCATAATATGATATGTATAGGGATGAAGGACGACATGTCAATAATATCAACAAAAAAAACAACATCTTCTTTATATTTCCATGATATGAAAGTTGTTTATTAAATAAACATTGACAAAAAAAAAATCGCGTTGCATCGACTGCCGAACCACCGATTTCCCTTTATCTGCAGCTGACGATTATGACAATAGTCTATAATATTTTGGTTACGCCAACGGGGTAAATGCGTTGAATAATACTGACGTTAACTTTTGTACTGGCGGGAAAATCACTTAATTTCGAAAATAAACTATAATTTACTTTCGAGGTGTCTTGAGAGAGTATACACAGTAGGTACACCCATAAATTTCAATTTTGTAAAAATATCTATAGATCGTATCGTATACATCGTGCTCAATAATTCAGTAATGGATAAAAAATGTACAGATACCACCTGATAGGTACGTCATGTGCAATATCGTTCAAATACAATTTTTAATTTACACGGTGTTAATAAATCATGGTAACACTTTTTTTTTAATTCTTGGCATAGCTTATAGTAATTGATTGAGATATTTTTTTTTTTTTGTATTTTTTATGTTCTTATGTTAAAAAAGAACAGGGTGATTAAAGTGTAGGTACATTTAAATTTTTTCGGCAGTGCCATCGGAATATTGGAAAGCGATAATACCTTGGTACTTTTAAGACGTGTGCAGAACCGAAACTTCTTTGAAAATCAACTGCAATAAATTATTATTATTATTATTCACTTAATAAAACTTTAAACGTCGACTTAAACTTAACGTGTTTAATTTAACACTGGCTGAAATAACGCTATACGTAGGTAACACTCGGTTCATTTATGTGCGCATAATGCTATCGAGTCCAAACTTGAGTACGAATTCGCTTAGCCGATGTACCGTTTAGCGCTTAATTCAGAATGTGAGAAAAATAATAATATCCGTTCGTCATCATAACTGCGAGCATCCGCGTTGTAATTAATCTTTCTTTCAAAAAAGTTTATTGGCCGCGTTCGTTCCACCACGCACGGTTTTAATACAATACTATAATATCACGTAACTTACAGTTTATGGTTCGTTTACACGTAATTTTAGGCCTTAACCGATTTATCGCACAGAGTTTATAAATCTCGATTTTTTTTTCTTTTATTATAAAATACCTCCACCCAACATGACCTTGTATGATTGGTATGCAGCAGTGGTAGATTTGGAATTTCGTTCTGTGGCAGCTACAGTCCTTTGAATGTCTCTTACGGTTTATTTGTATGTTTTTTAGTGTTTTCAATGTTTTTGATGAAAACACAGCCTAAACACGGAATCTGGAAACCCCCGAAAACCCCAGCTTATGTTCATGGCGTATACTCGCTCATGGTATTACACTAACTTATTAGTAAATATAGTTATAATTTTTTACAGATAATTGTGGATAACGATTAACGCGTTAAATGTGTATGTAATATAGTAACGTTGTTCCCAAAAAACTGTACCGTGTTTAAACGAGATGATATCAGATAAATTACCCCGAACGCGTTTTGATTTAAATAATCAACGGTTTAGAAATTTAACAATTTAAACGTTGAAAACATGAACAGAACACTTATATTCTACATTTTTTACAAATCTACTTTGCTATTTGCATGCAAACGACGAATTGTCATATTCACGCATATAATATTGACTACTTTTAAGTATAATAATATACTGAGAACAATTGACTTCGTTGTAATTATAGGTGTAATGCCTACACGTTTGTGAATTGATACACGTCTGTGAAATCGTCACTCGTAGTATGTAGTGGAAAATAAATCGCACGCCATTAAGTTCCAGTACATTAATTGTTCACGTTGTCAGACAAAACGGCGTTTTAATGCACATGCTAAGTGTAATAACGGCGGTTTCAATGCACACTTTTCGACTTTCGACGTTTCGACATTTCTTGGAAATTATTTTTTATCTTATTGAACCACTTTGTCGGACTATTCGAAAAATTTGAGAAAACAACATTTTTGTCGACGGGAGATTCCCTAGAGTCACTTTATCTACGCCCACGGCTGGGTTTTGTTCGGCACTCGAAATGAATCTAGATTCAAATATAAACAAGCCTCAGGCTGTTGGATCGTGTAAAAAAAAAGAAAAAAAATAGAAAAAAAAGTAGTAAACATTGGTGCACTATTCTCCACCAATTATTTCAGATCACACATAAAATTATGAATTATAAAATTACCATCATACTTGTTTTTTATGCGGTCTATATACCTAAGTGCGTAAACTATTTTAATTAATTTGAACCGTTTTTTTAGAGCAATTATTGCGATAGGTAGACCTAGAACGACGTCTTACGCCATTTTATAACTTTTGCGAATTTTCGTATATACACGTTTGTAAACAAAAGTTGTGAAACCGACTCTGGAGATTTTTCTAGCCATACGTGAAATTATACCGTTGAACTTGCATTAAAATTTCGAAAATTGCAAACATTTCACAAATTTAATAGTTTTAGAATTTTCGACATTTTCAATTTTGGAAATTTCTAAAACAGCTTCAAATAAAGTACTATCCACGTACCCAGTGCCCACGATTATCTGGTGTGGTTTTCGTAAGAATCAAAGTATTTTTACTACCCTAAATATTACTTACAGAAAATAAACATTCTTCGATACGCTGAGAATCTAAGTAAAATGTTCGGAATCAAAGAGAGCTACTCTAATTTTGTATTGATAAGTTCTAAATTTATTTTTAAAAAGTCACTTTTCGAACAAAAACCGGTAATAGTCAAAAATTGAATTCTGGAAACTTTAGAACTTCAGAAAGTGAAAACTTTCAATAGGCACTACTAAAATACGGTTAGGTGATTTCAACAGTTTTGAATTTTCATCCGTTATATTATACAGGAGGACTCATTCTTCTTGAATATACCGATTAACAACAGTAAGAGACATAACCTTGGTATTATTGTTTCTAGTTATTTGTGTTAAAATGTATATACTTAGTTTTAATCGAATATCGATTAACACTGCAGTTACAGTTATCACCTACTTACAATAGTTTTTCGATTGCAATTTGTAACCCCATATTAGTTGGAAACCAGTACCAATATTTCGGAACTCGATGGTTTCTCCGGTATCCAAATTTCAAATACGGCCGGTTGGATGAATGTGTGGCATACAATTACAAGATTTTAAAGTTTATTGACAACAAAACAAACTATTTATCTTTTTAAACTATATAACACAATGTTCAATGTGCGAACAAAAGTATTCGAACGATTTCACTCGAACGCTGAACAAGACTGCACGAATCGATGTGGAAAAAAAAATGAAATAAATTTCGAAATCGACTAGCATGACGTTTTATGCACATTGCACAAATTATTATTACATATCACATTGTTGTACTATTATGTCGTCCATTAAGAGCGTCTCGTGTACGGGGTGAATGGGCCGTTCTTCAACTTGTTGTCGGGACACGAAACGCACGAGCTGCAAGTCAATCACAGATAATGTACAAAAGATGGTGCTGATTTCTCTCAAATTTTCAGTAACAACCAAAAAAAAAACTATAAAATCCTCGCACCGTGTTCGTATTAATTTGTATTTTGAATTTAATCGCTTTTTTCTACCTAACAGGAATAAAGGGGAGGTTTTTTTTTTTTTATTCAAATTTTTCCAGCCCCCATATACGTAGTAAGTACACGAAATATTGCGTTTAAAATCGCGCGCGTGATATTTTATACGGTTTAACTGGATATTTTTTTAACGCCCTGTGTATAAGTCGTGTGCACAATTACTGCCCATGAATAAATAGTGAACCGTGAGACGGTTTCCACAGTTCAAGGCCGTCTCGTCTTATACCCGTTTCGTGTGTGTATGTGTAACACCTATGTGCAACACTGCGCGGCTCGGCGATTTTTGAATGTGTGCCACGCGCGCGACGGCTGTCGTCGTCGTAGCTGGCGCACGACGTCATAAGGACGTTCGGACGGGCAAAAAAAGGCTTTCACTCGCGGCGTTCGGATCATCTGTATAAGACCTTAGAAAACCTTCCCGAAAACGTTAACAGCAGCACGCTGTGTAAAAGCAACGAACGCGACTATAGAAGCGGGTGTCGTATCACCCCCCGAGGGGGGGCCAGAATCTTTTAATTTCTGCGGTCCTAGTCCCCCCAAAAAAAAGAAAAAAACAGACGAAAACAATAAAAAAAATATTCGAAAATAAACGAAAACGGTAAAAAAAAACTGTACTTTACAACCACTGTGCCATTACACAATATAATATATATATGTGTTCAATATGTTGCTTTAATTAACGTTTACGCCTGCACGCGTGTAAAGATAGAAATTGAAATGCTGAAAAAAAAAAAACCAAGAAACTTTGATAATTTATTCTAACACTTTTGTCTTTTGAGTGTTAATAAAACTCATAAAATATACACGTGTTTTTTTTTCGTTATTATTAATTCAAATCGCCCCCCAAAAAAAAGGTCCTAGTTACAACGCCGCTGTGTACCGTGATCCGTGCCTCAGAGTCGATGGATCGCAGTGGCGAGTTTGGAGGACAAACCTCTCCTCTCTATGTTGTTCTTGTTTTTGTCTTTTTAAGCAAACTTGTAGATTAACGACCAGCGAGTAATTGCAGTCTTTCACTATGAACGCCGATCTTAAAATATAAATGAGTAAAATCTTTACAAAAACGGATAACGATACGAATAAAATGCAGCAGCGTGATCTGAATTAGTACCTACGTTGGTATCTTTTTTATGCGAAAAAATGATACTTAAGACTGTTTCATATTGATGTTTGGTGTACTTTGTTAGCGTATAACCACGTAATATTCCCAAATTTTCTATTTCTTAAATATGTTTTTGCACTCGCGCTAGCTCGATCCTCCCCTCAAACACGTCTGAGGAAACGATTCAAGTCGAACATTTGGGTTGAGGACAAAACCAAAAATTTAGTGATGGACGGCTATTTTTGGGAAAAACGTGAACGTGAAAAAAATTATGGGCCATGTGGTTTTAGGAACTATATTTATAGTCTTCCTATACGAGAGGACAAATTTTGTAGATCACGCCACTGTTCCGAATAGACTCCTCGACAACGCAATTTTCGCGTCGTTAAATCGTGTATTCGAAGTGACAAAATAAAATGCGTAAAAAAAAATTAGTTAGCTCAGAAAAATCATAAAAATTATTCTCATCCTTCGTTCAAAACCATTCGATCACTTATGATATTTTAGAAAATCGCCTTTATAGCTGATAGGTCCATAATGACATACACCACACATTAGGTATAAAGTTTTATAAAGTATAAGTTTTGAAGTTGATTTTCAATTGTTTTATCGTGAATTGATTTATGATAAAACAATATAAAGGTGAGATGAATAATTTCTGATAAATAAAAATAGTGTATACATCCCATATTCCCGTATGTTTAGACATGCGGTTGTTGTGTATAAAAAAAAAACTTTAAGATATTTTCGAGTCTTAATACTTCCGCGTTTTGAACTTATCACGGTTCACTACTTTGGTGTTAAAATTTAAAAACAAACAACTATAAAAAATAACATAACGTAATAATATAGTGTGTAAAGTGTAAACATTAAAAATTTAAATAAAATGTAAGTACCTATACGAATACTAAAAAAACAGTCACAGAAGTTATTTTAATAAAATGTGTTTTAATGTAATCGATGTACCAAACAACTTACAAGGTCATAGTTAAAAATTTACCACAGTAAAATTTAAATAAAAAATTTAAACGAGCATGTATATAAGGAGAATTTATCGTAACATTTACGTTTTTTTCTTAGGGGTTTTTTTTACGTTTGAACGTTCAAGTGGATTTTACAGTGTGCACGGCAATTCGATCGCCGCAGTGTTGAGAGAACTTATTACAGACGTATAAAATATATTTTATTGTTTTCGGGATGTTATCATCGAAAATGACTTATTTCAAAATACGATAGCGGGTGAAAACATCAGAGAGAATTCCTATATTCATTAACATATAGGTACAACATTTTGTGAACGAATTTTTTTCGTCACGGTTTATGGTAATGATAATATAATGTTAGACGACATATTATCGTAGAGTATATAATGTTTCAAATTTAATAAGTACTAGCTGATCCCGTGCACTTCGTTGCCCGTAAAAAATGATAATTCATAAAAAAAATTGTGATTGTTCGAGTACTTTTGGGTACAATTGCTGCAGTAAGTGAAACTCGGCCACCCTGGTAGGCAATCCGACGATCGCGATCGGATCGCGGACTAAGTACAACTCATCCACCTTGGTAGGCTGTGTTCAAAAATTCAATTTGATGCAAGTTTGTACCTGATCTGCCCGAATAACCAATAATAAATAAGTACTAATTTCTACTATAATTGTTATAACCAGTAACAACAATATTACGTATCTACTATATACTATTATATCAAAAAAAGGTACATGGAAACCCTCGGGCCGCCGTGTCGTACCTTATTTCCTGTTATCGGTCGGGTGCTATTGTTATTATTATACCAATTTAGATATACAAATTACATGGAAAAAATTATTTTTACCGATTTCAACCCTTTAAAATCAAAATTTTGAAAAATCCTTTCTTAGTGCGCCGCGGACCCGGCGCGCTTCGCTGCGCAATTCAGAAATCTATGTATATAAAAATCAATGCCATTTTTTGTGATTCAATAACTTTTGAAACGCTCAACCAATTATTTTTAATTGTTTTTCACATACATACCTATACACATTTATACACACTTACAGATGTACACAATTACACACATACACACAAACACAAAATTATACAATGAAGTTTGAAAATAAAGAGGGTATTAAATAGACAGTAATTGTAATTTTAATTCAGAACTTTATTTTCATTATTGCAATTTACATGAATGTAATAAAAATTTGGTAAGGCTTTAATTTATTCAAATGGATAATATTGTGTGAATGAATCTACAAAAACTGCATGATGTTCCATAACTAAACAATTATTTTAATAATTAAAATTCCTTCTTTTGCGAAAATAAATAAAGATGATGGTTTTCCAACGCGTGAACAGGCGACATAAAGTTGGCCATGTGAAAAACAGGGATATTCCAAATTAATTCCGCAAATTTCCAATGACTGGCCTTGCGCCTTGTTAATAGTCATCGCGAAGGCAAGACGAACAGGAAATTGGAGGCGTTTGAAGTCAAATGGTAAATCATTCGGAATCATAGGTATTCGTGGAATTAAAACGTCTTCGCCTTTGTATTTCCCTTTGAGAATCGTGGCTTCTATTACATTGTTCATCAACTTTTTTACAGCTAGCCGGGTTCCATTGCATAGGCGTGGTGGATTGATGTTGCGTAGCATAATTATCACGGAGCCGACTTTTAATTGAAGATTATGGAGTGGTAAACCGGGTAAATCGAGTGAATTCAAAAACTCAGTTGGATAGTTAACTATTTCGTCTTGTTCTATGACTGTGTCCATCGATTTGTATGAAAATACTTGTCCAGGAATTGAATTTTGAATAGAAATATTGAGGTCGTTGACATCTTTGTTTTTCGCAGCTAGTATAGCTCGTTCACTTAGCCAAACATGGTTTTTGTAGTTTAGTACGATGTTGGGAAATACATTTTTGATTAGTTCTTCTTTCGAGATGACCAAATTGGAAAAATTTTCTGGCAACTTGATGAACCCGGTTGAGACATCCACGGCAATTTTTCCATTTCCAATATCCAACAGTTGATTTGAAAATTCGGCTGCTGTTAGATCATTTTGCAAATGAACGCGCATGTTCAAAGTAAGTCTCAGTGTATTGACATGTCGCCACAAATACGATGCTTTTAAAGATGCATTAATTTCATCAGCGGGTGTCGATCTTGCAATAACGGGAAGAGTTTGTCGAAAATCACCGGCCAGCAATAACAATACACCGCCCAACAGGTTCTTATTACTGCGTAGATCTTGCATAGTTCGATCCAAAGCCTCTAGTGATTTTTTATGCGCCATGGTGCATTCATCCCAAATGATAATTTTGCATTGTTGTAAAACTTTTGCCATTGCACATGTTTTGGAAATGTTGCAAGTAGGATTTTCATTGATCTTCATATCCAATGGAAGCTTGAGAGCAGAGTGAGCCGTTCGTCCGCCATCCAACAATGTAGCAGCGATTCCCGAAGATGCCAATGCCAATGCAATGTGACCTTGAGATCGTATTGTGGCTAAGAGAACAGATATAACGAAGGTTTTTCCAGTGCCCCCAGGAGCATCAACGAAGTATATTCCACCAGTCTCATTGCTAACAGCTGTTATGATTGTATCGTAGATGTGTTTTTGTTGCTGATTCATAAGTGGAACATTATTGCGTACATTTTGGTTCAATTCATCAATATTGTATTGTTGTTCGCGCTGCATTTCTTGATTGAAAGCAGCGTGCATCGGACGGTCTGGAGATGTAATACCCAATTGGGTTAATCTTTTATTAGTCATTATCAGGCACATGTCTTCAATTTGAACCAAGGCTTCGTTATGCATTTCTACATTAATTATCATATCAGGATTTGATGTTAAGCAACGAACTCGGTGTAAAATATCATCTGTCATATCGTCTTTGAATTTTTCCCATAATCTAAGTGGATCAGACGGAAAACATGTCGATATTATAATTGCAAATAAAGTTCTTATTTGACGTGGGTGAGACGAAACTGTTGCATCGGCAATTGTATACTCCCAATGTTCATCATTTTCAACCAAGTTTAACTTCTGACATGCTTCACGGTATGTTGTGCAAACTTCACCACGAACTGTTCTCAAATCTTGAAATGATCTTGGTCCAGGAACATTGACTAACAACAGACGCAAATAGAAGCATTCGATGTTGCTGGGATGAACAGTATAAATTCGGCCTAATGCATCTGACTTGAACAAATTTGTATGACCATCTACTGGTGTTCCTTGTTTGCGACGTTGAAAAGATTTAGAAGATTGATTCCAAGTATAATAATGTGGCATCTCAGAGTAAAGCAAAGTTTTTGCAAAATCATCAACTTGACATGTATCAAAGAAACTTGTCAAGGTAGTGGATGGTGGTTGTTCAGCTCTTTCTGCAGCGTTATCAGTTGTAAAATATACGCGTTGTCCGTTTTCCAAATGAACTGCCAAATGAATAACAGTGGGATGTCTTTCATGAATGGGAAATGATAAAATTCGCCATATAGCTTCGTTGCTACTAACATAACGTCCCGTTTGATATTGTGTTATTTCATCGTTTGTATTCACATCAGTAACGCCGAAAACAGCCATGTCGCTTCCTTTGGTGACGTATTTGCAGATGTATTTTATTGATTTGACAGAATTGCAAAATTCAACATTGATGTGGGCGTTGAAGGTTTTGGACAACAATGGCGAATAAGGCACGATCCAGCGATTGTCAACTTGTATATGATTACCATTGATTTTAACAATTGTTGATTTGCCGTTGTCATTAATCGATCGGCGACGGTAAGACGGATATCCATCATTTCTGGTTACAGTTTCAGATGTGAGTGTTGCTGGATACCGCTTTGAACATTTTCCATCAATCATGCATGGTGAGTTAATATTCAATGATCCACACGGTCCGTGAATCATGTTCTTAGTCACTACTGCATACAAAATTGGGTCGATCGCTTCATCGGGTATTTCAGCCGAAATAATGTAATCAATCTCGTCGGGTCTTATTTTATCAATCAACCAGATCAGGATGTGAGCATGTGGTAATCCGCGTTTTTGCCACTCAACAGAATACATCCAGCAGCGTGTTTCTCCAAACACATGTTGTTTGACAATGAAATTGATGAGAGATTTTAATTTTTGTTTGAATACACGTGCAGTTATATCATGGCGATCCATTGCAGATTGGCCGGTAAATAGCAGAGTTTGCACTTCTTCCCATTGTGGATTGCAGGTAAAAGTGATAAACAAATCGGGACGACCATATTTACGAACATATGCCATAGCATCTTGAGCATACTCATGCATATGTCGTGGACTCCCAATGTAGGTGGCTGGTAATATTGTAATTCGACCGATGTTGTTGGCATTGCCATCTCTGTTGATTGAATCGCGAAGATGTATGTACTCTTCAGAGCGCAATTTTTTTTGATTCAGCCTGATGAAAGTTAATCTTTCGGTCTCTATTTTGACGTACATATCAACAACGTATTGATGGAACAGTTTGCCAAATTTAAGGAGATGATTGTCTTGATTTTCACGAACCATTATCCGATAAGCGTAGTAATTCATTGCGCTGACTTTCTTGTTCGTTTCAAAGCCTGTTTTCAAAAATTTCCAAAATAACAGAAGTTTATATAGATATTAGTTAATGTTGCTTACCAGTTGATGGATCTATCATTTTGATCGTAAAATGATATCCATCTTCGCCTTGCCAAAACAAAAGCGGATATTGTAGAGCATCGTACGATCGGTGTGTCTCTGACACACGCTGCAAATTTTCACTTCTGCGATGTAAGACAATATCTCGTGATTGGAGATTTTCTCCGACAATTACTACAGCAACATCTGCGATGGTTGGTGCATTGAATCGACGGGAATGTTCTCCTGGTGGCGTTTTGTCAGGTCGTATGACTATTTTATGGTCATCAGATGGCATTTGCTCCAGAGCAGTCTTAAAAAGATGAATTAATTGGTTGTGCTGATGGAGAAGCTCTTGTAATTGCTGCACGATTTGTGATTTTGTAGAGGCATAATGGGTGCAGCGTTGCTGAGTTTCTTCGTTTGAATTTCCCATGAAATAAATTTGAAGAAACTGATGATTTGCATCAGCTGGTGGCAACAATGAACCTGCTTTATGGTAAATTTGGCCCTGAATCTGTAGAAAAGATTTGTTTTTATTTAGATTGAAATAGAAATTATCTGTTTTTCAGATATTTCAATTAAAACCATAGAAAATAGAAATTACTTTAAATGTAGGCATGAAATTGTTTCTTATTATTCGAGAAGCCCCAAACGAAGTCATTTGAAAACAACCATTATAACTCTGGATATTTTTCAGAAAATGTTTAGAGTCACTTCCGAAGCCTGATATTAATAAGGACAAAGGTTCTGGTGGGGGGTTTAATGGTGGTAATTTCACTTTGCCGTTAGCACAGCACAATCCCGGTGGTTCGTTTGGAAATTTGATTGCCTTGCAATAACAACAAACAACGTCCATAGTTGAAATAGCGACAGATGGATTTGCATTGTAGTCAATTGACGGATCGTAAGCAAACGCAACACGTAGAAGATTTTGCGGGGCAGCAGTTTGTCTCCTTATGCGATAAGCGAGATTCTCTTGAGCACGATTATCTCCTGATCGATCTGCAATACTTCGATTTCTTTGCATTCTTAATCTATCGTTGTGATTCGACGCATCTCTTTCTTGTTGCGACTGCATTACTCTTGATGTTAATGTTTGCAATCGATTCAATTCGTTTTGAATTGCTCGCTGGTCGTTGCTTTGATTATTACGACTTCGCCTTGTTGCCCTCGTACCCAAGCTTTGTCGACCGATACTTGATTTTCGTCTTGATGGCATTTTATTATTTTCACAATAAAATATATACAAAACCGCTCAAATAATTCTGTAAAAAAAGTTTTTTTCAATAAAACAATGTTCAAAGAATACTTACATGAGGAAACAAAAATACTTACCTGACATTTCAAAACATCTATTGCTAAAAAATAACACTCATCATGAAAATTGTGAAAAAACTATTAAAACGCGTTTATCAAAACATTCGTATATGTTTACATAGTAACGTCATAAAATATTTATGTTTACTTAGTTACTGTCAAAAATAACAAATATCATTCGAACAATAATTGAAAATGATAAATTTGTAATTAATTGGTGATATTTAAATTTGTTAAGATTTAAACAAAATATTAATCGTAAAAACGTATAAGATTTGTAGCTGAACGATCTAGAAAGTAAGAAGTAATGAAAGATAAGTAGAAGAATAAAATCTTACTCAAGTTCAAACAAAATTCTAGATTCCAAGATATATTTTCCAAACATGGCAAGAAATTCGTACCAAATTACAAAACTAAATTGAGATTATGTTGATAAAAAAGCAGTTCGAGTAACTTAGAGGTACTCGAACAAATTGTACCGAGGCGTTTCTGAGAGATGCATGCTATCGATTTTCCTGCTACTTACGCGAATTTGTTTGCAAATTTTTGTTTCTTTGTGAATTTCTTCTGCAAATTAAAATGATCAAAAGAAACGAAAAATTGATGAAATTTTCCAAGGCATTTATGAGAGATGCATGCTACCTGTTTCCTGATACCTTACGTGAATTTTCTAGCAAATTTTTTAAATTTCTTTGTTATGTAGTTTTTTACGAACTAAAATGAACAAAAGAAAGTAAAAATTAATAAAATCTGCCGAGGAATTTGTGAGATGCATGCTATCTGTTTCCTGCTACTTACGCGACCATCAAAAATCAACATAAGTGTGTTACTAAGACAACTATTTGTTATTTTTAGTTGCGGCTACAATTAGAAAAAAGCCGATTATATTATTTTACAATTTACATGTACAATTTTGGTTTTTTGTCCATTCCAACTAATTTCCTTGAGACTTACTAAAAATTTTTTGTGCTATAAACCATCCTTGGACTATGACGAACAAAATAAAAAAAAAATTAGGCAAATCCGTCGAGGCGTTTTTGAGTGATGCCATTACACACGAACAGCATTTCATTTTTATATATATAGATATACCTACAAATCATTACAACGCGTGTATATACATGTTATTCAGCAGAAATTAATTCTTGTTTACCCGACAGTAAAGGAAAGTTATTTTCAGTGTAACCAGATAAATATAATGTAAATTATAAACACCTATACAATTCGAAAAATTATTTCTACAATAACATTTTTCCGCGGTGTTTACGCTCGTGATATAATATAATATGGTCGTATATACAATTCACAGGATAATTTTTCTCTAAAATTCGTTTAAAATTTCAAGCACCACGTCGGTCGCGGCAGGTTAGGTATATCTACTGTACTGCAGAGGACGATGATGAGAACATTTGAACGAGATAACTATCGTGTTCGATTTTGGCGTGAAGGTCGTGTGCTATAGAATCGTTTATTTCGAATTTTTGCACCTTCACGATCTTCCGATAAGTTTTTGCGAATCTTCGCTTTGACTGCAGAATTTTGCGCTGTATACACGCTGCAAATACCATTGTGCAGGTGTTTTTTGGTATTAGCTTTGTGTACTGTTTCAAACGTATAAATCCTCCAAAACCGCAGTGTTTTGATTCCGGTTTGATTTATTTTCGCTTTAAGAATCGTATTTTTTTTTCACAGTTCGCGTTAAAAAAACAGTAGGTAGTTACCGCGCAATATCAAACATTTATTTTCGCTAATATTTTATTTTTAGATAGTTAAAAAGTCGGAATTTCGGAAACATACGGCTACTTTTTTTGCCTTTTGCCACCTTATACGAGACCAAATTTTTGACTCCAAATATCACTGTGCCTGCAAGAAAAACGTTCTTGGATCCACACCTGACCCTTCTCCACAACCAAATGGTTTCGCTTGTATGGATGCACCTATATATATATTGTGTACCGTGTAATATTTTATACCTTCGTCAATACGCGTCGAATTATTTATAATAATAATTTTTTTTTTTTTTTTTTCAATCTCCCGTTCAGTCCTAATTGCTGCGGTGGTTACGAAATTTGAAAAAAAAAAAAAAACCCAATGTAATATATTTTTATTGAGTTTATTATAATATGTATTACAATTATGTTCGCGAGATTAAGCCATGACACAGAAACGCGATGCGGCCAACTGAATTTCTGTGTACCTATATTATGATATTCCCCGGCCATGTACGACCCCTCTCTTTGGTCCGCTGCACGCGGCTGCAGTCCTGTCGGCCGAAACGCGAAAAATCACGTCCAACGTTCCGATCAGACGTTAATTATTGTATATCGTTCCACGCACTCCGCTCGGCTCATACTTACATATATATATTATAATATACAATATTTTATTCTTATGCATACTCGCGTCATTCGTAAGCCGATACTTTCCGATACTACACATATTGGTATAATTATTATTATTATTATGATTTTCTCGTAGGTACATAATATTGTGACAGATGGACGCGGTTTACCCCAAAGCGTCGGCCCTCCAGGGTCCGTCCGTTCGGATACGCGACGACGTCCGACTGCACAGGCTGTTCGAACGAAACGCGAACTCGTATCCGGGACACGTGGCCGTCGTGCACGAAGGTGAGAGAGTTTTCACGATAATTTATAGTTTTGCCGATTATGGGACGTAAACGATTTCGGGGTCAGCATAATATATAAATTGGGACGGTCAAATCGATCGAGGGCTCAAAATACAGTTGTGGACGGGGTGCGGTTTTTTTTTTCGGCACCCCTCGTCTGCAGCCCGCTCCTGAGTTTAACAAAAGTCGAAACTACGCGTATGATATAAGTTCGAATTTAATAATAAACATCAAAGTATTATTGTACCGAAGACTAAAATCTACATGAAGATAATACGGGAAACGCTTAGGTCCGTCTTTTTCCAATTTCCATCCGAACGGATTCTGCTCGAATCTTATCCGAGACGATATTTACAAGTACCCGCATATACATCTTTGTTCGAATCTATAGACGATTTTCTTCGTACATCTTATTATAATAAGATAACACGTTATATTGTAACACGCAAAAGCCGAATTTCGACATAAAAAATAAATAACTTTCCGCGTTCGGACATACTAAATAATGCGCCGTGTTAGCAAAATTCAAAAAAAAATTGAAATTTTTTTGAATACATTCGCCTCCGCGGGTGATCCTGTTTTACCATTTCGGTTTTTTAATAGTATTAAAAATTTTGGACCTAAAATTCGCACCACTCGACCTGAAAAATCGTTTGAATCAAACCATTTTTCAGCTATTTTCAATGGTTTTCAGCGAAAACCATCTCGAGAAGTATTGAAAATAGAAGAAAAACAATTTCCCGTATGAAAGTCATTTTATTTTATAACACGCGGTCTACAATAACTATACAGTTGCAAATTTTTTTTATGTTCATCGGTGTTTTTTACATATCAAACTTTTATAGAACTCGTGTAGAGCACGCTATACTTTTTTTTGTACGTGTGCGCATAATTTTTTCACGAATTCCGCCGGAAAACTGTATAATAGTTTCTAAACGTTTCGCAGTCTAGAGTTGTATTATTATATACGACGCGTTGATCAGTGGTATGTTATGTATGTAGTGATTGTTACGTTGACATAAGCCAAAATAATAGTACGCGATGATGTGAACTGATTTGAATTCTTCAAGATGACTCACACATTATACATAGGACAGCTTCGACAGCCACCTGCGTTTTTTATTTTCTTGTCGTACAAAAATGTTCAAACAGGATTGTTTTTGAAATTTAATTCGTTAATATTCAGAATCGAAAATGTCGAATCCAAAGTAGATACCACAATTTTGTACTACTTATTAACGTACGTATTAATACTACCGGCGTTTCAGAACTCGGACAGTCGTCCGTGAGGCTCAACTTTGCCGAGCTGAACGCCCGGTCCAATCAGTTGGCCAGAGCGATCGTGTCGCGTGCCGGCGCCGAGAACGGCGACGGCGACTTCGCGGTGGCCGTGCAGCTTCCGCCGGGCGACGGGCTGATCGCCACGCTGTTGGCCGTCTGGAAAGCCGGCGCGGCGTACCTGCCGGTGGACGCGACCGCGCCCGCGCATCGAATCCAGCACGTGATGGACGAGGCCAAGCCGTGTCTGGTGATCACCAGCTCGCCCGACGGTGAGAAAACGCTGCAGAGAGCACAACTTAGATAAGAATATGTATATAATACGATAAGACCTTATCGACCGCAGTAATATGCGATGTCCAGACGCAATACTTTCTAGGGGCGCCGGGAAATTTTAACAAAAAAACAAAAGCGACTTCAGAAAAAAAACAAAAAATAGAAAGCAGTATGAAATGAAAAAAAAAAAAGTCGTTATCGATTTGTTTTTTGACGCCACGGCTCCCACCCCCCCTCCCCCCAACAACTTATCGTATTTGATTAAATATGTGATCTTTTTATCGCGTACCCGTGTAATTTGATTCGTTTTTTTTGAAAGTCGGTTTTATCTGTTTTTGTTAAAATTGTTTTTTGTTTCATAATTTTTAGCGGAACGTGCAGATCACTTTCCGCGCTCACTCGTGCCGCGCGTCATTCGCAACGCAAAACTGTTATCGCGAATTTTCCGTAAAGTTTTTTTTTTGGTTTTCGTTCGTTTTTTCAAAGAGCGCTCAAAAACATTTTCGACGAAACTTATACGTACCCCTGAACCGTGTCACCCGTCAAACGAAAAAAGAATCATCGGTTAATAGTTGTAATCGACCAGCATACATAAAAAAAAAATACCGACAATCTAACCTTCTACTTTTTTTCAAATCGGTTAGAAATGTCCGTGTCGAAGTTTTTCTTGCGTCCAAACATCGTTCGATTTACTAATCGTTCACACAGTACGTGCGCCCTACAGCTTCCAGCTACGTGTATTAGCGAACTAAATCGCATAAATATTCGACCCCGTTTTTTCGGCGTCGTTGTTAGCTCGTTGTAAAGTTTATGCGTCTCTGTGTGAATTGGTTTTTGACGAATTTTCGTGCGATCGACGTGGACGTGATCAACGGGCACAATCACCGCCGATACCTGCCGAGAACGCGTCATTTTATTTCGCGTCATAAGGTCCAGCGCGACGAAGAACATTACACACCTATATCCCGCAGCACAGCCGTGACCCGCTCAAAACTTATTTATTTTTTTCGCGACGTTTTCTTACCGTCCGTTATCGCGCGGTTTTTCAGCCGAAGTGTTCGCGGACAAGTCGCACGTGGTGTCCGGCTTCAAACAGCTGAAGAGCCAATCGGCCGCACTCGCCGTGTCCGATCTGCACGACGGCGAAACGCTCGGAGGACGCCGTCAACCCGCCATCATAATGTACACGAGCGGCAGCACGGGAACGCCTAAAGGTGAGATCGCCGCTTCCGTTATTCGTAATATCGTAGGTTTTAACAGCTGCCGCGACTGAGGTCGTCAACGTAAAGCGTTAAAAAACTGTCATCGAAGATTGGATCTATGTAGTCTCTTACGTCTGATTACAATGTTTGGGGTTTTTGGTATAGTGATTTCAATTCTTTCCTAATTTTCCGCTCATCGATTACACTATCCTTCACAGGTCCTTTTTCTCAGGATTTTCCTTTCAAAAATTGCCACACAATTTTTATCGGTAAACTGCAGAGCTCGCTCGGAAACGTTATTTTCGTAAGCGAATTACAATAATTATAAAGTACGATTTCTAATTAAACCTTCCGAAATAGTGACCCACAGCATCAAACTCCCCACGTGACCCGGAGTGATTCCGGCCATTTATTTTTGCCGCCAACAATTGTATGTATATTCGTTAATCGTGTTTCCGACGAATTATAAAAGTCTTCTACGCGCGGATTACGGCGTTAGTTTTATAGATAAATATTTATATTTATTTTATAGATGGTTATAATATAATTAGACGTTAGCAAAAACAATAATTAACTGACGAACCGACCGGTCCGAGCACGTTATAAATAATATACTCGGTGTAGGAAATATACGCGAAATCGTAAATTTGGTTTGTTTTAGAGGTCAGCAAACGACCACGATAATAAATATTATCGTTTGCCTTAAAACTTACTTTTTGTGAAGACAAATCAAACTTTAACGAATCCAGTAGTGATGTTATCCGTTTTCTGTACACTAAAGTACGAAAATAATGTATAAGATGCAGTTGGATTTTATACCTATCTGTATATACTATCTGAAAAACGACTTTTTTAGGCAATCGCTACGCCAAAAAACTCACCCCACCTCAAATTTACTTCTTCTTTTCACGCAATTTTGCGTTTACTATGTTATGTTATTTTAGATACTGCATAAAAAGATCGGACCAATACTCGCCTCTCCATCGGAGTTTTTAGTCCAATTTGTGTATTTTCGGATCAAAACTCGCTGAATATGTAAAATTTTAAAAACTGTTTCGAATAACGTCAAATTTAAATCAAACTCTAACTTTTTTGTACTACAAAACAAATTTATTAGACCGCTCCTTTATCTCGAAAACACAAATCAACAAATTTGGTGATCTTTCAATTGTTGTCGTTTTCGGCAGATAATTAAAAAAAAAAAATCATAATACCAAAACATTTTTCAAATAAAATATATTTAAAAACGAAAATCTAAGCTTTTTATGGTATTTAACGTAAAGATCGGAGCCACCCGTCAAACTGATTACATATGTTGAAATTTTCAGCCGTTTATCGTAAATGGTCAAAACATTTTTTGGTTTTTGGTCGTAATTACTCAAAAACAAAACAAACTTTCACAAAAAGCTTCGAGTAAGGTACAGTCTATAAGTGCACTTTCCAAACTTTTTTGCACTGCCGCTATGACTTTTTTCGATTGGACTCCGCCATCAAAGTGTTCACCGAAAAAAAGAAAAACATCATTGTAACAACAAAACATTCATTCTTCGTAGAATCTAAAAATAAAGTTACGCACTAACACGATAACTATGGTACCATTCACATTGTATAGTTAATATATCATGGTATGGTAAATGGTAGTATTTTGGTATTCAATGTCGGTTAATACTATTTAATCGTTCAAAAGAACGAATATTATTTTTATTTTTTTTATTGAGACGGTTTAAACTATACAAGCTTAGAGTTTCAAGATAAATGTATTGTTTTTCAAAGTCTTCACTCTTCTGCAGTATACTTTGTCGATTGTTCATACGTGCAGTTGTTTACGTCGGGTCCTACAATAAACATCAATCATTCAAATTTTCGGTACATAATGTATATCCACGATTCGGATCAATCTTTTTTTTCCAATACCAAGTATTAAAGACATTTTAGTTTTATGATGTACTTAATGTTCGTTTCGTTTTTAATCCTCTTACGAGTTAGGTCGTGTTTTATTTTTACTGACAGACCGTTGGTTAGACGGCGTCTTGAATAGGCAAACTCGGTGCATATCGTATTGTGATGGAGCTTATCTGATTGAACTGAGCGTTTTTAGTTTTGCATTCAAAGCAATTTGAATGGATGATCCATTGATTGTGTTGTATCCTACACGTATGGCAGTACATACGCACTATTAACTATCATACAGCTTTCGAGGACATATTTTATCATTATTATGATGGAAAAAACAAATCATCGTCGGTTATGAATCGTTATTAATGCTATTTAGATATGAGTTTGTGCACTTATGAAGCGCCGAAAATAATAATTTAAACACATATTAATAAGTTAATAAATCAAATTGCAGGTAATTACAACGCATTTCTCTTTGTTTTTTTACATCTAGCATGATATACAAAATTATTTTCATTTAAATATAATCGAATGAATTTTTTTTAAATGTTGTCAATCTTTGTACTGCGTACTGAACACATTTAATTGGTTCAAACATTTTTTCTTTTTTGAACAGACACAAATTACGAAAAAATACAAAATAAGTGTAGGCAAACAGATAAAATCTATAGGTGCGCAATACTTTAGTTTAAATATACTTAAAAATATAAATGCACGACTTTTTATCCGTAATACAGTCGAAGGAAGGGACGGGATTTGAAAAGTTGAGAAATTTTTTCCAAAATTACCGTTTATAACCTTTGAAGTTGAAGTTATCGTCGGAAAATACTAACGGCTTATAAAGTGTAAGTATTGAGCCTATATACATGCCCATAGTAAGTATACTTTGAGCCATAATATGCGCAATATATGGGGGGGGGCTAAAGGAGGCTTAGCCCCATCTGGTAAGTCTTGAGCCCAACAATTTTTTAAAAAAATACACAGAATAGCCTATCTCAGGGACGCATAATAAAAATAACCCCCCCTAAAAATTTTAATTTTTGCTGTTCAAATTGCGCCTATACATTAGCGCGAAAAAAAAACCTAACCTAACCCGACGTTTTGCTCGCAATAACGTACTGCGTAAGGTGACTTTGAAATTAAAAATAAACAAAATTCGCTAAAATGGGTTACACAGGCGTGAGACTTCCACACTACGTCGTTTACAACCGACTGAACTGGCAATGGAACCGGTTCCCGTACGGCGAAACGGAACGCACGTGCGTGTTCAAGACTTCGCTGACGTTTGTGGATTCGGTGGCGGAAATTTGGTCACCGCTGCTGCACGACGAGCCCAGATGTCTGATGGTGGTATCCAAAGCCGTCACCAAAGATCCAGAGCGGCTAATCAACGTTCTTCACGAAAACAAGGTACCTCCTATATTGTGCTGACCTAAAAGTAGATAAATATAAGAAATGAAGAAACAATTATTTGTTTCTTTCAGTTCGAAAAATTACTTTAAAATTTGAACTTCCCCATTTTTTTTAAATTCATTCTGTTAAGTAGCGGTTTATTTTATAATACTATGTATTATTACATTACGCTGACCTTGGCAAAAAACGACGTTCCCGATTTATATTGATAACCCAATTATGTACCAAACTAATGAATTCTGGCCGAATATTGAATGATTTAGGACTGACTTTTGAGCATTTAGTTTCTTATTGTTTGTGTACGAAAATGATCAGCAACGTAAACATTTTCCCGGATAAATGCTATTCGATCTGTACAAAATTTACCGAACATTTCTATTCTCTAAACTCTAAAGATAAGTAGGTTTGAGATGGTAATACTTTGGTCAAAACTTTTGTTTTTGAAAGTTATGATTCAAAAACAAAAATAAAGTTATATTTAAAAATACTCAAAAGTCAGAATCTATTGAAACTGTTTTTTATAACGTGAAACAATTTCAATACTATTTTGTATAGAACTTTTGAGTCGTAAATTTTTCGAGACTTACTGTCATTAATCGTTGAGCTCACTCAGAACTACTAATTATAGTTCTTTTTTTTGGTAAGTTGTAATTATATTTATCATTGTTTTTATATTGAAAATAAAACTTCAAACTACGCCTTCCAAAACTATGATCCACCCGAAACAGTAATCTACTAGGTACCTATTTTTTTGTATTTATTTATTTTTTCATTTAAATTTTAAGAAGAACACTACGACCAGCTATTACCGTGTTAATAATGTTTATAGATCGAACGTTTAGTATTGGTTCCGTCGTTATTGCGCGCCATACTACTGTATTTGGGAATTTCTAACAACAACGAAGAGCAATCTTCAATGATGAACCAAGTGAGTTAAGCGTGTAAAACTTTATTTATTATTTTTTTTTTTTTTTTAATATGATTTGAATCAATATAAATCAATCACTAAATCAAAACTAAAAAATTTCAATTATTACGATCGTTCGGTGGAATGATTTCGCAATTTAAAAAAATGTTTATCCTCTTGCTTCAGAACGACGAACAGGGAATACTCTCCAGTTTGAAGTTAATGGTGTGCAGTGGAGAACCACTTCCGGTATCGTTGGCCAAACAGTTTCTGGACACGTTCCCCGGTCACACGCTGTGCAACTTTTACGGTAGCACGGAAATCATGGGAGACGTGTCGTACTACACAATTGAATCATTCCGAGACTTGTGTTTTGGCGATAAAATACCAATCGGTAAGTTGTAATTATAAAATTTTATTAACCCAAAGGTAACCACGAAACTATGTTAGAAGTTCATTTCTCCTATCGGTTACGGGAAGTATGCGAATGTTAGTGGTTTTTTACTGAAAAAATGTAATCACACATCCCGATTTCTAAACTCGCCTATTCAGGTCACAAGGACGTATACATATGACCACTACCAGTTATAACAAATTGAAAAGTTTTACTGAAATGTGTTTAACTTTGTAAGCCAACGACTTAATGAAATTGGACGATAGTATCAGTCCCATAAAAATATTCTTACTGTACACGTCTTGCAAGACGCAATAATTAAGATTTGATTACATATAGGTTGTACTTTTTTGATTTATGTTCAATATTTAAATCCGGAATCCCAATTAACCAGATCACTTGGTATCTACAATGAAAACTCAACGTGTTCACCTGACCAGTATATAAAATTTTAAACAATCGTGTACATCAGTATATAAATAGCGAATTATTAAGCTGTTTTAATATTTTACTTCCAGCTTATATGTATATTAATCAATCACAAATCTTATTAAGTTATTCTACCTAAGTCTGGTGTTCACTAACCTGAAAATAATCGTTATATAAATAGGCGTACCTGTGGATAACACCGCTCTGTACCTGTTGAACGACAAGGGCCATTTGGTGGAACCCGGTTGTTTGGGCGAGCTGTACGTGGCCGGAACAAACTTGGCCAGCGGTTATGTAAACAACCGTGACCCGCATCGATTTGTCGAAAACTTACATCCTCGCAGCAATGGTAAGCAACGACAAATGAATGAGAAATTCAACTTTTCGATGAAAAACTACCCACATTATCCTTCATCGTCCTGATCGTTGTATTGAAGCCATAAAGGATTTCTGAAAAATTATTTATAAATCGAATACTACCTACTTGAGATCGATCGGATCACATTTTTTAATTTTTTCCTCTAAATTCCTCCTGTTTGACTTAAAATTTTCAAATAATTTTAAATCATATCTTGATGTTTTGAAAATGCTATCAAATAAATCTAAAAAAGTGGTCTCGAGTGTAGTATGGATTTCACGCAGAATTAGCCGACATCTTCTACCTATATTCGTACGATATTCAAATTGTTTACGTCGATTCAAAATCCAATGAAATTCGTTCTCGGTTCCCGAACACCAGTCGTCGTTCGTTTAGTAAAATGATTGACTAAAAAAACATTGATTAAAGTACAAATTAAAGTTTTGTTGACTTCAACACTTAGGTGCATTATATGTACGATAAAATCTAATACGAAAGTTGTCCGAACGAGACAATATTATTATGACGTAGGTATTATGGGTACATGATTTTCAATATTACTGTAAATTATTTAAAGGCTTGGGCATGGACCGTCTCTACCAGACCGGTGACTACGGGAAAATAGTAAACGGCGTACTGTTGTACGAGGGCAGAACCGATTCGCAAATCAAAGTCAGAGGGCACCGAGTAGACCTGACCGAAGTGGAGGCGGCCATTCACAAGTTACCCGATTCGGGAATCGATAAATTAGCCGTGTTGTGCTACAAACCCGGCGATTCCGAGCAGGTAATTTAACAAAAAACAACAATAATAATAATAATAAAAACCAGATAACGTGAGTCGCTAAAAGAATGTACCTACCATGAAGACTAGAGATCTCTAGTCTTAGGTAGGCTACGTAGATGCCATAGGTTACGGAAATAATCAGTTTATAGGTCATGCAACTCATCATTATTTTTCTCTAAAACTTTTACCGCGTTATATTTTCCAATAATGTGTGAAAATCTTATATTTGTTTCAAAATATTTTTTGGTAGAGTTATTTTCAAAAATAAATCAACGATATGAGCAATTTTTGACAGTTTTCCAACTTAAAACGACTAAAAAAAAAAAATTTTGACTATAGACTTTTAAAAATTTTTAGTGGTATTTGTTCTTATATGTGACCAACCTTGTATTAAATTTTCAAAATTTTTGAGAAAAATTAAATTTTTTATGAAACAAAAATTACAACAAAAAAAAAATGGAAATTTTTGAAAATTTTTATGTTCTAAACTTAGCTTGAAAATTTTTTAAATCATTCAAAACATGTACCGAATTTGTATCTTACCTATTTTAATATTGTGTGAAAATTTCAACTTGTTCCGAAGTTATGGCTAAAAACTTAATCGATTGTGTCAAAAAACGCGTTAGACGTAATTTTTGACGTTTTTCCTTAATTTTGGCTTAGTTTTTTGATTGTAACCCATTTCAATTTTAAACTCTCTCAAATTTGAGATCCCTCAAAGTACCATCAGAGTCCATAGACTTATCAGAAAAGATTTTAAAAATCGGAGCATTTTTACTACCCTTAAAGTTGTTTACAGAAAAAAAAAAAACATCATTGAAAAAACAATACATTCTGCGTTGTGCTCAGAATCTAAAAAAATTAAAAAGATAAGAGTGTATAACAAATAAAATATGATAAACCTTAATTTCTGTTGTGTGTTCCAGACTATGTAATATTTTATGATAACATAATAATATTAGGTATCTATCTTGAGTAAAGTGATTTCCAAATTATAAAAACAGGTACTTATGACATCAAACAGCAAAAATTATTTTATTATTTTTTATTATTACCTACATAACTTATGATAAAAAATTTAAATCGTTTGTATTTTTTTAAAAACTGGAAATCCATTTCTTTAAAAAGCTATACAATTAGCGGTAGTAGTATTTTGAAAGTATAGAGGTTGCCCCCATCTTCCCATTTAAATAGTCTTTAAACATATAGTTTTCTACGCACTTCAATGTGTGAAATATACTAAAAATAATCGCTACCGCATATCGAGTATCTAAATAAAACTTTAATTTTAATAATTTAAATGTTTGAATAGCTAAAGCTGATGTGGTAAAAAACCTAAGCTCCTTATTATACCAACGTATATACCTATAGCTAACCTGGATTTCTCAAAAAGCCTTCGACTAATACCACAATAAATTATTATATTTTGACCCATTTGCCCTGATCAATCGTTAAATGAGAAAAACATTGTTATTACAGGCATTGTTGGCGTTTGTTGTGTTTAACGAAAACGCTCGCATGACAGCATTGAACATCGAAGACCAACTGAAAAACATATTGCCAGAATATGCTTTGCCACAAGTACCTATACACATATTTTTTGTTTATTTATCAACGTAATGTATAGGTATTAACTAATTATCAATGATCATTAGTTAGAAATTATCAGTGATAATTAGTAATTACAGAGAAAACGAGACGGTTTAGTGGTTTGTAGAGTAGCCAGTAGGTTTTCCTGATTTGGAGGGTCACTGCAGTTTTGGATAGAAATGTACAACATAAAAAATGATAAAATATACTTTAGAACGTGAATTTTTCAAATAAACAGCTGGTACATTCCAATATTTTGGTACTGTTTTAGTAAAAATTGGAGTACTTACTTTTACTGTTGATCACAAAAAAACAGAAAAAAATTTCGCTTACTGCACTCTCGAAGTCTAAAAAACAAATCACCAAATACACCAATCTATTGAACATTTGTTTTACAAAAGTAGAAAATCGTATACTTATACCTACTTTTATGTGATTAATTATAGAAAAAATAACATCTTTCAAAATCAATTAACTTTTTATAATTATTACGAACATAGTATATATAGATGATATATTATATGTATTGATTGATTTCATCTATTCAGGTGATTTCACTCGAATCAATGCCGTATCTGATCAACGGAAAAGTTGACCGACAAACATTGTTGCGGAAATATTCTGAAATGTCCGGTAAGTCGGTCGTTGAGTTTGATATTTACCTCTCAACCAAACAAATCATTACATTAACGATACCACAATGCGAAAGTGCAAGAAAAGTGTAGAAAACATAAAATATCAACGTTAATTTTTCAAATGTCTGCCGCCGATAAATAGATCGTAATGCTATAATATAGACAATAATATGAATGGTACCATCAAGACGTAGTAGCTGTCCACAAAACAAATATTTTTCGTACTAGAAAAACCACAAGAGTATATTGTATCGTTTTTCTGTTCGACGAAAAGTCCTATAATATTATGTATTTGAACGATTCGTCTTCATTTAAATCAGTGGTGGCCAAACTTTTTTTACCGCGGGCCATAAAAAATTTTTTACTATAAAGTCATCAGAAATGTAGGTATAGGTACATAATTACATATTTAACGACGTTAATTTTTAATTTAATTTAACGACATATTTAACACCGCAAATCATACATAATATTGATGCGTATAAAAACGAAATGCATGTTTATCTCGTATACACATATTATATACATATTAATCAACGAAACAATGCACGATAGCTTTACGATCGACACTTGACAAATTTGAGGGATTAAATGTCCGTTTTTGGCGAATTTTGTTTGTTTTTTCTTCGTTTTTCTCGTAGGCGGGGTAGGTAAGACTTACGTAAAATATATTATAATGATATATTAAGGGTCTTCGTCGTTCGTGGATTTTCTGACACGACTAAGTTTGTATTTTTCCAACTTTCGATCGAGAAACCAACACGTTTTATTTTTAAAAACATCATTCTGTACTTGCATGCCTGTGAATTTTTTTTTTTTGGTAGGCTTAGAGCCAAACCTAAACACTGCTTTTCCGAGATGATTTCGCAAACAAACGAGTTTTCACAATAATTGTACGGCCGTTTAAAATGTATCGAACGTCGTCATAATACATTTCAATTATTTCAATTATTGTCTCTTTAAAAAATAATGAATATTTTCAAAAATTATACCCTCTAAAAACACAGTAGACAACATTATGCGACAGCCGCGAGTTGTGAACCGCGGCTTACAGAACGAAGCTGCTGAGAACATATTATTATTGTTTGCGTACCTACCTATACGAAATCCAGTGCGACAAAGACCCTTTTTATACGACAAAACAACAATAATGATGATATTTTGTTATGGCACGTCGAATCGATTCCGGGTCTATATATGTGTATATTTTATTGAGAGCAGTGTCGGATTTCTCCGGAAACGCGAACGTGGACCTGACGGGAGTGAGCGCGGACCAAATGGAAACGGCCAAGTGTCTGTTCGAGACCGTGTGCGGCGTGCTGGGCAGCTCGTTGCGCTCGCGCGTCTCGCCGGCCGCCAACTTTTTCGCTCTCGGCGGCAACTCGCTGAACGCCATCTACACCATCAGCAAACTGGCCGACTCGGGATACTCGATAGGTACAGGAAACATTTTTGAGAACCGGTGACCACCCTGACCGTAGGGGTGGGCCGAGGGAGAGAATACGCGTGGGTGTCTATGGGGGAAAAAAAAGCGAACGAAAACCGTCGACACGAAGAATGCCTCGCGAAGAACGCGCCTACTCTGCAAGTTTAAAAGCGTGCGTGTGCGATACTTCAAGTACTCACGTGTAGAAAATCGTAAATCCGAAAAATCCGGCCGGGTCGAACCGGTTCATATTTCACATGTAAATCGCATACATAATAGGTATCCACTACCTTTGTTTTCGTAAGTAAACCCTCCAAAATAGTGACCCACGCGGCTAGTATCAAACCATAGGCGAGACCCGGACGTCGGCATTTTTATTTTTTCTCACAGTTCTTGCGTAATAGGTATTGTGTATTGCTACTGTGTTTACAGCCGTGAGCGATTTCATTACGGCGCCCAATTTCGGTATCGTCATCAATAAAATGAGATTTAGCGGCAAACCGAAATCGCTGAGCTGCAACGACGAGAAATGGCTGTCGGAAAAGTACTCGACGCGAATGCTCGAGCCTAAGCACAAGAACGACGTCATCAAGTGAGCGAAATAGCCAGGCACCTCTTTCCCATTGGGCACTTTGGGCACGTGCCCAGGGCCCCGCGATCGATGGGGCCCCCTAGCTCCTGCCAGATCACCAACCGATAATCGATATTTATTACCGTTGCAACTAATTTGTTAACTTCACACGATGATTTTATTGATAACCTCAGGGATAGATTTGATGGCTTCGAATCGTCCGCCAAAGAAAAAAATCCGGGATCTGACTACGAGGACCTATCTCAAAGAACGAGAGTTAGAAGTTCTAAAAATAACAATAATTTACAGTTAAATTGATCTAGACTTTTTCTTTTTTACCACCTCACTATTCACCCGTTTTAATAAAATAGCGTTCTTCCCAAGTCGTAGGGGCCCCATTATACCACTGCCCAGGGCCTCAAAAAGGTTAAAGACGGCCCTGGAAATAGCGAGTGACGACGACATTTTATCGAAAAATTGATCACAATATTACGCGCCGATCTTCTTTCGAAAACTTCTTGATTTGTTTGTACCGCAGAGTAGACGTAGGTGAAATAAATAGGTACATGTCTGCCTGCAAGCTTGAATTTTAAAACTTTTTCTGGAAAATTCGTTAAATTATAGAATAAATTGCAGTGAACAGAGTTCCGCGTGTATATACTCAGTAGCTCAAGTTTGGTCGGAATTTGCAGTACTCGCGCGTTACGTGATGATACGACGTATTTTATAACGTGTATTTTCAATTTTGGTCAACGCTCGTACGTAGGTAAAATTTGAAATTTTAACCGATGTCGTTCGATTCGTCTTGACTGCGGGATATGTTTCGATACGTTTTTCGAATTTTGAGCGGTACAACAACAGTTTAGTAAACAATTAAAATTTAACAGGTCTAATAATCGAATACACAACGCGATAAAAATGTACAGTCTAAAAATGTAACTGAAAAATGTACTGCGCATTTTTCAACCACTCGCGTATATGTGAAAGTATTATACTATTATTATTATCAAGTATGTATTAATTAGTATTACCTACTCACTTGGATATTGTACAGAATAATTGCGGAAAGTTTCTACGAAAAAGCCGATCTGGAACACTGGCTCGAACCGAGGATGCCTCACGGTGAATACACCGCCGTACTCGAGGCGCTGTGGGAACCGCTGCTGGAGAAAGACTTGAGGTTGGTGGTTAGGGTACTCCCTATAAGCGTAAACCTAACAATCTAAAACGATGTCAACCGAAGAGGATATTGTAGAAACCACTGGTTCGGAAGAAGAGGAGAGTTTGACAATTTAGTTTTTTCGCGCAAATTGCCCCCGAGTTGTTTTAAACGTCGTTTGACATTAGCTGAACGAGAGAAACGAGTTCTATCAGAATAACCTGACAAGCAAATAATTCGAAATGTCAAAAAAATGTTCGAACATGACTTTTGAAAACGGTCATAACGTGTATGACGATATTTCAAATCATTTGAATGATGATTGAAATTTAGTTTAGTATGTATATCTTTTGCGATTCAGTTGAAATCGTTAAATGTCTCGCACTGCGACGAATCGTCTCCGATTTTTCAATACTTTTTAACTCGAATACAAGTGATTTTAAGACCGTTGACTTCCGACGGTAAATTTTTTATCGGACAAAAACAAAATAACAGATTGTCAAAGAATTTAGTGTTCTATGTACTTGGAAAAGTAGAAATAAAATGAAAAATTTGTAACAGATTTAGGTTGTAGTATCTATTTAAACAATATGTAAAAATTCCAAGCCTTTTCAGCTAGTATTTTGAAGAAAAAAAAACAGAATAAAAATGTTTAAAAATAATTAACCGTTCAAAACCGTCAGAATTAAGATCCTAAAAACTAATTTCAACTTTTTATCAAAGAAAATCCATTTTAAAAAAAAACCCAAACCTACATTTTTAATACATTTAGTACATTTTTTTAACATATAGTGTTAAAATAGCTAAGTAATTTTTACTAAAATACGTACCGAGTATAAAACTCAAATTTTTAAATATCCTAGTTGAGTTTATTCCACCGGTTGACGTTATTTCAAATATGGCTATATTGATATTATACCTTGTACAGTTTTGCAGTGTATTCTAAGGAGTCCAATCGGTTGATGGGTGCAGCATTAAATTTTGACGCTTTAGATGAGCCCGATGTAGAGTACAACGGCCAGCTGACAATAATTTTTGAGTTTCTCGAATACCTCGAAGGCCCGTTAAGGTGACATTTCAGCGTATAATTAATTAAGTAGTTACAAAAACCATTAGATTTATATACACTTAAACGAAAAAAGAAGAAAAAAAAAAATTCGAATCTTTTTTATTAATTGTTGTAGTTTATAGTATGTTTGTTTACTTATTGAATAAAACCGTTGGTTTGTTTATTTGGCGTAAAGAAAAAATCACCTGCCCAAAAGCAAAGGCAGCATTTTACACAGTTTTATGATGGGTACTGACAAATCGCTAGACGCGGCTACCAATGTCCAAGTCATAACATATATGGAGCTAGAAATTTTGAGACTAGGCAAGTCCAAAGGATTCGAAGGCATATTCACAACTAACACCAATCCTTTGACACAAGTGAGAAAGGATTAAGTGTATACATTAAAACAACAGGCATTTGCAAAACTAATTTGATTTTTTAATTGTACATTTTTTTTTTTTTTTTCAGCAACTCGGAACAGAAGTGTTTGGTTACAGAGTACTTAACGATTACCAGGTCAATAATTACACAACACCAGAAGGTAAAAAAATATTCAAAAACGCTCCAGACAACCAAAGAGCAAAATGTTGCTGGAAAGTTATACAATAATAATGTAGGGTTAAAAAAAAATGTATTTATTTATAACATTCTGTTCATTTAGTCTTGTAATGTTTTTATTCGTTTATAGATTTTAGGATTGTTATTTATACAGAAAAAAATGTCATCTAATTTAATAAACTCACTGTTTGATACAAACAACATGTCTTTTATACATATATATATATATATTTTTTTTTTTTTTCTTTTGGTACAAATGAAAAATTTAATTTTAAATTATTTCATTAAATTAACAATAAGCAGCTAATAAGACGTAACCAAAGTGTTTGGTAATGAGGTCAAGATTGATTATGTAATGCGGTAGCCGCCGCCGCAAGTGCGGCTAGCTGACTACTAGCCACCGGCATACTTGTTCTGTCTAACTCGATGTATTTCTTTATTCTTTTCCATTCGCCTGTATTGTAGTTCATTTGGAAGTGAGTTTCGACCAACATGTTCACTAAGGTGTGGTCGTTTTGCAATACAGTCTCGTGGTCTTCACTCAATTTGACGGTGACCAAGCTACCCAATTGAGGACAAGGGTTGTCTAAAACAATAATAAACAATATTATATTACTGAAAATGTAAAAGTATGATATTAGATAGTTCCAATCTTGAATATGAATAAAATAATTAAACAGTATAGATATTGAAAGCAAGATTATAATTTACAATAAAATAAAAACCAAATGTTCACCACAAAACATTTATTTATATATTATAAAATATACACATTGTTCTGCAAGATTTTAAGAGTCTTTCAAACACATAACCGACATCTATCTAGCAGTTTGAGACCTTATTTCCGTAATCCAACTTTTGTTATACATAAAGCTCAAGCACAAAACATTCAAAAACACAGCCTGCGGTCGGCATCGTCACCATAGGTATTGCTTAGAACCGCCAATGCTAAATTATATGACCCCAAAATATGTGTTGGAAGAAGGGCGTCTGTTGTCGGTAGGTAATGTTGAGGTACCAAACAACACGTTTTTGTTTTTGTACAATTCTAAACTCTCACTGGACTGACTATACAGGGCTTAAAACTAATGTATAGTCATTATCAGACTTAAATGCAATACTAAGCAATACATAATTTGCTTTTTATGTAATCAAATGTAAGGCATAAGATAGCCAACAATACTCCAAAGGGGGAAGAAAAGGTGAAAGACCAAATCAATTACAATTCATTTTAATATACAATAATAATTTGGTAAAAACCTTTCAAATTTTAAAAAATGTGACATCAATGAAATTTAAAAGGTTCTATACAAACAATTTTAATTTAAGAATTTAAGAGATTTTTAATAGGTAATAAAAGTAATTTATGATTGGTTTTGTAAGTTTTTTTTTTTTTTTTTTTGTGGCTCAATGAAATAAGTTTAAAGAACATGACCCCGCGGTGTTTCATATGCAAGTACATGGTGAAAGACACTAATGTTGGTATCAAATAAAAGGAAAGGAATATTTATTAATTTTGTCAAAAGCTTTTTCAATTATTTAAAATTTGTAAAGGTAAATTGTTAAAAAAAAGACTAATTTACTTATTTTCAATTACATAGAATACATACAATTTTGGAATAAAAAAGTAAAGAAATATAACTGGTGAAATAGGTCACAATTTTTGAAGGAGTAGTATGATGTATATAATAAATTTGTAAACAATAATAAATCATTAACTACAAAAATTACTATTCTGAGCAAGCTCAGAGAGTCAAATATTCAACAAGTTAATAACTTAAAAATTCTATTTTTAACCTAAAAATGGTCAAAATGTTTTGAAATTTGTAGGTTTTCTATCTATTTCAATAAAGTATAAAAATTTTAAATGAATAATTTTTAAAAAGACTACAAAAAAGAACAAAAAAAATAACGATTTATGTGTCAAAAAATAAATAAAGATTAGACCAATTATTAAACATGTTTAACAACATAAAGAAAAATATGTTATTGTGTAAAATTTTCAAGCCTTTAATATGAAAATTACAACCTTATTAAAGAAAGAACCTAGAAAACTTTAGTTCTGTATTAAACTAAAAAATGGCAGACACTTTGAACTACATCCATCCCAATGTGTAAAACTTAAAAACATTTGAAAAATTTTGGAGAACAAACCAGTCTATAAACCAAAATTGTGTTTCACGATTTTACAATTTTTAACCACATATAGATAAGAAAGTTTTAAGAATCAAAACTGAAAAACAGGTTTTATGAGCTTTTAATTACTGCTAAAATTGGTTCTAATTAGTTTCTATGATTTTACTTATTGTAACAAGATGTAAAAATGTCAAGCCATTTGGACTATTTTTTGAAATTTTAATACTTTGCTATGCATAGAATCTAAAAAATTTGAACTGATTGCCCTCTCACTATCAGTGTAAAAAATATTTTTTAATCTAGGTACCATCTATAAATACTATAACTCTATTTCGGATTTCCTAAGTACTCAAAACTTAAGTTTATATAAACTTATAGTTTATATAAACTTAAGTCTATAACAGTCAATCTTATTGAATAAAATTATTATTTGAAACTATATAAATTATCTAATAAAATTTAAACAAAGACACACCCAAACTATTTTTAGCTGCCCAAAACTCTTATTTTATACTAAGTGATTTTGAAACATTATAATTCTTTATTCACATATTTCTATGATAGAAATAAGAAATAAAAAAAATTTTAATTAAAACTCAATTTTATATAAATTTAATACGTTCAGGGATTTTAAAAACAATAAATTGTTCTTGTCATTTTTGAAAATGTTCAAGTGATTTCTCATTGTAAATTAGATTCAAACAGTTTATATCTAAAATACAAGTACATAAACAATTACCTCGACTACCAGCCATGAATCCTAATATTAAAGCTTTTTCAGGACGAGTAACTTTATTAGCATTTCTAAACATATCTTGTGCTTCTTCCATTTGACTCCTCTGCAAATATTAAAAAAATTTAAATTATTATATAAGAAATATTACAAATTGTTTATTATTAAACAAATGGGTTATGGAGTCAAGGGCATGGGTCTTATCAAGAATAAAATCTTATTGCTTACACATTTTATACAACTTTGTGTGACAAAATAAATGGTCATTAGTATGCGTAAGCTACTGTTGTTTCCTTGTTTACCACCCAAACAGAAGTACACGCACGCACATTTTAACAACATTGATTGCAGACGCAAACATCATACAAAAACCATTTTGCAGGACTAACTCTTAAAGCTTTAATTTCTTTTTAATTTAAAAATCACGACATTTTATAGAGCGCGACACTCAAGTTTCAATTATTTATGTATATAGTTATATGTAAAATGACTAATATAAGCCCAACAAAATATTCTCTTCTACATGATAAGTAAACCCAATTTCAAAAATATAATAAATTGAAGCCATGAGAGGTTTACCCTCAAAACGGTTTTTTGTATGGTATTTTATTGCGTACCCACGCTCTTTAACAAAATAATTACCGTTAGAGAAAGCTGTGTAGGAACAGCATTTGTATTGGTTGTAGTGGACACACCAACTTGGGCGGTTTGAGACCGTACTTGCATTTGTACCATTGGTGGCTGGAAATAAAAATAATTACCATAGAGTTGAAAAAAATAATATTTTAATGTTTTATCAGCATTTATAATTTATGGGTTAAACAAATGTTACTCACATGAATGACTTTTGAAGCAACAGTTGTAGGAGTAGGGGGAGATTCATCGGCAATTATTGGTGTAGTAGCACTCGAAACACCTAAACAAACAATTAGATTATTAAGTTATGACTTATTTCTATAGATTCAAAAATCTTTCAAGTTTTACAACTATCTAAATTAATATTAAATAATTTATCGATTAGATTAATAGAAAAATAAAAATAAATAAAGTTTTGAAAAAACTAATTCTTAAAGGGTTTGAAATTCTTAATTTTATGTACCAAATTGGATAAAAAACGAATACAAAAAGAAATTGGATACATAAAATGTACATGATATTTTATGTGTTCTAATGGTAATATAAGCAATAACTAACTTTATTGCTTTTACAATTTACTTTAATCCTATTTAGGCATAGAGTAATGAATCTAGGATTATACTACTTTTCATAAAAAACAATTTTATATTTGGAACTAAATAATTAATTTACTAATTTTTCATGAAAATGTGCACACTCAAGTCACAAATCAGTGCTATTGATCAACAGTTATAATTTTTCTACGATGCCTAAAACAATCGATTATAAAGTCTACTTAACTTATCAACAATAAACAATTATTAAACTAATTAAATAATTTTCAATCATAGATTTTAGTTGATTTAGACCATACAAAATTGGGAATGTTGTTCTCCATAAAATAACAACTGTCAAAAATTTAGACGGTAACATTTATCCAAGTATAAATGTATCAAATATTTTTTTTTATTGAAGACGAATTCAGTATTTTTAATGAGTTGATACAAAGAGTATCAAATACAAAATAATAAAACATAATTTTACATACAGTAAAAACTATAGTATTTTTTGTATACATACTTGCAGGTTCTTCTTTTACAGGCTGCTCAACTGATAAAGGTGTAGCAGGTGCAACATAACTAGGTATGTGTTGTGGAGTAGATGGTGCTGGCGTTGGTGGGTTTAATGGAGCTAAACCAGCAGCATAATCAGGCGTAGTAGATGTAACTTCAGTTTTAGTACTTGGCTGACAAGTTGTTCCAGAAGTTGATAAATTATTAGCTTCCAAAAGACGTTTATTTTCTTCCATTTCTAAAATTTAATATATTTTTAGAACCATTTGATTGTGAGAGGTATAAAAAAATTTGCCTTACCAGCCTTCTTTCGCTTTTTGGCTTGGGCATAGCCTATAGGTTGTTCAGTTATTTCTAATATTTTAATACCACAGTCTTTACGCACTCCTGGTCTAGCAGGAGTTGCTATAACATTATTTATAGGATTAGCATGGAATCCCCCACTAGGTACCAAGCGGCTTGGTATGCCTTTCAAAGGAGCTATAAACAAAATAAATCAACAAATAAAATGGAGGACTTGAAAAATAAAAATTCATCTATATGAAATTACTTGTATCAGTCATTTTACGAGGCATGCCTCTCGACCGTACTGGTACTGTGGGAGCTGCATGTTTCTTAACATGATTGGCTGCATCAGCAGCTTTTTGTAAAAGTTCAGCTTTAATTGCTGCTGCTTTAGGTTTTCTTTTCAAGTTGAAATGTTTAATTAAGGTAGGCTATGTAATGAAAAAATTATTACAGATTATAATAAATCAAGATTTAAAATATGATGAGATTACTAATAACTTTATATTGATAACATATCAATAAAGATTGCAGTTTTTAATATGGAACACTCACAGATGCATTATGTAGAAAAATGTGAACATTTCATTTTCAATTTCATAATAAATATTAATAAGTATGTATTGTAACAAAAACTGTGCTTGAAGTAGCCAATGAGTAATAATAAATAAATAAGAAACTAATGTTTTCTTTTCAAATCGATAAAACTGGCATTTTTTTGTTTTTTTTTTATATTGTTCATTATTCCTGATACCTAACACATTATTAATTTTTTCAAAAGTGCATAATGCATCTAACTATAAAAATTCCTTTATAATATAATCCTTTTTTTTCATCGTACAAATGCATTAGACACATTAATATTTGAAAAAATAACTATAAAGGTAATAATCAAATATACTAACCGGTTGACCAACTACATTGATTAAAGCATTTTTGTTCAAATAAAGACATTCTAATGGCAACATTGTGTAATCCATATTCTTTCTTACTACAAAACACAAAACACAAATTTAAATACCTGATTTTAAGTAAAACTCTTTTCGCCGGAACAATAGTTTATCAAATATTCTGTTTGTAATATTACCGTAAAAATTTCTAATTTGATACAAAATTAACACTGCATTAGTTGTGTCAAGTGTTATCTCTCAGATACAAGGCTCATTATTATTGTAAACAATACTTAAAGTTAATTAGAGATACTTCTAAAAAGTTAATTGTGTATCCCACAGATACTAAGCAATTACTAATGTTGTTCTTTGTGACGCGACTAATGTAGTGTTAAAAACATTAAAGGTACCTATATAAAACTTAAAATTTTGTAACACAGGTTTTACACACACACAAAATATTTTACTAAACGCACCGGGCTTAAGAAGTAAAAAAAAAACAACATTTACAATACGCACCTAGTTTTTTTAAGTCTGTGACTAAATCATTGAATATTCTGTTATTGTCTTCATTATGAAAGAATTCAGTAACGTTAAGACTACCTGTTGATGGGAATGTTTTCATCATTTCGGCTAACATGGACACCCATTGTTCACTGTCAACACATGCGACTTCTAAGATTTCTTCAAGTTCCGTCCGCCACTATGTACAATTAAATTAAAAGTTTGAAAACAAAATTAATTCGGTAAGTAGACATTGTACAAAGTGAATTTATGTACTTCTGCAATGTTTCTGCGTGGAATATGGAAAAACGACAGTAATAATTTGAGTTTCACTTGAGTTTGTAGATCAGGAAAGCAATCTTTTATGTTACGCAACACGTCCGACGTTAACTGTGTACATATTGAGCCGCTGATCCATGTGTCGCTGGTCGTGCCCAATTTGTTGTGTAACCACAACGATATGTCGCTGTCTCTAACGCTCGCCATTATCTAATAGTTAAATACTGTAAAGTTACTGTAAAACAGTAAACACAAAGTAAAATAAAGGCAGTTAAAACATGATCATTTTAGGTTGACTAAGTAGCGCTTACAAATGATTCTGCGACAACACGTCATCAATGAAAACAATTTTAGAGGAAGAGAAACTTTGAAAAAAAAACTATAAATACACATGAATACAATTTAGAGAACTTTAAACAAAAGTATAAAACATTATTATTTAATAATTATTTACTTTTTAAAATGTGTAAAAAAATTGCACGAAAACTGTATCATTTTATCATTTCCTGGCATATTTTATCTCCTCAACCTGTACAGTACAGCCAACCAACGAAAACAAATCATGTACAATAAAAACTGTATGATTTTATACAATAACTATTGTATAATAAATTATAGTATTCTTGTCTTAGAACTTTCCAGTCTGTTATTGCGAATTAAATTTGGTTTTTTTTAATTTCAAAAAACCCATTGCACGATTATTTCTATTGCAATTGTAGGGCCTGCCGCCCGCATATAATTTTTATAGAATATAGACTATGGCTAGTATAAAGTATTGACTATATTGAACATCTTTAGGGACTGAGATCTATACAGAGATCTATATATCTGCAAATACCATTTCACAATTTACCATAGATTAAATACTTATCCATAATCTTAACAACAGTTTTTTAGTTATTTAATATTTGTTCTCTGCAATCTGTTTCAAGCAAACACCATTGATTTTTTGTTACCTACCTATTAGAAAATATAGTTATGAATGTGTATACGTATTTATTATTTATACAACAAAAAACCGACCCGTTTTTTTTATGAAAAAGATTAATAACTGTACTACTTACCTACTTTTTATTACAATTTTTTTTCACTTCAGTTGTGTATAACTATACAGTATAATGTTATATAATCGGTTTAATAAGTTTGGCAGTTTAATGTCCAGTTTTTGAGTGATTGGTAGGAAAAAAATAGAAAATAAAAAGATAGGTTAAAACAAATTTGATTTTTTTATTAAAATTTAAAATAGTTACGTAATGGTGATGACGGGCTGATTAAAAATGTTAAGCAACCCTAAAATATTTGTATAGTCGCTTGGGTCATACAAATTTTCAAAACGAATCACCAAAAAAAATCTCCAAACAAATATTTACGTTCATTAACTTAATACCTACGGTAATTTTTATTTTTTTTCAATTATAAATTGGTTTAAGTAGACATTGTTACATATTTTGTAAATTAATATAAACATAATATTAAGTTAAGCACTTAATCTATAACTTTAAATTTAATACCTAAGTAAATTTTAACTTATAAACAAAAAAGTCACAAAGGTACGATTATTTATATTTTATACGGGTACTTTATTTATTTATTAATTATTTCACATACACTTAGGAGGTACACGATAAATTCTTGTCAGGGACGGCACCAGAATGTTTTTCTTAGGGAGCAAATAAAGGAAAATAAATTACATACTACATGTTACATATTCGATCAATCTTAAATTAAAAATAGATTTTCTTTGGTTTTGTATAGTGTTTACATGCCGCTCAATAAGATTTCACTTTTTAATAAACCATTCTGAATTGTACATGTAAACGTTAGTATAGTAAAATATGTTTGGTTTTGTTTACGATTTAACTAGAAAGTACCTTAATCGTGGTTTTCTCCTGTATAGTATATTATATTCCTTTTCTTCTAAATGACGTGTGTACCTAGGTTTTTTTTATTACTGGCTGAATGCAGATACAATCATAGACAATAATAATATGTAGGTACAATAAATTGCAAATTATTAGAATTGTCTATGACAGAGGGTCAATGTTGTTTTAAAAAGAAAAAATCCGTTTTGTTCTTTTAATATTAAAAGGAACTTATTCTACAAACCTGTTCCATTTTTGAAGAAGAATTGGTTCTTTTCCTCGTTCCAACAGTAAAAGATTCCGTTTCTTGTACCGTTCCTTCCTCCTACGTAGGTAAGTACCACCAAAAAATGTTGGTTTTAATTTTCAATGTACCGGGCAAAACGCCTTTTAGATATCTTGGTTCTGTATTGAGGCCAGAAATCTGGTAACAGTTGCAGAAGGCGTCTATTTACACAGTTTTTGATTTATGAAAAACCAATGAATTGAATAGTTTACAATAAACCACAATCATAAGTGTAAAAATGTTGTTTACACTTTAGACCATATTAATAAAAAATTTTAAAAAAAAACAATTTACGTTTGGTGAATGACAAAACTAAAAGAAATAAAAACCTAATTCGTTTTGCTATTGATTACCATTACTACAAAAAAAAACAATGAATTGGTTCCAGATGTGAATTAAAACATATTTAGTTTTATCTGCTATGATCATTACAAATATAAATACAATCGGCCCTAGAGGCTAGAAACCGTTATTACCATTGATTTTATAAACACCAATACTACCTCTTACATACTTGTAGCTTATTCCATCTTCTCTTGTTACTCCACTCATCTATCCAAGAACTATCATTTCCCTTACACTCATACTCTTATTCTATTTTCCTGCCAACACTCCAAACCATACTACAACACGGTTGGTCTCACACCACACTCCAAGTTATCTTTTAGCCGATTTGGAATTCTTTTATCACATAAAACACCCGACGCTTCTCTCCGTTCCATCTAATTACACTTAATCCTATGTATCACATCTGTCATATGTATCTTAAATCTTTGTACAAAGGATCCTAGATATTTAAAGTCTCTTTCCTATTACACATCACCACTTACTGCCATTACTCTTCTTCTTATGTCAACCACCTGTGGGTTTTAGGCAATAAAAAATCACTCGCAAATCAATTTAATTTTAAATAAACACTAGATTACATAAATACGTATAAATGTCAAAAAAAACAA